>CM060920.1:502749217-503405645 GCA_030737875.1 Allium sativum
AACCCATGGCTCATGCTTGACCTCGCTGTGCACGAATGACTTTGGTATGTTTGGTTGGGGTCTGAGTGTGCGAGCCTTGTGGGTGCTCGTCCTATAGTTTTAACACAAACTTAATCCTCCAATGCATGTATGATTCTTAAGGGATAAGCACCACCCCTAGCTAAATACCCCCATTCTGAACACAATGGGATATGTTTGGTATGCTTATTCTACGGTTTCAATTAGTTTTTATCAAAATTAAAATATAAATCAATATATATTGAATTTGAACGTACATTTTAATTTACCGGGAGCACATACTGGCTCTAAAAAATGCAGAAAAATAAATCTAGCTATATTTTGACCATACGGTCCTAATGAAACTAATTTTTTCTAATTTGGAGACCATTTGAAAAATGGCCTTTTTCCAGTCGATTAAATTCAAACTGAAATTACCAAACACGTTTAAATTCACTGCGCTCACATGCTAGCTCAAAAATTATGAAATTTGAAACCTAATAATAATTTGACATTCGGATCCATCAAAAGAGGTTTCGTCGAAAACGGAGGTTGTTTGCAAAATGGCTATTTTTAAGGGCTATATATAATTTAATATATATATAAATTCCATAGCGACTATTCTGAATTTTAAACTGGACATAACTTTCAATTTATAAAGTAAAATCTAAAATTTTCACATTCTTTAGAAAGATATTGTTAAATAGATTCAAATATTTCTTGTTTTACTAAAATCCGATTTATATTGAATTCTGTATATTCATTTGAAACTAGTAACCGAATTTTCAAACTATAGCGCCATTTCGAGTTCATTTTAATTAAATTTTAAATTTATATGTTCTAACTTCGATTTAAATAAATTTTAAATTGTTATTATTTAAAATAAATTATTTTAAATATTCAAAATCCATTGAAATAGCTAAAATAAAAATAATTAAATTGGTTTAGAAATTTCGGGTTGTTACAATCTCCCCCACTTAAAATATTTTCATCCTCGAAAAGGAACGAAGATGAAAGTTGTTTAACTAACCAACTCAACTTTCATTCTGGCTTTCATGCTTCAATTATTCCATTTCTAAGAACTTCCAAATTTCCCAGAAATTTTGCTACCACCCTATATTTTCGAAAAAATTCGCCATAACCTCCTTTGTATGGGGAGGGTTTGAAAATTTTATTGGGTCGTATTAGGCACCCAATAAATCAATAAAAATCATACACAATTTTTATGACCTATCTATGCCCGAGGGAGATGTGTAAAAATCATAACATAATCTCACTACCTTGCCCAGTGTTCGAAATAAATAATCCATGTGCCTTAATTAACAACAGGAGAGACGTGAATCATTGTCATCTCTGGACCTGTGTAGGGTTTTTATTAAATCCTACCCCAAGCATCGTTACATGTATTCCTTAATTATATCCATAATCAGTCTTCTGTTCAACTTGTAATTTAGTCATCGCCATACAAGCATCTCGCTCGTATAGTAATCCAAACCTCGTCATATAAGCGCCAAATGCTTATATGGAGTATGATATGATATGTTGTCTTCATGCAGTATGCCATGCGATGTAGTTCATAATATATTTGTTACTATCCTGTGGCATAGTTTATAATATCAAACAAAACAACCATCACAGTGCATCCAAGTTCATTCATAGGAGTTTATATAATAAATAAAATTACGCAAACAACTCATTAAGGTGTACCTATTTGTCGGGCATGCAAATTAATTCTCTACTCAGCAGTAAATCCATAACCTGTTCACCAAATATATATACATGTATATGTATGCAATTCCAATCAATTTTCAGTTTAATTCAATATTTGATTCGATTTGGCTTTACTTATCCTTCATTCTTTTATTGGTTTTATCTTTCCAGTATTTTTATTAATCAAACTAATAATTACACAATACAATCTTCAATCAATTAATTGATTAGCTTTTCAAATATATAACTTTATATATACTCAAAAACCCAATTTCAAGACCAATTTACAAATAATAAATCCTAACTAAGTTTTGGTTCTCACACCAGTCAATTGGAAATATATAGATATCCCACTTTCGAAACTCGAACATAGACATTGATAATGAGGCCTCAATCATCAGAATCATCTTTGGGCGACTAGAGTGTGATTCTATATCTACCCAGTATATTTGAGACTTTGAATACGCGTTAATTACGCGTATATTCAAAATCTTCATATAGTTGATAGTCCAAAGTCAATATAAAATAAAATTCTCAAATACGTATAACAAGGTATAATTTTCAAAATTAAATTTGTTTTTATAAATAATACTCTTCAAAATCATTCTAGGGTATTACTAACCCTATCTCTAAGGAGTCATTCCTATAGGATGTTACTAATCCAATCTCTGATGAATTCTTTTGTTTGGTTCTAGTATGCCTTGCTCTCTTGCTTTGTAAACCAAAGCTCTAATACCACGCTGAAACGACCCGAACTCCCCCGTATGGGAAAACCCGGATTGCTTTGAGAACACGACGCATCAGAACATAAACAACAGGACATTTCATTACAATTACAACAATTTACATCAGAGTACAAAATATCAGAATTTAAAATACATAAATATAAAATGTATAAATACAATGTATAGCGGAAAATACATCAACTATCACAACTGAAAGAAATACACAGATACAAAGCTTTTCAAATATAGTACCAGCTGTAAATCTAGGATCCTGTGAAAAGAAATCTGCAAAACCCAAAAGACTAGCTTCCTGTGTGGAAAATATTGTGACCCAGAGTTTAGGTAGATAAACTACAAATCAGTCATGGGAGTGGTGTGAGGACTAAAACAGTTATTAAACCTTTACTTTAAAAATTGGGAAATCATGGGACTACGCCGTATAACACGGAAGGGGTTCACTCTACATGAATCTCAGTTTAAAATAAAACAACGCAATGGTTTTTTGGAAAATGAAGCTATTATAAGACTCAGGTCTCATCACACAATGCAACGCAAGCCGGAGGTTAGATTTTTCCATTATAGTAGCCAAACATGCTTGGTATGTTTAAAACAAATCATTTTGATATTACTATAAGTGCATAGTGTCAAAATCAACTTCAGATATAAATGCATCAATCATAGACGACATAGGTACCATATATTATGCCTCCATACACAGCTTTACAACTAAAACCCAAAAGTCGCATATTGGAAATCAGACTCCATCTATGAGTCGGGGCAAGGGATGGCTCCTCACTGGTTTCGAGACACTCTAGCAAATGCCTCAGGACTCGAACGCTGGCGAGCCCTTGGAATTGGTTGGGCCGGCCCACACTTACTTTAGTGGATTAGTTATTCGTGAACAATACGTTTCCCGGTCCTATCAGACCTCCAAAATGTTTAGTACATTGACCAATCATATCCGAGGCGCCTAGTAATCCATCATCTACATAAGTAAAAATGTCTGGGCTCCATACCATGACACCACTTCTAGCTAGAAAGAAACGCAAGTCCTCCCTACGGTCAATATCCCCTTTTTACCTCATACGGGGTGTAAGGCTCGCGAATTGATGTTATACACAAAGCTATGCTATTTAAAGTCGTGCTTTGATCATCAACCACAAGGCTCTGCTTTTCAATAAAAGCCTTGATCATTTGCATCTCAGTGTAACAACCCGTAAAATGCGAGCCAGTTTGAAATTTTTATTTTGGCAATTTTAGCGAATTTTGATTATTTAAAATGAATTATTTTAAATAATAGCGACGAGAAATTTATTTTGAATATAATTCGAACGTATATAATATACGCGTCGTCGTTAGAATATAAATAATTATATATAATTATAAAAGGAATTGAAAATGGCGCGGTAGTTCGAAAATTCGATTTCTAATTTCAAATGAATATACAGAATTCAATATAAGTCAGAATTGAACGAAACAAGAAATATTTGAATCTGTATAACTATATCTTTGTAACGAAGTTAACAAACTGAGATTTCATCTTAGAAATGATAAGATATGTCCAGTTTAAAATTAGAAATAGTCGCTGTGGAATTTATATATATTTTTATATATATAAGGCCCTTAAAAATAGCAATTTTGCAAACGACCTCGGATTTCGACGAAACCAGTTTTGTTGGGTCCGTGATGTTAAGTTATTGCTAGATTCCAAATTTCATAATTTTTCGAATCAATATGTGAGCGTGGCAAAGGAAAACGCGTTTGACCAGTTTCAGTTGATTTTAATCGACTGAAAATTGGCCATTTTTCAAACGGTCTCAGAATTCGTCGAAACTAGTTTTGTTAGGACCGTATCGTCAATACGAAGCTAGAAAATATTTTTCTGGAATTTTTCTAGTTAGTATGTGACCCCGGTAATTTGAAATGTGCGTTTAAAATTCAATATAGTGATTTAAATGTAAATTTAACGGAAACGGATCGTAACAATCGAATCAGCTAGCGATACATATCCCATTGTGTTCGGAATGGGGGTAAAACGCTATGGACGACAGGCGGTGGGCCTCGTTTCGAGGTCGTATGTGAAAGTCAACTCTTTAGGTTAAAATAAATTAATTAATTAATAAAAAAAAAATATTCTCTCTTTCCCTATAACCTCTGGCCCCCCCCTGTACGTTTCAGTTCAGAATCGAATAAGAAAAGAAAAAAAAAGAGATCGCGCCTGAACCCGTCATCCCCCTCTCGATCCCGTCGACCGTCAGCCACCAGAAGGCGCCCACCTCCGGCGAACTCCCACCCTCCTCTCGCACTCTCTCTCCTCTCCTTTCTGATGTGAACAGCGTCCAAACCCCCACTCCCCCAAATCAGACCGCAACACCCATCCGAGCCCCACCAGACGACGTGACCACCTGAATCCCCTCCTCCTCCAGTCGACCGCGAGCACTAGGTCCCTAGCGCCGCCTCGCCTCGGCCACAGCTCCGACGTGGACTCCCTTAACCCGATGAAAAGTGAGTTTTTATAATGTTTACTTTTATAAAATCTGTTTTATTTATTTACTTCTATGAAATCGATTTTTCATTTACATAAATTTTAAATTTTTTATAAATATGAAGTTATGATTTTCATTTAAGGAAAAATAGGATTTTTGATTAAATAAAAATGCGATTTTTCTGTATAATCCCTTGGGTTAAAAATTTGATTTTTCTTATATGAATTCCACTATAAAAATTTGATTTTTTTTAACATATGAAAGAAAAGATTAAATTTTTATAAGTGAAAAGATTAGATCTTTGTTTAGGAAAAAGATTTGATTTTTTATTTAAATAAAAATTCGATTTTTATATATTGAACTTGGAAATAAAAATTCGATTTTTATATATTGAATAGCGAACTAAAAATTCGATTTTTATATATTGAACTTGGAAATAAAAATTCGATTTTTATATATTGAATAGCGAACTAAAAATTCGATTTTTATATATTGAACTTGGAAATAAAAATTCGTTTTTTATATATTGAACTTTGAAATAAAAATTCGATTTTTATATATTGAACTTTGAAATAAAAATTCGATTTTTATATATTGAATAGCGAACTAAAAATTCGATTTTTATATATTGAATAGCGAACTAAAAATTCGATTTTTATATATTGAATAACATAGTAAAAATTCGATTTTTACATATGTAGAGAATACGGGCGAAAGCGACAAAAAGGCGAGGTCGACGAAGAATTCTGCAAAAGAAGAGTCAAGATGATTGGATAGCTATCTGTGAGAACTTCTCACCTTTCAATTTAATTTTTCTAGTTATATATATATACTAGGATGCAGACGGTGCTTAGTAGCACCCGACACAATCGTCCACAGACCATGGACTTGTTTGTTTGGCTGTTTGGTTATTGATTGTGATATTGGTTTGAATGTGGCTTGTGGTGTGAAAAATCGAATCGATAAATTGGTTAGGATTAGACGTGCGCCGTTATAAGGCGAAGGAGTAAGGCTAGGTTAGACACTTACTCCAAATTTTGTGGTTTGCATAATAAAATTGATATGATTGATGTGTGAATGGCGTGGGCCTTCACTAGACCGGGGATAAGGCTAGGCCTCGTCCCGTTTCTAGTATCGTTCCGTTATGCCGCCGAAATTTTCTAAAATATGTTAGAAAAATAAAAATATCATTTTATTGAATAAATGAATTGAATAGAAATTCATAGGTTGAAATAAAATGTTTGATCGTTAAAAATATATTTTTTAACGTGAATGTGAATAAATAAAATATTCATTTACAAACCAGACGGTTTGTTCATGTACACCTATTTGAATGACATTGATTGGGACGATAAATTTCACACATCGCCCAACTGCACAAATAAAATATTTGTTTGATTGTTTGAAAACCCCACACGGGTGTTAGGATGAAATATGCAGTTCACTCATCCTGATTGATTAAACATGTCGATCGATTGATTGACAGGCTGTTATAAGCGTTAGATATCTATATTTGATGCTTATACAGTGTAGTGCACTTTGGTTGATGGTTGATTATTTTTCAATGCTATTATATACATGTGTTGTATGAAAATCCATATAATTAATTTTATATGGTAATTGATTGGGCCTCATTCCAATTTGAAAAATAAAGAATATTATAAAATAAAAGTTCATGTGTTGACAGTACTCATTCACTGAGATTGGTCATGTGTTGAACGAAATATTTTAATAATAAAGTTTACATCTTTATCAATATAAAATAAAGGTTCATGTGTTGACAGTACTCATTCATTGAGATTGGTCATGTGTTGAACGAAATATTTTGATGATAATAACTATTTTGAAAAAGAAATATTTGAAATAGGATATTTGAAAATAGAAATTTATGAAGCCGTGTTGATTAGATTGACGCCATTTTGACGTGAACGATATTTATATCGATTAAAACGATTTCGAAATGAAATGAATTGAAAACGATTTCGAAATGAATTGAATTGAAAACGATTTCGAAATGAATTGAATTGAAAACGATTTCGAAATGAATTGAATTGAAAACGATTTCGAAATGAATTGAATTGAAAACGATTTCGAAATGAAATGAATTGAAAACGATTTCGAAATGAATTGAATTGAAAACGAATGAAATGAATTGAAAACGATTTCGAAATGAATTGAATATAAAACAAATTCAAATTGAATTGAAAGCAAATTGAAATGAATTCAAATTGAATTGAAATTTGAATTGAATTGAAATGAATTTTAAAACGAATTTATAAAGAAGAATTCAATTTTGCTTTGAATTGAAATGGAAGTTGAAATAGATTTTGAAACGAATTTTAAAACTATTTATATAATTCGTTTTGAATAGAAATCGACGAAATATATATTATATATATTATATATATAATATAATGGCCTGAATAGAACGCGCCGCGCCGCGGCAGTTCGTGAATTTCGACCATTTATTTCAAACGGACATTTCGGGAGATCCGACCGTCGGATTCTCCTAAAACCGGAACCGTTGGGTTCGTATCGAGAAGAGCTTTCTAACGAATATTAGAAATTTGAAATCTAACGGTTGGATTTGGAGTTACGTCCAAATCAAATTCGAAAAAGGTCGCTGTAAGTGCAGTTCGATGGCCATTGATGGAAATCGACTGTACGGGCCTTGGTAAAATTATTAAAAATAGTAATAATTTGTGTAAAATCATAAGAAATGGTTTAGAAAAATTGGGATGAAAAACTCCATATTTGAAAAGATAAAAATAGATTTTTATCGAAATGAACTAGTTTTGAACTAGAAATATAATTCTATTTATTTTTAAATAAATAAATTGAATTTAAAAAGGGTTTTGAAAATAACCAGAATATCCAATGATTGCATTGGAGTGGAATTGAATCGAAATTGTCTTCGGAATATTTCGATGTTGGAATTCGTGATTATACAGATGTTGTTATGGAAATTTGAAAGATATATTTATATCGTTATTTCCAATACGACATTTGTTAATCGTAGAATTTGATATTGAATATAAGCCGATATATTTTCTATTCAAAGCCTTATATTGAATATCAAATGTGATTTGGGTTTGTCGTGAATGGTGTCTTCACTAACACTGTTCTTGAACCCAGTTGAGAAATGATTAAATCTTTTTATTTAGATTTAATGAAGTGTACCAATTAAATAATATTTAATTGGAATTGAATTGATATTGATTTTTGGGTTTATCGTGAACAGTGTTTTAAATAGCACTTGTTCTTTAACCCGATAATTAATGGAATGTGATTTTGGGTTTATCGTGAACCGTGTTTTAAATGACACTGATTCTTTAACCCAGTCGAAGATTAAAACTAAGTGGAGTTTTAATGAATCTTTAATTAGATTGAAATGATCGAGAATGGAGTATCACCGGTTTTGCTCCAGGCGATAGTTAAATCTTTAATGAGATTTGAACGTGAAATGGTAATTGAATTTACCGATAACACCGTGGTGTTAGATATGAAGTATTACCAGTTTTACTTCATGGGATGAATAGGTTGGGATTGGGAAATTAAAACAAATGATTACTTCGGTAAGGTTCGCTAATCCCGACTAGTTTTGAATTGATATTCAAAAATAGATTAAAGAATAAATTCAAGAAATTTATCTTGGATAAAATTAATGGGAACCTTTCCCTATGAATGTGAAATTTAGAAACTAACTGTCGGTTAGCCAAGCAGAATGGTTTTCTGGATATTGATCTGATGTTGGTTTCGGCCTTCGGGGTTAATATTTGGGGAATTATTCTCTTGATTAATTTACGGTTAGTGACTGATGAATTGGAATGAGGCGTATGTTGTGTTTGTGTAACACTTTTATAATATATACGCGAGTTATTCGGAAAGACCGGGTTTATCCCATTCTGAATAACTGATACGACGATAAGTCGAAGATGAAGACGATGGTCGAAGACCGGAGGTCTTCACGTCGTTTGGGTGATAACTGATGATCTTGATTGGGCTGTACACCCAAGAAGATGGAAACATTTAGTGATCGTCCAGACGTACTTGGAGATCGATGGATATGCGGGGTACTAGGTGCCTCCGGTTTCGTTCAGACCCAGGACGGACTTGTAAATGGACTGTGTGTCTGACATCGGATTTCATTCTGTGTGACTGATATCGGTTGCATAGGATGGTTTGCCTGTGTGGCATGCTAAGATGCAAATTGATCGAGGCTTCTGTTGAAAAGCAAAGTCTTGTGGTGATGATCAAAGCAAGGCCTTTGTGGCGTAGCTTTGTGTAACGTTTGCTTCGCGAGTTTCACACCCGGTATGAACCAAAAACGGGAGGGACATCAGGGAGGACTTGCGTTTCTTTCTAGCTAGAAGTGGCGTCAGTGGTTTTACACGCCCTGACGAGTTTGACTTATGTGGTTGTTGCTGTTGCGAGGCGCCTCGGATTGATCGGTCGTTCTCGAACCGATGAAGTCATTTAGTTGGCTCGCTTACGCCCCAAAGGGCGGAGAAACGTAGTGTTCAGGCATAAAAATCCACATCGGTGGACCGGCCCTGACGATCTAAAGGGTTGATGCGTTCTGATCCTGAGACATGGGCTAGATTGTCTCGAATCGGTTGAGGACTATCTTTTGCCTCGGTTCATAGACGGAAATCCAATTTCCAAATACGTGACTTTGCGGTTTTATATGTAAACCTATATATGGCGACATGATATATGGTACCCATGCCGCCTATGATTGATACTTATGATTTGAAGTTGTTTTATACACTATGCACTTATTATAGTATCAAATGATTTGTTTTAAAACGTATCAAGCATTCTTTGGCTGTTATAAGGGAAAACCCTATCCCCCGGCTTGCGTTGCATTGTGTGATAGGACCTGGGTCTTATAACAGCTTCATTTTCCTTTATTTAGCATTGCGCTGTTTGTTTTATGCACTGGTATTCTTGGGAGGAAACCCGTTCCGTGTTATACGGCGTGGTCCCTTGATTTACCTATCTGTAAGAATAAAGATTAACTGTTTTAGTTCTCACACCAGTCACATGACTGACCTGGAGTTTATTGTTTTAACCTAAACTCTGGGTGCCCTTATTTTGACACAGGCAGCTAGTAGTTTTGGTTTTGCAGATTTATATTCACAGGATCCTGGTTTACAGCTGGAACGATATCCGGAAAGCTTTGTATCCGTATATCTCCTTCTAGTTGTGTATTGTATTATTTTCCGCTGCTATGTATTTAAATGTAATTTAAATCTCTGATATTTCTGTGTAATATTCATTTATACTCTGTATATTCTTGTAATCTGATGCATTGTTGTAATATACAATGAAATGTTCTTCTGTATACGTTCTGTTTTGTCCTGTTCTCAAACGATAGGGCGTTTCGAACGGCCTGGATCGGTTTAGCGACTGGTTCGGACCGAGCGAAATTCCTTGCCGTCACAGTTGGTATCAGAGCTTTGGTTTACAAAGCTCAGAGAACAAGACACATTAGAACCTTACGAAAGAATTCATCAGATATTGGATTAGTAATGTCCAACTAGAATGACTCGTTAGAGATAGGATCAGTAGTATCCTAGAACGAGTGTGAAGAGTATATTTTTGAAAATGAAAACAAATTTTTGTTTTGAAAATTTAAATCAATTATTCGTATTTGATTATCTATTTAAATTGAGGTGGACAATCCAGTATATATAGATTTTGCGTATACGTCTGATCCGCGTGTATTCGAAGTTTTAATATATTGGATAGATATAGAGTCGCACTCTAGTCGCCCGGACATGGTCCTGATGATGAAGTATACCATCACCAGCATTTATTTTCGAGTAACGAAAGTGTGATATCTATATATTTCCATTAGGCTGGTGTGAGAACCAAATCTTATATAGCTAGAACACTTTGTTGTGAATTGGCATCAAAAACAAGATTTTCAGTATATATATCAAAATTATGAATTTGAAACGTTAAATTCACTAATTGATTGATGTTTGTGTTGTTTGTTCATTTGTTTGCTAATTTTAAACCATTTAGCCTAATTGAATCAAATATTGGATTATATTGAAAATTGGTCGCATTTGCTTGCATATACATATACTTATATTGAGCAGGTCATAGCAAGGAGGCTAGAGCCAGAGAATAAAATTTGTTTGCCCGACAAATAGGTACATGTTTACTACATAATTTACTGTTTTGTTTGGGTGATGATGATTCTGTGAGCCTATTGGCTAGCCGCTTGGCTTTTTCTTTTTCTTTTTGAGATCTGAAGGACCGGGGAAGCTATTTGAAATTCCCCGATGCTCCCATTGCAGGGGAGGTTATGGCGAAATTTTTCAAAAATTTAGGGTGTTAGCCAAATTTTTGAAATTTTGAAAATTCTCAGAAACTAAAGAGTTGGAGAATGGAAGCCAGATCGAGCGTAGAGTTAAATAATCAAACCACTTTCGACTTTGTTCCTTTTCGGGGACGAAAAGTTTTAAGTGGGGGAGATTGTAACAACCCGTAAAATGCGAGCCAGTTTGAAATTTTTATTTTGGCAATTTTAGCGAATTTTGATTATTTAAAATGAATTATTTTAAATAATAGCGACGAGAAATTTATTTTGAATATAATTCGAACGTATATAATATACGCGTCGTCGTTAGAATATAAATAATTATATATAATTATAAAAGGAATTGAAAATGGCGCGGTAGTTCGAAAATTCGATTTCTAATTTCAAATGAATATACAGAATTCAATATAAGTCAGAATTGAACGAAACAAGAAATATTTGAATCTGTATAACTATATCTTTGTAACGAAGTTAACAAACTGAGATTTCATCTTAGAAATGATAAGATATGTCCAGTTTAAAATTAGAAATAGTCGCTGTGGAATTTATATATATTTTTATATATATAAGGCCCTTAAAAATAGCAATTTTGCAAACGACCTCGGATTTCGACGAAACCAGTTTTGTTGGGTCCGTGATGTTAAGTTATTGCTAGATTCCAAATTTCATAATTTTTCGAATCAATATGTGAGCGTGGCAAAGGAAAACGCGTTTGACCAGTTTCAGTTGATTTTAATCGACTGAAAATTGGCCATTTTTCAAACGGTCTCAGAATTCGTCGAAACTAGTTTTGTTAGGACCGTATCGTCAATACGAAGCTAGAAAATATTTTTCTGGAATTTTTCTAGTTAGTATGTGACCCCGGTAATTTGAAATGTGCGTTTAAAATTCAATATAGTGATTTAAATGTAAATTTAACGGAAACGGATCGTAACAATCGAATCAGCTAGCGATACATATCCCATTGTGTTCGGAATGGGGGTAAAACGCTATGGACGACAGGCGGTGGGCCTCGTTTCGAGGTCGTATGTGAAAGTCAACTCTTTAGGTTAAAATAAATTAATTAATTAATAAAAAAAAATATTCTCTCTTTCCCTATAACCTCTGGCCCCCCCCCTGTACGTTTCAGTTCAGAATCGAATAAGAAAAGAAAAAAAAAAAGAGATCGCGCCTGAACCCGTCATCCCCCTCTCGATCCCGTCGACCGTCAGCCACCAGAAGGCGCCCACCTCCGGCGAACTCCCACCCTCCTCTCGCACTCTCTCTCCTCTCCTTTCTGATGTGAACCGCGTCCAAACCCCCACTCCCCCAAATCAGACCGCAACACCCATCCGAGCCCCACCAGACGACGTGACCACCTGAATCCCCTCCTCCTCCAGTCGACCGCGAGCACTAGGTCCCTAGCGCCGCCTCGCCTCGGCCACAGCTCCGACGTGGACTCCCTTAACCCGATGAAAAGTGAGTTTTTATAATGTTTACTTTTATAAAATCTGTTTTATTTATCTACTTCTATGAAATCGATTTTTCATTTACATAAATTTTAAATTTTTTATAAATATGAAGTTATGATTTTCATTTAAGGAAAAATAGGATTTTTGATTAAATAAAAATGCGATTTTTCTGTATAATCCCTTGGGTTAAAAATTTGATTTTTCTTATATGAATTCCACTATAAAAATTTGATTTTTTTTAACATATGAAAGAAAAGATTAAATTTTTATAAGTGAAAAGATTAGATCTTTGTTTAGGAAAAAGATTTGATTTTTTATTTAAATAAAAATTCGATTTTTATATATTGAACTTGGAAATAAAAATTCGATTTTTATATATTGAATAGCGAACTAAAAATTCGATTTTTATATATTGAACTTGGAAATAAAAATTCGATTTTTATATATTGAATAGCGAACTAAAAATTCGATTTTTATATATTGAACTTGGAAATAAAAATTCGTTTTTTATATATTGAACTTTGAAATAAAAATTCGATTTTTATATATTGAACTTTGAAATAAAAATTCGATTTTTATATATTGAATAGCGAACTAAAAATTCGATTTTTATATATTGAATAGCGAACTAAAAATTCGATTTTTATATATTGAATAACATAGTAAAAATTCGATTTTTACATATGTAGAGAATACGGGCGAAAGCGACAAAAAGGCGAGGTCGACGAAGAATTCTGCAAAAGAAGAGTCAAGATGATTGGATAGCTATCTGTGAGAACTTCTCACCTTTCAATTTAATTTTTCTAGTTATATATATATACTAGGATGCAGACGGTGCTTAGTAGCACCCGACACAATCGTCCACAGACCATGGACTTGTTTGTTTGGCTGTTTGGTTATTGATTGTGATATTGGTTTGAATGTGGTTTGTGGTGTGAAAAATCGAATCGATAAATTGGTTAGGATTAGACGTGCGCCGTTATAAGGCGAAGGAGTAAGGCTAGGTTAGACACTTACTCCAAATTTTGTGGTTTGCATAATAAAATTGATATGATTGATGTGTGAATGGCGTGGGCCTTCACTAGACCGGGGATAAGGCTAGGCCTCGTCCCGTTTCTAGTATCGTGCCGTTATGCCGCCGAAATTTTCTAAAATATGTTAGAAAAATAAAAATATCATTTTATTGAATAAATGAATTGAATAGAAATTCATAGGTTGAAATAAAATGTTTGATCGTTAAAAATATAATTTTTAACGTGAATGTGAATAAATAAAATATTCATTTACAAACCAGACGGTTTGTTCATGTACACCTATTTGAATGACATTGATTGGGACGATAAATTTCACACATCGCCCAACTGCACAAATAAAATATTTGTTTGATTGTTTGAAAACCCCACACGGGTGTTAGGATGAAATATGCAGTTCACTCATCCTGATTGATTAAACATGTCGATCGATTGATTGACAGGCTGTTATAAGCGTTAGATATCTATATTTGATGCTTATACAGTGTAGTGCACTTTGGTTGATGGTTGATTATTTTTCAATGCTATTATATACATGTGTTGTATGAAAATCCATATAATTAATTTTATATGGTAATTGATTGGGCCTCATTCCAATTTGAAAAATAAAGAATATTATAAAATAAAAGTTCATGTGTTGACAGTACTCATTCACTGAGATTGGTCATGTGTTGAACGAAATATTTTAATAATAAAGTTTACATCTTTATCAATATAAAATAAAGGTTCATGTGTTGACAGTACTCATTCATTGAGATTGGTCATGTGTTGAACGAAATATTTTGATAATAATAACTATTTTGAAAAAGAAATATTTGAAATAGGATATTTGAAAATAGAAATTTATGAAGCCGTGTTGATTAGATTGACGCCATTTTGACGTGAACGATATTTATATCGATTAAAACGATTTCGAAATGAAATGAATTGAAAACGATTTCGAAATGAATTGAATTGAAAACGATTTCGAAATGAATTGAATTGAAAACGATTTCGAAATGAATTGAATTGAAAACGATTTCGAAATGAATTGAATTGAAAACGATTTCGAAATGAAATGAATTGAAAACGATTTCGAAATGAATTGAATTGAAAACGAATGAAATGAATTGAAAACGATTTCGAAATGAATTGAATATAAAACGAATTCAAATTGAATTGAAAGCAAATTGAAATGAATTCAAATTGAATTGAAATTTGAATTGAATAGAAATGAATTTTAAAACGAATTTATAAAGAAGAATTCAATTTTGCTTTGAATTGAAATGGAAGTTGAAATAGATTTTGAAACGAATTTTAAAACTATTTATATAATTCGTTTTGAATAGAAATCGACGAAATATATATTATATATATTATATATATAATATAATGGCCTGAATAGAACGCGCCGCGCCGCGGCAGTTCGTGAATTTCGACCATTTATTTCAAACGGACATTTCGGGAGATCCGACCGTCGGATTCTCCTAAAACCGGAACCGTTGGGTTCGTATCGAGAAGAGCTTTCTAACGAATATTAGAAATTTGAAATCTAACGGTTGGATTTGGAGTTACGTCCAAATCAAATTCGAAAAAGGTCGCTGTAAGTGCAGTTCGATGGCCATTGATGGAAATCGACTGTACGGGCCTTGGTAAAATGATTAAAAATAGTAATAATTTGTGTAAAATCATAAGAAATGGTTTAGAAAAATTGGGATGAAAAACTCCATATTTGAAAAGATAAAAATAGTTTTTTATCGAAATGAACTAGTTTTGAACTAGAAATATAATTCTATTTATTTTTAAATAAATAAATTGAATTTAAAAAGGGTTTTGAAAATAACCAGAATATCCAATGATTGCATTGGAGTGGAATTGAATCGAAATTGTCTTCGGAATATTTCGATGTTGGAATTCGTGATTATACAGATGTTGTTATGGAAATTTGAAAGATATATTTATATCGTTATTTCCAATACGACATTTGTTAATCGTAGAATTTGATATTGAATATAAGCCGATATATTTTCTATTCAAAGCCTTATATTGAATATCAAATGTGATTTGGGTTTGTCGTGAATGGTGTCTTCACTAACACTGTTCTTGAACCCAGTTGAGAAATGATTAAATCTTTTTATTTAGATTTAATGAAGTGTACCAATTAAATAATATTTAATTGGAATTGAATTGATATTGATTTTTGGGTTTATCGTGAACAGTGTTTTAAATAGCACTTGTTCTTTAACCCGATAATTAATGGAATGTGATTTTGGGTTTATCGTGAACCGTGTTTTAAATGACACTGATTCTTTAACCCAGTCGAAGATTAAAACTAAGTGGAGTTTTAATGAATCTTTAATTAGATTGAAATGATCGAGAATGGAGTATCACCGGTTTTGCTCCAGGCGATAGTTAAATCTTTAATTAGATTTGAACGTGAAATGGTAATTGAATTTACCGATAACACCGTGGTGTTAGATATGAAGTATTACCAGTTTTACTTCATGGGATGAATAGGTTGGGATTGGGAAATTAAAACAAATGATTACTTCGGTAAGGTTCGCTAATCCCGACTAGTTTTGAATTGATATTCAAAAATAGATTAAAGAATAAATTCAAGAAATTTATCTTGGATAAAATTAATGGGAACCTTTCCCTATGAATGTGAAATTTAGAAACTAACTGTCGGTTAGCCAAGCAGAATGGTTTTCTGGATATTGATCTGATGTTGGTTTCGGCCTTCGGGGTTAATATTTGGGGAATTATTCTCTTGATTAATTTACGGTTAGTGACTGATGAATTGGAATGAGGCGTATGTTGTGTTTGTGTAACACTTTTATAATATATACGCGAGTTATTCGGAAAGACCGGGTTTATCCCATTCTGAATAACTGATACGACGATAAGTCGAAGATGAAGACGATGGTCGAAGACCGGAGGTCTTCACGTCGTTTGGATGATAACTGATGATCTTGATTGGGCTGTACACCCAAGAAGATGGAAACAGTTAGTGATCGTCCAGACGTACTTGGAGATCGATGGATATGCGGGGTACTAGGTGCCTCCGGTTTCGTTCAGACCCATGACGGACTTGTAAATGGACTGTGTGTCTGACATCGGATTTCATTCTGTGTGACTGATATCGGTTGCATAGGATGGTTTGCCTGTGTGGCATGCTAAGATGCAAATTGATCGAGGCTTCTGTTGAAAAGCAAAGTCTTGTGGTGATGATCAAAGCAAGGCCTTTGTGGCGTAGCTTTGTGTAACGTTTGCTTCGCGAGTTTCACACCCGGTATGAACCAAAAACGGGAGGGACATCAGGGAGGACTTGCGTTTCTTTCTAGCTAGAAGTGGCGTCAGTGGTTTTACACGCCCTGACGAGTTTGACTTATGTGGTTGTTGCTGTTGCGAGGCGCCTCGGATTGATCGGTCGTTCTCGAACCGATGGAGTCATTTAGTTGGCTCGCTTACGCCCCAAAGGGCGGAGAAACGTAGTGTTCAGGCATAATAATCCACATCGGTGGACCGGCCCTGACGATCTAAAGGGTTGATGCGTTCTGATCCTGAGACATGGGCTAGATTGTCTCGAATCGGTTGAGGACTATCTTTTGCCTCGGTTCATAGACGGAAATCCAATTTCCAAATACGTGACTTTGCGGTTTTATATGTAAACCTATATATGGCGACATGATATATGGTACCCATGCCGCCTATGATTGATACTTATGATTTGAAGTTGTTTTATACACTATGCACTTATTATAGTATCAAATGATTTGTTTTAAAACGTATCAAGCATTCTTTGGCTGTTATAAGGGAAAACCCTATCCCCCGGCTTGCGTTGCATTGTGTGATAGGACCTGGGTCTTATAACAGCTTCATTTTCCTTTATTTAGCATTGCGCTGTTTGTTTTATGCACTGGTATTCTTGGGAGGAAACCCGTTCCGTGTTATACGGCGTGGTCCCTTGATTTACCTATCTGTAAGAATAAAGATTAACTGTTTTAGTTCTCACACCAGTCACATGACTGACCTGGAGTTTATTGTTTTAACCTAAACTCTGGGTGCCCTTATTTTGACACGGGCAGCTAGTAGTTTTGGTTTTGCAGATTTATATTCACAGGATCCTGGTTTACAGCTGGAACGATATCCGGAAAGCTTTGTATCCGTATATCTCCTTCTAGTTGTGTATTGTATTATTTTCCGCTGCTATGTATTTAAATGTAATTTAAATCTCTGATATTTCTGTGTAATATTCATTTATACTCTGTATATTCTTGTAATCTGATGCATTGTTGTAATATACAATGAAATGTTCTTCTGTATACGTTCTGTTTTGTCCTGTTCTCAAACGATAGGGCGTTTCGAACGGCCTGGATCAGTTTAGCGACTGGTTCGGACCGAGCGAAATTCCTTGCCGTCACACTCAGCATGCCACACTGACAATTCATGCCATCCAACAGATGTCTATCAATATATAACCTCTAAGCTCGTACGTCTCAGAGAAGGGTGTTAAGCAAGAGAATAAATTATCTGCCACCAAACAAGTATATATTTAATAGAAATCAATCAACATGGAATGAAATACAATGTCAGACACACATCCATTTACAAGTCCTTTATGGGTCCAAACGAAACCGAAGGCACCTTATTCCTCGTCCCATATGTCCAATACAGGAGAGAGGTCCTCACATATCCGGTAGATCTCCAAGTACGTCTGGACGATCACCACTTATTACCTCATGGGTGTACAACCCAATCAATACATCAGTAATCATCCATACGATGTGAAGATCTCCTGTCTTGAACCACCATCTTCATATCATCGATATTTAGTCGCCGTATCAATTACTCAAAATGAGTTACACTCGGTCTTTCCGAATAACTCGTGTATCTTATAATCAATAATCAAGTGCTATAGAAACACGTCATACGCTTCATTCCAATTCAGAATATTCTTTTATTCAAATTTCATATTCTTAGGGAAAGGTTCCCATTAATTTTATCAAAGATAAATTCTTCTGAACTTATTCTTTAATCTTCCTTTGGATATCAATTTCAAAAGACTTTATTTTATACTTGAACAATTCTAAACCAAATTAAGGTTTAAAAAAATAGTCGGGATTATCGAGCCTTACTGAAGTAATCATTTATTTTATTTTCCAATCCCAACCTATTCATCCCATGGAGCAAAACTGGTAGTACCCCATATCTAACACCAGCGGTGTTATCGGTAATTTAATTACCATTTCACGTCCAAATCTATTTAAAGATTTAACTATCGCCTGGAGTAAAATTGGTGGTACTCCATTCTCAATCATTTCATGAATTTGATAAATTTAATTATCTCATTTGCTTTCTAATCCAATTAAAGATAAATTAGAACTCCATTTTGGTTTTTAATCCCAAGAATCATTCCTTAATGATTATTCAACTTTAGGAAAATTTATCTTGTCTTTAACTGGGTTAAAAAACTAATGTCATTTAAAACACAGTTCATGATAAACCTCAAAATTATCTTCCATCAAAATGGAATCTTCACAGAAATCATAACAATACATAATCGATATAAATTTCCGTATCGTACTAATACTATAAACGAATAATGTCAAGGCCTTTTAAATTCCATAAATAGTATTGGTCTTCCTTCACAGAATCTCATTTCGATTATTACCAAATCAAATTCCATTCAATTCCAATTTAATATATTAAATTGGAAAATTTTATATTTGGAAAATCTCCATTAAATCTTAATAATAAGACTTATCAATTCCAAATCATATCTTTACTGCTAATTTTGGTTAAAGAACTAATATCGTTTAAAACATCGTTCATAATAAACCCCAAAGTCAACTTTCATTTCAGTTCCAATTAAATTAATTAATTGGTAAATTTCTCTAAATGTTAATTAAAAGATTTATTCCTTTTTCAGTGGGGTTTAAGAATAGTGTTATTGAAGACACCATTCATGACAAACCCGAAATCCAATTTGATATTAAATACAAGGCTCTATATAGAAATTATATTGGCTTATATTCAATATCAAATTCTGAAACCAACAAATATCATATTGCGAATAACGATATATATCTTCCAGATCCCTCAACAGTATCCATATAATCATGGAATCAAATATCGAAATATTCTGAAGATTATTTCCATTTAAATCCATTCCAATTCATTCATTGGAAAATTCTGGTTATATCAAAACCCATTTAAAATCCAATTTATTTATTTAAAAACATTGGATTATTATTCTTGTTAATAACTAGTTCATTTAAATAAAAATATCTTTTATCTTTTCAAAACTTGGTATTTTTCATCCAAAACCTTTTCAAATCATTTATTAAGATTTTACACAAATTTTCCATATTTTTAATAATTCTAATATCGCTATTTCAGTTGATTTCCAATAAAGGCCACCGAACTGCATCCATAACGACCTTTTCTGAAATTGATATCGACATAATTTAAAATCCAACCATTAAAATTTAAACCTTTTATATTCATTGGAAAGATCTTTTCGATACAAACCCAACGGTTCTGGTTTTAGGAGAATCCGATGGTCGGATCTCCCGTTATGCCAATTCGAAGTTAATGGTTGAAATTCACGAACGGTCGCTGCGCGGCGCGTTCTATTCAAGCCATTAAATATATATATAGTATATATATCGTAGATTTCTTTTTGTAACGTATTTTATAAAATATTTATAAATTCGTTTTAAAATGATTTTAACTTCATTTTCAATTTTAAATCAAAATTGAATATTTCTATATCAATATAATATTAAAATGAT
The DNA here is from genome assembly GCA_030737875.1 of Allium sativum. Classification (NCBI taxonomy): domain Eukaryota; kingdom Viridiplantae; phylum Streptophyta; class Magnoliopsida; order Asparagales; family Amaryllidaceae; genus Allium; species Allium sativum. The sequence continues at coordinate 502,769,728 of CM060920.1, forward strand.
AATATTTTCAAAATATCAAATTTTAAAATCAATTCTTTTCGATATTATTTTAAAGTGAATAAAATTGATCGATAAACCCATTCGGGTTAAAAGTAGCATTTCTATACTTAACCCGACTTCATATTTTTATATATTTTCGTGTCCATCCAAAATCAGACATAAAATCATATTTTGATTATTCACTGAATATTATTTCAAAATATTCGTTTATATTCTGAATCGGAATGCGACTCAATCAATTACCATATAATTTCAGTTATATGGATTTCATACATCGCATGTATTCAACAATATTGATAAATAATCATTAACCATTCAAACATCATCCAGAGTGCATTCTACTACTGTATAAGCATTGAAACAAATAAATAACGCTCAACACAGTTTGTCAATCAATCGATTGACAAACAACTAAATATTGGGATTAGTGTATGTCAAATATCATCTCGGTACCTATGTGGGGTTTTCAAACAACATCAATCAATTCAAATTAATCACTGGTTAATGAATTTAACCCATTCTAATTCGATCTGAATTATTTTTCTAATTAATCAGTTTTCATAGTTTAAATTATAATTGGATATTTATATCACATTTCAATAACCACAATCCACGTTGTTTGAAATATGAGTGTCGCATATTCAAACAACGCTTCTTGTGCAGTTGAGTCGTGAACAGTTCAAGTGTTGAACTCAAGCAATGTCACATACAACAGATAAAAATCAATACTGGCAATTTCTATATATTTACAGTTATAAAATAAATAAATAGCTGTACAAATATTTTAGTGAGAGAATTCTCACTTTGGGTTCCACTCCATCATTCTTTAATTGAATATTGTTTTAACTGAATTAAACTGTTCGTTCAATTCAGTCAAAAATCCCAACTAGCTCCGTTTACATTCTGGTCTGTTCCTCTGTGAAGCTCTCTTCATCACGATTCCAGCGGATTTGAAATCGTCCAATTCTGATAAGGTACGATGAGTTATTAATATTTTAAGTTCACGATTTAAATAAAGTTAACTAACTACTAATCATTATCATTTACAACTTAATAAGGTAATTAAATAAATTAATTACCCTTCCTCTTTGTTCGAACTCACTAGCACATCGAAACCCCTCTCCAAACCTAGGGCTGAACTTCGCGGAAAAACTATGACGTCGGGTGACGATCAGACTTCGCCACTTCCTCTGCCTTCGCGACCACTACCCGCGCCACCAACCTCCCCCAGTCGACGTCACGTGCTACCCAGGAATCCGCTTAGAATGACTGGTGTTTGGATAATGATTTCGAGAAAAATACGACACTAGAAACAATTCCACCCGTTGGATCTATAGATCTTGCAGAGATCTACAGTTTTCCTTCAAAAACTTTTTCAAATGGAGACTTGGATTTCAAGATCGAATGGGATTTTTTTGGAACGAAATTGCCCCTCGATTGCAAATGACGGCATGGATTTTTTCTGGAAAGTGATTTTAGATTTAGGTTAAATTAATATATATATATATATATTAACAATATTTAATTCATTAAAGTGAGTTTTTGCATTAGAACTCCGAATCAAACCTAACGACTATCAACCCTAGCTAAATACCCCCATTCCGAACATAATGGGATATGTTTCGCAAGCCGATTCTACTATTTCAATAAGTTTTTATCAAAATTAAAATATAAATCAATATATATTGAATTTGCACGTACATTTTTATTTACCGGGGCCACATACTGACTCCAAAAATTATAGAAAAATAAATCTAGCTATGTTTTGATGATACAGTCCTAACAAAACTACTTTTATCTAATTTGAAGACCATTTAAAAATGGCTTTTTTCCAGTCGATTAAATTCAAACTGAAATTACCAAACACGTTTAAATTCACTGCGCTCACATACTAGTTTAAAAAATTATGAAATTTGAAACCTAACAACAATTTGACATTTCGGATCCAACAAAAGTGGTTTCATCGAAAATGGAGGTTGTTTGCAAAATGGCTATTTTTAAGGGCTATATATAATTTAATATATATATAAATTCCATAGCAACTATTCTGAATTTTAAAATGGATGTAACTTTCAATTTATAAAGTAAATCTAATTTTTTCACATTCGTTAGAAATTTTTTATTAAACAGATTCAAATATTTCTGGTTTTACTGAAATCCGATTTAAATTGAATTATGTATATTGATTTGAAATTAGAAATCGAATTTTCAAACTACAACGCCATTTCGAGTTTGTTTTAATTAAATTTTAAATTTATACATTCTAACTTTGATTTAAATAAATTTTAAATCATTATGATTAAAAATAAATCATTTTAAATATTCAAAATCCATTAAATTAGCTAAAATAAAAAAATTAAATTGGTTCAAAAATTCCGGGTTGTTACAAAAACGATACTGTAAGGGAGAGAAATGCTTGAGCATTTCAAACATATATGTTTCAAGATTTATGAAAATTTCCATGATTTTTTTTGATTTCAAGGGTTGAACTTTGACCAAAGAATGAAGTATTAGGGTCAGTGTATGGATGTTAGGGTATTTATAAGGTAGCCATATTATTTCTTTACTCGATTTTATATTCCGTTTTAATCAATCGCTGCTTGTATTTGTTATTAAAAAATTTGTGTGGTCACATACAATATCCGATTTCGAAGAAAATGGGCATACAGCTATATTTCGACATTACGGACCAAACGAAACTTGTTTCGTCCAATTCCGAGTCCTTTGCCCACACAACGTAATTTTAAAGTCAAATTATTGTTTGATTTATATTTAAATTTCAAACGGTCACATAATAACTCCAATTGGCGCGTAAAATGAAATCTAACAATAATTAATAATTACGGACTTAATAAATTTTGTTTCGTCGAAAACTGAGGTCATTTGCAAAATGGTTATTTTCTAAAGCCTAAATAAACCAATAAAATATTAATTAATTCAAAAACAATTCAATTTATCAATAATAAATTAATATTATTGTATATATATCCAAATAGAACATCACATAGCCCCAAGTTAAACATACTTGGGTTTATAACTCGATATTCCAAAATCTAAGTTAAATCGATATTCAATTTATATAAAATAATTTGTTATAATTAATAAACACTTCCATAGCGACTTTTTGAAAATTTGATTTGGATATAACACAATCTAAATGAAGAAATCTCAATATTTCACTTACATTAGAAAATTTTAGTTAAATAGATTCGAACGTTTCTTTTTTCAACGAATTCTGACGTATAACGATTCTTGTATATCCATTTAAAGTTCAAAACGTAATATTACGAACTACCGCAATGTTACAAGCTCCTTTTAAATTTGATTATAAATTATACGTTCAAATGTCGTTAAATAAATAAATTCATTATTATAACAATAATTTAAACTCAATTAAATCTCTTCACATATCCAATTCACACAACATCGCAAATCACTTATTTTTTACTATTTCGGAAATAAATATATTATCTCACTACTTATATTAATTATATATTCAATATTATTTAATTCAAGTCATTTCAAATTACCAAATCAATATTCAAATAAATTAATTTTTCAATCACTAAAAATACTGGACGTTACAAAAGACTCAGCAGCGATGACAAACAGAGAAGGTGAAAGGAGGTCTCCCAGACGAAGACCCGTTCTTGCCTTAAAAAAACCATTGGCCGATCCGTTAATGAGAACGGATAACCAACAATTAGAGATCAGCCTCCAAATAAGATCAACAAGGGGTTCTGGAATGCCGAATTCTCTAGGGCCATGATAACAAAGAACCAAGACATGCGGTCGTAGGTCTTAGCCATATCCAACTTAATGACTACATTAGACCACTTGACCTTCTTATCGATCAGAGAAACCAACTACTATCCCAAAAAGACGTTATCAGTAATCAAACTTCCTTTGAAAAATCTAGCTTGAGCAGAAGATAAAACACGCTCGAGAAATGGTGCTCGTATAGTAGTTATTACCTTAGTGATAACTTTATTGGAGAAATTGCACAAGCTGATTGGGCGAAAATCCGCGCAAGTGCTGGGATTTTCGTACTTTGGAATAAGAAACAAATTGGTGGAAGTCCACCCCATAGATAGATCTCCACTAGAAAAGAAAAACTAAACAGCCAAGCAGAAATCTGTCTGAATAACCGGCCAGACACTGCGAAAGAAAACACCGTTATAGTCATCCGGCCCATTCACACTGTCCTTACTCAAAGCAAACGCAAAAGCACGAATTTCCTCAATGGAATGAGGTGCGGCAAGATCAGAGATATCCAAAGGTAGAACCAATCTTGGAATGAAAGCTAGCAGGGTCGGGTAAGAGACCGATATAGAGCGGGAGCCTAAAAAAGACAGGAAATGGGACATAATAGTATCTTTGACTTCACCCAGCGTGGAAGCCAAAGATAGATCTGGGAGTTGGATCTGGGGAATTGTAAGAAGTATGTTCTTCTTACGTAATGAAGAATGAAAAAACATAGAGTTTGTATCACCTTCAACAATCCACTTGATCCTAGCCTTCGGTGAACATAGTCATATTCGATACAAAGTTACGACGAGAAAGCAAGTTAGGATAATGCCCATGCCTCCTTAGAAGCAGTAGAGGGATGTTCGTCAATGGATGATTTTTGTAATGACCCGCATTTCCATAACATCAGAGTTGACTATATACATCATACGTCCAACCCAAATATCACGAAAATACGAGACATTTTTTTTTAGAAGAAAGAGGTAGAAGAAGAACAGAAATAACAACACAGAATCTCACATCGCAGCGGAACAAAATATATCACATCTTTGAAATACAAAATCTTAACTGTATAACATACACTTATTAGAGTACAACACTTACAACATAGCGGAACAAACTATAACTAGATAACGCTGAAGCCTCCTGCTCCAAGCTCCTTTAGATATATCTGAAAAATCCTGAACTACTTGACTGCCCGTACAAATTTAGGCACCCAAGAGTTTAGGTAGAACAAAACAAATAAACTCCGGGTCAGTCATGGGACTGGTATGAGTAAACAATTTAAAACAGTTTCAGAAAACTAAATGATATCTCATAAGACCACGCCGCATAACACGGAACGGGTTTTTCCCTTATGAGAATCCAAACACTTGACTTATCTTTATATCAAAACTCTTTTGATATTATAATAATGTCTAAATCAAGTAAATAACAATCTAGTGGAACGTTTGCATCTCACGTTCCACATATATATACAATCAAAACCGCAAGCACGTATTGGGTAATGGATTTCCAACTATGACAAGGTATGGAATCACCTTCCGCTGGTATATCTCTAGAGGAGAATACACCGAGTTCAACAAGAACATCTTGCAACTCAGCCACACATGACCGACCACTCATTTCGCTTGAGTGTATCGAATGTATATCACCAACGATTGGGATCAGCAACCGTTTCCCGAATGGGACAGCATCGACAATAGATTTTTAGAAGTAAATGAAACTCTAGATCAGGTGATTATACACCCTAATAGGTGCGACCTACATAGCCATGCTGCTTGCCCGATTTCTGTCATTTACCGGTTGATGAGGCTAGAAGCTACGCTTTATCATCACGCCAGATTCACTTCGAATGTCACATCGTCAAATCCATCAAATCACCGATTGACGTCCTCAACAGTACATTACGTGTTAGCTAAAAGAAGTTTCCTTCTCCGCTTCCACTCTTGGTACGGTTGAAGAAATCAATGTACGTGACCATTCTGGAAATACTCTGTCAGACATTCATCCATACAAGTCACCCAGGAACAGGATGAACCGAAGGTACTATTTCTATTAATAGAAAAAGTCCTTGTACTCTACTCAGTCTTCGATTATCTTTATATAATCTGATTCGCACGCTACTGCCGATATGGAGTGGTTCTTCGGATAATAATCCAACCGGTCTCTCCATATTGACAACGATGGTCAAAACTTCGATAGTCTGTGATTTAACTATCGAATAAGAACAAGTGTTTCGATAGTCGATGATTTAACTATCGAATAAAACAAGTGTTCATCCAAACATCCAACAATCAGTGAGCCTTTAATTAATAATTCCTTAATTAAATCACTTCTCTATTTCTTTATCAATATTTGTTAACCAAATATTTTCAATAACCATATTGGCCTTATACGTTCTTTGGAAAACATTTCCATATATCGCCTTCCTTTATTTTCTATACTAGGAAATATTCGTTATTCTATTTCCAAGCTTTGCACATATTTGGGTTAAAACAGATGTTGTGTAAAACATCGTTACGACAACCCAAATACAGTATTTAACTAATTCTTATTCCACATTGATCTTCGAGCCTGAATCTTGCTACTTATCGGTATATCATGAAATCAACCAAGTTGGGGTAAAATTACCTCTCAGACCTTGACTGAATAACATTTAACGTCAAAACAGACAAGACTACTTACTCGAATAATCAATACCATACAACTGATTATTCACCTTCAAACACATATACATTTTCTCGTTCTGTTCTTACTAGATTTTATTCTTATACTTCCTTTTTCATTATACTACTCTATTTCTAAGTTCGTTTTCTTATTGACTTCTATATATTTTGATACGTTGATTTCTAACTATCAAAAAATATTCTATCTCCTTAAATTCCCTGAAAAATTCGCCATAACCTCCTTTGTACCGGGAGCATCGGGAAATTTCAAATAGCTTTCCCGGTCCTTCTTATCTCAAAAAAAGGAAAAGCCAAGCGGCTTGCCGATACGGCGCATAAAATCTCATATATGAATTTAAATACGTACCTTTTTGTCGGGCATTCTATTTATTTCACTTCTATACTTTATTCCAAACCTGTCTCCTGTATGTCTATACCTGTCCAATCTATTTTAACTATACCAATCGTTTTAACTCAATTTGTTAATTAAGTCTGTTAATTAACTTCTTAGTCTAATCCACTTCTATTTATCCAAATCTATTTATTATAAATCCCATTTGAATTTCTATATTCAAATTCCATTTGAAATACTATGTTCAAATTCTATAGTTAAACTCCATTTGAATTCTATTATTCAAATTCTATTTCAATTCCTTATATTCAAAGTCCATTTGAATTCTCTGCATTATTTATAAGCAATGTTTATAACTTCAATTCAAATCCCACCTTTCCATTTATAAACAACGTTTATAAATTCAATTCAAATCCCACCTTTCCATTTATAAACAACGTTTATAAATTCGATTCAAAACCCACCTTTCATTTATACACAAAGTTTATAAATCCGATCACTTGTTTTATATACCTTCAAAACAAGTTAATATTTTCTATAGTTTTAAAGTCCATTTGAATTCTATATTCAAATTCTATATTCAAAGTCTATTTGAATTCTATATTCAAATTCCATAGTTTAAAGTCCATTTGAATTCTATATTCAAATTCTATATTCAAAGTCTATTTGAATTTCTCTTTTCAAATTCTATATTCAAAGTCTATTTGAATTTCTCTGCATTATTTATAAACAACGTTTATAACTTCAATTCAAATCCCACCTTTCCATTTATAAACAACGTTTATAAATTCAATTCAAACCCCATATTTTCATTTATAAACAACTTTATAAATTCGATTCAAAATTCCATCCATTCATTTATAAACAAAGTTTATAAATTCAATTACTTGTTTATATATATATTCAAAACAAGTTAATGTTTCTATACTTCATTTAAAATTCAAATTCTATTTATAAAAATAGAATTCCCCTTTTAAATTTCAAATACCCTTTTTGATATTTTTGTAAATCAATATCCCAAGCCCCAGTGGTATTTTAAACAATCAATCAACCAATTTTCAATCATTTGATTTTTAACACATCATATATGAATATATACGAAATCAAACAAACAACAACAGATAATATATTTTTGAGGAATCCAGTTGGATTCCTCCAACCTGTTTTCCTGCATCCACAGATGTTAGTCAACATAGTAATACCCATCCTGCTTCGAGGCAGGATATCGCAGTATAGAAGGTCATCCACTAATCATAGCGTGGGGGCGTATAGGGTAATCACCCGCTAATGAAACCGCGGGCATCCGCTAATGAGACTGCGGGAATCCAACCAATCAATCAACCCAATATATATATATAATAGTCCTAAATAACTAATATATATTTTAAATCAACCAAACAATATTCAACCAAGCATAGCAATTATTTTTAACAATTAGAAATAATTCTAATTAAATGGTGAGTGAGGTTTACTCACCTTTATTTTCTTATCGAATATCCATTCTGATTCCATTCAGTCTCGTCTAGCATTGACTTGAATTGTTTCAACTTAATTCTTCTCGAATGGATTACGCCTTTCCCATTTACTTTTAATTATTGTCAATACTCCTTTAACGTTCTTGAGTTCGGTTGAGTCTGAAATCATATGATCGTATGGTTATTTTTACAAGTTATACTATATATGACATTATTAATAAATTTAATTAACTTTTTACCTTAATTAAGCTTTAACTCATCTTCCTTCATCATTCAAAACTGTGCTGACCTTGTACTTCTACCGGCCTCTACCACTGCCTCCATCATTGACTGACCCTAAAATCACCTTACTCAACTCAGCACTTATCCATTCTGACATTTTCCCAAGCACCTTGCAGGCGATCTTCTTTCTCCTTTTTATCACCCCAATCACTGCAACAGTAATCATCCAGTCCTGGAGCTGCTTCTAGTCTTCAGTGGCAATGCGTCACTTTTCTGGTTCAACACCACGGAAATCGTTTTCCAGCTTCGAACCCCCTCAAATCTTCAATGTCGAATTCCAGTATCGACACTGCTACCCCCTTCCTTCTTATTGCCTAAATCGAGTAGAAACTCGATTCTTAGCTGTACTGTCGACAGCGTTCGATCAGCAGGGAGGGCCGCGACTTCCAATTTCCTATCCAGATGAAGCGCTCGCCCTTTGAACGGAGCTGATGGGACCGATGATCGCGAGAACAAAAAAAATCCCAAAATAAAAAGGGTCTCGATCTGATTGCGTTTGAGAGAGGAGCGGTATTGATTTGCCTGCGAACCAAAACAAATGGGAAGGATATAGGGGTTCTCGTGATTTTATACTGGAAGAAGGCGGACGTGCTGCCTCCTAGCCCTTTTGAACTTGAGGATAAGGAAGAGTACACGCCCCTTTGATTTTTGTTGTGGAGAAGAAAGGAGCACGGTGTTGTTTTGAATTGTGGACATGAGAGGAGCACGGCTGTTTGTTTTTGTGGAAGACAAGGAGGGCACGGGTATTTGTTTGTTGTCCACAAACTAAGTTATTTTATTTTTATTTTAATTAGTTTTTAAATCGTATCCTTATATTTAAATTATCACATTGATTTCGAGCTCCTATTTGAACCCAACGACTATCAATTCTAGGGTAATACCACTATTCCGGACACACTGGGATAGGTCACGAAGTCTGATACGATCGTCTGTGGAAGATATAAATTTTAACTGATATAAATTTAATTCAAAACAATTAATTAAATTTCAAACTATTTATTCTCCTCGATAATATTCAAATATTATTACCGTTAAAATTTCATATTAATTATTCGAACTGTTTTCAATTCAAATAAAAATTTGAATTCAATTAAATCCATTTTCTTATTCTGATAATTTAATACTTTCGATATTAAATCGAAATTGATTATTAAATCAATAACTCCCTATGAAAAATTGATTTACTTACTTAACTCAATATTTAAATACATATTAAATATTTAAAATTAACTCCTAAGAGTCCGGGTCATTACAATCTTCCCCACTTAAAATAATTTCGTCCTCGAAATTGCTAAGGTAGAAAAAGTGCTACAAACTCATTAACTTTTCAGAACTTATTTATGTTGATACTCAACATTTCAAACTTCCTTACGTAACTCCCTTTCGAATAAATCCATATTCGATAACTCCTCCCTTCGAATAACTATATTCGATAATCTCTCTTTCGAATAACTAGATTCGAAAACCTTTCTTCGAATAAACTATATTCGATTTACTCTATTCAATTTACTCTATTGGATTTTACTCTTCTTGATTAACTCCATCGAATAACTAAATTCGATAACTCCTTCGAATAACCAATATTCTGTAACTCACTTCGATTAAACTAATCGATAACTCATTTCGATTAAACTATAATTGATAACTCATTTTGATTAACAAATAATCGATAACTCCTTCGATTCTACTCGAATAAACAATATTCAATTAATTCCTTTTAACTTTATTCGAATAACTCCTATTCGATTAACTCCTTTAATTCTATTCGAATAAACTATATTCGATTTAACTCCATTCGCTTGACTCTAGATCGCAGCGATCACAATGGTTACGCCTGATTCCCCCAGGAAACATCTGACCGCCCTAGGCTATCTGCAGCCTTGCGAATTACGCTAGCAGTCGTACGAAATGGCAACTTATCCTGAGTAACTATGTTTGACCAGCTCTATCTCAATAACTATATTCGATCAACTTTAATTGAATAACTAACATTCCATTAAATCCTAATTCGATTTACTATGTTCAATTTACTCTATCTGGTTAACTCTTTATTTGAATAACAAATATTCGATAAATTCTAATTGAATAACTAATATTCAATTAACTCTACGGATTAACCCTAACTGATTAACTCTAACTGGTTAATTCTAACTCAAATTGGTTAACTCCAACTGGTTAATTCTAACTCCAATCGATTATTTCTAACTTTAATCGACTTCTCCTATTTGAATAACTCCTATTCGATAGCGTTTATTCATTTATAAAGATTTACTTTTAGTAACGGTTCTTCACTTTATAAATGTTCTCTTTAATAACGTTACTTCACTTATACAAGTGTTGTGTACCCCATCTATTTAAAACTATCGGTGTTAAAAACCAATATCTCTTCTCTATATAAGCTCAGACTTATATATTCCATTTATCGAATGATAAATACCTGATTTAATTTATAAACTGTTATTTATAAATTAATCTTTTCTATTTATCTGTTAAAAACAGATTTCCATTTTCTATTCATCTTCTAAATATTCCTTTGATTAAATTCTATTTATTTAACAAATAAATATCTCATCTATAACATTCTATTTATTTTCTATAAATAAATATTTCCATTGAATCTATTGGTAAATGTTTTACAAATATATCCTTCTATTTGTTTGCACATAACTTCCTTTGTATTTGTTTTACAAATATATTTCCTTTATTCACACCCAATTCATATTCACATTGATTTTACTCAATTTATTCATTTCGATCCATTTAACTTACTTAAGTTAAATTTAATTTCAATCATTCAAATTCCCATTAACTAGTTGCTAATTAACCGTTTTGCCTATTTCACCCTTTTTATTTGAATATAACTTGTTCAAATATACGTCAACTTAATTATAGACTAATCTAATTATATTTTCAACTCGAGTTATATATTCGATTTCGAATATAAATTCTCAATCTCTTTCACTTATCCAAAAATCCAATTTCGATTCAAATTTCCTTTAACTAATTATTTTCCAATTTAGTTAATTCTATTTAAGCATATAAAATATGATTTTTGTCTTAAAAATCATTTCACTTACTTCACTGGAGTTCATATTCATTTTATATCTTCAGTCTGGATTTTTCTAATGCCAATTCGGATTTTATTTCCTAAAAATCCTTTTATTTATTTAATTAAACCGTTATGGTTTTATAATGGTTTCTGGCGCTGCTTTTCAAAAAATTTGATTTTGACATAACTCAAAATCTATACGACGAAATCCAGATTTTTCTCTTTCATTAGAAAACTATTATTCAACCGGTCCCGATTCTTGTTTCAAAGAATTCTGACTTCAATTGAGTTCTGAATACCAAATTGAAGTTCGAATCGCCAATTTACGAACTGCCGCGCTATGGCGAGCTCGTTTTAATTATATTTATAAATATAAACGTTTTAATTTTGTTTATAATAAATTCAACTCCATTCTGATATATTTTTAATATATATCCAATCCATTCCAACATAATATTCCCGATCTATTTCTCTTCAAATATTCAAGTCCTCTACATTTACAATATTCAAATTCCATTTGAATTTCTTTATTCAAACTCTATATTTGAATTTCCTTCTATTCAATTTCTATTTGAATTTCTTCTATTCAAATTCTATTTGAATTTCTCAATTTCAATTCCTATTTGAAATCCTTTATTCAATTTCTATTTTAAATTCCTTATTCAAATTCCTATTTGAAATCCTTTGAATTTAAATTCTATTTTAACTCCTTTTGTTTTCTTTGAATTCTGTTTAACCATTCTCCATTTGGATTCTAATATTCAAATCTCTATTTGACTTTTCTTTATTCAAATCCATTTGAATTCCTTTGAATTCAAACTCCATTTCAATTTTTTCTTATACAATTTCTATTTGAATTTTTCCTTTATTCAAACTCATTTGAATTCCTTTTGAATTCAAATTCTATTTCACTTCTATTTGAATTATATATATATTCAAATTCCTTTATTTTACTTCTATTTGAAATCTATATTCCCATTTCACATTTCAAAATTCCTTTGAAGTTATATAAATATACACATATATTTATATCTATCTCAAATTCAAAACATTTGAATTTTCAAACAACTTGTTTCTTTCCAAACAAATTCCATCAAAAACTTTTCTAAGGCAGCAATTCATCACTTAGAAACTCGAAAATGAACACTGATGATGTTGCGACCATCATCAGAATTATTTCCCAGCTACTGAATGAGTTCAGTGCTTTATTTCTTTCAAACTCCATTTAGAAAAATATTTTCCAAACTCCCAGGATTTTAAATTCTGAATTCTGGTTGGAATTCAATTTCAATTTATCACATTTGTATTTGATTTCATATACAAATTCCATTGGTTATATATATAACTATTTCAGTTTTATTTTCTAATTTGATTATAATCCTAACAATCAACTTAACTATTTGAAAACAATATCGTGTCCAATCTCCTGTTCAAGTGTTTATAAATTCCTATCGACTTCGTGGCATCCCACGTTCGACCAAAATTTATAATCCACTCAACAGACTAGTCAACACAATGTAAAACGGTTTTTATATCAAATAACAAATACGCTATCTCGTATATATATACGCTCTACTCATTCTAGGATACTACTGATCCTATCTCTAATGAGCACATTTCCACACAGCCTAGGTATTCGCTCAACCTAAGCTCTGATACCAACTGTAATGACCCGCATTTCCATAACATCAGAGTTGACTATATACATCATACGTCCAACCCAAATATCACGAAAATACGAGACATTTTTTTTTAGAAGAAAGAGGTAGAAGAAGAACAGAAATAACAACACAGAATCTCACATCGCAGAGGAACAAAATATATCACATCTTTGAAATACAAAATCTTAACTGTATAACATACACTTATCATAGTACAACACTTACAACATAGCGGAACAAACTATAACTAGATAACGCTGAAGCCTCCTGCTCCAAGCTCCTTTAGATATATCTGAAAAATCCTGAACTACTTGACTGCCCGTACAAATTTAGGCACCCAAGAGTTTAGGTAGAACAAAACAAATAAACTCCGGGTCAGTCATGGGACTGGTATGAGTAAACAATTTAAAACAGTTTCAGAAAACTAAATGATATCTCATAAGACCACGCCGCATAACACGGAACGGGTTTTTCCCTTATGAGAATCCAAACACTTGACTTATCTTTATATCAAAACTCTTTTGATATTATAATAATGTCTAAATCAAGTAAATAACAATCTAGTGGAACGTTTGCATCTCACGTTCCACATATATATACAATCAAAACCGCAAGCACGTATTGGGTAATGGATTTCCAACTATGACAAGGTATGGAATCACCTTCCGCTGGTATATCTCTAGAGGAGAATACACCGAGTTCAACAAGAACATCTTGCAACTCAGCCACACATGACCGACCACTCATTTCGCTTGAGTGTATCGAATGTATATCACCAATGATTGGGATCAGCAACCGTTTCCCGAATGGGACAGCATCGACAATAGATTTTTAGAAGTAAATGAAACTCTAGATCAGGTGATTATACACCCTAATAGGTGCGACCTACATAGCCATGCTGCTTGCCCGATTTCTGTCATTTACCGGTTGATGAGGCTAGAAGCTACGCTTTATCATCACGCCAGATTCACTTCGAATGTCACATCGTCAAATCCATCAAATCACCGATTGACGTCCTCAACAGTACATTACGTGTTAGCTAAAAGAAGTTTCCTTCTCCGCTTCCACTCTTGGTACGGTTGAAGAAATCAATGTACGTGACCATTCTGGAAATACTCTGTCAGACATTCATCCATACAAGTCACCCAGGAACAGGATGAACCGAAGGTACTATTTCTATTAATAGAAAAAGTCCTTATACTCTACTCCGTCTTCGATTATCTTTATATAATCTGATTCGCACGCTACTGCCGATATGGAGTGGTTCTTCGGATAATAATCCAACCGGTCTCTCCATATTGACAACGATGGTCAAAACTTCGATAGTCTGTGTTTTAACTATCGAATAAGAACAAGTGTTTCGATAGTCGATGATTTAACTATCGAATAAAACAAGTGTTCATCCAAACATCCAACAATCAGTGAGCCTTTAATTAATAATTCCTTAATTAAATCACTTCTCTATTTCTTTATCAATATTTGTTAACCAAATATTTTCAATAACCATATTGGCCTTATACGTTCTTTGGAAAACATTTCCATATATCGCCTTCCTTTATTTTCTATACTAGGAAATATTCGTTATTCTATTTCCAAGCTTTGCACATATTTGGGTTAAAACAGATGTTGTGTAAAACATCGTTACGACAACCCAAATACAGTATTTAACTAATTCTTATTCCACATTGATCTTCGAGCCTGAATCTTGCTACTTATCGGTATATCATGAAATCAACCAAGTTGGGGTAAAATTACCTCTCAGACCTTGACTGAATAACATTTAACGTCAAAACAGACAAGACTACTTACTCGAATAATCAATACCATACAACTGATTATTCACCTTCAAACACATATACATTTTCTCGTTCTGTTCTTACTAGATTTTATTCTTATACTTCCTTTTTCATTATACTACTCTATTTCTAAGTTCGTTTTCTTATCGACTTCTATATATTTTGATACGTTGATTTCTAACTATCAAAAAATATTCTATCTCCTTAAATTCCCGGAAAAATTCGCCATAACCTCCTTTGTACCGGGAGCATCGGGAAATTTCAAATAGCTTTCCCGGTCCTTCTTATCTCAAAAAAAGGAAAAACCAAGCGGCTTGCCGATACGGCGCATAAAATCTCATATATGAATTTAAATACGTACCTTTTTGTCGGGCATTCTATTTATTTCACTTCTATACTTTATTCCAAACCTGTCTCCTGTATGTCTATACCTGTCCAATCTATTTTAACTATACCAATCGTTTTAACTCAATTTGTTAATTAAGTCTGTTAATTAACTTCTTAGTCTAATCCACTTCTATTTATCCAAATCTATTTATTATAAATCCCATTTGAATTTCTATATTCAAATTCCATTTGAAATACTATGTTCAAATTCTATAGTTAAACTCCATTTGAATTCTATTATTCAAATTCTATTTCAATTCCTTATATTCAAAGTCCATTTGAATTCTCTGCATTATTTATAAGCAATGTTTATAACTTCAATTCAAATCCCACCTTTCCATTTATAAACAACGTTTATAAATTCAATTCAAATCCCACCTTTCCATTTATAAACAACGTTTATAAATTCGATTCAAAACCCACCTTTCATTTATACACAAAGTTTATAAATCCGATCACTTGTTTTATATACCTTCAAAACAAGTTAATATTTTCTATAGTTTTAAAGTCCATTTGAATTCTATATTCAAATTCTATATTCAAAGTCTATTTGAATTCTATATTCAAATTCCATAGTTTAAAGTCCATTTGAATTCTATATTCAAATTCTATATTCAAAGTCTATTTGAATTTCTCTTTTCAAATTCTATATTCAAAGTCTATTTGAATTTCTCTGCATTATTTATAAACAACGTTTATAACTTCAATTCAAATCCCACCTTTCCATTTATAAACAACGTTTATAAATTCAATTCAAACCCCATATTTTCATTTATAAACAACTTTATAAATTCGATTCAAAATTCCATCCATTCATTTATAAACAAAGTTTATAAATTCAATTACTTGTTTATATATATATTCAAAACAAGTTAATGTTTCTATACTTCATTTAAAATTCAAATTCTATTTATAAAAATAGAATTCCCCTTTTAAATTTCAAATACCCTTTTTGATATTTTTGTAAATCAATATCCCAAGCCCCAGTGGTATTTTAAACAATCAATCAACCAATTTTCAATCATTTGATTTTTAACACATCATATATGAATATATACGAAATCAAACAAACAACAACAGATAATATATTTTTGAGGAATCCAGTTGGATTCCTCCAACCTGTTTTCCTGCATCCACAGATGTTAGTCAACATAGTAATACCCATCCTGCTTCGAGGCAGGATATCGCAGTATAGAAGGTCATCCACTAATCATAGCGTGGGGGCGTATAGGGTAATCACCCGCTAATGAAACCGCGGGCATCCGCTAATGAGACTGCGGGAATCCAACCAATCAATCAACCCAATATATATATATAATAGTCCTAAATAACTAATATATATTTTAAATCAACCAAACAATATTCAACCAAGCATAGCAATTATTTTTAACAATTAGAAATAATTCTAATTAAATGGTGAGTGAGGTTTACTCACCTTTATTTTCTTATCGAATATCCATTCTGATTCCATTCAGTCTCGTCTAGCATTGACTTGAATTGTTTCAACTTAATTCTTCTCGAATGGATTACGCCTTTCCCATTTACTTTTAATTATTGTCAATACTCCTTTAACGTTCTTGAGTTCGGTTGAGTCTGAAATCATATGATCGTATGGTTATTTTTACAAGTTATACTATATATGACATTATTAATAAATTTAATTAACTTTTTACCTTAATTAAGCTTTAACTCATCTTCCTTCATCATTCAAAACTGTGCTGACCTTGTACTTCTACCGGCCTCTACCACTGCCTCCATCATTGACTGACCCTAAAATCACCTTACTCAACTCAGCACTTATCCATTCTGACATTTTCCCAAGCACCTTGCAGGCGATCTTCTTTCTCCTTTTTATCACCTCAATCACTGCAACAGTAATCATCCAGTCCTGGAGCTGCTTCTAGTCTTCAGTGGCAATGCGTCACTTCTCTGGTTCAACACCACGGAAATCGTTTTCCAGCTTCGAACCCCCTCAAATCTTCAATGTCGAATTCCAGTATCGACACTGCTACCCCCTTCCTTCTTATTGCCTAAATCGAGTAGAAACTCGATTCTTAGCTGTACTGTCGACAGCGTTCGATCAGCAGGGAGGGTCGCGACTTCCAATTTCCTATCCAGATGAAGCGCTCGCCCTTTGAACGGAGCTGATGGGACCGATGATCGCGAGAACAAAAAAAATCCCAAAATAAAAAGGGTCTCGATCTGATTGCGTTTGAGAGAGGAGCGGTATTGATTTGCCTGCGAACCAAAACAAATGGGAAGGATATAGGGGTTCTCGTGATTTTATACTGGAAGAAGGCGGACGTGCTGCCTCCTAGCCCTTTTGAACTTGAGGATAAGGAAGAGTACACGCCCCTTTGATTTTTGTTGTGGAGAAGAAAGGAGCACGGTGTTGTTTTGAATTGTGGACATGAGAGGAGCACGGCTGTTTGTTTTTGTGGAAGACAAGGAGGGCACGGGTATTTGTTTGTTGTCCACAAACTAAGTTATTTTATTTTTATTTTAATTAGTTTTTAAATCGTATCCTTATATTTAAATTATCACATTGATTTCGAGCTCCTATTTGAACCCAACGACTATCAATTCTAGGGTAATACCACTATTCCGGACACACTGGGATAGGTCACGAAGTCTGATACGATCGTCTGTGGAAGATATAAATTTTAACTGATATAAATTTAATTCAAAACAATTAATTAAATTTCAAACTATCTATTCTCCTCGATAATATTCAAATATTATTACCGTTAAAATTTCATATTAATTATTCGAACTGTTTTCAATTCAAATAAAAATTTGAATTCAATTAAATCCATTTTCTTATTCTGATAATTTAATACTTTCGATATTAAATCGAAATTGATTATTAAATCGATAACTCCCTATGAAAAATTGATTTACTTACTTAACTCAATATTTAAATACATATTAAATATTTAAAATTAACTCCTAAGAGTCCGGGTCATTACAATTTTGCAAGGTCAAGCACTTCTTCGACCGCCCTAACGTGGTCAAAGATATTATTGAAAACAAGAAAGTTCCATGCCTTAAGGCAAGCCTTCAGACACTTCAGCTTACAAGAAAAAACCAAATGGGGAGCCTAGAACCGGGGTGTTCCAGGAATTTTCACCACATTATGGCAAGTGTGATGAGAGGTAAACAAATTTAAGAAAGTTCACTAATGGTTTAATAGAATGGATGATAATAAGTAATGCAAATCAATTGAATAGTGATAAAAACTAAGGTATAATAAACTAAAATGTTGATATTTGAAAATGTGAATTACATACCAATGGAATGAACCAAATGAGATTGTATAAATAATAGATTGACATTGCAAAACCGGTAATTGTGCATTGTTTGGATGAATATGATTGTTTAAATGTTTTCACTTATTCCTTTAGCTATGTTGCTATGTTGTATGTCATTTTTGTAAGTATATAGATTTATTTCTTTTACGTTTGTGTTCTTATTTTGTTATTGAGTATTTTAGTAGATACCAATCTCAGTTGCTTACTTTTGGAGACATTTGCGCATAATTTTGTTTTTGCTTGCTCAAAAAGAAGCTGAATTGCTAATGATGCTAATGAAAGATACATATATCAGATTATACATATATATATCATATTTTATTATTATATATTATTTCCCATGGTTTGGGATGCTTCATCATTGAGATGAGATGTATATTTTTGATTATATATGCATTGTCATTTCTCCGGATCTAGAGTTACAGATGAGACTTTGTCGAAATTTTTCGTGAATCTAAGACTTGGAAAATTTTGTAGAATTTTGGAGTTTTCAAATCTATATTGAACTTCTTATGAAAATTTAAATGCTTACTAAGTTGAGTGGGAAAGTATATGGCTAAATATATAAATTAAAAACTTCCTTACTACGCCTTTTCGAGGACGAAATCTTTTGAGTGAAGAAGAGTGTAATGACCAGTATTTTCCTATTACTTAAATTATTAAATTTTATATGATTTTGACTATTACTACCATTAGAAATAAAAATTTATGATTTAATTATGTAATTTTATGATCCAGACTTAATTAAATTGATTAAGTAATAAATTTCAACTAATTATGAAAATAATAACTTGTATTGATAGTAAATGAAATAATGATTTAGTTTGTATTGGTAGATATTGAATTGAAATTAAATATTGAAGTATTTAAATATAATGGACTTAATTAATTTATAATTGAAAGTTAACTGAAATTGATAAATAATCAAATTTGGAATTCAAAATAAATGAAATTGACTTATAAAGTTGGTTTAAATTCTATTTTTTTAAGAATGGACTTGATATATCTTTGAATTGAATTTAAGATAAATAATCGAAATTTGGGAATTTTATAAATTTAATTAACCTATTAAAATAGTCATTTTACAAACAATATCAAAATTCGATGTAATCAATTTCAACGGATCTGAAATTATAAATTATTGTAAGTTTTCAAGTTCCATGTCAATCGGAGTTGTTAAGTGATCCTGCGCTATATAAACGTGTATCGATTAACAATTTGAATTAAAATAGCCATTTTCAAACGATCTCGGAGTTTAATGAAACCAGCTTTTTCGAGTCTGGAATATTGAAACGTGGTAGAGTGCAAAGTTTCATGACGATCGAAGCTTTCATGTGGTCGTACGAGTATGAAATGCTGTACGAAAATATAATTAAACATAATAGTAAAATACTTAAAATCTTTTGCCTATAAATATCCCTTTCTCTTTCTGACTCAGTCTAACCCATTTTTTATTTCATATAACCGAATAAACATGGTCACAATGTCTATTTATCTTCAATCAATAAAATAAAATTCGATTAATAATGATTTTGTATTCGTTGAACTCGTATCGACAAGAGCTTCGCATCCAAACCATTCTTAGGAGGTGCGACTATGATCAAGCTATGACTATTCTTGAGGCCGTGACCTAGGGTTGGATTTAGGTGGAGATTCAGCAAGCTTTAGGCAAATGGGGTGTTGGATTCAGATTCGTGGTGGAAAAGAGCATCAAATGGCAAAGTTTGAATGACTTACATGAAAAAATTGTCACACCATATATAGGTGATGAAACGACCCGCAAATCCGTGCTATCTGAGTTGACTAAATACACCACACGTCCAACCCAAATAACACAGAAATACGAACCATTAATAGAAAGAAGTTAGAAGATGAGAAATAGAGAGAAAGAAATATTAGAATAGAAGAAAACGAAGATCACAAACTCACAGCGGAACGAATAAAATATATTATATAACATAACTTTTGAAATACAAATCAGTAACTTTATATACATACCATCATCAGAGCACAATAGTCATTTCTGGAACAGTTATAAACACCTGTTTCCAGATACAAACAAGGTCCCCAGCGGAATATATGATAGCCTATAGCTAACCGGTGAAGCCTCCTGCTTCCAGCTCCTTCAAATGAATCTGTGAAACCCCGACTACTTGACTGCCCGTACAAATTTGGGCACCCAAGAGTTTAGGGAAAACAAAACAAAAACAAACTCTGGGTCAGTCATGGGACTGGTGTGAGTAAACTCCAACCACTTGTTTAACTTTAAAAATCCTTTCAAAAGAAAAGATAATAGTAAGACCAGCCCACACATAAACATGGACGGCTTTTACCTTACTATAACCCAAAACACTTTGATACGAAAATCCAGTGATATTATAATAATGTCTACATCAAGTAAATAACCAAATAGCAGAATGCTTGCATCTCACGCTCCACATATACAGTATAAAATCAAAAACCGCATGGCGCTTATTGGAGATTGGATTTCCAACATGACAAGGTATGGAACCACCTTCCGACTGTGTATCTCTAGAGAGGAATACACTGGGTTCAACAAGAACATCTTGCAACCCGGCCCACACATGACCGACCACTCATTTCGCTTGAGTGTATCGAATGTATATCACCAACGGTTGGGATCAGCAACCGTCTCCCGACTGGGACAGCATCGAATAGAATAAGAAATTAAATGAACCTCTAGATAGGTGATTATACATCCTAATGGGTGCGACCCACATAGCCATGCTGCCTGCCCGATTTTTGTCCTTTCCCGGTTGTTGAGGCCTGAGGCTACGCATACTTACCATTCATTGATAGCACAATCACTTTGAATGCCACATTGTTAGATCCGTTAATCACTTGTTGAGTTTGCACAAATATTCTGGATATTATGCTAAGGGAATAAATCCGTTGCAACCATATATATTCATACTGACCAACCCATTTGATCATTGGAAATACTCTGTAAGACATTCGTCCATTTACGTTCGTTCTGGGATTGAACGAAACCGAAGGCACTATTTCTATAAATAGAAAAGCCCTTGCACTTTACTCCGTCTTCAATATATTCAGCATACTTGGTTCGCAACGCTAATGCCGATACGGAGTGGTTCTTCGGATAATAATCCAACCGGTCTCTCCATATTGACAACGATGGTCAAAAACTTCGATAGTCTGTGATTTAACTATCGAATAAAAACAAGTGTTCATCCAAACATATCAAAACAAATCACTGGGCTCTTTAATTAATATTCATTAATTAAATCACTTCTCCATTTTCTCTACCAATATTTGTTAACCAAATATTTTCAATAACCATATTGGCTCTTTACGCTATTTGGAAAGCATTTCCCAATATCAACTTCTTTTATTTCCTATATACTAGAAAATATCTCTATTTGCAATTGGAAACAATTCCAATCACTTATCTCTATCCCGACCATATTATACTCAGGAAATATTTACTTTTATATTTCCAAAATAACATTACTTGGGTTAAAACGAATGCGGTATAAACATCGTACGGCAACCCAAAATATTTTATTCAACTAACTCTTTTCAAACACTTCTCTTCGAGACTGGATCTTGCTATTTATCCATTTAAAATGAAATCAATCAAGTTGGGGTAAAATTACCTCTCAGACCTTGACTGAAAACATCCTCAACTTCCAAAACGGCAAAACCACTTACCTCGAATAAACACACTATACAATCCAATTGTTCATTTTTAAAACATGTATAAAGTTCGCTTTCTATTTCTAATTTATAGATTTCCCTTTTTGTTTACAATATTCGATTTTTGATTTCGTTTCCTTATCGAATTCTATATATATCGATATATAGATTTCTAATTGTCAAATTTCTTAAAAATATTCTAACTCATTAAATTCCCGGAAAAATTCGCCATAACCTCCCCTGTATCGGGAGCATCGGGAATTTTCAAATAGCTTCTGGTACCTTCTCATTTCAAAAAGAAAAAGAAAAAGCCAAGCGGCTTGCCGATACGGCGCATAAAACCCATATATGAATTTAAACATTGTGACGAACAGGAATTTCGCTCGGTCCGAACCAGTCGCTAAACCAATCCAGGCCGTTCGAAACGCCCTATCGTTTGAGAACAGGACAAAACAGAACGTATACAAAAGAACATTCATTGTATATTACAACAATGCATCAGATTACAAGAATATACAGAGTAAAAATGAATATTACACAGAAATATCAGAGATTTAAATTACATTTAAATACATAGCAGCGGAAAATAATACAATACACAACTAGAAGGAGATATACGGATACAAAGCTTTCCGGATATCGTTCCAGCTGTAAACCAGGATCCTGTGAATATAAATCTGCAAAACCAAAACTACTAGCTGCCCGTGTCAAAATAAGGGCACCCAGAGTTTAGGTTAAAACAATAAACTCCAGGTCAGTCATGTGACTGGTGTGAGAACTAAAACAGTTATTAATCTTTATTTTAAATCATTAGGTAAATCAAGGGACCACGCCGTATAACACGGAACGGGTTTCCTCCCAAGAATACCAGTGCATCAAACAAACAGCGCAATGCTAAATAAAGAAAAATGAAGCTGTTATAAGACCCAGGTCCCATCACACAATGCAACGCAGCCGAGGATAGGGTTTTCCCTTATAACAGCCAAAGAATGCTTGATACGTTTAAAACAAATCATTTGATACTATTATAAGTGCATAGTGTATAAAACACTTCAAATCATAAGTATCAATCATAGGCGACATGAGCGTCCCATGCCACTATGTCGCCATATATAGGTTTACAAATAAAACCGCAAATGTCACGTATTTGGAAATTGGATTTCCTTCTGTGAACCGAGGCCAGGGATCGTCCTCTACCGATTCGTGACTCTCTAGCCCGAGCCACCGGAACAGCCGCAACTGCCCCTTGGAGCGACAGGGCCGGTCCACCGATGTGGATTATAGTGCCTGAACAACACGTTTCCCCGCCCTTTGGGGCGTAAATGAGCCAACGAATGACTCCATCGGACCCGGATCGTCCGATCAAACCGAGGCGCCTCGCAACAGCAACAACCACACAGGTGAAAAGTATATAAATGTCAGGGCTGGTAGGTCACTGACACCACCCTAGCTAGAAAGAAACGCATGCCCTCCCTGAGGTCCTCTCCCGTTTTTGGTTCACAACCGGGGTGCGAGACTCGCGAATTCACGTTACACAAAGCTGTGCCACACAGGCTGTGCTTTGATCATCACCACAAGA
Source organism: Allium sativum (assembly GCA_030737875.1). Classification (NCBI taxonomy): domain Eukaryota; kingdom Viridiplantae; phylum Streptophyta; class Magnoliopsida; order Asparagales; family Amaryllidaceae; genus Allium; species Allium sativum. Next base: position 502,793,714 of record CM060920.1, read on the forward strand.
CTTTGCTTTTCAACAGAAGCCTCGATCAATTGCCACTTAGGCATGCCACACAGGCAATTCACTCCATGCGTTTGATATCCATCAATATATAACCCCTGAGCTCGTACGTCTCAGAGAAGGGCGTTAAGCAAGAGAATAAATTCTCCGCCGCCAAACAGATATATATTTAATAGAGATCAATCACACGGACTAAAATCCAATGTCAGACACACAGTCCATTTACAAGTCCGTTCTGGGTCTGAACGAAACCGGAGGCACCTAGTACCCCGCATATCCATCGATCTCCAAGTACGTCTGGACGATCACCAACTGTTTCCATCTTCTTGGGTGTACAGCCCAATCAAGATCATCAGTTATCACCCAAACGACGTGAAGACTTCCGGTCTTCGACCACCGTCTTCATCTTCGACACCACGTCGAATCAGTTATTCAGAATGGGATAAACCCGGTCTTTCTGAATAACTCGCGTATATATTATAAAAGTGTTACACAAACACAACATACGCCTCATTCCAATTCAGAATATTCTTTTATTCAAATATTCCTATACTTTGGGAAAAGTTCCCATTAATTTTATCCAAGATAAATTCTTTAAATTTATTCTTTAATCTCCTTTGAATATCAATTCAAACTAGTCGGGATTAGCGAACCACACCGAAGTAATCATTTATTTTATTTCCCAATCCCAACCTATTCATCCCATGAAGTAAAACTGGTAGTACTTCATATCTAACACCACAGTGTTATCGGTAATTCAATTACCATTTCACGTTCAAATCTAATTAAAGATTTAACTATCGCCTGGAGTAAAACTGGTGATACTCCATTCTCGATCTTTTCAATCTAATTAAAGATTCATTAAAACTCCACTTAGTTTTAATCTTTAACTGGGTTAAAGAATCAGTGTCATTTAAAAACACGGTTCACGATAAACCCAAAACCACCCTCATTAATTATCGGGTTAAAGAACAAGTGTTATTTAAAACACTGTTCACGATAAACCCAAAAATCAATACCAATTCAATTCCAATTAAATATCGTTTAATTGGTACACTTCATTAAATCTAAATAAAAAGATTTAATCTTTCTCAACTGGGTTCAAGAACAGTGTTAGTGAAGACACCATTCACGACAAACCCAAATCACATTCGATATTCAATACAAGGCTCTGAATAGAAAATATATCGGCTTATATTCAATATCGAATTCTACGACCAACAAATGTCGTATTGGAAATAACGATATAAATATATATCTTTCAAATTTCCATAACCACACCTGTATAATCACGAATTCCAACATCGAAATATTCCGAGGACAATTTCGATTCAAATCCACTCCAATGCAATCATTGGAAATTTTGGTTATTTTCAAAACCATTTCAGATTCAATTTATTTATTTAAAAATAAATAGAATTAGAATTCTAGTTCAAAACTAGTCCATTTCGATAAAAATCTATTTTTATCTTTTCAAATATGGAGTTTTTCATCCCAAATCTTCACAAATCATTTCTTATGATTTTACACAAATTATTACTATTTTTAATAATTTTATCAAGGCCTGTACAGTCGATTTCCATCAATGGCCATCGAACTGCACTTACAGCGACCTTTTTCAAATTTGATTTGGACATAATTCCAAATCCAACCGTTAGATTTCAAATTTCTAACATTCGCTAGAAAGCTCTTTTCGATACGAACCCAACGGTTCCGGTTTTAGGAGAATCCGACGGTCGGATCTCCCGTAACGTCCATTTGAAATCAATGGTCGAAATTCGCGAACTGCCGCGGCGCGGCGCGTTCTATTCAGGCCATTATATTATATATATAATATATATAATATATACTTCGTCGATTTCTATTTAAAACGAATTATATAAATAGTTTTAAAATTCGTTTCAAAATCTATTTCAACTTCCATCTCAATTCAAAGCAAAATTGAATCCTTCTCTATAAATTCGTTTTAAAATTCATTTCTATTCAATTCAAATTTCAATTCAATTTGAATTCATTTCAATTTGCTTTCAATTCATTTTGAATTCGTTTTCTATTCAATTCATTTCGAAATCACTTTCAATTCAATTCACTTTGAATTCGTTTTCAATTCAATTCATTTCGAAATCACTTTCAATTCAATTCACTTTGAATTCGTTTTCAATTCAATTCATTTCGAAATCACTTTCAATTCAATTCACTTTGAATTCGTTTTCAATTCAATTCATTTCGAAATCACTTTCAATTCAATTCATTTTAATATTCATTTTAAAATGAATAAAATCGATATAAATATCGTTCACGTCAAAATGGCGTCAATCTAATCAACACGGCTTCATAAATTTCTATTTTCAAATATTCTATTTCAAATATTTCTTTTTCAAATATTTCTTTTTCAAAACTGGAATGAGGCCCAATCAATTACCATATAAAATTAATTATATGGATTTGCATACAACACATGTATATAATAGCATTGAAAATAATCAACCATCAACCAAAGTGCACTACACTGTATAAGCATCAAATATAGATATTCAACGCTTATAACAGCCTGTCAATCAATCGATCGACATGTTTAATCAATCAGGATGAGTGAACTTCAAATTTCATCCTAACACCCGTGTGGGGTTTCAAACAATCAAACACTGATTTTTAGTTGTGCAGTTGGGCGATGTGCAAAATTTATCGTCCCAATCAATGTCATTCAAATAAGTGTACATAAACAAACCGTCGGGTTTGTAAATGAATATTTATTTATTCACATTCACGTTAAAAATTATATTTTTAACGATAAAACATTTTATTTCAACATATGAATTTCAATTCAGTTCATTCTCAATAAAATGATATTTTTATTTTTCTAACATATTTTAGAAAATTTTGGCGGCATAACGACACGATACTAGAAACGGGACAAGGCCTAGCCTTATCCCCGGTCTAGTGAAGGCCCACGCCATTCACACATCAATCAAATCAATTCGTTATGCAAACCACAAAATTTGGAGTAAGAGTCTAACCTAGCCTTACTCCTTCGCCTTATAACGGCGCACGTCTAATCCTAACCAATTTATCGATTCGATTTTTCACACCACAAATCACATTCAAACCAATATCGCAATCAATCACCAAACAGTCAAACAAACAAGTCCATGGTCTGTGGACGATTGTGTCGGGTGCTACTAAGCACCGTCTGCATCCTAGTATATATATATATAACTAGAAAAAGAAAGTGAAAGGTGAGAAATTCTCACATATAGCTATCCTAGCTCCACGGCTCTTCTTTTGCAGAAGTCTTCGTCGTTTCGCCTTTTTGTCACCTTCGTTGCTGCTTTCACTACATATGTAAAAATCGAATTTTTACATCGCTATTCAATATATAAAAATCATATTTCTAGTTCGAAGTTCAATATATAAAAATCATATTTTTAGTTCGAAGTTCAATATATAAAAATCACATTTTTTCTATTATCAAAAATCAGGTTTTTACTATTTTCAAAAATCAGTTTTTTACTATTATCTAAAATCAGTTTTTTACTATTATCTAAAATCAGTTTTTTTTTTTTTTTTTTTTTTTTTTTACTTCTTTAAAAATTCAGTTTTTAAATATAAACTAAATCAGTTTTTAAATATAAACTAAATCAGTTTTTAAATATAAACTAAATCAGTTTTTAAATATAAAATAAAAATACTATAAATAAGTAAAAAAAAAAACTTACGGGGGCTCGTCGGAGGAGGATGGGGGGGGGGGTGCTGGACGGTGCTCACGGCGGCAGAGGGAGGGGCGCCCTACGGTGCTGGGTTGCGGGGTGAGCGCCGTTGTCTTCAGGTGAAAAGGGCGGGGGGGTTTCGATTTGGGTGGAGGGTTTCACGAGCTCGAGGGGGGGGGGGGGGAAGATCGGAGGGGTAGGGGGTTGGGAACGGCGGCGGCGGTCTTCGAGGGGAGCGGCGGCGATCCCAGGGTTCGACGGGTTTTTCTCTTTTTTTTTTTTTTTTTTTTATACTTAATGAAATCCGAAAAAAGGGGGGGGCCAGAAGTTAAGAGAAAAGGGGGGTTTTTATTTTATTTTATTTTATTATTTTAATCGAAAAAAGTTGACTTTCACAAACGACCTCGAAACGAGGCCCACCGCCTGTCGCCCATAGCGTTCTACCCGCATTCCGAGCACAATGGGATATGTGTCGTAAGCTGGTTTGATCGTTACAATCAGTTTCCGTTGAAATTACATTTTAAATCCTTATATTGAATTTTAAACGTACATTTCAAATTACCGGGGTCACATACTAACTAGAAAAATTCCAGAAAAATATTTTCTAGTTTCGTATTGACGATACGGTCCTAACAAAACTAGTTTCGTCGAATTCTGAGATCGTTAGAAAAATGGCCATTTTCTAGTCGATTAAAATCAACTGAAACTGGTCAAACGCGTTTTCCTTCGCCACGCTCACATATTGATTCGAAGAATTATGAAATTTAAAACCTAGCAATAACTTTCCATCACGGACCCAACAAAACTGGTTTCGTCGAAATCCGAGGTCATTTGCAAAATGTCCATTTTTAAGGGCCTGAATTCCATAGCGACTATTCAGAATTTTCAACTGGACATATCTTTTGATTCCCGATATGAAATCTTGATTTTTCGGATTCGTTGGAAAGATACTATCAAATAGATCCTATGATTTTTGGTTTCACTAAAATCCGGATTGTTTTGCACCCGGTACATTCAATTGAAGTTTGAAATCGAATTATCGAACTACCGCGCCATTTTCAATTCTATTTATAATTATATATAAATATTTATATTCAAACGACGACGTATATAATATATACGTTCGATTTATATTTAAAATAAATTTCTCGTCGATATTATTTAAAATAATTCATTTTAAATAATCAAAATTCGATAAAATTGCCAAATTAAAAATTTTAAACTGGCCCAGATTTTACGGGTTGTTACAATCTCCCCCACTTAAAACTTTTCGTCCCCGAAAAGGAACAAAGTCGAAAGTGGTTTGATTATTCAACTCTACGCTCGATCTGGCTTCCATTCTCCAACTTTTTGGTTTCTGAGAATTTTCAAAATTTCAAAAATTTGGCTAACTCCCTAAATTTTTGAAAAATTTCGCCATAACCTCCCCTGCAATGGGAGCATCGGGGAATTTCAAATAGCTTCCCCGGTCCTTCAGATCTCAAAAAGAAAAAGAAAAAGCCAAGCGGCTAGCCAATAGGCTCACAAAATCATCATCACCCAAACAAAACAGGAAATTATGTAGTAAACATGTACCTATTTGTCGGGCAAACAAATTTTATTCTCTGGCTCTAGCCTCCTTGCTATGACCTGTTCAATGATATATATGTATATGCAAGCAAATGCAACCAATTTTCAATACAATTCAATATTCGATCAAATTAGGCATAATGGTTCAAAATTATCAAACAACTAAACAAACAACACAAACATCAATCAATTAGTGAATTAGAGTTTCAAATTCATAATTTTGATACATATACAAAAATCATGTTTTTGATGCCAAATCACAACAATAAGCCCTATCTAATTTTGGTTCTCACACCAGCCTAAATGGAAATATATAGATATCACACCTTCGTCACTCGAAAATAAATACTGGTAACGCTGCAGCATTATCAGAATCATCCTCGGGCAACTAGAATGTGATTCTATATCTACCCAATATATTAAAACTTTGAATACACGCGGATCAGACGTATACGCAAAACCTATATATACTGGATTGTCCAACTCAATATAAATAGATAATCAAATACGAATAATTGATTTAAATTTGCAAAACAAAATTTGTTTTCATTTTAAAAATATACTCTTCACACTCGTTCTAGGATACTACTGATCCCATCTCTAACGAGTCATTCTAATTAGATATTACTAATCCAATTATCTGATGAATTCTTTCGTATGGTTCTAATGTGTCTTGTTCTCTGCTTTGTAAACCAAAGCTCTGATACCAAATGTGACGAACAGGAATTTCGCTCGGTCCGAACCAGTCGCTAAACCAATCCAGGCCGTTCGAAACGCCCTATCGTTTGAGAACAGGACAAAACAGAACGTATACAAAAGAACATTTCATTGTATATTACAACAATGCATCAGATTACAAGAATATACAGAGTAAAAATGAATATTACACAGAAATATCAGAGATTTAAATTACATTTAAATACATAGCAGCGGAAAATAATACAATACACAACTAGAAGGAGATATACGGATACAAAGCTTTCCGGATATCGTTCCAGCTGTAAACCAGGATCCTGTGAATATAAATCTGCAAAACCAAAACTACTAGCTGCCCGTGTCAAAATAAGGGCACCCAGAGTTTAGGTTAAAACAATAAACTCCAGGTCAGTCATGTGACTGGTGTGAGAACTAAAACAGTTATTAATCTTTATTTTAAATCATTAGGTAAATCAAGGGACCACGCCGTATAACACGGAACGGGTTTCCTCCCAAGAATACCAGTGCATCAAACAAACAGCGCAATGCTAAATAAAGAAAAATGAAGCTGTTATAAGACCCAGGTCCCATCACACAATGCAACGCAGCCGAGGATAGGGTTTTCCCTTATAACAGCCAAAGAATGCTTGATACGTTTAAAACAAATCATTTGATACTATTATAAGTGCATAGTGTATAAAACACTTCAAATCATAAGTATCAATCATAGGCGACATGAGCGTCCCATGCCACTATGTCGCCATATATAGGTTTACAAATAAAACCGCAAATGTCACGTATTTGGAAATTGGATTTCCTTCTGTGAACCGAGGCCAGGGATCGTCCTCTACCGATTCGTGACTCTCTAGCCCGAGCCACCGGAACAGCCGCAACTGCCCCTTGGAGCGACAGGGCCGGTCCACCGATGTGGATTATAGTGCCTGAACAACACGTTTCCCCGCCCTTTGGGGCGTAAATGAGCCAACGAATGACTCCATCGGACCCGGATCGTCCGATCAAACCGAGGCGCCTCGCAACAGCAACAACCACACAGGTGAAAAGTATATAAATGTCAGGGCTGGTAGGTCACTGACACCACCCTAGCTAGAAAGAAACGCATGCCCTCCCTGAGGTCCTCTCCCGTTTTTGGTTCACAACCGGGGTGCGAGACTCGCGAATTCACGTTACACAAAGCTGTGCCACACAGGCTGTGCTTTGATCATCACCACAAGACTTTGCTTTTCAACAGAAGCCTCGATCAATTGCCACTTAGGCATGCCACACAGGCAATTCACTCCATGCGTTTGATATCCATCAATATATAACCCCTGAGCTCGTACGTCTCAGAGAAGGGCGTTAAGCAAGAGAATAAATTCTCCGCCGCCAAACAGATATATATTTAATAGAGATCAATCACACGGACTAAAATCCAATGTCAGACACACAGTCCATTTACAAGTCCGTTCTGGGTCTGAACGAAACCGGAGGCACCTAGTACCCCGCATATCCATCGATCTCCAAGTACGTCTGGACGATCACCAACTGTTTCCATCTTCTTGGGTGTACAGCCCAATCAAGATCATCAGTTATCACCCAAACGACGTGAAGACTTCCGGTCTTCGACCACCGTCTTCATCTTCGACACCACGTCGAATCAGTTATTCAGAATGGGATAAACCCGGTCTTTCTGAATAACTCGCGTATATATTATAAAAGTGTTACACAAACACAACATACGCCTCATTCCAATTCAGAATATTCTTTTATTCAAATATTCCTATACTTTGGGAAAAGTTCCCATTAATTTTATCCAAGATAAATTCTTTAAATTTATTCTTTAATCTCCTTTGAATATCAATTCAAACTAGTCGGGATTAGCGAACCACACCGAAGTAATCATTTATTTTATTTCCCAATCCCAACCTATTCATCCCATGAAGTAAAACTGGTAGTACTTCATATCTAACACCACAGTGTTATCGGTAATTCAATTACCATTTCACGTTCAAATCTAATTAAAGATTTAACTATCGCCTGGAGTAAAACTGGTGATACTCCATTCTCGATCTTTTCAATCTAATTAAAGATTCATTAAAACTCCACTTAGTTTTAATCTTTAACTGGGTTAAAGAATCAGTGTCATTTAAAAACACGGTTCACGATAAACCCAAAACCACCCTCATTAATTATCGGGTTAAAGAACAAGTGTTATTTAAAACACTGTTCACGATAAACCCAAAAATCAATACCAATTCAATTCCAATTAAATATCGTTTAATTGGTACACTTCATTAAATCTAAATAAAAAGATTTAATCTTTCTCAACTGGGTTCAAGAACAGTGTTAGTGAAGACACCATTCACGACAAACCCAAATCACATTCGATATTCAATACAAGGCTCTGAATAGAAAATATATCGGCTTATATTCAATATCGAATTCTACGACCAACAAATGTCGTATTGGAAATAACGATATAAATATATATCTTTCAAATTTCCATAACCACACCTGTATAATCACGAATTCCAACATCGAAATATTCCGAGGACAATTTCGATTCAAATCCACTCCAATGCAATCATTGGAAATTTTGGTTATTTTCAAAACCATTTCAGATTCAATTTATTTATTTAAAAATAAATAGAATTAGAATTCTAGTTCAAAACTAGTCCATTTCGATAAAAATCTATTTTTATCTTTTCAAATATGGAGTTTTTCATCCCAAATCTTCACAAATCATTTCTTATGATTTTACACAAATTATTACTATTTTTAATAATTTTATCAAGGCCTGTACAGTCGATTTCCATCAATGGCCATCGAACTGCACTTACAGCGACCTTTTTCAAATTTGATTTGGACATAATTCCAAATCCAACCGTTAGATTTCAAATTTCTAACATTCGCTAGAAAGCTCTTTTCGATACGAACCCAACGGTTCCGGTTTTAGGAGAATCCGACGGTCGGATCTCCCGTAACGTCCATTTGAAATCAATGGTCGAAATTCGCGAACTGCCGCGGCGCGGCGCGTTCTATTCAGGCCATTATATTATATATATAATATATATAATATATACTTCGTCGATTTCTATTTAAAACGAATTATATAAATAGTTTTAAAATTCGTTTCAAAATCTATTTCAACTTCCATCTCAATTCAAAGCAAAATTGAATCCTTCTCTATAAATTCGTTTTAAAATTCATTTCTATTCAATTCAAATTTCAATTCAATTTGAATTCATTTCAATTTGCTTTCAATTCATTTTGAATTCGTTTTCTATTCAATTCATTTCGAAATCACTTTCAATTCAATTCACTTTGAATTCGTTTTCAATTCAATTCATTTCGAAATCACTTTCAATTCAATTCACTTTGAATTCGTTTTCAATTCAATTCATTTCGAAATCACTTTCAATTCAATTCACTTTGAATTCGTTTTCAATTCAATTCATTTCGAAATCACTTTCAATTCAATTCATTTTAATATTCATTTTAAAATGAATAAAATCGATATAAATATCGTTCACGTCAAAATGGCGTCAATCTAATCAACACGGCTTCATAAATTTCTATTTTCAAATATTCTATTTCAAATATTTCTTTTTCAAATATTTCTTTTTCAAAACTGGAATGAGGCCCAATCAATTACCATATAAAATTAATTATATGGATTTGCATACAACACATGTATATAATAGCATTGAAAATAATCAACCATCAACCAAAGTGCACTACACTGTATAAGCATCAAATATAGATATTCAACGCTTATAACAGCCTGTCAATCAATCGATCGACATGTTTAATCAATCAGGATGAGTGAACTTCAAATTTCATCCTAACACCCGTGTGGGGTTTCAAACAATCAAACACTGATTTTTAGTTGTGCAGTTGGGCGATGTGCAAAATTTATCGTCCCAATCAATGTCATTCAAATAAGTGTACATAAACAAACCGTCGGGTTTGTAAATGAATATTTATTTATTCACATTCACGTTAAAAATTATATTTTTAACGATAAAACATTTTATTTCAACATATGAATTTCAATTCAGTTCATTCTCAATAAAATGATATTTTTATTTTTCTAACATATTTTAGAAAATTTTGGCGGCATAACGACACGATACTAGAAACGGGACAAGGCCTAGCCTTATCCCCGGTCTAGTGAAGGCCCACGCCATTCACACATCAATCAAATCAATTCGTTATGCAAACCACAAAATTTGGAGTAAGAGTCTAACCTAGCCTTACTCCTTCGCCTTATAACGGCGCACGTCTAATCCTAACCAATTTATCGATTCGATTTTTCACACCACAAATCACATTCAAACCAATATCGCAATCAATCACCAAACAGTCAAACAAACAAGTCCATGGTCTGTGGACGATTGTGTCGGGTGCTACTAAGCACCGTCTGCATCCTAGTATATATATATATAACTAGAAAAAGAAAGTGAAAGGTGAGAAATTCTCACATATAGCTATCCTAGCTCCACGGCTCTTCTTTTGCAGAAGTCTTCGTCGTTTCGCCTTTTTGTCACCTTCGTTGCTGCTTTCACTACATATGTAAAAATCGAATTTTTACATCGCTATTCAATATATAAAAATCATATTTCTAGTTCGAAGTTCAATATATAAAAATCATATTTTTAGTTCGAAGTTCAATATATAAAAATCACATTTTTTCTATTATCAAAAATCAGGTTTTTACTATTTTCAAAAATCAGTTTTTTACTATTATCTAAAATCAGTTTTTTACTATTATCTAAAATAAGTTTTTTTTTTTTTTTTTTTTTTTTACTTCTTTAAAAATTCAGTTTTTAAATATAAACTAAATCAGTTTTTAAATATAAACTAAATCAGTTTTTAAATATAAACTAAATCAGTTTTTAAATATAAACTAAATCAGTTTTTAAATATAAAATAAAAATACTATAAATAAGTAAAAAAAAAAACTTACGGGGGCTCGTCGGAGGAGGATGGGGGGGGGGGTGCTGGACGGTGCTCACGGCGGCAGAGGGAGGGGCGCCCTACGGTGCTGGGTTGCGGGGTGAGCGCCGTTGTCTTCAGGTGAAAAGGGCGGGGGGGTTTCGATTTGGGTGGAGGGTTTCACGAGCTCGAGGGGGGGGGGGGGGGAAGATCGGAGGGGTAGGGGGTTGGGAACGGCGGCGGCGGTCTTCGAGGGGAGCGGCGGCGATCCCAGGGTTCGACGGGTTTTTCTCTTTTTTTTTTTTTTTTTTATACTTAATGAAATCCGAAAAAAGGGGGGGGGGCCAGAAGTTAAGAGAAAAGGGGGGTTTTTATTTTATTTTATTTTATTATTTTAATCGAAAAAAGTTGACTTTCACAAACGACCTCGAAACGAGGCCCACCGCCTGTCGCCCATAGCGTTCTACCCCCATTCCGAGCACAATGGGATATGTGTCGTAAGCTGGTTTGATCGTTACAATCAGTTTCCGTTGAAATTACATTTTAAATCCTTATATTGAATTTTAAACGTACATTTCAAATTACCGGGGTCACATACTAACTAGAAAAATTCCAGAAAAATATTTTCTAGTTTCGTATTGACGATACGGTCCTAACAAAACTAGTTTCGTCGAATTCTGAGATCGTTAGAAAAATGGCCATTTTCTAGTCGATTAAAATCAACTGAAACTGGTCAAACGCGTTTTCCTTCGCCACGCTCACATATTGATTCGAAGAATTATGAAATTTAAAACCTAGCAATAACTTTCCATCACGGACCCAATAAAACTGGTTTCGTCGAAATCCGAGGTCATTTGCAAAATGTCCATTTTTAAGGGCCTGAATTCCATAGCGACTATTCAGAATTTTCAACTGGACATATCTTTTGATTCCCGATATGAAATCTTGATTTTTCGGATTCGTTGGAAAGATACTATCAAATAGATCCTATGATTTTTGGTTTCACTAAAATCCGGATTGTTTTGCACCCGGTACATTCAATTGAAGTTTGAAATCGAATTATCGAACTACCGCGCCATTTTCAATTCTATTTATAATTATATATAAATATTTATATTCAAACGACGACGTATATAATATATACGTTCGATTTATATTTAAAATAAATTTCTCGTCGATATTATTTAAAATAATTCATTTTAAATAATCAAAATTCGATAAAATTGCCAAATTAAAAATTTTAAACTGGCCCAGATTTTACGGGTTGTTACAAACATGTACCTTTTTGTCGGGCACATAAATAAAAATCTTCATATGCTCCATCCCATATCTGTTTAACACCTGTTCACCTGTTTCCAATTCAATTCAACTCAATCCATTCGTTTGAATTCAATTTTTGAATCGTTTGAATTCAGTTTCGCTCAATTATTCTTTAATTAGCCCTTTTGCCTATTTCACTTCTTTGTTTGAACATAACACGTTCAAATAAAATGCTTAACTTGCTCACAACCAAATTGAATTTCAATTTCAATTCTAGTTTCCTTTTTGATTTCGAATATAAATTTTCAAATCGAATTTACTTATTCAAACCCCAATATCCATTCGAAATCTCCTTAACTAATTTCTATTCAATTTAGTTAATTCTATTCAATAAATCAAAATCTGGTTTCTGTTTCAAAAATCATATTCATTTACACAACTTGAATTCGCATATATTTTACAACTCAACTCTGAAATTTTCTAAATAAAAACTTCGGATTTTTACCTGCTTAAAATCCTTTTATAACATTAGATAAACCGTTATGGTTTCAAAACGATTCTGGCGCTGCTTTTCTGAAAATTTGATTTTGATATAACTAAAAATCTATTTGACAAAATCCAGATTTTTCTCTTCCATTAGAAAACTATTATCAAATCGGTCCGGACGTTTCTTGTTTCGAAGAATTCCGACTTCAATTGCGTTCTGTATACTCAATTGAAGTTCGAATCGCCAATTTACGAACTGCATCGCTGCGGCGAGTTCATTTTAATTATATTTATATATAAAAACTTTTAAACTTCGTTAAATGAATTCAACTCCCTTCTAATATATATATATATATATATTCCAAATTCCATTTGAATCTTTACATTTCAAATTCCATAGTTTTAAATCCTGTATTCAAATCCCATTTGAAATCCTTTATTCGAATTCCATTTCAAATCCTTTATTCGAATTCCATTTCAAATCCTCTATTTAATTTCCACTTTAATTCAACTCCTTTTTGAATTTATATATTTGAAATTCATACTTGAATTTAAATATCCAAACTCCATTTAAATTTCTATTTGAAATTCTAAATGTTTCAAATTCCATTTTTCTCTTATTTGAAACTCCCAATATTTCAAATTACATTTTCTTTTATTTGAAATTCCATTTTTGAATTTCCTTTATTCCAATCCCATTTGAATTCCTTTAAATTCAAATTTTATTTCAATTCCCTTGAATTCAAATTCTATTTCAAAACTATTTGGATTTCCTATTTTGAAATCTTATTTCAATCCTACTTTGAAATCCTATTTTCAAAGTTTATTTCAAATTCTATTTTGAAATTCTATATTCAAATTTCTACTTGAATTTCTATATTCAATTCCCTGTTCAAATTTAATACTTGAATTTCTATTCAAATTTCATGTTTGAATTCCATTCAAATCTCTATTCAAATTTCACATTTGAATTCTTCTTTGAAATTCTATATTTCAAATTCTATTCAATTCTTCTTTGAAATTCTATATTTCAAAGTCTGTTTTCTATTTGAACTCTTATATCCAATTTCTTTAAACAAGTCTCGACTTCAATTCCTTTTGAAATCGATATTTCTATTTTCTTTTGAAGATAGATTTCTCATTCCAATTTCACACTTGTATTTCTATTTCTGAATTATCAAATGATAATTCTTTTCTCTTCATTTTATAACTTCGTTATAAAAGAACTATTTATAAACTTCGTTTATAAAAGAACTACTTGTTATATTTTTCAAAAACAAGTTTTATATTTTTATTCCATTTAAAAATTCAAATTCTATTTAAAAATAGAATTTTCCCTTTTGAATCTCAAATATCCTTCCATGATATTTTTAAATATCATTACTTAAGCCCAGTGATATTTAAAACAATCAAATCAATCAATTTCCAATCATTTGATTTTAACACATCATATATGAATATATATGAAATCAAACAGAATAAACAAACAAATAGATAATATATTTTTGAGGAATCCAGTTGGATTCCTCCAACCTGTTTTCCTGCATCCACAGATGTTAGCACATAAATAATACCCATTCTGCTTCGTGGCAGAATATCGTGGTATAGAAGGTCATCCACTATCATAGCGTGGGGCGTATAGGGTAATCATCCGCTATGAAACTGCGGGCATCCGCTAATGAGACTGCGGGAATCCAACCAATCGATCAACCCAATATATATATATATATATATAGCCTAAATAACTAATATATATAAAACAAGCAGAAAAATCCAAACAAGCAACAACAATTATTTTTATGGAGTAAAAATAATTATAAATAAAAGGTGAGTGAGATTTACTCACCGTGATTTCCTTTGCCGACATATCCTGTGTAAATTTCCAAATCATTTCGGCTATGCATCGTGTTGAATAAATTAATTCTGTACCTACCATTAATATAATTCAATGGTTAAATGATTTTTAATTTAAACTAACTTATCCTATGAAATTAATTTATTCTATGTATTTTCAAACACTTAACCCTATATATATTTTCAATGCTTATTTAAATAAATAAACCACAACTTTAATTACCTTTTCCATTTTCTTTTAAATAAATTAAATTTCCAATTATATAAACTAATTCATACCTTAATCACGTTCTAAACTCCTTCCTGTCTGCAGCGAAGTCAAACCAGACCCCATTTCCCTTCACTGCGGATCTTCCCAGGCTTTACTGTCAAACCCTTTTCGAATTCTACAAATTATGGTTTTGAAACTAGTCTTGCCTGCGGAAGAAACCCATCACCATTTTTATCCCCTAACCGCCATCAAATCCTCCATTTTTCCACTAAGAAAAACTGATGCCATCACCACCAGAGAGTTGTGGCAACCAAAAATCTCCAATCTCACCTCAGAAAACAACTCCCAGTTCGAATCCTTCACCGCTATGAATGTCGCGCTCATACCCTTCGTTGCCCAAATCGAACACCTCTTCCTACCGCACTTCAAAAAAATGCGATAGTCATGTTTTCCACTCTCTCAGCCTGTCGAAGCCCCATCGCAACCTCCCAGGCCTTCGCATGCATCGAGACCCATACCCCTTTAATACAGTTGACCATCGCGAGTTACCTAAATCACCTGAACCCTACGCGAGCTCCAAAACTAAGCCAAAAGATACTCGACTCAGATCTCGATTTCGACGAATATTGGAGCACTCGATTTGATCTCGAGATGATCAGATACCAGTTCCACTGCCTTCGATTTGATTTAGAAATGGTTTGGGAAAGAACTCGAAAGAATGAAAAAAAGGGGAACCGTGATTTTTGATTTTCAGAAAAGAATGAGGAGGGTAACTGCGGTTTTTATAAGGGAGGAGGGAGACAGTAGTACACGGCCATCAAAATGTTGCCTCCTTGATATCGAAGTTGGAAAACAAATTAAACAGCCCGAGGAAGCCTACGCAATTTAAAACATTGGGTCGGCTTTACTAGGTCTGCGGAGTGTTCTTGTTGGCATAAGTACCAACATAGATTTCCTCTTTTGGTTTGATTTTATTTAATTAAAACTGAAATATCTTACAGACCCTTATTTAAAAATCATGAACCGTTATTTAGTCGGGACGACCGTCGTTTTCAAGATTATACGATATTTTTAACTTAACAGAATCGGTTTAAAATGGAATACACTATTAAATTAAACCGTTTTAAAATGTAAATCGATTTCTGAACAAATAAATTCATTGAAAATAGATTATTATTATCGTTTTAAGTAAATATAGAATTTATGTTAGTCGACTGAATTGTTCTGATTTAGTGTTACACTGGGAATTCAATTGTTACTATTACGATAATTAAATATATTCGATATTAAATCATATATCGATAATTAAATTGACAAATCCAATATAAAATTCATTTATATTATGAATTCAATATTTAAAACCATACTAAATATTTAAAATAAACTGTTCAAAAATCTGGGTCGTTACATTCTTCCCCCCTTAAAATAATTTCGTCCTCGAAATTGCTAAGGTTGAAAAATGATACAAATCCATTACTTTTCAGAACCTCACTTATGTTGAAACTCACCTTTTCATATTTCAACAAATTAGCTCCAACCAAAACTTTTGGTCTTCACCCATTTAATTCAAATGATCTATGATCAATCCATTTATATCCAATCTATATTCCAATAAACCTATTCAAATTGATTCTAGTTGATTGATTCACTTCAATCCATTTAACCAGCTTATGTTAAATTCCAATTCCAGAATCCAAATCCCAGGATTTTCATTTCAAATCCTTTTGAAATCACTTAAATATATACATATATTTAAAATCTTTTCACATTCAAAATATTTGAATTTTCAAACCACTTGTTTTCTTCAAAACAAATTTTCATCAAAAACTTTCTAAGGTAGCAACCCATCACTTAGAAACTCGAAAATGAACACTGATGATGTTGCAATCATCATCAGAATTATTTCCCAGCCACTGAAGTGAGTTCAGTGCTTTATCCTTTCAAAATCTAGTCAAAAATGATTTTCATTTAAAAACCTTTTAAAACAAAGCTATATTTTTCTAATATACTTTGTAAATATTTCCAAACTTCCCAGGATTTTGAAATTCTTAATTCTGGTTTGAATTAAATTTTAATTCATCTCATTTGTATATTTAATTCCTATACAAATTCTATTTTGGTTATAAATAACCATTCAAATTTTTATAATTAAATTTGATTATAACGATAACAATCAACACATTCAATAATTTCAGAAAATTATTAGTTTTATATCAAAATAGAATTTTGGGTAAAATTATTTCATTTACCCAGAAGAAAAAAAACAATATCGTGTTCAATCTTCTGTTCAAATGTTTATAAACTCTTATCGACGTCGTGGCGTCCCACGATTCGATCAGAATTCATAAACCACTCAACAGACTAGCCAACACAATATAAAACAATTTTTTTTTATATCAATTAACAAATACGCTCTCTCGTATATATACACTCAACTCATTCTAGGGTACTGCTGACCTATCTCTAATGAGTATATCTCCACAAAGCCTAGGTGTTCGCTCAACCTAAGCTCTGATACCAACTGAAACGACCCGCAAATCCGTGCTATCTGAGTTGACTAAATACACCACACGTCCAACCCAAATAACACAGAAATACGAACCATTAATAGAAAGAAGTTAGAAGATGAGAAATAGAGAGAAAGAAATATTAGAATAGAAGAAAACGAAGATCACAAACTCATAGTGGAACGAATAAAATATATTATATAACATAACTTTTGAAATACAAATCAGTAACTTTATATACATACCATCATCAGAGCACAATAGTCATTTCTGGAACAGTTATAAACACCTGTTTCCAAATACAAACAAGGTCCCCAGCGGAATATATGATAGCCTATAGCTAACCGGTGAAGCCTCATGCTTCCAGCTCCTTCAAATGAATCTGTGAAACCCCGACTACTTGACTGCCCGTACAAATTTGGGCACCCAAGAGTTTAGGGAAAACAAAACAAAAACAAACTCTGGGTCAGTCATGGGACTGGTGTGAGTAAACTCCAACCACTTGTTTAACTTTAAAAATCCTTTCAAAAGAAAAGATAATAGTAAGACCAGCCCACACATAAACATGGACGGCTTTTACCTTACTATAACCCAAAACACTTTGATACGAAAATCCAGTGATATTATAATAATGTCTACATCAAGTAAATAACCAAATAGCAGAACGCTTGCATCTCACGCTCCACATATACAGTATAAAATCAAAAACCGCATGGCGCTTATTGGAGATTGGATTTCCAACATGACAAGGTATGGAACCACCTTCCGACTGTGTATCTCTAGAGAGGAATACACTGGGTTCAACAAGAACATCTTGCAACCCGGCCCACACATGACCGACCACTCATTTCGCTTGAGTGTATCGAATGTATATCACCAACGGTTGGGATCAGCAACCGTCTCCCGACTGGGACAGCATCGAATAGAATAAGAAATTAAATGAACCTCTAGATAGGTGATTATACATCCTAATGGGTGCGACCCACATAGCCATGCTGCCTGCCCGATTTTTGTCCTTTCCCGGTTGTTGAGGCCTGAGGCTACGCATACTTACCATTCATTGATAGCACAATCACTTTGAATGCCACATTGTCAGATCCGTTAATCACTTGTTGAGTTTGCACAAATATTCTGGATATTATGCTAAGGGAATAAATCCGTTGCAACCATATATATTCATACTGACCAACCCATTTGATCATTGGAAATACTCTGTAAGACATTCGTCCATTTACGTTCGTTCTGGGATTGAACGAAACCGAAGGCACTATTTCTATAAATAGAAAAGCCCTTGCACTTTACTCCGTCTTCAATATATTCAGCATACTTGGTTCGCAACGCTAATGCCGATACGGAGTGGTTCTTCGGATAATAATCCAACCGGTCTCTCCATATTGACAACGATGGTCAAAAACTTCGATAGTCTGTGATTTAACTATCGAATAAAAACAAGTGTTCATCCAAACATATCAAAACAAATCACTGGGCTCTTTAATTAATATTCATTAATTAAATCACTTCTCCATTTTCTCTACCAATATTTGTTAACCAAATATTTTCAATAACCATATTGGCTCTTTACGCTATTTGGAAAGCATTTCCCAATATCAACTTCTTTTATTTCCTATATACTAGAAAATATCTCTATTTGCAATTGGAAACAATTCCAATCACTTATCTCTATCCCGACCATATTATACTCAGGAAATATTTACTTTTATATTTCCAAAATAACATTACTTGGGTTAAAACGAATGCGGTATAAACATCGTACGGCAACCCAAAATATTTTATTCAACTAACTCTTTTCAAACACTTCTCTTCGAGACTGGATCTTGCTATTTATCCATTTAAAATGAAATCAATCAAGTTGGGGTAAAATTACCTCTCAGACCTTGACTGAAAACATCCTCAACTTCCAAAACGGCAAAACCACTTACCTCGAATAAACACACTATACAATCCAATTGTTCATTTTTAAAACATGTATAAAGTTCGCTTTCTATTTCTAATTTATAGATTTCCCTTTTTGTTTACAATATTCGATTTTTGATTTCGTTTCCTTATCGAATTCTATATATATCGATATATAGATTTCTAATTGTCAAATTTCTTAAAAATATTCTAACTCATTAAATTCCCGGAAAAATTCGCCATAACCTCCCCTGTATCGGGAGCATCGGGAAATTTCAAATAGCTTCCCGGTACCTTCTCATTTCAAAAAGAAAAAGAAAAAGCCAAGCGGCTTGCCGATACGGCGCATAAAACCCATATATGAATTTAAACATGTACCTTTTTGTCGGGCACATAAATAAAAATCTTCATATGCTCCATCCCATATCTGTTTAACACCTGTTCACCTGTTTCCAATTCAATTCAACTCAATCCATTCGTTTGAATTCAATTTTTGAATCGTTTGAATTCAGTTTCGCTCAATTATTCTTTAATTAGCCCTTTTGCCTATTTCACTTCTTTGTTTGAACATAACACGTTCAAATAAAATGCTTAACTTGCTCACAACCAAATTGAATTTCAATTTCAATTCTAGTTTCCTTTTTGATTTCGAATATAAATTTTCAAATCGAATTTACTTATTCAAACCCCAATATCCATTCAAAATCTCCTTAACTAATTTCTATTCAATTTAGTTAATTCTATTCAATAAATCAAAATCTGGTTTCTGTTTCAAAAATCATATTCATTTACACAACTTGAATTCGCATATATTTTACAACTCAACTCTGAAAATTTCTAAATAAAAACTTCGGATTTTTACCTGCTTAAAATCCTTTTATAACATTAGATAAACCGTTATGGTTTCAAAACGATTCTGGCGCTGCTTTTCTGAAAATTTGATTTTGATATAACTAAAAATCTATTTGACAAAATCCAGATTTTTCTCTTCCATTAGAAAACTATTATCAAATCGGTCCGGACGTTTCTTGTTTCGAAGAATTCCGACTTCAATTGCGTTCTGTATACTCAATTGAAGTTCGAATCGCCAATTTACGAACTGCATCGCTGCGGCGAGTTCATTTTAATTATATTTATATATAAAAACTTTTAAACTTCGTTAAATGAATTCAACTCCCTTCTAATATATATATATATATATATATATATATTCCAAATTCCATTTGAATCTTTACATTTCAAATTCCATAGTTTTAAATCCTGTATTCAAATCCCATTTGAAATCCTTTATTCGAATTCCATTTCAAATCCTTTATTCGAATTCCATTTCAAATCCTCTATTTAATTTCCACTTTAATTCAACTCCTTTTTGAATTTATATATTTGAAATTCATACTTGAATTTAAATATCCAAACTCCATTTAAATTTCTATTTGAAATTCTAAATGTTTCAAATTCCATTTTTCTCTTATTTGAAACTCCCAATATTTCAAATTACATTTTCTTTTATTTGAAATTCCATTTTTGAATTTCCTTTATTCCAATCCCATTTGAATTCCTTTAAATTCAAATTTTATTTCAATTCCCTTGAATTCAAATTCTATTTCAAAACTATTTGGATTTCCTATTTTGAAATCTTATTTCAATCCTACTTTGAAATCCTATTTTCAAAGTTTATTTCAAATTCTATTTTGAAATTCTATATTCAAATTTCTACTTGAATTTCTATATTCAATTCCCTGTTCAAATTTAATACTTGAATTTCTATTCAAATTTCATGTTTGAATTCCATTCAAATCTCTATTCAAATTTCACATTTGAATTCTTCTTTGAAATTCTATATTTCAAATTCTATTCAATTCTTCTTTGAAATTCTATATTTCAAAGTCTGTTTTCTATTTGAACTCTTATATCCAATTTCTTTAAACAAGTCTCGACTTCAATTCCTTTTGAAATCGATATTTCTATTTTCTTTTGAAGATAGATTTCTCATTCCAATTTCACACTTGTATTTCTATTTCTGAATTATCAAATGATAATTCTTTTCTCTTCATTTTATAACTTCGTTATAAAAGAACTATTTATAAACTTCGTTTATAAAAGAACTACTTGTTATATTTTTCAAAAACAAGTTTTATATTTTTATTCCATTTAAAAATTCAAATTCTATTTAAAAATAGAATTTTCCCTTTTGAATCTCAAATATCCTTCCATGATATTTTTAAATATCATTACTTAAGCCCAGTGATATTTAAAACAATCAAATCAATCAATTTCCAATCATTTGATTTTAACACATCATATATGAATATATATGAAATCAAACAGAATAAACAAACAAATAGATAATATATTTTTGAGGAATCCAGTTGGATTCCTCCAACCTGTTTTCCTGCATCCACAGATGTTAGCACATAAATAATACCCATTCTGCTTCGTGGCAGAATATCGTGGTATAGAAGGTCATCCACTATCATAGCGTGGGGCGTATAGGGTAATCATCCGCTATGAAACTGCGGGCATCCGCTAATGAGACTGCGGGAATCCAACCAATCGATCAACCCAATATATATATATATATAGCCTAAATAACTAATATATATAAAACAAGCAGAAAAATCCAAACAAGCAACAACAATTATTTTTATGGAGTAAAAATAATTATAAATAAAAGGTGAGTGAGATTTACTCACCGTGATTTCCTTTGCCGACATATCCTGTGTAAATTTCCAAATCATTTCGGCTATGCATCGTGTTGAATAAATTAATTCTGTACCTACCATTAATATAATTCAATGGTTAAATGATTTTTAATTTAAACTAACTTATCCTATGAAATTAATTTATTCTATGTATTTTCAAACACTTAACCCTATATATATTTTCAATGCTTATTTAAATAAATAAACCACAACTTTAATTACCTTTTCCATTTTCTTTTAAATAAATTAAATTTCCAATTATATAAACTAATTCATACCTTAATCACGTTCTAAACTCCTTCCTGTCTGCAGCGAAGTCAAACCAGACCCCATTTCCCTTCACTGCGGATCTTCCCAGGCTTTACTGTCAAACCCTTTTCGAATTCTACAAATTATGGTTTTGAAACTAGTCTTGCCTGCGGAAGAAACCCATCACCATTTTTATCCCCTAACCGCCATCAAATCCTCCATTTTTCCACTAAGAAAAACTGATGCCATCACCACCAGAGAGTTGTGGCAACCAAAAATCTCCAATCTCACCTCAGAAAACAACTCCCAGTTCGAATCCTTCACCGCTATGAATGTCGCGCTCATACCCTTCATTGCCCAAATCGAACACCTCTTCCTACCGCACTTCAAAAAAATGCGATAGTCATGTTTTCCACTCTCTCAGCCTGTCGAAGCCCCATCGCAACCTCCCAGGCCTTCGCATGCATCGAGACCCATACCCCTTTAATACAGTTGACCATCGCGAGTTACCTAAATCACCTGAACCCTACGCGAGCTCCAAAACTAAGCCAAAAGATACTCGACTCAGATCTCGATTTCGACGAATATTGGAGCACTCGATTTGATCTCGAGATGATCAGATACCAGTTCCACTGCCTTCGATTTGATTTAGAAATGGTTTGGGAAAGAACTCGAAAGAATGAAAAAAAGGGGAACCGTGATTTTTGATTTTCAGAAAAGAATGAGGAGGGTAACTGCGGTTTTTATAAGGGAAGAGGGAGATAGTAGTACACAGCCATTAAAATGTTGCCTCCTTAATATCGAAGTTGGAAAACAAATTAAACAGCCCGAGGAAGCCTACGCGATTTAAAACATTGGGTCGGCTTTACTAGGTCTGCGGAGTGTTCTTGTTGGCATAAGTACCAACATAGATTTCCTCTTTTGGTTTGATTTTATTTAATTAAAACTGAAATATCTTACAGACCCTTATTTAAAAATCATGAACCGTTATTTAGTCGGGACGACCGTCGTTTTCAAGATTATACGATATTTTTAACTTAACAGAATCGGTTTAAAATGGAATACACTATTAAATTAAATTAAACCGTTTTAAAATGTAAATCGATTTCTGAACAAATAAATTCATTGAAAATAGATTATTATTATCGTTTTACGTAAATATAGAATTTATGTTAGTCGACTGAATTGTTCTGATTTAGTGTTACACTGGGAATTCAATTGTTACTATTACGATAATTAAATATATTCGATATTAAATCATATATCGATAATTAAATTGACAAATCCAATATAAAATTCATTTATATTATGAATTCAATATTTAAAACCATACTAAATATTTAAAATAAACTGTTCAAAAATCTGGGTCGTTACAGGTGATGCGTGCTGGACTTAGTTAATGCATTTCTTTTGGGAGGCTTGAGTTGTACATATTCATGATAGGAAGGAAGCATTCAAGAAGAGAATTCTAGTGGTGCAAACGGGGATGATTTTGTTAAGAGATGAGGAAGATAAGATGGAGAAAAATTCGACCATGGTGGATTTCCTGAAGCCAGTTTTCTTTTTTTGTGAGGGAGAAGAAGTGGGGGACGTGGCATAGAGAGAGTGTGAGTGTTGTTTACTTTATTTTAAATTAAAATGTTCGAATGTTAAAATGCATATAACCTTTTCATATGAACTCAAATTGATGGAGGTTTGTTCTATTGGATTCGTATCGATATTTCAGTTAACATGGAGTTGGTTTGGTTGGATTTGGACATTGTTCAATTTTGGGCCTATATTTGGATTTCAAACAGGCTCAAAATCAAAGGTGAGTGATTAAACTAATTCATGCTTAACTAAAATATTTGATTGTTAGTTAAATTAAAATCATGTAATGATATAATTGTATTGATTGTCGTTTGATAGTTAAAAATTCATATTTAAATTGATTTGCATCGATTGTATAATTTAGTTTAATTATTAACTTAAATTGTGCAGTTTGGTTAAATTGAAATCTAATTGCTAATTTAAGACTAACATCTGACAACTAGTAAATTTATGTGATATTTTACTATTTCGATGGATTGACTTTGATGGATGTCTTGGATTGATATATTTTATATATCAATGTTTACTTGTGTGATTCACCCCGTTATTCACCTTATTTATATATGTATGTTTAAATTAATCTCAACTATTTACCTTACATGTTAGGAGCATCACATAAACCCAGGATTAATCATTAAAATGAATTAAGAACATGGGTTGAAATGATAAATACCTATGACACCTGATTTGGATTGAAATGATATATATCCATCCCGAAATACTAAAATTAAATTTTATGTATCACTTGGCCATAGGATAAAAAATTATATACGGACACCAGCTAGTTAAATTAAATTTTCTTTAACTTTGAATTTTTAAATACTGTTTAAAGGTAATATAAATGATGTTTTATAAATTAATGTCCTTTGAAGTCGAACTTCGGATTGGAATATAAAATCTAAAGGTAATTATTTAATGTTGTAAAGTAAAGTTAAAAATTGAAATTGAATATGAATTGGATCTACTAAAATTGAATTGTTTTATCCACCTGTGAAATTTAAATTAACATTGATTTAAAATGAAATCTGAATTATGAACTTGAGATTATTATAAATTGTAATAATCTAAAACGAAAATGCTAATTAGAAACTATAAATATTTGAATCAAAGGGGTTTAATTGAATTCAATTTAAAGTGGAAGTGAGTGTGGATTTGAATTGAAATATCAAAATTGAGTCGAATTGATTTGAAATTGTAATGTAATTTTAGGTTCATTTGGAATTTGTAAGAAACAATTCAGTGTCAAAATGTAACATTTTAAACCATTATATATGCTCTTTTACTAAATAATTATTTTTAGTTTATAAACTATTTTATTTTAAATTATGTATATTAACTACTTTTATATAAACTACTTTAGAAATCAACTATTTATTTTATAAACTACTTTTATATGAAACTGTAACGAGATGGAATTTCGCTCGGTCCGAACCAGTCGCTAAACCGATCCAGGCCGTTCGAAACGCCCTATCGTTTTGAGAACAGGACAAAACAGAACGCATACAGAAGAACATTTCATTGTATATTACAACAATGCATCAGATTACAAGAATATACAGAGTATAAATGAATAAATATTACACAGAAATATCAGAGATTTAAATTACACTTAAATACATAGCAGCGGAAAAATAATACAATACACAACTAGAAGTAGATATACGGATACAAAGCTTTCCGGATATCGTTCCAGCTGTAAACCAGGATCCTGTGAATATAAATCTGCAAAAACCAAAACTACTAGCTGCCCGTGTCAAAATAAGGGCACCCAGAGTTTAGGTTAAAACAATAAACTCCAGGTCAGTCATGGGACTGGTGTGAGAACTAAAACAGTTATAAATCTTTATTTTAAAGTTAGGTAAATCAAGGGACCACGCCGTATAACACGGAACGGGTTTCCTCCCAAGAATACCAGTGCATAAAACAACAGCGCAATGCTAAATAAAGAAGAATGAAGCTGTTATAAGACCCAGGTCCCATCACACAATGCAACGCAGCCGAGGATAGGGTTTTCCCTTATAACAGCCAAAGAATGCTTGATACGGTTAAAACAAATCGTTTGATACTATTATAAGTGCATAGTGTATAAAACAACTTCAAATCATAAGTATCAATCATAGGCGGCATGAGCGCCCCATCCCACTATGTCACCATACTAGGTTCTACAATTAAAACCGCAAATGTCACGTATTTGGAAATTGGATTTCCGTCTATGAACCGAGGCAAAAGATAGTCCTCAACCGATTCGAGACGCTCTAGCCCGCCCCTCAGGCAAGCGCGCAGGCAAGCCTTGGATCGTCAGGGCCGGTCCACCGATGTGGATTATTATGCCTGAACACTACGTTTCCCCACCCTATGGGGTGTAAGTCTGGTCCGTCCGCCGACCAGAATGCATCGGCCGAAACCGATATAACCGAGGCGCCTCGCAACAGCAACAACCACATAAGTCAAACTCGTCAGGGCGTGTAAAACCACTGACGCCACTTCTAGCTAGAAAGAAACGCAAGTCCTCCCTGAGGTCCGTCTCCCGTTTTTGGTTCATACCGGGTGTGAAACTCGCGAATTCACGTTACACAAAGCTGTGCCACACAGGCTGTGCTTTGATCATCACCACGAGACTTTGCTTTTCAACAGAAGCCTCGATCAATTGCCACTCAGGCATGCCACACAGGCAATTCACTCCATGCGTTTGATATCCATCAATATATAACCCCTGAGCTCGTACGTCTCAGAGAAGGGCGTTAAGCAAGAGAATAAATTCTCCGCCGCCAAACAGATATATATTTAATAGAGATCAATCACACAGACTAAAATCCAATGTCAGACACACAGTCCATTTACAAGTCCGTTCTGGGTCTGAACGAAACCGGAGGCACCTAGTACCTCGCATATCCATCGATCTCCAAGTACGTCTGGACGATCACAAACTGTTTCCATCTTCTTGGGTGTACAGCCCAATCAAGATCATCAGTAATCACCCAAACGACGTGAAGACTTCCGGTCTTCGACCATCGTCTTCATCTTCGACACCACATCGAATCAGTTATTCAGAATGGGATAAACCCGGTCTTTCTGAATAACTCGCGTATATATTATAAAAGTGTTACACAAACACAACATACGCCTCATTCCAATTCAGAATATTCTTTTATTCAAATATTCCTATACTTTGGGAAAAGTTCCCATTAATTTTATCCAAGATAAATTCTTTGAATTTATTCTTTAATCTTCTTTGAATATCAATTCAAACTAGTCGGGATTAGCGAACCACACCGAAGTAATCATTTATTTTATTTCCCAATCCCAACCTATTCATCCCATGAAGTAAAACTGGTAGTACTTCATATCTAACACCACAGTGTTATCGGTAATTCAATTACCATTTCACGTTCAAATCTAATTAAAGATTTAACTATCGCCTGGAGTAAAACTGGTGATACTCCATTCTCGATCTTTTCAATCTAATTAAAGATTCATTAAAACTCCACTTAGTTTTAATCTTCGGCTGGGTTAAAGAATCAGTGTCATTTAAAACACGGTTCACGATAAACCCAAAAATCAATATCACTTCCATTCCAATTAAATATCATTCAATTGGTACACTTCATTAAATCTAACTAAAAAGATTTAATCTTTTCTCAACTGGGTTCAAGAACAGCGTTAGTGAAGACACCATTCACGACAAACCCAAATCACATTCGATATTCAATACAAGGCTCTGAATAGAAAATATATCGGCTTATATTCAATATCAAATTCTACGACTAACAAATGTCGTATTGGAAATAACGATATAAATATATATCTTTCAAATTTCCATAACAACACCTGTATAATCACGAATTCCAACATCGAAATATTCCAAAGACAATTTCGATTCAAATCCACTCCAGTGCAATCATTGGAAATTTTGGTTATTTTCAAAACCCTTTTCAAATTCAATTTATTTATTTAAAAATAAATAGAATTATAATTTTAGTTCAAAGCTAGCTCATTTCGATAAAAATCTATTTTTATCTTTTCAAACATGCAGTTTTTCATCCCAAATCTTCACAAATCATTTCTTATGATTTTACACAAATTATTACTATTTTTAATAATTTTATCAAGGCCTGTACAGTCGATTTCCATCAATGGCCATCGAACTACACTTACAGCGACCTTTTTCAAATTTGATTTGGACATAATTCCAAATCCAACCGTTAGATTTCAAATTTCTAATATTCGTTAGAAAGCTCTTTTCGATACGAACCCAACGGTTCCGGATTTAGGAGAATCCGACGGTCGGATCTCCCGCAATGTCCGTTTGAAATAAATGGTCAAAATTCACGAACTGCCGCGGCGCGGCGCGTTCTATTCAGGCCATTATATTATATATATAATATATATAATATATACTTCGTCGATTTTCTATTCAAAACGAATTATATAAATAGTTTTAAAATTCGTTTCAAAATCTATTTCCACTTCCATTTCAATTCAAAGCAAAATTGAATTCTTCTTTATAAATTCGTTTCAAAGTTCATTTCTATTCAATTCAAATTTCAATTCAATTTGAATTCATTTCAATCCACTTTCAATTCAATTTGAATTCGTTTTCAATTCAATTCATTTCGAAATCACTTTCAATTCAATTCATTTCGAAAACACTTTTAATTCAATTCATTTTGAAATCACTTTCAATTCAATTCACTTTGAATTCGTTTTCAATTCAATTCACTTTGAATTCGTTTTCAATTCAATTCATTTCGAAATCACTTTCAATTCAATTCATTTCGAAATCACTTTTAAAATCGATATAAATATCGTTCACGTCAAAATGGCGTCAATCTAATCAACACGGCTTCATATATTCCTTTATTTTCAAATATTCTATTTCAAATATTTCTTTTTCAAATATTTCTTTTTCAAAACTGGAATGAGGCCCAATCAATTACCATATAAAATTAATTATATGGATTTTCATACAACACATGTATATAATAGCATTGAAAATAATCAACCATCAACCAAAGTGCACTACACTGTATAAGCATCAAATATAGATATTCAACGCTTATAACAGCCTGTCAATCAATCGATCGACATATTTAATCAATCAGGATGAGTGAACTTCAAATTTCATCCCAACACCCGTGTGGGGTTTCAAACAATCAAACACATATTTTATTTGTGCAGTTGGGCGATGTGTAAAATTTATTGACCCAATCAATGTCCTTCAAATAGGTGTACATAAACAAGCCGTCCGGTTTGTAAATGAATATTTATTTATTCACATTCACGTCAAAAATTATATTTTAATGATAAAACATTTTATTTCAACACATGAATTTCTATTCAGTTCATTTCTTCAATAAAATGATATTTTATTTTTCTAACATATTTTAGAAAATTTCGGCGGCATAACGGCACGATACTAGAAACGGGACGAGGCCTAGCCTTATCCCCGGTCTAGTGAAGGCCCACGCCATTCACACATCAATCAAATCAAACAATTCAATTCAAACAAATAATTCAACTAATCTATGCAACCAAACAAACAAGTCCATGGTCTGTGGACGATTGTGTCGGGTGCTACTAAGCACCGTCTGCATCCTAGTATATATATATAACTAGAAAAATTAAATTGAAAGGTGAGAAATTCTCACCTATAGCTATCCTAGCTCCACGGCACTTCTTTGATAGAAATCTTCAACTCTACCGCATCTTCGTCATCTTTGTTGCCCGTAGCCACTACATATATAAAAATCGAATTTTTACTTCGCTATTCAATATATAAAAATCGTATTTTTATTTCGAAGTTCAATATATAAAAATCATATTTTTATTTCGAAGTTCAATATATAAAAATCATATTTTTATTTCGAAGTTCAATATATAAAAATCATATTTTTATTTCGAAGTTCAATATATAAAAATCATATTTTTATTTCGAAGTTCAATATATAAAAATCATATTTTTATTTCGAAGTTCAATATATAAAAATCATATTTTTATTTCGAAGTTCAATATATAAAAATCATATTTTTATTTCGAAGTTCAATATATAAAAATCATATTTTTATTTCGAAGTTCAATATATAAAAATCATATTTTTATTTCATTCTTTCTATTTATCTTCGCTTTCATATGATAAAGATCATTCCTTTCATAAGCTAAAAATCGTATCTTTTATAAACTGAAAATCGTATTTTTTTATTTCAACTTCATATAAAGAAAAACCATATTTTTTTAATTTCAACTTCATATAAATAAAAACCAAGCAAATTCATATTCTTATTTTTAAAACAAACTATATTTTTATTATAAATGTTATGAAAATAAATAAAACAAATTTTAAAGCTTTTCCTATAACAAAATTTAAAGCTTTTCCTATAACAAAATTTAAAGCTTTTATAAACTGAAATTAACATAAAACAATAATTACAAAGACTCACATTGTTTTTAAGGAAGGAAGGGGGCTGATGTTGTGCGTTGGAGGTGGAGGAGGGGCGCTGCACGTTGCTCGGCGTCGGAGGTGGAGCCAAATGGCGGGGGAAGCACGCTGGGGGGGGGGGGGGTTTGCGTCGGGTTTTCTGGTGGGTTCTTGGAGAAGCCTGCGTCGCATTGGGGAAGGAGTGGAGAGGAGAGGGAGAAGCGACAGCCGGGGGGGGGGGGGTGTGCCATGTCTGGCGGCGACGGCAACGCCAGGTGGAGAGGCGCGATTTATGGAGGCGGCTAGGGTTAGGGGGGCAAATCGGGTTTGGCTGTGGAGTTTGTGGGAATAACGGGTTTGGGGGAAAAGAAATGGGAACGAGGGTATATGTTATATTTTTTTTTTTTATTAATTAATTTTCCACAAAAAGCAACTTTTAATCTCGACTTCGAAACGAGACCCACCGCCTGTCGTCCCTAACGTTTTACCCCCATTCCGAACACAATGGGATATGTATCGCAAGCTGATTCGATTGTTCTGATCTGTTTCCGTTGAATTTTTATTTAAATCATTATATTGAATTATAAACTTACATTTCGAATTACTGGGGTCACATACTAACTAGAAAAATTCTAGAAAAATATTTTCTAGCTTCGTATTGACGATACGGTCCTAACAAAACTAGTTTCGTCGAATTCTGAGACCGTTTGAAAAATGGTCATTTTCTAGTCGATTAAAATCAACTGAAATGGTCAAAACACGTTTTCCTTTGCCACGCTCACATATTGATTCGAAAAATTATGAAATTTGAAACCTAGCAATAACTCGACATCCCGGACCCAACAAAACTGGTTTCGTCGAATTCTGAGACCGTTTGCAAAATGTCCATTTTTAAGGGCCTGAATTCCATAGCGACTATTCAGAATTTTCAACTGGACATATCTTTTGATTCCCGCCATGAAATTTTGATTTCCCGGATTCGTTGGAAAGATATTATCAATTAGATTCTAATATTTTTGGTTTCACTAAAATCCGGATTGTTTTGCACCCGGTACATTCAATTGAAGTTTGAAATCGAATTATCGAACTACCGCGCCATTTTCAATTCTATTTATAATCATATATAAATATTTATATTCTAACGACGACGCGTATAAATATATACGTTCGAATTATATTCAAAACAAATTTCTCGTCGATATTATTTAAAATAATTCATTTTAAATAATCAAAATTCGCTAGAATTGCCAAAATAAAAATTTCAAACTGGCTCGCATTTTACGGGTTGTTACAATCTCCCCCACTTAAAACTTTTCGTCCCCGAAAAGGAACAAAGTCGAAAGTGGTTTGATTATTCAGCTCTACGTTCGATCTGGCTTCCATTCTCCAACTCTTTAGTTTCTGAGAATTTTCAAAATTTCAAAAATTTGGCTAACACCCTAAATTTTCGAAAAATTTCGCCATAACCTCCCCTGCAATGGGAGCATCGGGGAATTTCAAATAGCTTCCCCGGTCCTTCAGATCTCAAAAAGAAAAAGAAAAAGCCAAGCGGCTAGCCAATAGGCTCACAAAATCATCATCACCCAAACAAAACAGGAAATTATGTAGTAAACATGTACCTATTTGTCGGGCAAACAAATTTTATTCTCTGCTCTAGCCTCCTTGCTATGACCTGTTCAATGATATACATGTATATGCAAGCAAATGCGACCAAATTTCAATACAATTCATTATTCGATTTAAATGAGGCATAATGGTTCAAAATTATCAAACAACTAAACAAACAACACAAACATCAATCAATTAGTGAATTAGAGTTTCAAATTCATAACTTTGATACATATACAAAAATCATGTTTTGATGCCAAATCACAACAATAAGCCCTATCTAATTTTGGTTCTCACACCAGTCAATAGGAAGTATATAGATATTACACGTTCGTCACTCGAATATAAATTCTAATGATGGAGCTCCATCGTCAAAATCATCTCCGGGCGATTAGAGTGTAATTCTATATCTATCCAATATATCAAAACTTCGAATACACGCTAGCTAGGCGCATACGCAAAAATCTTTATATTTTGGATTGTCCTAATCAATATAAAATATATAATCAAATACGAATAATTGATTTAAATTTTCAAAACAAAAATTTGTTTTCATTTTAAAAATATACTCTTCACACTCGTTCTAGGATACTACTGATCCCATCTCTAACGAGTCATTCTAATTGGATATTACTAATCCACTATCTGATGAATTCTTTCGTATGGTTCTAATGTGCCCTGTTCTTTGAGCTTTGTAAACCAAAGCTCTGATACCAACTGTAACGAGATGGAATTTCGCTCGGTCCGAACCAGTCGCTAAACCGATCCAGGCCGTTCGAAACGCCCTATCGTTTTGAGAACAGGACAAAACAGAACGCATACAGAAGAACATTTCATTGTATATTACAACAATGCATCAGATTACAAGAATATACAGAGTATAAATGAATAAATATTACACAGAAATATCAGAGATTTAAATTACACTTAAATACATAGCAGCGGAAAAATAATACAATACACAACTAGAAGTAGATATACGGATACAAAGCTTTCCGGATATCGTTCCAGCTGTAAACCAGGATCCTGTGAATATAAATCTGCAAAAACCAAAACTACTAGCTGCCCGTGTCAAAATAAGGGCACCCAGAGTTTAGGTTAAAACAATAAACTCCAGGTCAGTCATGGGACTGGTGTGAGAACTAAAACAGTTATAAATCTTTATTTTAAAGTTAGGTAAATTAAGGGACCACGCCGTATAACACGGAACGGGTTTCCTCCCAAGAATACCAGTGCATAAAACAACAGCGCAATGCTAAATAAAGAAGAATGAAGCTGTTATAAGACCCAGGTCCCATCACACAATGCAACGCAGCCGAGGATAGGGTTTTCCCTTATAACAGCCAAAGAATGCTTGATACGGTTAAAACAAATCGTTTGATACTATTATAAGTGCATAGTGTATAAAACAACTTCAAATCATAAGTATCAATCATAGGCGGCATGAGCGCCCCATCCCACTATGTCACCATACTAGGTTCTACAATTAAAACCGCAAATGTCACGTATTTGGAAATTGGATTTCCGTCTATGAACCGAGGCAAAAGATAGTCCTCAACCGATTCGAGACGCTCTAGCCCGCCCCTCAGGCAAGCGCGCAGGCAAGCCTTGGATCGTCAGGGCCGGTCCACCGATGTGGATTATTATGCCTGAACACTACGTTTCCCCACCCTATGGGGTGTAAGTCTGGTCCGTCCGCCGACCAGAATGCATCGGCCGAAACCGATATAACCGAGGCGCCTCGCAACAGCAACAACCACATAAGTCAAACTCGTCAGGGCGTGTAAAACCACTGACGCCACTTCTAGCTAGAAAGAAACGCAAGTCCTCCCTGAGGTCCGTCTCCCGTTTTTGGTTCATACCGGGTGTGAAACTCGCGAATTCACGTTACACAAAGCTGTGCCACACAGGCTGTGCTTTGATCATCACCACGAGACTTTGCTTTTCAACAGAAGCCTCGATCAATTGCCACTCAGGCATGCCACACAGGCAATTCACTCCATGCGTTTGATATCCATCAATATATAACCCCTGAGCTCGTACGTCTCAGAGAAGGGCGTTAAGCAAGAGAATAAATTCTCCGCCGCCAAACAGATATATATTTAATAGAGATCAATCACACAGACTAAAATCCAATGTCAGACACACAGTCCATTTACAAGTCCGTTCTGGGTCTGAACGAAACCGGAGGCACCTAGTACCTCGCATATCCATCGATCTCCAAGTACGTCTGGACGATCACAAACTGTTTCCATCTTCTTGGGTGTACAGCCCAATCAAGATCATCAGTAATCACCCAAACGACGTGAAGACTTCCGGTCTTCGACCATCGTCTTCATCTTCGACACCACATCGAATCAGTTATTCAGAATGGGATAAACCCGGTCTTTCTGAATAACTCGCGTATATATTATAAAAGTGTTACACAAACACAACATACGCCTCATTCCAATTCAGAATATTCTTTTATTCAAATATTCCTATACTTTGGGAAAAGTTCCCATTAATTTTATCCAAGATAAATTATTTGAATTTATTCTTTAATCTTCTTTGAATATCAATTCAAACTAGTCGGGATTAGCGAACCACACCGAAGTAATCATTTATTTTATTTCCCAATCCCAACCTATTCATCCCATGAAGTAAAACTGGTAGTACTTCATATCTAACACCACAGTGTTATCGGTAATTCAATTACCATTTCACGTTCAAATCTAATTAAAGATTTAACTATCGCCTGGAGTAAAACTGGTGATACTCCATTCTCGATCTTTTCAATCTAATTAAAGATTCATTAAAACTCCACTTAGTTTTAATCTTCGGCTGGGTTAAAGAATCAGTGTCATTTAAAACACGGTTCACGATAAACCCAAAAATCAATATCACTTCCATTCCAATTAAATATCATTCAATTGGTACACTTCATTAAATCTAACTAAAAAGATTTAATCTTTTCTCAACTGGGTTCAAGAACAGCGTTAGTGAAGACACCATTCACGACAAACCCAAATCACATTCGATATTCAATACAAGGCTCTGAATAGAAAATATATCGGCTTATATTCAATATCAAATTCTACGACTAACAAATGTCGTATTGGAAATAACGATATAAATATATATCTTTCAAATTTCCATAACAACACCTGTATAATCACGAATTCCAACATCGAAATATTCCAAAGACAATTTCGATTCAAATCCACTCCAATGCAATCATTGGAAATTTTGGTTATTTTCAAAACCCTTTTCAAATTCAATTTATTTATTTAAAAATAAATAGAATTATAATTTTAGTTCAAAGCTAGCTCATTTCGATAAAAATCTATTTTTATCTTTTCAAACATGCAGTTTTTCATCCCAAATCTTCACAAATCATTTCTTATGATTTTACACAAATTATTACTATTTTTAATAATTTTATCAAGGCCTGTACAGTCGATTTCCATCAATGGCCATCGAACTGCACTTACAGCGACCTTTTTCAAATTTGATTTGGACATAATTCCAAATCCAACCGTTAGATTTCAAATTTCTAATATTCGTTAGAAAGCTCTTTTCGATACGAACCCAACGGTTCCGGATTTAGGAGAATCCGACGGTCGGATCTCCCGCAATGTCCGTTTGAAATAAATGGT
Source organism: Allium sativum (assembly GCA_030737875.1). Taxonomy (NCBI): domain Eukaryota; kingdom Viridiplantae; phylum Streptophyta; class Magnoliopsida; order Asparagales; family Amaryllidaceae; genus Allium; species Allium sativum. Next base: position 502,829,053 of record CM060920.1, read on the forward strand.
CGAAATTCACGAACTGCCGCGGCGCGGCGCGTTCTATTCAGGCCATTATATTATATATATAATATATATAATATATACTTCGTCGATTTTCTATTCAAAACGAATTATATAAATAGTTTTAAAATTCGTTTCAAAATCTATTTCCACTTCCATTTCAATTCAAAGCAAAATTGAATTCTTCTTTATAAATTCGTTTCAAAGTTCATTTCTATTCAATTCAAATTTCAATTCAATTTGAATTCATTTCAATCCACTTTCAATTCAATTTGAATTCGTTTTCAATTCAATTCATTTCGAAATCACTTTCAATTCAATTCATTTCGAAAACACTTTCAATTCAATTCATTTTGAAATCACTTTCAATTCAATTCACTTTGAATTCGTTTTCAATTCAATTCACTTTGAATTCGTTTTCAATTCAATTCATTTCGAAATCACTTTCAATTCAATTCATTTCGAAATCACTTTTAAAATCGATATAAATATCGTTCACGTCAAAATGGCGTCAATCTAATCAACACGGCTTCATATATTCCTTTATTTTCAAATATTCTATTTCAAATATTTCTTTTTCAAATATTTCTTTTTCAAAACTGGAATGAGGCCCAATCAATTACCATATAAAATTAATTATATGGATTTTCATACAACACATGTATATAATAGCATTGAAAATAATCAACCATCAACCAAAGTGCACTACACTGTATAAGCATCAAATATAGATATTCAACGCTTATAACAGCCTGTCAATCAATCGATCGACATATTTAATCAATCAGGATGAGTGAACTTCAAATTTCATCCCAACACCCGTGTGGGGTTTCAAACAATCAAACACATATTTTATTTGTGCAGTTGGGCGATGTGTAAAATTTATTGACCCAATCAATGTCCTTCAAATAGGTGTACATAAACAAGCCGTCCGGTTTGTAAATGAATATTTATTTATTCACATTCACGTCAAAAATTATATTTTAATGATAAAACATTTTATTTCAACACATGAATTTCTATTCAGTTCATTTCTTCAATAAAATGATATTTTATTTTTCTAACATATTTTAGAAAATTTCGGCGGCATAACGGCACGATACTAGAAACGGGACGAGGCCTAGCCTTATCCCCGGTCTAGTGAAGGCCCACGCCATTCACACATCAATCAAATCAAACAATTCAATTCAAACAAATAATTCAACTAATCTATGCAACCAAACAAACAAGTCCATGGTCTGTGGACGATTGTGTCGGGTGCTACTAAGCACCGTCTGCATCCTAGTATATATATATAACTAGAAAAATTAAATTGAAAGGTGAGAAATTCTCACCTATAGCTATCCTAGCTCCACGGCACTTCTTTGATAGAAATCTTCAACTCTACCGCATCTTCGTCATCTTTGTTGCCCGTAGCCACTACATATATAAAAATCGAATTTTTACTTCGCTATTCAATATATAAAAATCGTATTTTTATTTCGAAGTTCAATATATAAAAATCATATTTTTATTTCGAAGTTCAATATATAAAAATCATATTTTTATTTCGAAGTTCAATATATAAAAATCATATTTTTATTTCGAAGTTCAATATATAAAAATCATATTTTTATTTCGAAGTTCAATATATAAAAATCATATTTTTATTTCGAAGTTCAATATATAAAAATCATATTTTTATTTCGAAGTTCAATATATAAAAATCATATTTTTATTTCGAAGTTCAATATATAAAAATCATATTTTTATTTCATTCTTTCTATTTATCTTCGCTTTCATATGATAAAGGTCATTCCTTTCATAAGCTAAAAATCGTATCTTTTATAAACTGAAAATCGTATTTTTTTATTTCAACTTCATATAAAGAAAAACCATATTTTTTTAATTTCAACTTCATATAAAGAAAAACCAAGCAAATTCATATTCTTATTTTTAAAACAAACTATATTTTTATTATAAATGTTATGAAAATAAATAAAACAAATTTTAAAGCTTTTCCTATAACAAAATTTAAAGCTTTTCCTATAACAAAATTTAAAGCTTTTATAAACTGAAATTAACATAAAACAATAATTACAAAGACTCACATTGTTTTTAAGGAAGGAAGGGGGCTGATGTTGTGCGTTGGAGGTGGAGGAGGGGCGCTGCACGGTGCTCGGCGTCGGAGGTGGAGCCAAATGGCGGGGGAAGCACGCTGGGGGGGGGGGGGGGTTTGCGTCGGGTTTTCTGGTGGGTTCTTGGAGAAGCCTGCGTCGCATTGGGGAAGGAGTGGAGAGGAGAGGGAGAAGCGACAGCCGGGGGGGGGGGGGGTGTGCCATGTCTGGCGGCGACGGCAACGCCAGGTGGAGAGGCGCGATTTATGGAGGCGGCTAGGGTTAGGGGGGGCAAATCGGGTTTGGCTGTGGAGTTTGTGGGAATAACGGGTTTGGGGGAAAAGAAATGGGAACGAGGGTATATGTTATATTTTTTTTTTTTTTTTTTTTATTAATTAATTTTCCACAAAAAGCAACTTTTAATCTCGACTTCGAAACGAGACCCACCGCCTGTCGTCCCTAACGTTTTACCCCCATTCCGAACACAATGGGATATGTATCGCAAGCTGATTCGATTGTTCTGATCTGTTTCCGTTGAATTTTTATTTAAATCATTATATTGAATTATAAACTTACATTTCGAATTACTGGGGTCACATACTAACTAGAAAAATTCTAGAAAAATATTTTCTAGCTTCGTATTGACGATACGGTCCTAACAAAACTAGTTTCGTCGAATTCTGAGACCGTTTGAAAAATGGTCATTTTCTAGTCGATTAAAATCAACTGAAATGGTCAAAACACGTTTTCCTTTGCCACGCTCACATATTGATTCGAAAAATTATGAAATTTGAAACCTAGCAATAACTCGACATCCCGGACCCAACAAAACTGGTTTCGTCGAATTCTGAGACCGTTTGCAAAATGTCCATTTTTAAGGGCCTGCATTCCATAACGACTATTCAGAATTTTCAACTGGACATATCTTTTGATTCCCGCCATGAAATTTTGATTTCCCGGATTCGTTGGAAAGATATTATCAATTAGATTCTAATATTTTTGGTTTCACTAAAATCCGGATTGTTTTGCACCCGGTACATTCAATTGAAGTTTGAAATCGAATTATCGAACTACCGCGCCATTTTCAATTCTATTTATAATCATATATAAATATTTATATTCTAACGACGACGCGTATAAATATATACGTTCGAATTATATTCAAAACAAATTTCTCGTCGATATTATTTAAAATAATTCATTTTAAATAATCAAAATTCGCTAGAATTGCCAAAATAAAAATTTCAAACTGGCTCGCATTTTACGGGTTGTTACAGAAACTATATACATTTAACTAAATTTTATAAATCCAATTTTTACTTTAAAACTATTCATATATATAAACTTTTTATTGAGATAATCCCTTATCTCCTAATTTGGACTATTGATTGGAATTTCCAAAATTGGTTTCAATAGATCAGTCTATTATCAATAAATGTAGTTCATTACAATCATAAGCTTGGATTGAAGTTGTTACGGAAAATAGGTATCTTCATAACTCTATACAACCAAAATACATCAAACCCCTTACTAAGGATAACATTAAAATGGTTATTATTGATGAAAACCTGGTTAACAAAGCAAGAGGGAATGGTTCAATTCTATAGTCTTTCACGTTTATAGCAATAAACCCTATTATATGTTTTTAAAGGAATACATTGATAGGAGCTAGAAATTGAAAGGGAAATATCAGTTATTTACAAGGGAAAATGGGTTCTTCATTATCAAATGTGAAAATGGTGATGACTGCGAAAGAATTTTATCATCTGGTCCCAAATTTTATAACAAGAGAATGATTTTTAGGAAAGAATAGCATCCTTGTATGAGGTTATATCGGGAATTTCTTCATTCTATAACAATATAGTTTAGGCTTTCCAGTTTAGACCTAGATATCTGGTCAGCAGAAGCCACAAGTAAAATTGTTTCGATATTGGATCATCCTATCGAACTAGACAATGTTACTGAGGAATTAATTCATATTTCATATGCAAGAGTTCTAATAGAAGTTAATGTTGACTTTAAGTTTCCTGAATTTATTCCAATTCAGCATTTTGATGGTAACATTGTGTAGCAAAGGGTCTCATATAAATGGATTCCATCAGCGTGTTCTAACTGTAGAATCTTTGGTCATTCTAATGTTGTTTATATAGCCACTAACGTATGGGTTGCCAAAGAGAATTCTAATTTAATAAATGGGTTGGATATTGATGAAACTATAAATAAATTAGAGTAAAATTTGTGTATCTCCCTCAAAGATTGTTGAGATGAATCCTAAGGATAATGATAACATGTTCAAATCATCAAAGGCAAGAGTAGATGATTACCAGTTAAGTGTTGGTCATATTATATGTCAGGATGATTAAGGAAGACAATCTAATCCTTTTGAGGTTTTAGCTTTCATTAAAGATTGTATGCAGGAGGATAAAGAAGTAGTTAATGATATTCTAAGTGAAGGAGAGAAAACTGTTGGTATTAGAGAAGATACTCTTTTGTATTATAGGGCAGGCTCTATTGGATTTTCTAGTAGAGTCGTGGGAGTTAATGGATCTACCTTCTTGCCATAGTGTATTTCTTTTGATTAAATGGTAGTCACCAACCTGCCTAAGGTTATTAATTCCCAAGAATCTGATATCGGCAATAGTAATCACCAAGATATACCAATGGAAGATTAACATAAATCATCTAGTAGCTTAAGACGGAAAATAAACAAATTTAAAATTAATAAGTGGAAAGGTGATAATATGGATATAAATGGAGAATCTTTTGTGGAAACAAACACTGAATGGAATGAGTTAATTTCTCGAATTAAAACAAGGTCTAAATCCAAGAAAGTAAAAGAAGAAAATGGAATTCATGGCAGTGTGATAACTGGTGGGATTTCCAAAAAAATAAATTTTAGCTTATTATTTGTTTTCCTGGGTTGTTGATCTAGGATTCCTTTGATGCCTTCTTCATTCATCTGCTTGTTTCTGATTTTACGCTTGGTTTTGCTGGTTCTATTATGCAACTGTTTAGATAATGTATTCAAGTTCCCTTCTGTTGTTGCCTTTGGTGCAGGATCTTGATTGGTTTTTCAGTCTTAGGTCCCCAGGTTTTAGCCCTTATTGTTGGTATTATTTGTTGTTCAAATTCTTGTTGGAGTTATATTGTTCTCCCTTGTTTAAGTTTGTTGAAGTTTTGATTAGTTCTTCTTGGATTGGCTAGTTCATTTTTAGGAAGGCTGTGCTTTGTCTCTGGCCAGGCTTGTTTTTCTTGTCAGTGATGATTCTTGCCTTGGATCATCTAGACCATCTGGTTCAGTTTTAATTTGTCTCCCTGGCTTCCTGTTTGGTTTGGGAAATTGGTTCTTTGGAGTTTGACATGTAGATGTATATTTTATATTATTTGTTTTATATGTTTAGTGTGGTTAAGTTTGTTTTCGCTTTGTTTGAGTTGGCGTTGCTTTTGTTTGTATAGTATTTGTTTTGTGATCCTGTTATTTTTTGCCAACTCAAACCTTTTTGTACTCTATATTTTGTTATTAAGTACACTTTTGTTAAAAAAACTATTTTAAATATTCAAATTGTTCTAAAATCAGAATAGTTTTATGATTCTAAGTTTGGCTTGAATAGAGATTTTGACATCAAAGTAGACTATATTTGGAATATGAAATGGTTTAAAGCAAAACATGATATTTTGATATGAAGTATGAACCATTTGAAATGTAAAAGATCCAATCAGTGTGAAAAATGTAAACATTTTGTTGTTAAAGAGACCAAGATCGAATATTGTCATAGTTTAACAACTGTGTACGTGGTGAAGAATCCAATATGAAGTAGGATGGTTTGGTGAATGCTATTGGAATGAAGTAAGAGAACGATGATCGATAGCCTTGACCTTCGGGTCATAATTAAAGTAACTAAAATGGGAGCCATACCCAGGCCGATGTGAGTTAGCTCCTCTTAGCAGAAATGCTTCTTCGATACTATATCTCTTACTTCGTAACCGATTAGGCACGCCTTCGATTCTTGGGAGTATTGTCTGGGGTGGGCGGTAGCTGTAGCTATGCGTTACCACTGGCCTGGGTTTTTCAATCCAGTAGAATCCTACGGATGGATATAGCCTCAATACCTTATCATATTATCCTAATAGTGCCTCTTAGGATTTTGATTTAACGTTGTCGTATAGCAACACATCCCTACCCACCGAATGTTTTAACAGTTGTTTTACATGCAATGTTTACGGCAGTGTATAAACGGTGTAAGGGTAAAAATGTAATCCTGCTTATGCTATTTTAAACAGTATATTTAACCATATACACTATTATAATAGCATATTTTATTATATATCATCTAATTTAAATGATCCTTAGGAGATGGAAATTCCCATAACATCTCTTAAGTTATTGCACTCATGAATACATTGGATATGAGATGTGAATTACTGTAATCATCTCTGATGCCGTGACACTCATATTATTACATGATTTGATTTGATTGTATGAGAATATTTTAGTTTTGATCCAAGTGTTTTTTGACTTTTCATTTGTACTTGGATCAGCCTGAGTTTTTCAGTTATCGAAGACCTCGTTGTGAAGATGAAGAGGGAGCTTGATAGACGTATTTATTTGCATTATTCCACTACATTTATCAGTATGTTTTTTGGTATGTATAACTCTGATAATTGTTGTAAATTATTATCAAATATATGTTTTATCAGTTTCATGAACTGTTATTTATTTATTATATTTTGTCCTTCTGCTACAAGATTCTGAGATTGTTCATTTTTATATTCTACCTAATAACTATCTATATTTTAGATTTGTTTGAGTCGACATGTGTGGATTACTGTCAATTGGAATAGACAAAAATCCAGGTTGTTACAACTACCATGAGTTAAATACTAAATCATATGTAGTGGCTAATCCCAACGTTAACCCGGTCTCAACAATTCTTAATTAAAGAATCTCCAACCAGTTTACAGGATTAAGTAAAGGAAGAAGATGCCTTAGAAGAGTTTGAAGTCAAAATATAGAAAGAAAAAAGTTGATGGCAATGGTAAGGTAATACATGAAGCTAACAAGGAAGGAAGCGATAATTTTCATGCAAACGGGAAGCATTAAAGGAAGGTGATGTAACGTGCCTTATTCCGAAACATAAGGATGTAACTTATAATAGCATCTAGATTACGTCCTAAAGATAATCTTACAATTTATTATAATTATTGACTTTGTTACAAAATTTCTCTTGAAATATGAGGTTTTCTTTATTATTTTCTTGTTGTAATGTGTTATAATTAATTAGTTATTGTATCTGGATATATTCGTGGGAACTGGGCTAGCCCATACCAGAAGAAATTGGTGAATTTAAAAAATGTTAATCATTTTGGATCTTTAATTGCTTTATAAAATCCGAAATCATCTATGTTTTTAAACTTTTATCTTAATTAAAATCGATATTTAATTTATTTTTATAAATAAGTTTTAATTTAATTTAATGTGTTTATAAATTAGACATATCAAATATCCTCTTATACACATATATGTGTGTAACAATTATTTGTTAAATTTATTCAACGAAAGAAACTTTTCATTTTATTTCTCTTAAATTATTCCATTTATAACAGGGCATAAATTTATTTAGACAGAATCTTTTTCATTTCTTTCTCTCAACTTAATTCAATTATTGAGGGGGGAAATATACTAGCTGGAGAGAAGGAAAATTTTACATTCTTACCCTTTAATCAAATTGACTGACTATTTAATAAAATGACATTAATAACAAATTTAAATATGACATGAAATGTAAGTATATTCACATTACATATTTACTCAAGTGCAACGTATAGGAAGTGCCTTCTATTGTTACTATCTTTTTTGGGTCCTGGGCACAAAGTTTGCTCCCAGGCTACTGTTGTATCCTAAAGTCATCCATCATTTTACTGCCTTTAATATGAATGCAGCCAAGGCATACCTTCATGATGGAAACTGCAAACCTGCCTCCAATGGATCACCTAACTATGCCAACATCGAAAGACCACGCGTTGAAGCCTACACAAGTTGGATCAGAATTATGCCTTGAAACCATTTCATATTCCAAATGGTTATGCCATTTGATATGACGTATGAAACATTTGATATGCCTACATCTGAAGATCCTCGCCTTGAAGCTTACGCCTCATATCTTCATCATGGTCAGTCCAATCATTTGAGATCATTTGTCCTCAACTAATAAGTAGTGTTGTTATAAACACATCTAATGTGATTGATATACTATGATGAAACTGTTGTGGTTTGGTCCGCATCACCAGGCATACCTTCAGATTCGCTTTAGACTGCTCCAAGGCATCTCACATTTCTTATTAGACCCCATGTCTAAATCTTTTATTACGTGTTTAATTTCTCTTATCTTTCTTAATATGCTTTTATCTTATTACTATGATACTGTTCTTGCTTTTACCTTAATTTCGTTTTATGACAATCTTAGTCCTGGAGCTATGTCTATATGTAAGAAATTATTTTTCATAATAATCTATTACTATCTATTTTCTGCAATGTAATACCATATCTTAATCATACACTTTGTTTGCTCTTTTCTAGGCTATCAACTGTTTAACTTGATTTCTTGTCCTTTTCTTTTTTATAAATTTTTTCAGTTATATTACCCATTTACTTACCGTCTTTGTAAGTTTTACCTTTAGTAAGCGTTGACATCAAAAAGTGGGACTCTTGACAATCAACCCCCAAAGTGCGCAATTCACACACAAATCACAGAATATTCTCACAATCTTAATAATAGAATGCAATAAAATAAACAAACACAGGGAACACGCAATAATCTTATAGTGGTTCAGCCTAATCTAAGCCTACGTCCACTTAAAATCTTTGTTTATACTGTCGATTATATGTTATAGTTGTTTAATTTGCAAGAAATTAGAGAAAGAAGTGGTTTATACACAAAATCCTTGTGTTTTAGAAAGATGTTCGGCCTTCCTTGAAGCAATAGCCTTACTTCTTAAGAGAAAAAATGATTCAACCAAAAAGCTCATTGTCCAACCTTCAAAACGCCTATTTATAGCTGAGCATTCGGGTTGGCTAGATCTGCCACGTGGCAACCATCCTGGATTGGGTCAGCCACATGTCAGGCGATGTAGAAAATCAGGGGTAGGCGGCCAGGCCAAGTGTTCACATGAGAAACAATCCCCCTTGTATCATATAGCACATGTGATGTTCGGTCCGGATTTTAAGGAGATAGAGTAGGTCAAAGTTGACCGAGTTTGCAGCTTTTGAATGTCTTCAGATTTTGGGCTAGTGTGGGTCGGCTTAGTGTGACTGGCCAGAGGAACCTCGTCCCAAAGCATTCTTAAAGAAGCCTTGAAAGGCTTGCAAAATCTGACTGACCCATGATGGGTCAACCCGAGTGATGCCGATCTGAAGTGGGTTTTGACCCAATGCCAAGGATCGTGGAGTTACACTGAGCTGATGCTAGTCGATATGAAATGTTGGTCGAACTGATGATCCAAGTATGTGATGTTAAAGCTTCCAAGAGCATAATAACTTTACCTAATAGAGACCTGAGTTGTGACGGCCTTAAAAAAAGGTGCGTCAACACTTCCCCCTCACGACATATTTTTCTTTGTGAAGGAAGGTATGTTTTGGCTAATCTGCTATCCATAAAAATCCAAGAGAATTAGTTAAAATTAGTCCAAAGAGCCACGATCACACCAATAGTACTAAGCAATAATAAAGGACTAGAATCCCATGATTACGAAGGATCGTATTGTAGAAAATTAGAAATCCTGGTTGCGCCAGACTATATTATCAGAAAGTCAAAAGATACGAATACCAAGAAATCCGACGACCGCTCCCGGTTGTATAATAGAAGAAATCCAAGAAAACCATGGCCTTGCTGGGCTTATCCATGCATATGTATAATCCATACCTATAAAGAGATCAGATAAACAGTTGTGTCAAATCCCGACAATACCGTTTAGCTTTTTCAAGCATAAACCATGCTTTGATATCCTAGTGAGTATACTCCATACTTGATTCATGACTGAATCGCCTTATTAAAACCTAACAGGATAACTCAACCCTTCAGGAATAAGCCATACCTGGAATTCCAAACTCGAGCATAACTCATACTCAAGTTATGATTGCGCTCTCTTGTCATATCCTGACAAGTTAATCCGTCCTTGCGGGTATAAACCATACCGGGAGTTTTTAGATCGAGTATAAACCATACTATTGAATCCAAATCAAGTACAAACCGCATTCATATCGCGATAGAACTATGCTTGCCATGACTTGACAAGATAATCCGTCTTTAGGTATAATCTACACTTAGAGTTTAGAGATGAGTATAATCCATACTTAGATTTGTGATTGAACAATCTTGTCGCATCCTGACAAAGCATTTAATTTTACCAAACATAATTCATGCTTGAAGATCCATTTTATAGAATCCATAATTATGACATAAACAAAACAAAGCTTGATTGGTTTATCGTTGAATCCAGAGCATGCCTAGGAACCAAATCCTAATACCGCACGTGTACTTCAACTTAGCCATTTATTCATCGGATGGTTTTATTGTGGAAACCCAATATATCCAAGGATCAAATCGAAATCTATATTATGATCAAAATAGAGCTTGTCAAATGAAATATGGAAACATTCTAGGATGACAGAGAGGATAGTGTGTAGGCTTGGGTTTGGAAATTATTGTTTCCTGCTCTCCTTGGCAATCCCTAACTGATCCGATGGATGGATGGTTAATTTGAAGTTTTGGGGTAACACAAAACTCATTTTACTTAGACTAGCTAACATTAGTATTTTGAAACACATTTTGTAGCGTTTTTGTAACGTTGTTTGTTAAATATTGAGTTTTAAAGGGATCTAGCTTTATACATCTTATCCAAAACTTAGTAAATGATTTCTAATAAATAATTAAGTGTTTTAAATGAAAGTTTGAGTTTCATAACATGAAGCATAGGTTGAGACTTGATTTGGTCCTATATATCCACATGGTTTTAAAGTTGCGCTTATTATTCGAAATGGTTTTCAGATCCAGTTCTGATCCCAGTCTTTCCGAATACGCGAATTGCATGTTGGGAAATCGATTCAATTACATAATTATAAGTATTTAAAGTTTATAACTAAAATATGTAAATTACCATTGTGCGACAAGCTCTATTTTGACTATAATAAACATTATTCAGTGATACTTCGACGTACCTTAGAAAACCATTATATACATATATAAACCATTCAAAGTCATCTAAAGTAGTTTACATTGACTTTCCAAATTATTTCGGGTTTAAAATTCAACTTTTATTTTACATTTAATATTTTATTAAGTTAAAAATCCAATTTATTTACACGTTGTATTATTACTTGGAATGGTTTTAGGACATACATCTGATCCCGAACTTCCTAAAGTAAGTGTTTCAAAAGCGTTATAAAACTGTTATATTGGCTAACTTGATCAAAACAACCTCTATATTGACCAATACCAAAAATTTCCAATTTAAAACACTTTTAAATAATTTATAACGATTTTACAAAAAAATTCCATATTTTTAAAACATTCAAAATAGCCCTTTACAGTTATGGTCGATAACTACTCTTACAATGACCTTTTTCAAAGCGGTTTTAAACATAACTTAAAAATTATAAGTTGAAATTAGAATATGCTTCCAATCATGTGCATATGCTAGCCGACTTAGTCATTCAGAAATCCTAAAATAGGCAAATACATATATTATTCTCAAGAGTGCAAAAATCCAAGGTGATTTAATCCAGATCAACTAATGATGATCTCGCGGTTGCTCGATCCTCGATCACTTCCATTCCAAGGAGCATAGGGAGGTGGAAGTGCTGGAGTAGGCGTTGTTAATTGCTTAACATATTTATGCAGCTCTCCATGTGTGATCCGCTCTTCGATAAGGTCTTGCAAGTGCATACAGTCATTGGTGGCATGACCTCCCATATCATGAAACATGCAATGTACCCAGAATCCCGCTCTTTCTGAGTTGGCTCCCTCCTGAGAGGCTAGGGGAAAGGAAAAGTTCCTCGGACATCGAGATATATATCTACTGATGAAGAATTGAGCTTGGTATATTTGTCTTACTTGGATTCACTTCAAAAGCACACATCCCTATCATTTTTCTGTGGGGCCTTTACCTTACCCTTGTTCTTTCTAGATTTAAATGGTCCTCCATCCTATGCCAAGTAAAAATCGAGGTCATCTACCTCGATATCAACATACTTTTACCGTAAGAACCTAACAGCTTCAAAGAAGAATTCACCAAGGTCTCTGGGCGGATATCGCTGTAAAGAGATCTTGAAATCTGTTTGGTCCAAGATGCCGGAGATGGCTGCCATGAGTACCCTGGAAGGGTCTGGTCGGTACACCGATGCCACCGCCGTGTTAAACCTTTCCGAGTATGTGTGCATGGTCTAGCTGTACCTTTGTTTGATGAAGGTGAGAGTCTTGACATTCCTAGGACGAGATATATGGACCTTGAATTTCTCTATGAAGCGAGCGACCAATGTGTTTCAATTGCTGATTGATTTGGACTCCAGCTGCCAGAACCATATAGCAGCGATGTCAGTTAGCAACAGGGGAAGAACTTATCCATGAAGTTATCTAATGCCGTTAGTACTTCCGTTTGGTGCATGTAGCGCGTCATATGCATGGTAGGATCGGTCCTACTGTTGTATGGCTCCAAAGATGGAAACTTGAAGTTAGGAGGGTTGGGGGAGTTCCTGATGTCCTGTGTGAAAGGGCCGCGATTGACGTTATCCACGTCGCCTTGAGATGTACCACCTCTAGAGAATCAACGAATTAAATTGGCAATCTGGTGTTCATCTCCAGGAAGTTGCTATCAATCGTGCAATTCAGTGATGGGGACTTCAGATCGAAGCTCTGAAGATGGTGGATATGTTTTGCGCGTTTTAGTGCACTTTGTACCTCCCTCCAGGTCTAGGGTTATTATGATCGACCCGACCTTGGATGGAATTTCTGGTTCCCATCACTGAGTTCATGACCCCATCCGGGGTTACATAAGCTTGGTTTTCAATAGTGTTTCCCTTCGTCGTATCATGACCTACTGTATCGCGATGTTTTTCAAAGAGTAGCGGGTGACTTCCCCCAGCTATGCTCGGGTCAGCATTGATAGTAGGACGAGTCGGCGATTGCATGGATTCGGTCTGTGGTAAGATATCGGACCAAGCTAGAGCTTGGGCCGACCCAAGCCATGGTGCCGCTGCTACCCCAACGACGCTATTTCCAGGGAGTGATGTAGGGTTGCCTGGGCTGTGATGACTGTCCCTATATCTGCTACACTAATCCATCGTATCACGCCGATATGGGACGATATCCAAGGTATATAACCACAAAATAGAACCTGTTGTATAACTCAGAGCGCATCGATAATGTATAAAAATAAAATACACAACATGATATAATAGTGAAGCATAGTATAATAGAAGATCTCGTCTCCATAAAACCATAAAATCTCAGGTACAATACATCCCAGTATGAATATCTGAATACAATATGCCTCACTACATCCCTCAGAGCCTGTTAACAAAACAACGGAAAAGTAATATGATAATACAAAATAATACGCCAGCCTCGTGCTCTTCACTGTACAACATCAATGCCACTAAACATGTAACTTGCTACTCAAACTACTCATCAATCACATCAATGAGTAGCCCAAGTAATAAGAGGAGACATAAAACCTTGAGTCAGACAACAGTCTTAGTGAATGATAAAATAACTATCAACGTTTACATAAATAATATGATAATAGGCAGTTTAAATCTCACCTAAGCCATCCCTACAACCACATAATTATCACAAAATAATCACATTATAATATGCTAAAAACACAAAGAATAGACACAAGTCAGAATAGGATTCCCAATCTCACTTCTCTTTAATATCCTACGGTGATAGCCTCCGTAGTGGAAATAAAAGAGTACAAAAACAAGCAACCAAATCGTCCATAACAAGACATAACCTATCTATCACCGATTACATCCTCAAATGTATTGATATCAAATGAACAGCCATTACCATCTCCCAATGACTAACGGAAACCTTGGTTATAGTTAGACTGTCGCACGTCCTACATACATTTTCCTCCTCAAGACAACTAGATCACTTCCCGAACGATCCAAGGGACTCGATCTCTTAGATCCTGATAGGCATCCCTACGATACCCCTGCTTTGAGTCTGCTTGAACCTTCGACTATAGATGATTCCTTGGCGCTTCCAATAACCAAGCCATCCTCGATGACTCCATTTTTTAGTTCGAGTCTTAATCGAATTAATCCATTATTTTTTGTGCTCGAGTCCCACCAAAGTATACCCATCATCTTAGGAGCTCAAGTCCCACTGGAGTCGGTTCATAACTTTACTGCATCGTTCCACGATCAGTTGCAGCTAAATTCAGCTTTGACTACTTCCATCTTGAGTTCATGATCAAAGAAATATCACCTCGTTGATTACTGCTTGTATCCCATAGAAGCTTTTGCAATCTAACACCAATGAGCTCCAAATGTCCCCTACTTCCTACTGGTCAAGTCTCGAAGTCTAACTCCTTCCCGATAATTTTCTTTGTTGGTCCATCAACGAGAACTCGAGCGATCATACTTTAACCTATCTGATTCCAAGCAAACTTGCACCATAGTCTTCTGAGGACCATATATTGCTATAGCAAAAATTTTGTGTCCAAATGAGTAAATGGCATGGATCTCTAGGAGGTCCATCTCCATAGACTAGATTGGCAGGAAATCCATCCCCTATGGATTGATCCCGGTCCATAGCCTTAGGTTATGTTTGGCTTAAATTTTATTCGTAGCTTCCATGAAGTCCCTAGATATCGCACACCAAAAATCAAGTCAATCCATGTTGATTTGATGGATAGGTACTAGTCTATACGAACCGGTACAGGTTTACAGACTTAATGAATTTTCAAGTGAAAATACTTGGTCAACCTCTCGGGATCCTCCAAATCTTCTCCGCCAAGTTTTGCTTGAATTCGATGAATTTTGATGGACTTTCAGGAGGTCCATCCTATGGACCAGACTGGAAGGAGATCCATCCTCTATGGATCGGTACTGGTCCATAGACTTAGGTTATTTTCAGACAAAATTTTTTGGGCACCATCCCGACACCCTCTAGAGCTCCTACACCAAAATTCATTTGAATTCGATCATCTATGTAATGACCCGCATTTTTAGAGGTATATAATTAATTTATTTAATTATATAATTGGTGATTTAGAGAAGTAATGATCATTTAATTAAATAATATTGAATATTTAATTAATAATTATAATATAATAAAATATTATAATGTCGAAATAGTCGGAAATAGTGAAATTCATAATATCATGTGAATTGAATAGCATACGAGATTTGGTGGAGTTTCGATTCGAAATATAATAACGAATATATTGAATCGACGACAGTTGAACGTATAGTTTATAATATATTTATAAACGAGCTCGAAATGGCGCTGCAGTTCGCTATTTGGCGATTTGAACTTCAACTGAATGTACAGAATTCGTTTTAAGCCGGATTTCTGTGAAACAAGAAACGTGTGGAGCTGGTGGAGTATATCTTTCTAGTGGAAGAGAAAAATCGGGATTTCGTCGGATAGATTTTGATTTACGTCCAAATCAAATTTCAGAAAAGTCGCTATGGAATTCCTTTATAATTTGCAACGCTTTATATACGTTAGAAATGGATTTTCAGTATAAACTGAATATCGAGATAATCTAGAATCTGAAATATCAAGCCGTAAATTCTGACAGGAATATTCTGGAGCTGTATGGTATGCCACTGTGAATACAGACGATAATAATTAATTTTAAACAATTAATTTAATAATATTTAAATATATTTATATATTTAAATAGGCTATTTAGAGCGTTAAAAATAGCCGGTTTTGCAAACGAAGTCGGAATTCGACGAAACCAGTTTTGTTGGATCCGCAATGTCAAATAGTTGTTAGATTTCCAGTTTCGTGATTTTTAGAGTTAGTATGTGGCCGTACGGATTTTTAGAGTGGAAAACAGTCAGTATTTCGACGGTTAAAAATACACTGTGTGAGCATACGGAGTCGGAATTCGACGAAACCAGTTTCGTTGGGACCGTAATGTCGAACTCTAGCTACGTGTCCAGTTTCATGATTTTTGAATAATGTGTGTGATCCCACGAATTTTTTTGAAGGACAAAAACGAATATAACGAACAAAATAAAAATATCTAGATATTTTATCCTTCTATAAATACTCTACCAACAAAATTCTAAACCTAAAATCTCATTCCTACAGTCAATGAAATTTGAGCCGCCACTTCTTTCAGCTGTAAACCCAAAACGAGATAAATAAAATCCAGAGTAAAATCCAAAACAATTCATAGCAAATTCTATAAATCGTGAGGTATATACATATGGATTCAGCAGAGAAGAAGCTTCGATTCTATGTCAAAATGGTATGGTGCGTCGCCAATTTTCTGATGCTCCACTTTTGAGCAATCGAGCTAGGGCACGGCTACGGTGGGTTTAGGAGATGAAGGGGTTGAAGGGGAGCTCACCAGCGAACTTGGGTTGGCGAGGCGCAGCTGATGGCATCTGGAAGGGGAACTCTGGTCATCGGAGTAAGGTAGCGATGGTGGTTTCGTGGTTTCAGGCAGCAGAGGGGTTTTCAATTAGGGACGTCGGAGGTGGAGCCTCGGTGACTGGAAGGTGCGGTTTCAGGCGAGGGACTCAGTGGTGATGTCGGCGTGGGGGTCAGGTGGTCGGAGCGGTTGGCAAAGTCAGTCAAAAGGGGGTCAACGACGGGAATTTTTGATACTGGAAATCTTGAAATCGGTTTAGGGGAAGATGAAAGTCACAGGCTGGTTTTGTATGAGTATGGATGGGCCAAGAGGGAATATAAGGGTGAGGCCCAAAGTAAATTAAAAACTCTAAGTTTTAATTAATTTAAATTCGTATTAACTTGTTTACATCATATCTTTATCATACGATATCGAAATCAGACGAAACAAGTTGCGTTGGGATCGTATGGACGGTGGCTACACCATGGAGCTGACCGGGAGTGAATCCGAGCTCGTTACAATTTATAGCAAAATAAATTGTCCGATCTGAATCAATGACAATTATCGTTATTAACGATGATAGTCCAATGTGAGTAAAACTCACCAACTCTGAACAGTTATATTTTTATAATGTATTTTTAGAACTGTTAATCATCTGTTGATTGTTGTGTGTTGGTTGTTTGATTGAACTGCTAGTCAGTTAGTTAAATTTCTATATTGATTCTGTTTAACAGAATATATCATATGGAACTGAAAGTGATGTTATTTATATTGTCTAACATCTGTGATGCAGGGAAACAGGTTGGAGGAATCCAACTGGATTCCTCAACAGTTATTTTACTATGATTTATATATTGTGATATATAATGTGATATATAATCTGTTGGCGATTGTATGTGTTTGGACGATATTGAACATCGTGATTGGATATGATTGAATACCATAACATACCGGAATGTTGATAAGGAGATTTTCAAAGTGATATTGAAAACAGAGATATTTATAAATTGAAATATTTATAAATAAGAAATATTTATAAATGGGAATATTTATAAATAGGAGGTATTTTAAAAAGGAAATAAATTCAAAACATTTTCTTTTGAATGGAAAGGCCTGTGTGGCGGGTTTGGGGATTTTCCCGATGCTCCCGATACAAAGGAGGTTATGGCGAATTTTCCCGGGAATTTAAGGAGTTAGAATATTTCAAGAATAAATTTGAAAAGGAAATATTTGTAAACCATTTACAAATAGAATTGGAAAGGGAACATTATAAAAAGGAAATCATTTTTAAAGTGTAGAACCGTTATTTAAAAGTAAATCTTTTCAAATGAATAAAACGTTGTTAAAAAGGAAATCTTTATAAAGTGAATAAAGTTAATCGAATATGGTATTCGAAGTTAGTTAATCGAATATGGTATTCGAAGTTAGTTAATCGAATATAGACATTCGAAAGGAGTTAATCGAATATGGTATTCGAAGTTAGTTAATCGAATATGGTATTCGAAGTTAGTTAATCGAATATAGACATTCGAAAGGAGTTAATCGAATATGGTATTCGAAGTTAGTTAATCGAATATAGACATTCGAAAGGAGTTAATCGAATATGGTATTCGAAGTTAGTTAATCAAATATAGACATTCGAAAGGAGTTAATCGAATATGGTATTCGAAGTTAGTTAATCGAATATGGTATTCGAAGTTAGTTAATCGAATATAGACATTCGAAAGGAGTTAATCGAATATGGTATTCGAAGTTAGTTAATCGAATATAGACATTCGAAAGGAGTTAATCGAATATGGTATTCGAAGTTAGTTAATCAAATATAGACATTCGAAAGGAGTTAATCGAATATGGTATTCGAAGTTAGTTAATCGAATATAGACATTCGAAAGGAGTTAATCGAATATGGTATTCGAAGTTAGTTAATCAAATATAGACATTCGAAAGGAGTTAATCGAATATGGTATTCGAAGTTAGTTAATCAAATATAGACATTCGAAAGGAGTTAATCGAATATGGTATTCGAAGTTAGTTAATCGAATATAGACATTCGAAAGGAGTTAAACGAATATGGTATTCGAAGTTAGATAATCGAATATGGTATTCGAAGTTAGATAATCGAATATGGTATTCGAAGTTAGTTAATCGAATATGGTATTCGAAAGTTAGTTAATTGAATATGTTATTCGAAAGGGGTTAGTCAAGTCGAGTTAGTCAAATAAAGTTAACCAGTTAGAGTTAATCAGTTAGAGTTAACCAGTTGGAGTTAATTAGTTAGAGTTAATCGATTAGAGTTAAAACGAACTAGAGTTAATCAAATATAGTTATTTGAGACAGAGTTAGTCAAACATAGTATTCAGGGTAAGTTGCCATCTTGTACGACTGCTAGCGCAATTCGCAGGGCTGTAAATAGCCTACGGCGGTCAGATGTTTCCTGAGGGAGTCAGGCGTAACCATTGTGATCGCTGCGATCTAGAGTCAAGCGAATGGAGTTTAAATCGAATATTAGTTATTCGATAGGAGTTAATCAAGTTGATCGAGTTGAGAAATAAGTTAAGATAAATAAGTTGAGTTGATCGGGTGGGTCGACCAAGTTAGTCGAGCCTAGTTAATCGAATCGAATTGGTCGAACCAAGTAAGTCGAGTTAAGTTAGTCAAGTTAGTCGAGCCTAGTTAATCGAATCGAATTGGTCGAACCAAGTAAGTCGAGTTAAGTTAGTCAAGTTAGTCGAGCCTAGTTAATCGAATCGAATTGGTCGAACCAAGTAAGTCGAGTTAGTCGAGTCAAGTTAAGTTAGTCGAGTTAAGTTCGTCGAGTTAAATAAATCGATGTTAGTTTCATCGAAAGGAGTTATCGATTTTAGTTTCATCGAAAGAAGTTATCGATGTTAGTTTCATCGAAAGGAGTTATCGATTATAGTTTAATCGAAGTGAGATTTTCAAATATGAGATATTTGAAAGGAAGAGGTATCGAATATTAGTTATTCGAAGAGAGATTATCGAATATCGTTTATTCGAGAAGGAGTTAATCGAATATAGGTTATTCGAAGAAGAGTTAATCAAATAGAGATTTCTCGAAGAGAGTTAATCGGAAAATTCGATTATATCGAATTCGGGAAAGTACTTATACTTTCCAGTGTTTAAATAGAGATTTATTTATTTATAAATAAATAAGTGTTAGGTTAATTATTCACTCAAAAGAATAGAAGTTATAATTAAAGTTAGATAATTCGAAAGTAGGGATTATAACGTTATCGTTATAACCAATGTTTTAAATATAGAAGTAGATTAGTAAAATTGGATCCGAGAAAGGCGTAAAGAAGTTGTTAAAGATTAAAAGATAAACTTTGACCATTTCGAAGTTATAACGTTGTTCAGTTAAGGTCTGAGAGGTAATTATACCCCAACTTGAGTGACTTCCTTCTTAACTAAGAAATGGTAAGGTTTGATCGTAAAGGAGTTTTGGAAATGTTTTCCAAACGAGAATCAAAAATGTTTTCTGATAAAAGAAAATAAGAATTTAGAATATAGGGAAACAGGAGATAAGTAAATAAATGAACTAAAGAGATTTATGTTAAATGATGTTTGTTCGATATAATTTCCATTTGGAAATAATATCGTTGTTTGCACACTTGTTTTTCTTTGATAGTTAACTCACCGACTATCGAAGTTCTGACCATTTTAACGTTGTTAATATGGAGAGACCGGTTGGATTATTATCCAAAGAACCACTCTGTATTGGCATAAGCGTCGCGAATCATATATGCCAAAGATAATTGAAGACGGAGTAAAATGCAAGGGCTGTTGTATAAGTCTTAGATAACAGTGACTAAGATGGATATACGGAATAGTGCCTTCGGTTTGTCCAGTCCCAGGACAACTTGTATGGACGAAGGTCTGACAGAGTATATCCAATGGATCGCGTAAGTTGATCTGTTCAAACGTATTCACGTTTGGTGGCGGAGGAATTCGTTTCTCTTAGCTGTATACCCGTGTTATTTTTGGATAAGTCAATTTGTGGTTTGGCGGGTATGACGATGTGACATTTCTAAGTGAATGAAGATGGATGTCTGACATAGTATTTCCAGACGGTCACGTACATTGATTTCTTCAACTATACCAAGAGTGGAAGCGGAGAAGGAAACTTCTTTTAGCTGACACGTAATGTATGGTTGTAGACGTCAATTAGTGATTCTGATGGATCTGACAATGTGGCATTCGAAGTGAATCTGATGTAATGATAAATCGTAGCTTCTAGCCTCATCATCCGGTAATGACAGAAATCGGGCAGGCAGCATGGCTAAGTCGGTCGCACCGAAGTAGGGTGTATAATCACCTATCTAGTGAATATTCATTTGTTTCTTAAATCTATCAATGCTGTCGCATATATATACGGGAACGGTTGCTGATCCCAACCGTTGGTGATGTACATTCGATACACTCAAGCGAAATGAGTGGTCGGTCATGTGTGGCTGAGTTACAAGATGTTCTTGTTGAACTCCAGTGTATCGTTCCTAGAGTACACTGATCGGAAGGTGGTTCCATACCTTGTCATAGTTGGAAATCCATTACCCAATACGTGCTTGCGGTTTTGATTGTATACTATATGTAGAACGTGAGATGAAAGCGTTTCTGCTAGTTGATATCTATTTGTACATAGACATTATTATAATATCAAAAGGTTTTTGATATAAAGATATTTTGGATTCTCATAAGGGAAAAGCCCGTTCCGTTCTGCGGCGTGGTCTTATGAGATATTGTTTACTTGTTCATATACCTGTTTAAACTATTTTACTCACACCAGTCACATGACTGACCCAGAGTTTATTTGTTGTTTTCCCTAAACTCTTGGGTGCCTAAATTTGTACGGGCAGTCAAGTAGTCGGGTTTTACAGATATACTGGAAGAGCTTGGAGCAGGAGGCTTCAAGATCATATAGCTATAGTTATTTCCGCTGTGTTGTAAGTGCTGTACTCTGATAAGTGCTATTGTATACATAACTGTTATATTTCAAAAGTTATGTTATCTATTATATGTTATTCGTTCCGCTGTGAGGTTCGTGTTACTCTGATGTTATGTTCTTATTCTTCTTCTATTCTAAGTTTCTATCTTATCTATTCTCACCTTCTAATTTCTTTCATTAACTATTCGGTTATTTTCGATCCTTGGATGTTCGATATGTGTTGTATATCGGATAACCAAGATCGCATTTTTCCGGGTCGTTAAAGTTGGTATCAGAGCTTAAGTTAAGAATTACTTGGCTCTGTGGCGTGACTCGGTAGAGATAGGGTTAGTAACACCCTAGATTGAGTTTGAGTGTATATATACGAGTGCGTATTTGTATTTGATATAAAAATGGTTTTATATTGTGGAGATTCATTGGCTGAGTTGTTTATGAGTTCTGGTCGATCAGTTTGATCCACTGTATCGGTAGGAGTAAATAAATACTTGAATACGATGGACCGACACAGTATGGATATGTGATATATTATCATATATAGGTTGTGACTATAATCGAGTAAGATTATAACATGTGAAATGGTTATATATAACCAATCAGAATTTATACAAGTAAAGTATATGAAATAAGAGGAATTAAATATGAATTTAAATTAGATTTGGAATTAAAATAAGGAAATTTTAAGTTCCTGGGAGATTTTGAAATGTTTTCAAAATGGATGTATTTAGTAAGGGTTTTGAAATGATATAGTATTGAAATCACTTGGGTCGCTGGAAAATAATTCCGATGATGACTGCGCAGTATCATCGGTGTGATTTTCGAGTTCTAAGTGGTGGATTACTACCAAAGATTTTGATTTGAATTGTTTTGAGAAAACAGGTTGTTTAGACATTCAAAGGTTTTGAATTGGTATTATAATTTCAAATAGATTTGAAAAGAAACCCAAGAAATTAAATTCTGGAATATAAATTTAACCTATGAAGTTAAAGAGATTGAGATGGTAAAATTGAGAAAAATAAATTGAAATTTAACTCGAACTGAGTTAAATAGAATTGAATTGGATTAGAGAATAATCTGTTATGGAATTGGGTTGATGAGTTAAGAATTTGAAATTTGATATTGGGGTTCGAATGAAATTCGGGTTGGATTTGAAGTTATGAACTGATTGGAATTTGATTGAGATAACACTGGTATATGCTGAGTTGATATCATATGGAAGTGATAGAGTTGATATACCCAACAAAAGGTACAAGTTTATATTTGATATAAGAATGAGATTTATGAGCCGAATTGGCAAGCCGCTTGGCTGTTTGATTTTCTTTTGGGTTGAAGAAGGCCCAGAGAGGCGAGTTGGAGTTTGACCTATTGACCAGTACAAAGGAGGTGCTGGCGAAATTTTCCGAAAATTTAAAGTGTTAGAAAATTTTCAGAATTTTTAAAATTTTAGTTAGTCGGAGTGAATAAATATTTTAGTCGATATTAATTGGTTCAGTTGGAATCAGAAATAAGGGGTATACAAATCTTAGGAATTCCAATAGATAGGGTCGTCCTCTAACTTAGTAATTTCGAGGACGAAATTATTTTAAGTGGGGAAGAATGTAATGACCCGCATTTTTAGAGGTATATAATTAATTTATTTAATTATATAATTGGTGATTTAGAGAAGTAATGATCATTTAATTAAATAATATTGAATATTTAATTAATAATTATAATATAATAAAATATTATAATGTCGAAATAGTCGGAAATAGTGAAATTCATAATATCATGTGAATTGAATAGCATACGAGATTTGGTGGAGTTTCGATTCGAAATATAATAACGAATATATTGAATCGACGACAGTTGAACGTATAGTTTATAATATATTTATAAACGAGCTCGAAATGGCGCTGCAGTTCGCTATTTGGCGATTTGAACTTCAACTGAATGTACAGAATTCGTTTTAAGCCGGATTTCTGTGAAACAAGAAACGTGTGGAGCTGGTGGAGTATATCTTTCTAGTGGAAGAGAAAAATCGGGATTTCGTCGGATAGATTTTGATTTACGTCCAAATCAAATTTCAGAAAAGTCGCTATGGAATTCCTTTATAATTTGCAACGCTTTATATACGTTAGAAATGGATTTTCAGTATAAACTGAATATCGAGATAATCTAGAATCTGAAATATCAAGCCGTAAATTCTGACAGGAATATTCTGGAGCTGTATGGTATGCCACTGTGAATACAGACGATAATAATTAATTTTAAACAATTAATTTAATAATATTTAAATATATTTATATATTTAAATAGGCTATTTAGAGCGTTAAAAATAGCCGGTTTTGCAAACGAAGTCGGAATTCGACGAAACCAGTTTTGTTGGATCCGCAATGTCAAATAGTTGTTAGATTTCCAGTTTTGTGATTTTTAGAGATAGTATGTGGCCGTACGGATTTTTAGAGTGGAAAACAGTTAGTATTTCGATGGTTAAAAATACACTGTGTGAGCATACGGAGTCGGAATTCGACGAAACCAATTTCGTTGGGACCGTAATGTCGAACTCTAGCTACGTGTCCAGTTTCATGATTTTTGAATACTGTGTGTGATCCCACGAATTTTTTTGAAGGACAAAAACGAATATAACAAACAAAATAAAAATATCTAGATATTTTATCCTTCTATAAATACTCTACCAACAAAATTCTAAACCTAAAATCTCATTCCAACAGTCAATGAAATTTGAGCCGCCACTTCTTTCAGCTGTAAACCCAAAACGAGATAAATAAAATCCAGAGTAAAATCCAAAACAATTCATAGCAAATTCTATAAATCGTGAGGTATATACATATGGATTCAGCAGAGAAGAAGCTTCGATTCTATGTCAAAATGGTATGGTGCGTCGCCAATTTTCTGATGCTCCACTTTTGAGAAATCGAGCTAGGGCACGGCTACGGTGGGTTTAGGAGATGAAGGGGTTGAAGGGGAGCTCACCAGCGAACTTGGGTTGGCGAGGCGCAGCTGATGGCGTCAGGAAGGGGAACTCCAGTCATCGGAGTAAGGGAGCGATGGTGGTTTCGTGGTTTCAGGCAGCAGGGGGTTTTCAATTAGGGACGTCGGAGGTGGAGCCTCGGTGACTGGAAGGTGCGGTTTCAGGCGAGGGACTCGGTGGTGATGTCGGCGTAGGGGTCAGGTGGTCGGAGCGGTTGGCAAAGTCGGTCAAAAGGGGGTCAACGACGGGAATTTTTGATACTGGAAATCTTGAAATCGGTTTAGGGGAAGATGAAAGTCACGGGCTGGTTTTGTATGAGTATGGATGGGCCAAGAGGGAATATAAGGGTGAGGCCCAAAGTAAATTAAAAACTCTAAGTTTTAATTAATTTAAATTCGTATTAACTTGTTTACATCATATCTTTATCATACGATATCGAAATCAGACGAAACAAGTTTCGTTGGGATCGTATGGACGGTGGCTACACCATGGAGCTGACCGGGAGTGAATCCGAGCTCGTTACAATTTATAGCAAAATAAATTGTCCGATCTGAATCAACGACAATTATCGTTATTAACGATGATAGTCCAATGTGAGTAAAACTCACCAACTCTGAACAGTTATATTTTTATAATGTATTTTTAGAACTGTTAATCATCTGTTGATTGTTGTGTGTTGGTTGTTTGATTGAACTGCTAGTCAGTTAGTTAAATTTCTATATTGATTCTGTTTAACAGAATATATCATATGGAACTGAAAGTGATGTTATTTATATTGTCTAACATCTGTGATGCAGGGAAACAGGTTGGAGGAATCCAACTGGATTCCTCAACAGTTATTTTACTATGATTTATATATTGTGATATATAATGTGATATATAATCTGTTGGCGATTGTATGTGTTTGGACGATATTGAACATCGTGATTGGATATGATTGAATACCATAACATACCGGAATGTTGATAAGGAGATTTTCAAAGTGATATTGAAAACAGAGATATTTATAAATTGAAATATTTATAAATAAGAAATATTTATAAATGGGAATATTTATAAATAGGAGGTATTTTAAAAAGGAAATAAATTCAAAACATTTTCTTTTGAATGGAAAGGCCTGTGTGGCGAGTTTGGGGATTTTCCCGATGCTCCCGATACAAAGGAGGTTATGGCGAATTTTCCCGGGAATTTAAGGAGTTAGAATATTTCAAGAATAAATTTGAAAAGGAAATATTTGTAAACCATTTACAAATAGAATTGGAAAGGGAACATTATAAAAAGGAAATCATTTTTAAAGTGTAGAACCGTTATTTAAAAGTAAATCTTTTCAAATGAATAAAACGTTGTTAAAAAGGAAATCTTTATAAAGTGAATAAAGTTAATCGAATATGGTATTCGAAGTTAGTTAATCGAATATGGTATTCGAAGTTAGTTAATCGAATATGGTATTCGAAGTTAGTTAATCGAATATAGACATTTGAAAGGAGTTAATCGAATATGGTATTCGAAGTTAGTTAATCGAATATAGACATTCGAAAGGAGTTAATCGAATATGGTATTCGAAGTTAGTTAATCGAATATAGACATTCGAAAGGAGTTAATCGAATATGGTATTCGAAGTTAGTTAATCAAATATAGACATTCGAAAGGAGTTAATCGAATATGGTATTCGAAGTTAGTTAATCGAATATGGTATTCGAAGTTAGTTAATCGAATATAGACATTCGAAAGGAGTTAATCGAATATGGTATTCGAAGTTAGTTAATCGAATATAGACATTCGAAAGGAGTTAATCGAATATGGTATTCAAAGTTAGTTAATCAAATATAGACATTCGAAAGGAGTTAATCGAATATGGTATTCGAAGTTAGTTAATCGAATATAGACATTCGAAAGGAGTTAATCGAATATGGTATTCAAAGTTAGTTAATCAAATATAGACATTCGAAAGGAGTTAATCGAATATGGTATTCGAAGTTAGTTAATCAAATATAGACATTCGAAAGGAGTTAATCGAATATGGTATTCGAAGTTAGTTAATCGAATATAGACATTCGAAAGGAGTTAAACGAATATGGTATTCGAAGTTAGATAATCGAATATGGTATTCGAAGTTAGATAATCGAATATGGTATTCGAAGTTAGTTAATCGAATATGGTATTCGAAAGTTAGTTAATCGAATATGTTATTCGAAAGGGGTTAGTCAAGTCGAGTTAGTCAAATAAATTAACCAGTTAGAGTTAATCAGTTAGAGTTAACCAGTTGGAGTTAATTAGTTAGAGTTAATCGATTAGAGTTAAAACGAACTAGAGTTAATCAAATATAGTTATTTGAGACAGAGTTAGTCAAACATAGTATTCAGGGTAAGTTGCCATCTTGTACGACTGCTAGCGTAATTCGCAGGGCTGTAAATAGCCTACGGCGGTCAGATGTTTCCTGAGGGAGTCAGGCGTAACCATTGTGATCGCTGCGATCTAGAGTCAAGCGAATGGAGTTTAAATCGAATATTAGTTATTCGATAGGAGGTAATCAAGTTGATCGAGTTGAGAAATAAGTTAAGATAAATAAGTTGAGTTGATCGGGTGGGTCGACCAAGTTAGTCGAGCCTAGTTAATCGAATCGAATTGGTCGAACCAAGTAAGTCGAGTTAAGTTAGTCAAGTTAGTCGAGCCTAGTTAATCGAATCGAATTGGTCGAACCAAGTAAGTCGAGTTAAGTTAGTCAAGTTAGTCGAGCCTAGTTAATCGAATCGAATTGGTCGAACCAAGTAAGTCGAGTTAGTCGAGTCAAGTTAAGTTAGTCGAGTTAAGTTCGTCGAGTTAAATAAATCGATGTTAGTTTCATCGAAAGGAGTTATCGATTTTAGTTTCATCGAAAGAAGTTATCGATGTTAGTTTCATCGAAAGGAGTTATCGATTATAGTTTAATCGAAGTGAGATTTTCAAATATGAGATATTTGAAAGGAAGAGGTATCGAATATTAGTTATTCGAAGAGAGATTATCGAATATCGTTTATTCGAGAAGGAGTTAATCGAATATAGGTTATTCGAAGAAGAGTTAATCAAATAGAGATTTCTCGAAGAGAGTTAATCGGCAAATTCGATTATATCGAATTCGGGAAAGTACTTATACTTTCCAGTGTTTAAATAGAGATTTATTTATTTATAAATAAATAAGTGTTAGGTTAATTATTCACTAAAAAGAATAGAAGTTATAATTAAAGTTAGATAATTCGAAAGTAGGGATTATAACGTTATCGTTATAACCAATGTTTTAAATATAGAAGTAGATTAGTAAAATTGGATCTGAGAAAGGTGTAAAGAAGTTGTTAAAGATTAAAAGATAAACTTTGACCATTTCGAAGTTATAACGTTGTTCAGTTAAGGTCTGAGAGGTAATTATACCCCAACTTGAGTGACTTCCTTCTTAACTAAGAAATGGTAAGGTTTGATCGTAAAGGAGTTTTGGAAATGTTTTCCAAACGAGAATCAGAAATGTTTTCTGGTAAAAGAAAATAAGAATTTAGAATATAAGGAAACAGGAGATAAGTAAATAAATGAACTAAAGAGATTTATGTTAAATGATGTTTGTTCGATATAATTTCCATTTGGAAATAATATCGTTGTTTGCACACTTGTTTTTCTTTGATAGTTAACTCACCGACTATCGAAGTTCTGACCATTTTAACGTTGTTAATATGGAGAGACCGGTTGGATTATTATCCAAAGAACCACTCTGTATTGGCATAAGCGTCGCGAATCATATATGCCAAAGATAATTGAAGACGGAGTAAAATGCAAGGGCTGTTGTATTAGTCTTAGATAACAGTGACTAAGATGGATATACGGAATAGTGCCTTCGGTTTGTCCAGTCCCAGGACAACTTGTATGGACGAAGGTCTGACAGAGTATATCCAATGGATCGCGTAAGTTGATCTGTTCAAACGTATTCACGTTTGGTGGCGGAGGAATTCGTTTCTCTTAGCTGTATACCCGTGTTATTTTTGGATAAGTCAATTTGTGGTTTGGCGGGTATGACGATGTGACATTTCTAAGTGAATGAAGATAGATGTTTGACATAGTATTTCCAGACGGTCACGTACATTGATTTCTTCAACTATACCAAGAGTGGAAGCGGAGAAGGAAACTTCTTTTAGCTGACACGTAATGTATGGTTGTAGACGTCAATTAGTGATTCTGATGGATCTGACAATGTGGCATTCGAAGTGAATCTGATGTAATGATAAAGCGTAGCTTCTAGCCTCATCATCCGGTAATGACAGAAATCGGGCAGGCAGCATGGCTAAGTCGGTCGCACCGAAGTAGGGTGTATAATCACCTATCTAGTGAATATTCATTTGTTTCTTAAATCTATCAATGCTGTCCGATATATATACGGGAACGGTTGCTGATCCCAACCGTTGGTGATGTACATTCGATACACTCAAGCGAAATGAGTGGTCGGTCATGTGTGGCTGAGTTACAAGATGTTCTTGTTGAACTCCAGTGTATCGTTCCTAGAGTACACTGATCGGAAGGTGGTTCCATACCTTGTCATAGTTGGAAATCCATTACCCAATACATGCTTGCGGTTTTGATTGTATACTATATGTAGAACGTGAGATGAAAGCGTTTCTGCTAGTTGATATCTATTTGTACATAGACATTATTATAATATCAAAAGGTTTTTGATATAAAGATATTTTGGATTCTCATAAGGGAAAAGCCCGTTCCGTTCTGCGGCGTGGTATTATGAGATATCGTTTACTTGTTCATATACCTGTTTAAACTATTTTACTCACACCAGTCACATGACTGACCCGGAGTTTATTTGTTGT
Organism: Allium sativum; assembly: GCA_030737875.1. Classification (NCBI taxonomy): domain Eukaryota; kingdom Viridiplantae; phylum Streptophyta; class Magnoliopsida; order Asparagales; family Amaryllidaceae; genus Allium; species Allium sativum. The sequence continues at coordinate 502,858,510 of CM060920.1, forward strand.
TTTCCCTAAACTCTTGGGTGCCTAAATTTGTACGGGCAGTCAAGTAGTCGGGTTTTACAGATATACTGGAAGAGCTTGGAGCAGGAGGCTTCAAGATCATATAGCTATAGTTATTTCCGCTGTGTTGTAAGTGCTGTACTCTGATAAGTGCTATTGTATACATAACTGTTATATTTCAAAAGTTATGTTATCTATTATATGTTATTCGTTCCGCTGTGAGGTTCATGTTACTCTGATGTTATGTTCTTATTCTTCTTCTATTCTAAGTTTCTATCTTATCTATTCTCACCTTCTAATTTCTTTCATTAACTATTCGGTTATTTTCGATCCTTGGATGTTCGATATGTGTTGTATATCGGATAACCAAGATCGCATTTTTCCGGGTCGTTACAATCTATACCTCCGATTTGCTCTGTTCTTCAATCCTAAGATCTATGGCAACCAATTTCACAAACAACTCAAAGAATGCAATCAGTTCAATAAAAAAAACACCAATTCATATAATACTGATCATACAAACATGAATATATCACAATTATGGCATAAACATATCATAAACATGAGATCGAACATGATTTAGATCTGACATATGAATAAACATGATTAATCTAACAATTATATTATTAACATGATCAAGTTAGGTTCTCTTAAGACGTCTGAGTCTGAGTTAAACATATATAATCAGAGGGTGAATTTAGCATTTAACACATGAGTTTGATCCTAATTTACCCATACAATATGTAGTTTCCGTGAGAGAGACATCTATCACTCACCTAATCCCCAATTCAATGTAAATCCGACGAGATCAGATTTGGACAGCTCTGATAATCTTCGAATTTGATGCAATTTGATGTGATGTAACTTCCCTTGATGATGATCTATCTTGTAAATGCAATCTACGATGAATTTTATGAAAAGAATGGAGAATTAGGGGTTTAGTTTGAACCAAAGAATTGGAGACACCCAACCTAAAGTAAGAATAAAAGGAGTAACCCTAGTTCTCTCCCCAAACCCTCTATTTATATCTACAGGTCATTAGTCTAATGGGTTTGACTAATCAACACATTAGCTGCTAATCAGTCTACGTAACAGAAGCTAAAACTTAAAACAACAATTCCTCCCAAACTGTTGAACCAAAATTCTTCATGCGACCACTACGGAACCGTAAACCATCATCCCGATCTATTGAGACTAAACTCCACACCAGAGTCAATCCCTATCAAAAGTTGTAGTTAAAAAATAAATTCAAGGGCAAAATGGTCATAATTTAATTCGGTAAAAATTATGGACATCCCCATGAACAACATATTAAAATATGAGAATGATCTGACCACCAGGGAATAAAATATAATTATTTTTCGATTGATTGATACGTAAAATATTGGTTGTTACATTCTCCCCCTTTAGGAAATTCGCCCGTGGAATTCCAAGCAAACATGCGTAAACAAAGTATTCTACATGCCTACCATCCACGAGTAGTCGATCTACTAAACAATCTAGCATCCATCAATCCATGCTACCAAAATCCTATCCTAGCATGAAGAATTCTAATAGTGCAAGCACAATGATACAAGCAAGATATGATATATGAGACATACCACTCAAAGAGTTTCAGATGGGTAGACCTCACACTCTCTTTCGTTTCCCACATACAATCATCGTCAGTCTCACTCCATTGTACCTTGACTTTCTTAACAACCTTTCTCCTAAGCTGTCTCATGTCATTCCCCATCATGCGAAGTAGCTTAGGAGGTCTAGAAACTCCGGGTTCGATCTCTAAATCTTCAAGCTGATCATGATATACCACAACATTCGAGTCATGCACAAGCTTCCATAGAAACGATACAAGAAACACATTACGCACACTCGCCATCTTCTCAGATAAGTCTAATTTATAGGTGAACTTCCCAATATGCTTAACATCGGAAATAGCCCAACAAACCTTGGCGCTAACTTTCCTTTCTCTCCAAAATAAACCATATTTTTCAGAGTTGAGACCTTCACAAACAACATACCTCTAACCGAGGATTGCAAATCCTTTCATCGCTTATCGGCATAACTCTTTTAATGATATTGGGTTTCCTTCATTCATTGCTGAATGATCTCAATATTATCTTATGTCTCTCTTATCATTTCAGTCCTAAATACCAACTTCTCTCCAGTCTCCAACCAAAGATATGGAGAATTACACGGCTTGCCGTACAATGCCTTATACAGTGCCGTTCCAATACTCAACTGGTAGCTATTATTGCTAGCAAACTCGACTAAATGCAAATGGTCTTTCCATGATCCTCCAATATCCAAAAAACATGCTCTTGGAAGGTCTTCCAATACTCGATTAACCCTTTCAATCTGACCATCTGTCCGAGGACGATAATCCATACTCATACCTAGCTTGGTTCTCAATGTCTCTTGCAAACTTTTCCAAAATCCGCTAGCAAACAACTGATCTTGATCACTAACAATATTCTTAGGTATCCCATGGAATCAAACTATTCACTAAGATTTAAGATGTAACTCAACCAATTTCGATGTCATCCTAGTCAATTTGACAGTAATAAACCTTGGGATTTTGTTCAAGTGGTCCACGACGACCCAATTAATATCATTTTGTGCCCTTGTCGTAAGTAATCCATCGATAAAATCCATCGACACTTGCTCTCATTTCCACATTTGAATTTCTAATGGTTGTAATAATCCGCTCAGCTTCTTCTACTCAACTTTGACCAATTGACATTCATACATTTCGAGATAAACTTCCAGACATCCCTCTTCATATCTTCTCAGTAGTAAACCTGTTTCATATCTCGATACATCTTATTACCACCAAGATGAACAGTCAATCTGGAGTGGTGACATTCTCTCAGAACCTCATATCTCAGTCTGTCTAAATTAAGAACAACCAATCGTCCACCCTTGCGAGGCCAACCATCTCGATCGACTTCGCAATCCTTTAGTTCCTTAGGTTCCACTCTCATCTCATCTCCGTATGATGTCCATAAGCTTATTGTCTCGGATTTGGCTTTCGTCAATCCTTTCAATGAGAGTTGGTCTAATCGAAGCTCGCAGACATTTCAGGCTCTAACTCACAATGAGGCCTAAAATCAAACCCAACCAAATACTCAAGGTAATTCTATTCAGTAAACATGGGTCTTAAACTCACTTGTCTTCTACTTAATGCACCAGCCACTACGTTACCTTTTCCTGGAGTATAGGAAATACCAAAATCATACAATGCCAGAAATTCCAACCATCACTACTGCTAGAGATTCAAAACCTTTTGGGATAAAAGGTACTTCCATGTCTTATGATTTGTAAACAATTAAAATCTAACTCCCAATAGATAATGCCTCCAAATATTTTGAGCAAATACTATTGTCGCTGACTCCAAATCATGAATTGGGTAATTTCTCAAATGCGGCTTTAGTTGTCGATCCCATAGGTCGTAGCTATATTCGTTTACATTAGCACTGCTCCAAGTCCAGTGCCACATGCATCGGTATGATAACCATCTCATTGTTCCCACACGAAATAAATAATATATATAGGAGCACTCGTTAATCTCAATTTCAAGATTCCAAAAGCACGCTCGCACTTCGCATCCCATGCGAAGATCTGATTGTTCTTTGTTAATCCGTTAATGGTGCAACAATCTTTGATAAGTCCTTGATAAATCGCCGATAATATTCAGCTAAACCAAGGAAACTTCTAACTTCCATCGCATTCTTAGGTCGATCCCAATCCAAGATTGCTACCACCTTAGCGGGACCCACCGCTATTCCTTATCCAGTTATGACATGACCCAAGAATCTCACTTCTTCCTTCTAGAAGTGGAAATTCGAAAACTTAGCTCCCAATTAATGCTTCCGCAGGATTTCCAAAATAATTCTCAAGTACGTCTTATGTTCTCCTCCATCCTATAGTAAAGCAATATATCATCCGTGAACACAAGCACAAACTTATTCAGCTGATCTCTGAAAACTCAATTCATAAGATCCACAAAGTATTTTGGTGCATTAGTAAATCCGAATGGCATCACCAGCTACTCATAAAATCCAGATGGTGTCCTAAATGCAGTCTTTTACACACTGTTCGTAGTTACTCTCATATGGGAAAATCTCATTACCGAATGCATTTGGGGAAACACCTTGGCTCTGCGAAGATGATCAAACAAGTAATCATTCCTTGGCAATGGATACTGGTTTTTATTGATCACCTTGTTCATCTCACGATAATCCACGCATAATCTCAATGATCCATCAGCCTTGGTCACAAACACAACTGGTGCACCCCACTTGGATACGCTTCTCCAAATAAATCTTTTTCCCAAAGGTTGTTTACTTGCTGTAATGACCCGTATTGGCAGAGGTATTATACTTAATTTATTTAATTATATAAATAGTGATATAGTGAATTAAATGGTGGTTTAATTAAATAATGGTGAATATTTAATTTAAAATAATAAATTAAATAATATATTAAATTATAAAATAATCAAAATTGGCTGAAATGGCGATATGGTGTGAACTGGATCATCTGTGATATTTAATTCAGTTTAGAATTTGATTGGTATAACGAATATATTATATAAACGATAGTTTGAACGTAGATTTATAATATAATTAAAATCGAGCTCGAAATGGCGCTGTAGTTCGTAAATTGGCGATTCGAACATCAACTGAATGTACAGGATTCGTTTTAAGCCGGATTTCTGTGAAACAAGAAACGTGTGGAGCTGGTGGAGTATATCTTTCTAATGGAAGAGAAAAATCGGGATTTCGTCGTGTAGATTTTGATTTATGTCCAAATCAAATTTTAGAAAAGTCGCTGTGGAATTCCTTTATAATTTATAAAGGAATTATTTATATTTTAAAAAGGAATTTCAATATAAATCGAATATCGGGTTGACCCAGATTTAAAATATCGAGTTATAAATCCCAGTGGAGCTGCATGATATTCTGTTGAGAATATATACGATAATATATTTATTTATAAATATTAAATTTAATTATATTTAAATATATTTATATATTTAAATGGGTCATTCAAAGCTTTAAAAATAGCCAGTTTTGCAAACGACCTCAGAATTCGACGAAACCAATTTTGTTGGATCCGCAATATAAAATTATTGCTAGAATTCAATTTCCGTGATTTTTGAAGTCAGTATGTGGCCGTGCGGATTTTTAGAGTGAAAAACAGTCAGTATTTTGATGGTTAAAATACGCTGTGTGAGCATAAGAAGTCGAAATTCGATGAAACCAGTTTCGTTGGGACCGTAATGTCGAACTGTAGCTACATGCCAATTTTCATGATTTTTGGGTATCGTATGTGGTCACAGGAATTTTTAGAAGACCAATACAAGCAACGATATAATAAAAATTAATATAATAATCAAATTTTAAAATATCCTAATCTATCCTGGTTAAAACCAAGGCCACGTTACTTGTATTTTCAGCCTTACAAAGATTTTCGATCGTGTATATATAACCTCTTTAAGCCGCCACAAATTTGTTCCAACAGCAAGTAAAATCCTCAAAAGAAAATCAAACAGAAAATCAACAAAGATCAATAAATTCGCAAGGCCGATTGTTTTGAGCTCGTAGGAGTTTAAGCTTCAACATGGTATGCTTTGTTTAGGGTTCGTCATCGGTTTTGGTTCGATGCAAATGGTCAGCATTGGTTAGGGTTCAAAACTGCTCGCGATTGAAGTACCAGTATTTAATTTGAGGGTCGGCTTGAAGTTCACAGGGGTTTTCCGCATCTTTTGCTAGTTTTTGAGGGATTTTGGTGCCAAAAGGTTTCGTTACTTTACTGTACCTAGAACGAAAAGATGAACGACGGAATTTCAAGGGGGACGTCGAGTTCCACAGTGAGGATTTGGGTTGATGGAGATTGAGATGGAGATGCAAATGGTGGTGCTGCCGTTGGATTTAGTTGTGAGAAGAAGGAGTGGCCGTTGCCTGAAGTGGCGTGAATGGTGTTGTGGTGTACTGTGAGGAGCGAATCCGATTTGGGGAGAAAGGTTTTTGACAGGTTGGGTTTTGCTAGAACGGGCCAGAAGAGAACAAATGGTAAAGGGCCTAATTAAGAATTAAAAGGTCCAAGTGTTTATTTTATTTTATTTATTTATTTATAAAGTGCTAACTTTGTAAATTCATAACATGGCCATACGATATCGAAACTCAGCGAAACAAGATCCGTTGGGATCGTATGGACGGGAGCAACACAATGAGACTGATTGGAAGTGGATCGGTGCACATATGAATTTAAGGTGAAATAAATTGTTTGATTCAAATCAAACAAACAGTTTATCGTTCTTTAACGATGAACTGCCAATGTGAGTAAATCTCACTAACTCTGAACAATTTATAATTTCATGTTGTATTTTTAGAACTGTTAAACATTGGTTGATTGACTGTGTGTTGACTGTTTGATTGAACAGCTAGTCATTTAGTTGAATTTCTATATTGATTTTGTTTATCAGAATATATCATATGGAACTGAAAGTGATGTTGATTTTATTGTGTAACATCTGTGGATGCATGGAGACAGGTTGGAGGAATCCAACTGGATTCCTCAACATTTATTTTTCTGTGATTCATATATTGTAATATATGATGTGATATATAATCTATTGTCGATTATATGTGTTTGAACGATATTGGTCAGCGTGATTTGATGTGTTAAATACCACAACATACCAGAATGGTGAAAAGGGATTTTTCAAAATGAATATTGAAAATAGATTTTTTATAAAATCAAAGGATTTTATAAAAGAGATAATATTTATAACAATCAAAGGAGATTTTATAAAAGGAATTATTTATAAATGGAATATTTATAAATAGAAATTTATTTATAAATGGATTATTTATAAATAGAAAATACTTAGAAATGAAACCCTAAAGGAATTATTTGCAAACCATTTGCAAATAGATTAGAAAGAGAAATGTTTGTAAACCATTTACAAATGAAATCGAAAAGGAGATATTTGTAAAACCATTTACAAATAGAATTAAAAAGGAAATTTGTTTATAACCAAATAGGACGTTATAAAAAGGAAAACGTTATAAAAAGGAAAACGTTACTAAAAAGGAAATCATTTGTAAAGTGAAGAACCGTTACTAAAAGTAAATCTTTATAAATGAATAGTTTATTCAAAAGGAGTTATCGACTAGAGTTATTCAAATAGAGTTGAATAGAGTTAATCAAAGGAGTTATCGATTATTAGTTAATCGAAGGAGTTATCGATTATTAGTTAATCGAAGGAGTTATCATTTATAGTTTAATCGAAAAGAGTTATCGATTAGTTTAATCGAAGTGAGTAATCGAATATAGTTTATTCGAAAGGAATTATCGAATTTGGTTATTCGAAGGAGTTATCGAATTTAGTTATTTGATGGAGCTAATCGAATATAGTTTATTCGAATAGAATCAATTGAGTTAATCGAAGATTAGTGATTCGAATAAAGTAAAAGGAGATATCGAATATAGTTTATTCGAAAGGAGTTAAGTGAAACGAGTAAATCAATAGCGTTAGTCCGATAGAGTTAATCCAATAGCGTTAGTCCAATAGAGTTAATCCAATAGCGCTAGTCCAATAGAGTTAATTGATAAGGGTTATTCAAATAGAGTAAATCGAATAGAGTTATCGAATATACCTTATTCGAAGGAAAGAATTATCGAATAAGAGATAATTCGAAGGAGAGTTACGTAAGGAAGTTGTTAAAGAATTAAAAGGGTGAACTTTGTCTATTTCAAGGTTAGAAACGTTGTTCAGTTAAGGTCTGCGAGGTAGTATTACCCCAACTTGATTGACTCCATTTTTAACTAAGGAATGGTTAAGGTTCGAGAGTGAAAGTGGTTAAGTGAATATAGTAAATAAGTATAGTGGTTTGAGTTGTCGTCGCGATGCAAGTAAAGAAGATTTGGAAATGTTTTCTGAATAAAATCAGAAAACATAATCAAATATTGAAATTGGAAATATGGATTAGAAATGGAAATGTTTTCCAGTGTTAACGTATATTTTCTAAACATAGAAAATAAGGAAATATGAATATATATATATATATATATATGAACGATGATTGATCGATATAATTTCCATTTGAAAGAATATCGTTGTTTGCACACGTGTTTTCATTTGATAGTTAACTCACCGACTATCAAAGTTTTGACCATTTTAACGTTGTTAATATGGAGAGACCGGTTGGACTATTATCTAAAGAACCACTATGTATTGGCATAAGCGTTGCGAATCATATATGCCAAAGATAATTGAAGACAGAGTAAAGTGCAAGGGCTGTTGTATAAATCTTAGATAACAGTGCCCAAGATGGATATACTGAATAGTGCCTTCGGTTCATCCTGTTCCTGGATGACTTGTATGGACGGATGTCTGACTGAGTTTTACCAGACGATCACGTATATTGATTTCTCCAACCGTACCAAGAGTGGAAGCGGAGAAGGAAACTTATTTTTAGCTAACACATAATGTATGGTTGAGGACTTCAATCGGTGATTTGATGGATTTGACGATGTGGCATTCAAAGTGAATCTGGTGTGATGATAAAGCGTAGCTTCTAGCCTCACATCCGGTAAATGACAGAAATCGGGCAGGCAGCATGGCTAAGTCAGTCGCTACGAAGTAGGGTGTATAATCACTTGATCTAGAGTTTCATTTATTTCTAAAAATCTATTGTTGATGCTATCCCATTCGGGAAACGGTTGCTGATCCCAACTGTTGGTGATATACATTCGATACACTCAAGCGAAATGAGTGGTCGGTCATGTGTGGCCGGGTTGCAAGATGTTCCTGTTGAACCCAGTGTATTCCTTTCTAGAGGTACACTTGCGAAAGGTGGTTCCATACCTTGTCATAGTTGGAAATCCATTACCTAATACGTGCTTGCGGTTTTGATTGTATACTATATATGTAGAACGTGAGATGAAATCGTTTCTGCTAGATGATTATTATATTATGGTTGATAGACATTATTATAATATCAAAAGGTTTTTGATATAAAGATATTTTTGATTCTCATAAGGGAAAAACCCGTTCCGCTATACGGCGTGGTCTTATGAGATATCGTTTACTTGTTCAAACTGTTTTAAACTGTTTTACTCATACCGGTCCCATGACTGACCCGGAGTTTATTTTGTTTTGTTTTCCCTAAACTCTTGGGTGCCTAATTTTGTACGGGCAGTCAAGTAGTCGGGATTTACAGATATACTGGAAGAGCTTGGAGCAGGAGGCTTCAGGATTATATAGCTATAGTTATTTCCACTGTGTTATTTAGTCAGCTCAAATTGGAATGGATTTTCGGGTCATTACAGTTGGTATCAGAGCTTAAGTTAAGTTATTACCTTGGCTCTGTGGCGTAACTCAGTAGAGATGGGGTTAGTGATACCCTAGAATGAGTTCGAGTGTATATATACGAGTGAACGTATTTGTATTAGATATAAAATTGTTTTATATTGTGGGGATTTATCGGTTGAGTTGTTTATGGGTTCTGGTCGATCAGTTTGATCCACTGTATCGGTAGGAGTTTATAAACACTCGAATACAATGGGTCGACATGATATGTTTTGAAAAGAGGGTAAATTAAAATAAGTTTACCCAAGGTATATCTTGATATAAAGAAGATATATATATATCAAAATTTTAATATAGTGGATATATTGGTTGTTATTATAATCGAGTAAGATTATAAATTAAATGGTTATGTAAATAACCAATCAGAATTCATATAAGTGAAATACGTGAAATCAGATGAGTTGAATCTAAAATTTTAAACCAGAAATTGAGTTAAAACTCTGGAGAATTGGATAAGTGTTTGTAAATGAATTTGTATTAAAAATAAGGAAATTTAAGATCCAGGGAGATTTTAAATTGTTTTACAAGCAGTGTGAATTATATTTTGAAATGAATTTCAAAGTGGAAATGTTAGAAATGGTTTTACAGTATTGAACTCACTTCGATCGTTGGAAAATAGATTCCGATGATGACAGCTACATCATCAGTATTCATTTTCGAGTTGTAAGTGACGAATTACTACCAGAGATACTGTTTTGAATTTGTTTTGGGAAAGACAAGTTGTGTTGAATTTCAAAATGGGATTTATAATATAAAATTGGAATAGAAATTGAATAGAATTAACTAAGTCAAAGAGGAATTAGTTAATCGAGTTTTGAATTTGAAGTTGAACTTTGAAAGGTGAATTGGATTTGTAAATGGATATTCGAAATCGAATATAGAACTTAAATTTGAAATTTGGATTCAAATTGGTTAATAAGCAAGTTAAAATATATTTGAACATGTCATGTTCAAATATAAAAGTGAAATAGACTAAAGAGTTAATTAACAAATTAATTAACGAATTGAGTTAAAACGATCAGGTATAGTTAAAACAGATTGGGCAGGTATAAATATACATGAGATAGGTATGGATAAGGTATGAAGGTATATAAATAGAATGCTCGACGAAAAGGTATGTATTTAATTCACATATGAGATTTTATGCGCCGTATCGGCTAGCAGCTTAGCTTTTTTTTTTTCTTTTGGATTGGTGAGGGCCATGGGGGGCTATTTGAAATATTCCGATGCTCCTAGTACAAAGGAGGTTATGGCGAATTTTTCCGGGAATTTAAGGAGTTAGAATATTTTTAAGATAATTTGATAGTTAGAAATCAACATATCGATATATATGTAGAAGTCGATAAGGAAACGAACTTCGAAATAGAATAGTAAAATAAAAAAGGAAGACTAAGAATAAAATCTAGTAAGAATAGAAAGAGGAAGCGTATAGGTGTTTAAAGGTGAATAAGTAGTTGTATGGTATTGATTATTTGAGTAAGTAGTCATATCTGTTTTGACGTTATAAATGTTATTCAGTCAAGGTCTGAGCGATAGTTATACCCCAACTTGATTGATTTCATTATTAACAAATAAATAGTAAGATTTCAGGCTCGAAGATCAATGTTGAATAAGAGTTAGTTGAATATAGTATTTGGGTTGTCGTAACGATGTTTTACACAACATCCGTTTTAACCCAAATAAGTGTAAGCTTGGAAATATAATAAAGAATACTTCCTAAGTATAGAAATAAACGAGATCGGAAAAGAGATAAGTAATTGGAATATTTTCCAATTATAAATAGCATATATTTTCTAAAGTTTAGAAAATAAAGGAAGGCGATATTCGGAAATGTTTTCCAAATAACATAAAAGGACAATATGGTTATTGAAAATATTTGGTTAACAAATATTGATAAGGAAATAGAGAAGTGATTTAACTAATGGAATATTAATTAAGGGCTCAGTGACATGTTCAAATGGAAAATTTGATTTTTGAAAAGAGTAAACTATTTGAAAACTCCCAAAGAAAGACTGTTTGAATTAAAACAAATTTAACAGAAATTTGTGAAAGCAAATTTGAATTAAAGTAAAGCCAGTAAAGTGGTAACTGAGATTGAATTAGAATAATATCAAGACAAGTTGGATTGCGAGACTCAAATTTGAAGTGTAATGTGATAATCAAGTTAAGAGTTAGGAATCGAGAAGAAACTCGAGTTGAAATGATATTTGGCTCGGATATAAGGGAATGGTTGTGTTGCGGATAAAAGCAGATTGGAATTTGATTGGGATGACCCTTGTATCCGCTAAATTGATAACAGGTGGAAAGGATATAATGATATGCCGATAAAAAGGTACAAGTTTATATTTCATATGGTATGAGATTTTGATGAGCCAAATTGGCAAGCCGCTTGGCTGTTTGATTTTCTTTTGGGTTTGAGATGGCCCAGAGAGGCAAGTTGGAGTTTGAGCTATTAACCAGTACAAAGGAGGTGCTGGCGAAATTTTTCAAAAAGTTAGGGTGTTAGAAAATTATCAAGATTTTTGAAAATTTTCGTTGATAAGAAGTAATTAATAATTTAATTGAAATTAAATTGGTTCAGTTGAAACTGAAGTTAATAAGGGAACAAATAAGTTCTAACCAGTAGATAGGGTCGTCTTCTAGCTTTAGCAATTTCGAGGACGAAATTATTTTAAGTGGGGAAGAATGTAATGACCCGCATTGGCAGAGGTATTATAATTAATTTATTTAATCATATAAATAGCGATATAGTGAATTAAATGGTGGTATAATTAAATAATGGTGAATATTTAATTTAGAATAATAAATTAAATAATATATTAAATTCTAAAATAGTCAGAATTGGTTGAAATGGCGATATGGTGTGAACTGGATCATCTGTGATATTTAATTCACTTTAGAATTTGATTGGAATAACGAATATATTATATAAACGACAGTTTGAACGTAGAGTTATAATATAATTAAAATCGAGCTCGAAATGGTGCTGCAGTTCGTAAATTGGCGGTTCGAACTTCAACTGAATGTACATGATTCGTTTTAAGCCGGATTTCTATGAAACAAGAAACGTGTGGAGCTGGTGGAGTATATCTTTCTAGTGGAAGAGAAAAATCGGGGTTTCGTCGTGTAGATTTTGATTTATGTCCAAATCAAATTTTAGAAAAGTCACTGTGGAATTCCTTTATAATTTATAAAGGAATTATTTATATTTTAAAAAGGAATTTCAATATAAATCGAATATCGGGTTGACCCAGATTTGAAATATCGAGTTATAAATCCCAGTGGAGCTGTATGATATTCTGTTGAGAATATATACGATAATATATTTATTTATAAATATTAAATTTAATTATATTTAAATATATTTATATATTTAAATGGGTCATTCAGAGCTTTAAAAATAGCCAGTTTTGCAAACGACCTCAGAATTCGACGAAACCAATTTTGTTGGATCCGCAATATAAAATTATTGCTAGATTTCAATTTCCGTGATTTTTGAAGTTAGTATGTGGCCGTACGGATTTTTAGAGTGAAAAACAGTCAGTATTTTGATGGTTAAAAATACGCTGTGTGAGCATACGAAGTCGAAATTCGACGAAACCAGTTTCGTTGGGACCGTAATGTCGAACTGTAGCTACATGCCAATTTTCGTGATTTTTGGGTATCGTATGTGGTCACAGGAATTTTTAGAAGACCAATACAAGCAACGATATAATAAAAATTAATATAATAATCAAAATTTAAAATATCCTAATCTATCCTGGTTAAAACCAAGGCCACGTTACTTATATTTTCAGCCTCACAACGATTTTTGATCCTGTATAAATAACCTCTTTAAGCCGCCACAAATTTGTTCCAACAGCAAGTAAAATCCTCAAAAGAAATTCAAACAGAAAATCGATAAATTCGCAAGGTCGATTGTCTTGAGCTCGTTGGAGTTTAAGCTTCAACATGGTATGCTTTGTTTAGGGTTCGTCATCGGTTTTGGTTTGATGCAAATGGTCAGCGTTGGTTAGAGTTCAAAACTGCTCGCGATTGAAGTACCAGTATTTGATTTGAGGGTCGGTTTGAAGTTCACATGGGTTTTCCGCATCTTTTGCTAGTTTTTGAGGGATTTTGGTGCCAAAAGGTTTCGTTACTTTACTTTACCTAGAACGAAAAGATGAACGACGGAATTTCAAGGGGGACGTCGAGTTCCACAGTGAGGATTTGGGTTGATGGAGATTGAGATGGAGATGCAAATTGTGGTGCTGGCGTTGGATTTAGTTGTGAGATGAAGGAGTGGCCGTTGCCTGAAGTGGCGTGAATGGTGCTGTGTTGTACTGTGAGGAGCGAATCCGATTTGGGGAGAAGGTTTTTGACGGGTTGGGTTTTGCTAGAACGGGCCAGAAGAGAACAAATGGTAAAGGGCCTAATTAAGAATTAAAAGGTCCAAGTGTTTATTTTATTTTATTTATTTATTTATAAAGTGCTAACTTTGTAAATTCATAACATGACCATACGATATCGAAACTCAGCGAAACAAGATCCGTTGGGATCGTATGGACGGGAGCAACATAATGAGACTGACTTGAAGTGGATCGTTGCTCGTATGAATTTAAGGTGAAATAAATTGTTTGATTCAAATCAAACAAACAGTTTATCGTTCTTTAATGATGAACTGCCAATGTGAGTAAATCTCACTAACTCTGAACAATTTATAATTTCATGTTGTATTTTTAGAACTGTTAAACATTGGTTGATTGACTGTGTGTTGACTGTTTGATTGAACTGCTAGTCATTTAGTTGAATTTCTATATTGATTTTGTTTATCAGAGTATATCATATGGAACTGAAAGTGATGTTGATTTTATTGTGTAACATCTGTGGATGCATGGAGACAGGTTGGAGGAATCCAACTGGATTCCTCAACATTTATTTTTCTGTGATTCATATATTGTAATATATGATGTGATATATAATCTGTTGTCGATTATATGTGTTTGAACGATATTGGTCAGCGTGATTTGATGTGTTAAATACCACAACATACCGGAATGGTGAAAAGGGATTTTTCAAAATGAATATTGAAAATAGATTTTTTATAAAATCAAAGGATTTTATAAAAGAGATAATATTTATAACAATCAAAGGAGATTTTATAAAAGGAATTATTTATAAATGGAATATTTATAAATAGAAATTTATTTATAAATGGATTATTTATAAATAGAAAATACTTAGAAATGAAACCCTAAAGGAATTATTTGCAAACCATTTGCAAATAGATTAGAAAGAGAAATGTTTGTAAACCATTTACAAATGAAATCGAAAAGGAGATATTTGTAAAACCATTTACAAATAGAATTAAAAAGGAAATTTGTTTATAACCGTATAGGACGTTATAAAAAGGAAAACGTTATAAAAAGGAAAACGTTACTAAAAAGGAAATCATTTGTAAAGTGAAGAACCGTTACTAAAAGTAAATATTTATAAATGAATAGTTTATTCAAAAGGAGTTATCGATTAGAGTTATTCAAATAGAGTTGAATAGAGTTAATCAAAGGAGTTATCGATTATTAGTTAATCAAAGGAGTTATCGATTATTAGTTAATCGAAGGAGTTATCATTTATAGTTTAATCGAAAAGAGTTATCAATTAGTTTAATCGAAGTGAGTAATCGAATATAATTTATTCGAAAGGAATTATCGAATTTGGTTATTCAAAGGAGTTATCGAATTTAGTTATTTGATGGAGTTAATCGAATATAGTTTATTCGAATAGAATCAATTGAGTTAATCGAATATTAGTGATTCGAATAAAGTAAAAGGAGTTATCGAATATAGTTTATTCGAAAGGAGTTAAGTGAAACGAGTAAATCAATAGCGTTAGTCCGATAGAGTTAATCCAATAGCGTTAGTCCAATAGAGTTAATCCAATAGCGCTAGTCCAATAGAGTTAATTGATAAGGGTTAATCGAATAGAGTAAATTGAATAGAGTTATCGAATATACCTTACTCGAAGGAAAGAATTATCGAATAAGAGATAATTCGAAGGAGAGTTACGTAAGGAAGTTGTTAAAGAATTAAAAGGGTGAACTTTGTCTATTTCAAGGTTAGAAACGTTGTTCAGTTAAGGTCTGCGAGGTAGTATTACCCCAACTTGATTGACTCCATTTTTAACTAAGGAATGGTTAAGTTTCGAGAGTGAAAGTGGTTAAGTGAATTTAGTAAATAAGTATAGTGGTTTGAGTTGTCGTCGCGATGTTGATTTAAACCTCTGTTAAATCCAAGTAAAGAAGATTTGGAAATGTTTTCCAAATAAAATCAGAAAACGTAATCAAATATTGAAATTGGAAATATGGATTAGAAATGGAAATGTTTTCCAGTGTTAACGTATATTTTCTAAACATAGAAAATAAGGAAATATGAATATATATATATATATTTATATATATATATGAATGATGATTGATCGATATAATTTCCATTTGGAAAGAATATCGTTGTTTGCACACGTGTTTTCATTTGATAGTTAACTCACCGACTATCAAAGTTTTGACCATTTTAACGTTGTTAATATGGAGAGACCGGTTGGACTATTATCTAAAGAACCACTCTGTATTGGCATAAGCATTGAGAATCATATATGCCAAAGATAATTGAAGACGGAGTAAAGTGCAAGGGATGTTGTATAAATCTTAGATAACAATACCTAAGATGGATATACTGAATAGTGCCTTCGGTTCATCCTGTTCCTGGATGACTTGTATGGACGGATGTCTAACAGAGTATTTCCAGACGATCACGTATATTGATTTCTCCAACCATACCAAGAGTGGAAGCGGAGAAGGAAACTTCTTTTAGCTAACACATAATGTATGATTGAGGACGGCAATCGGTGATTTGATGGATTTGACGATGTGGCATTCAAAGTGAATCTGGTGTGATGATAAAGTGTAGCTTCTAGCCTCACATCCGGTAAATGACAGAAATCGGGCAGGCAGCATGGCTAAGTCGGTCACTCCGAAGTAGGGTGTATAATCAACTGATCTAGAGTTTCATTTATTTCTAAAAATCTATTGTTGATGCTATCCCATTTCGGAAACGGTTGTTGATCCCAACTGTTGGTTATATACGTTCGATACACTCAAGCGAAATGAGTGGTCGGTCATGTGTGGCCGGGTTGCAAGATGTTCTTGTTGAACCCAGTGTATTCCTTTCTAGAGGTACACTGGCGAAAGGTGGTTCCATACCTTGTCATAGTTGGAAATCCATTACCCAATACGTGCTTGCGGTTTTGATTGTATACTATATATGTAGAACGTGAGATGAAAGCGTTTCTGCTAGATGATTATTATATTATGGTTGATAGACATTATTATAATATCAAAAGGTTTTTGATATAAAGATATTTTTGATTCTCATAAGGGAAAAACCCGTTCCGCTATACGGCGTGGTCTTATGATATATCGTTTACTTGTTCAAACTGTTTTAAACTATTTTACTCATACCAGTCCCATGACTAACCCGGAGTTTATTTTGTTTTGTTTTCCCTAAACTCTTAGGTGCCCAATTTTGCACGGGCAGTCAAGTAGTCGGGATTTACAGATATACTGGAAGAGCTTGGAGCAGGAGGCTTCAGGATTATATAGCTATAGTTATTTCAGCTGTGTTGTAAGTGTTGTACTTTGATAATGATGTATATTCAAGTACATATGTATATTTCAAGTTATGTTATATATATTATATCGTTCCGCTGTGAGGTTCGTGTTACTCTGATGTTGTGTTCTTCTTCTTCTTCTTCTATTCTAAGTTTCTATCTTATCTTTCCTCACCCTCTGTTTTATTTCTATTAATTTCTTGATTTCCAGTACAATTTGGGTTGGACGTGTGTTATTTAGTCAGCTCAAATTGGACCGGATTTTCGGGTCATTACACTTACACCTCTAACTCTCATTGTTCCCTTGGTGCCATCTGCCTAAGAGACATAATAATAGGTCTGGCTCCATCCACTAAATCAACCAGAATTCGATTTCCCTGTGCGGCTGCAGTCCTTTGACCTTGTCAAAGACATGTGAAAACTCATGAACGATTGATATCGATGATAATCCATCCTGTGAAATCGCAAGAAAATATAAAAAGCATACTATGACCTCATCCTCTTACAAGCAACGTATCACAACCGTTCTCCCTTCCACATTTCCTATTATCACCTCGAGCCTCTCGCAATCCACTATAGCCGCATACTTCTTGAGCCAATCCATTCCCAAAATTAACCCAAATGCAGCGAAGTTCAAAAACAAAACAATCACATACAAATGAGCAACCATGACTTGAAAAAACTAGACCACGACAAAGCATACAAAGACTAGACGAAACCCCTACAGGTTAGTCACAACCAATGGTATATCAACGATTTTAGGTTCTAAACCTAACTTGCAAACAAACTCATTACAAATAAAAGAATGCGATGCTCCAGTATCAAAAAAACTTGAACTGAAATACCTCGAATAGAAAGCAGACCTTGCACAATAACACTCTTCCTCTTCTCCGCAATAATCGGATTCCTCGAGGAAGACGACACAACATTCAATGCGTACGCTTTCACAACCTTCTTATCTTTCGGTGGTTCTGGATAGTCCTTCTTCAAATGCCCGGGCTTATCACAATTGTAACACTTCGTCTCTGCCTCTTTTCTTTCAGAACCTTACAACCCTTTGAATAATGGCCCTTCCCATTAAAGTTAAAGTAGGTAACCTCACCCTTTGGTTTATTCAATCGATTTCCCCCTTATTGTTGCTACTTTCTCTTTCCATTCCACTTTTTCTTACCCCCACTACCTTTCTGTGGTTTTGACTCCTTGTTCTCAACAACAGCTTCGTCCTTACCACAGAACAAAATCTCCTTCCTCAAAGCCTTCTCGACTAGTTTTTCAAAAGGATCCTCACGTCCAAACCCATAATAAACATTTCATTCTTCTGATATGGAGTCTCAATATATGAACACATATACTTTGATGAAGCTTCAAACACCATCACATGCTCAGAGATAGGCCTCCCTCTTTGCTTCAATTCAAAAAACTTCTTAAAGAATATCAACTTTTGAACCATAGAAATGAACTTCTCCTTAAACTTAGTTCTAAACCGATCTTAAATTATCTGGTCCTCCGGGGTCTCAAGAGTTATAGAGTCCCACCAATCCATTTCATGTCCTTGCTACTCCCTTGATGCAAGCTTCCTCTTAGTTGCATCGTCAATTCCCAAATTTCCAAAGATGCGAACACAGGTATCCAACCATTCTAAATCTCAATAATAGGTTCCGTCCCAATGAACGACTTGTCACCCAAAGAGCATAATCTTTCCAAAACTTGGTTAATTCAACATCCCTAGGTGCTTGCATAGGAGCACTGCCCTCTAAAGCCGCCTCTGGAGTGGTCATCCTTCTCATGATCGTTGTCAACATAGCCTCGAACGCAGCAGGATAATCGGGCATAGCAGATGTAGCTCCCGACTGGCTTCCCTCACCTACCCGTCCAATAGTAGGCTCATCCCTAGCAACGTTTCTCGAAGTTCGATGACTCATTCTTACTCTAAAACAAGAATGACTAGTCCATGCCAAAGAAAGGGCGCAATGGTGCTCAAATGCTTGCTATTCTACCATACTATACTATGTACATATATATAATATAGTAATCATCCATTAAAATTTACAAGTATCTCTCTCATACGCCATTATGCTCGTGAAGTTTGGATAAATTGATTAACCTAAGCAATGATACTAAATGTGATGACTGCCCCACACCTCCTACACTAATCCATCATGTCAGGCCGATATGGGATGATAGCCAAGGTAGATAATCACAAAACAGAATATATCGTATAACTCACAGTGCATCAATACACATAATAATAAAATATACAACAGGATATAGTAGCGAATCATAGCAGAATAGAAAATCTATCTCCATAAAACCATAAAATTTCAAGTACAATACATCCCAGTATGGATATCTGAATACAATATGCCTCACTACATCCCTCAGAGTCTCTCAACAAAACAACGGGAAAGTAATACGATAATATAAAATAATCAGTCAGCCTCGTGCTTGTCATCGTACAACATCAACTCTACTAAACCTATAACCTGCCAACCAATCTACTCATTAATCGCATCAATAAGTAGCCCAAGGCAATAACAGGAGACATAAAAGTTTGAGTTAGACAACAGCCTTAGTAAGCGAAAAAATAACTATCAATAGTTACATCGGATAATATGATAATAGGCAGTTATGATCTCACCTTAGCCGTCCCAACAACCACAGAGTTAGCACATAATACTCTCATTATAATATGCTAAAACACACAAAATAGACACAGGTCAGGATAGGATTCTCAATCCCACTTCTCTTTAATGTCCTATAGTGATAGCCTACCCGGAGGAAATATAAGAGTACAAAAACAAGCAACCATAGCATCCATAACAAGAAATAACCTAGCTGTCACGGATTACAACCTCGAATGCATTAATATCGAATGACTGGCTGTTACCACCCGTCAAGGGCTAATGGAAACCCGGTTCTAGTCAGACTGTCGCACGTCCCACGCACACTTGCCTCTTCGAGACAACTAGATCACTCCCCGAGTGATCCATGGCACTCAATCTTTCAGTTAATGATAGGCGTACCTACGGTGCTCCTGCTTTGAGTCCGTTAGAACCTTCGACTATCGAAGATTCCTTGGCTCTCCTAATATCCAAGCCATCCTCGATGACTCCATTCTTTAGTTCGAGTCTTCATCGAATTAATCCATTATTTTTCGTGCTTGAGTCCCACCCAAGTCAACTGATCATCTTACGAGCTGAAGTCCCACTTCAATCGGTTCATCACCTTACCACATCATCCCACGATCAGTTGCACCTAAATTCAGCTTCGACCACTTCCATCTTGATGTAACAACCCGTAAAATGCGGGCCAGTTTGAAATTTTTATTTTGGCAATTTTAGCGAATTTTGAATATTTAAAATAGAATATTTTAAATATAATCGACGAGAAATTTATTTTGAATATAATTCAAACGTATATATTTATATGCATCGTCGTTAGAATATAAATATTTATATATATTTATATGTAATTATAAATAGAATTGAAAATGGCGCGGTAGTTCGATAATTCGATTTCAAACTTCAAATGAATGTACCGGGTGCAAAACAATCCGGATTTTAGTGAAACCAAAAATAATGGAATCTAATTGTGGATATCTTTCCAACGAATCCGACAGATCAAAATTTCGTAGCGAGAATCAAAAGATATGTCCAGTTGAAAATTCTGAATAGTCGCTATGGAATTCAGGCCCTTAAAAATGGACATTTTGCAAACGACCTTGGATTTCGACGAAACCACTTTTGTTGGATCCGCAGTGTTAAATAATTACTAGATTCCAAATTTCATAATTTTTCGAATCAATATGTGAGCGTGGCAGAGGAAAACGCGTTTGACCAGTTTCAGTTGATTTTAATAGACTGGAAATTGGCCATTTTTCCAACGTTCTCAGAATTCGACGAAACTAGTTTTGTTAGGACCGTATCGTCAATACGAAGCTAGAAAATATTTTTATGGAAGTTATAGAGTTGTTATGTGACCCCGGTAATTTGAAATGTACGTTTAAAATTCAATATAGCGATTTAAATGTAAATTTAACGGAAACTGATTGTAACAGCCGAATCGGCTTGCGATACATATCCCATTGTGTTCGGAATGGGGGTAAAACGCTATGGACGACAGGCGGTGGGCCCCGTTTTGAAGTCGAAAATAAAAGTTGCTTTTTGGGTGGAAAATTAAATAATTAAATTAAAAAAAATATATATATACCCCCCCTTCAATACCGGTCAACGCCCACCTCATTTCCCATACCGTTCGACAGAAAAAAAAAAAAAAAGAAGAAGGAAAAGGGGAAAACTGCATCGCTCAGCCCACCGCCGCGTCGCACCTCCTCCCCTGGCCTTCGATCACCGTCGGTCAGCCTCCCCTTTCCTCGATCTTCCCCCTCCGGTCTCCCCTCTCTCCCCACGGCCGTCCGCGAACCCCGAGCCCACAGCTCCCCTAAAACCGTCCCCACCGCGACGCTGAACAGCTGAACAACCCACCAACACCACAGCGCCGCCAGGGAGCTCCACCGGACGTCAGTAGCAAGTGGAAACCACGATCAACTAGGGAGTTCCAAACGGGTTCGAATTTACATCGACGAGGTTTTTGAATGGGTGCTGAGTGTTTAAACGTGGGAAGGTAAATAAATTAACATCGTTTATTTTCAGTTTTTAATTTAAATTAGCAGTGAGTTTTATTTTCAGTTTAATTTACATAGAGTTTAAATAAAAAGATGATCTTTATGATTTGAAGAGCAACAAAAAGATTAGATTTTTGTCTGTATAAAAGACTTGATTTTTAATTTATAAAAGACTTGATTTTTATCTCTATAAAAGATTTGGTTTTTTATTTAGAGAATAGCGATAGAAAGTTTGTCATTTTGCTCATAAAGGTTAGGATCTTGTTCATGAAGAGAAAAATAAAGATTATATTTTTATATGAAATTCATATGAACCAAGACTAGATTTTTATATACATGAAGAGGATAATAAAAAAATGATTTTTAAAATATAGAAAGGGTAAAAATATATGATTTTCCTATGTGAAGTGCCATTATAAAAATATGATTTTTATATTATAGAAAGAATAAAAATATGATTTTTATATAAGGCGTGTAATAAAAATATAATTTTTATATAGGGGGGAAGTTAAAAATATAATCTTTATAATGTAGAGAAATAAAAATATGGTTTTTATATATTGAACTTCGAAATAAAAATATGGTTTTTATATATTGAACTTCGAAATAAAAATATGGTTTTTATATATTGAACTTCGAAATAAAAATATGGTTTTTATATATTGAACTTCGAAATAAAAATATGGTTTTTATATATTGAACTTCGAAATAAAAATATGGTTTTTATATATTGAACTTCGAAATAAAAATATGATTTTTATATATTGAATAGCGAAGTAAAAATATGATTCTTACATATGTAGTGGCTACGGGCAAAGAAGATGACGAAGATGCGATAGCGATGAAGATTTCTATCAATGAAGTGCCGTGGAGCTTGGATAGCTAAAGGTGAGAATTTCTCACCTTTCAATTTCATTTTCTAGTTATATATATATACTAGGATGAAGACGGTGTTTAGTAGCACCCGACACAATCGTCCACAGACCATGGACTTGTTTGTTTGATTGCAAAAAATTAGTTAGATTATTTGATTGAATTGAATTGTTTGGTGAAATTGAATGGATTGATTGATGTGTGAATGGCGTGGGCCTTCACTAGACCGGGGATAAGGCTAGGCCTTGTCCCGTTTCTAGTATCGTGCCGTTATGCCGCCGAAATTTTCTAAAATATGTTAGAAAATAAAAATATCATTTTATTGTGTAAATGAATTGAATAGAAATTCATAGGTTGAAATAAAATGTTTTATCGTTAAAAATATAATTTTAACGTGAAGTGAATAAAATAAAATATTCATTTATAAACCAGACGGTTTGTTTATGTACACCTATTTGAATGACATTGATTGGGACGATAAATTTTACACATCGCCCAACAGCACAAATAAAATATGTGTTTGATTGTTTGAAACCCCACACGGGTGTTGGGATGAAATTTGAAGTTCACTCATCCTGATTGATTAAATATGTCGATCGATCGATTGACAGGCTGTTATAAGCGTTAGATATCTATATTTGATGCTTATACAGTGTAGTGCACTTTGGTTGATGGTTGATTATTTTTCAATGATATTATATACATGTGTTGTATGGAATCCATATAATTAACTTTATATGGTGATTGATTGGGCCTCATTCCAATCGTGAAAATAAAGAATATTTTGATAATAACAAATATTTTGATAATAGGAAATATTTGAAATAGAATATTTGAAAATAGAAATATGTGAAGCCGTGATGATTAGATTGACGCCATTTTGACGTGAACGATATTTATATCGATTTTAAACGATTTCGAAATGAATTGAATTGAAAACGATTTCGAAATGAATTGAATTGAAAACGATTTCGAAATGAATTGAATTGAAAACGAATTTGAATTGAATTGAAAACGATTTCGAAATGAATTGAATTGAAAACGATTTCGAAATGAATTGAATTGAAAACGATTTCGAAATGAATTGAATTGAAAACGAATTTGAATTGAATTGAAAACGATTTCGAAATGAATTGAATTGAAAACGATTTCGAAATGAATTGAATTGAAAACGATTTCGAAATGAATTGAATTGAAAACGAATTTGAATTGAAAACGATTTCGAAATGAATTGAATTGAAAACGATTTCGAAATGAATTGAATTGAAAACGATTTCGAAATGAATTGAATTGAAAACGATTTCGAAATGAATTGAATTGAAAACGATTTCGAAATGAATTGAATTGAAAACGATTTCGAAATGAATTGAATTGAAAACGAATTCGAATTGAATTGAAAGTGAATTGAAATGAATTCAAATTGAATTGAAATTTGAATTGAATAGAAATGAATTTTAAAACGAATTTATAAAGAAGAATTCAATTTTGATTTGAATTGAAAAGGAAGTTGAAATTGCTTTTGAAACGAATTTAAAACTATTTATATAATTCGTTTTAAATGGAAATCGACGAAGTGTATATTATATATATTATATATATAATATAATGGCCTGAATAGAACGTGCCGCGCCGCGGCAGTTCGTGAATTTCGACCATTTATTTCAAACGGACATTACGGGAGATCCGACCGTCGGATTCTCCTAAAACCGGAACCGTTGGGTTCGTATCGAAAAGAGCTTTCTAACGAATATTAGAAATTAGAAATCTAACGGTTGGATTTGGAATTATGTCCAAATCAAATTCGAAAAAGGTCGCTGTAAGTGCAGTTCGATGGCCATTGATGGAAATCGACTGTACGGGCCTTGATAAAATTATTAAAAATAGTAATAATTTGTGTAAAATCATAAGAAATGATTTGTGAAGATTTGGGATGAAAAACTTCATGTTTGAAAAGATAAAAATAGATTTTTATCGAAATGAACTAGTTTTGAACTAGAATTATAATTCTATTTATTTTTAAATAAATAAATTGAATTTGAAAAGGGTTTTGAAATTAACCAAAATTTCCAATGATTGCATTGGAGTGGATTTGAATCGAAATTGTCTTCGGAATATTTCGATGTTGGAATTCGTGATTATACAGATGTTGTTATGGAAATTTGAAAGATATATATTTATATCGTTATTTCCAATACGACATTTGTTAGTCGTAGAATTTGATACTGAATATAAGCCGATATATTTTCTATTCAGAGCCTTGTATTGAATATCAAATGTGATTTGGGTTTGTCGTGAATGGTGTCTTCACTAACACTGTTCTTGAACCCAGTTGAGAAAAGATTAAATCTTTTTGTTTAGATTTAACGAAGTGTACCAATTAAATAATATTTAATTGGGATTGAATTGATATTGATTTTTGGGTTTATCGTGAACAGTGTTTTAAACAACACTCGTTCTTTAACCCGATAATTAATGAATGTGATTTTGGGTTTATCGTGAACTGTGTTTTTAAATGACACTGATTCTTTAACCCAGTTAACGATTAAAACTAAGTGGAGTTTTAATGAATCTTTAATTAGATTGAAATAATCGAGATGGAGTATCACCAGTTTTGCTCCAGGCGTTAGTTAAATCTTTAATTAGATTTGAACGTGAAATGGTAATTGAATTACCGATTACACTGTGGTGTTAGATATGAAGTACTACCAGTTTTACTTCATGGGATGAATAGGTTGGGATTGGGAAAATAAAATAAATGATTACTTCGGTGTGGTTCGATAATCCCGACTAGTTTGAATTGATATTCAAAGGAGATTAAAGAATAAATTCAAAGAATTTATCTTGGATAAAATTAATGGGAACTTTTCCCAAAGTATAGGAATATTTGAATAAAAGAATATTCTGAATTGGAATGAGGCGTATGTTGTGTTTGTGTAACACTTTTATAATATATACGCGAGTTATTCAGAAAGACCGGGTTTATCCCATTCTGAATAACTGATTCGACGTGGTGTCGAAGATGAAGACGGTGGTCGAAGACCAGAAGTCTTCACGTCGTTTGGGTGATTACTGATGATCTTGATTGGGCTGTACACCCAAGAAGATGGAAACAGTTAGTGATCGTCCAGACGTACTTGGAGATCGATGGATATGCGGGGTACTAGGTGCCTCCGGTTTCGTTCAGACCCAGAACGGACTTGTAAATGGACTGTGTGTCTGACATTGGATTTTAGTCCGTGTGATTGATCTCTATTAAATATATATCTGTTTGGCGGCGGAGAATTTATTCTCTTGCTTAACGCCCTTCTCTGAGACGTACGAGCTCAGGGGTTATATATTGATGGATATCAAACGCATGGAGTGAATTGCCTGTGTGGCATGCCTAAGTGGCAATTGATCGAGGCTTCTGTTGAAAAGCAAAGTCTTGTGGTGATGATCAAAGCACGGCCTTTGTGGCGTAGCTTTGTGTAACGTTTACTTCGCGAGTTTCACACCCTTTATGAATCAAAAACGGGAGACGGACCTCAGGGAGGGCATGCGTTTCTTCCTAGTTAGAAGTGGCGTCAGTGGTTTTACACGCCCTGACGAGTTTGACTTATGTGGTTGTTGCTGTTGCGAGGCGCCTCGGATTGATCGGTCGTTCTCGAACCGATGGAGTCATTTAGTTGGCTCATTTACGCCCCAAAGGGCGGGGAAACGTAGTGTTCAGGCATAATAATCCACATCGGTGGACCGGCCCTGACGATCCATGGGGCAGTTGCGGCTGTTCCTGAGGCTCGGACTAGGCAGTCTCGAATCGGTTGAGGACTATCTTTTGCCTCGGTTCATAGACGGAAATCCAATTTCCAAATACGTGACATTTGCGGTTTTATTTGTAGAGCCTAGTATGGCGACATGATATATGGTACCCATGCCGCCTATGATTGATACTTATGATTTGAAGTTGATTTATGCACTATGCACTTATTATAGTATCAAATGATTGGTTTTAAAACGTATCAAGCATTCTTTGGCTGTTATAAGGGAAAACCCTATCCTCGGCTGCGTTGCATTGTGTGATGGGACCTGGGTCTTATAACAGCTTCATTTTTCTTTATTTAGCATTGCGCTGTTTGTTTTATGCACTGGTATTCTTGGGAGGAAACCCGTTCCGTGTTATACGGCGTGGTCCCTTGATTTACCTAATGATTTAAAATAAAGATTTATAACTGTTTTTAGTTCTCACACCAGTCACATGACTGACCTAGAGTTTATTGTTTTAACCTAAACTCTGGGTGCCCCTATTTTGACACGGGCAGCTAGTAGTTTTGGTTTTGCAGATTTATATTCACAGGATCCGGGTTTACAGCTGGAACGATATCCGGAAAGCTTTGTATCCGTATATCTCATTCTAGTTATGTATTGTATTATTTTCCGCTGCGTTGTATTTAAATGTAATTTAAACCTCTGATATTTCTGTGTAATATTTATTCATTTATACTCTGTATATTCTTGTAATCTGATGCATTGTTGTAATATACAATGAAAGGTTCTTCTGTATGCGTTCTGTTGTGGCTTGTTCTCGAACTATCCGACGCTTTCCTTTACGGGGAAGATACGGGTTTTCACATTTGGTATCAGAGCTTTGGTTTACAAAGCAGAGAACAAGGCACATTAGAACCATACGAAAGAATTCATCAGATATTGGATTAGTAACATCCAATGAGAATGACTCGTTAGAGATGGGATCAGTAGTATCCTAGAACGAGTGTGAAGAGTAGTGTTTTTGATAAATAAAAGTGAAAACAAATTTTGTTTTGAAAATTTAAATCAATTATTCGTATTTGATTATTTATTTATATAGATGTGGACAATCCAGTATATATAGATTTTACGTATACGTCTGATCCGCGTGTATTCGAAATTTTAATATACTGGATAGATATAGAATCACACTCTAGTCGCCCGGGGATGATGCTGATAATTGTGATCACATTATCAGTATTTATATTCGAGTGACGAAAGTGTGATATCTATATATTTCCATTAGACTGGTGTGAGAACCAAAATTAGATAGGGCCTATTGTTGTGATTTGGCATCAAAAATCTGATTTTTGACTATATATCAAAGTTATGCATTTGAAAAGCTAATCAACTAATTGATTGATGTTTGTGTTGTTTGTTTATTTGGTTGATAATTTTGAACCATTTAGCCTAATTGAATCAAATATTGAATTGTATTGAAAATTGGTCGCATCTGCTTGCATATACATGTATATCATTGAACAGGTCATAGCAAGGAGGCTAGAGCAGAGAATAAAATTTGTTTGCCCGACAAATAGGTACATGTTTACTACATAATTTACTGTTTTGTTTGGGTGATGATGATTTTATGAGCCTATTGGCTAGCCGCTTGGCTTTTTCTTTTTCTTTTTGAGATCTGAAGGACCGGGGAAGCTATTTGAAATTCCCCGATGCTCCCGGTGCAGGGGAGGTTATGGCGAAATTTTTCGAAAATTTAGGGTGTTAGCCAAATTTTTGAAATTTTTGAAAATTCTCAGAAACTGAAAAGTTGGAGAATGGAAGCCAGATCGAACGTAGAACTGAATAATCAAACCACTTTCGACTTTGTTCCTTTTCGGGGACGAAAAGTTTTAAGTGGGGGAGATTGTAACAACCCGTAAAATGCGGGCCAGTTTGAAATTTTTATTTTGGCAATTTTAGCGAATTTTGAATATTTAAAATAGAATATTTTAAATATAATCGACGAGAAATTTATTTTGAATATAATTTGAACGTATATATTTATATGCGTCGTCGTTAGAATATAAATATTTATATATATTTATATGTAATTATAAATAGAATTGAAATTGGCGCGGTAGTTCGATAATTCGATTTCAAACTTCAAATGAATGTACCGGGTGCAAAACAATCCGGATTTTAGTGAAACCAAAAATAATGGAATCTAATTGTGGATATCTTTCCAACGAATCCGACAGATCAAAATTTCGTAGCGAGAATCAAAAGATATGTCCAGTTGAAAATTCTGAATAGTCGCTATGGAATTCAGGCCCTTAAAAATGGACATTTTGCAAACGGCCTCGGATTTCGACGAAACCACTTTTGTTGGATCCGCAGTGTTAAATAATTACTAGATTCCAAATTTCATAATTTTTCGAATCAATATGTGAGCGTGGCAGAGGAAAACGCGTTTGACCAGTTTCAGTTGATTTTAATAGACTGGAAATTGGCCATTTTTCCAACGGTCTCAGAATTCGACGAAACTAGTTTTGTTAGGACCGTATCGTCAATACGAAGCTAGAAAATATTTTTATGGAAGTTATAGAGTTGTTATGTGACCCCGGTAATTTGAAATGTACGTTTAAAATTCAATATAGCGATTTAAATGTAAATTTAACGGAAACTGATTGTAACAGCCGAATCGGCTTGCGATACATATCCCATTGTGTTCGGAATGGGGGTAAAACGCTATGGACGACAGGCGGTGGGCCCCGTTTTGAAGTCGAAAATAAAAGTTGCTTTTTGGGTGGAAAATTAAATAATTAAATTAAAAAAAATATATATATACCCCCCCTTCAATACCGGTCAACGCCCACCTCATTTCCCATACCGTTCGACAGAAAAAAAAAAAAAAGAAGGAAAAGGGGAAAACTGCATCGCTCAGCCCACCGCCGCGTCGCACCTCCTCCCCTGGCCTTCGATCACCGTCGGTCAGCCTCCCCTTTCCTCGATCTTCCCCCTCCGGTCTCCCCTCTCTCCCCACGGCCGTCCGCGAACCCCGAGCCCACAGCTTCCCTAAAACCGTCCCCACCGCGACGCTGAACACCTGAACAACCCACCAACACCACAGCGCCGCCAGGGAGCTCCACCGGACGTCAGTAGCAAGTGGAAACCACGATCAACTAGGGAGTTCCAAACGGGTTCGAATTTACATCGACGAGGTTTTTGAATGGGTGCTGAGTGTTTAAACGTGGGAAGGTAAATAAATTAACATCGTTTATTTTCAGTTTTTAATTTAAATTAGCAGTGAGTTTTATTTTCAGTTTAATTTACATAGAGTTTAAATAAAAAGATGATCTTTATGATTTGAAGAGCAACAAAAAGATTAGATTTTTGTCTGTATAAAAGACTTGATTTTTAATTTATAAAAGACTTGATTTTTATCTCTATAAAAGATTTGGTTTTTTTATTTAGAGAATAGCGATAAAAAGTTTGTCATTTTGCTCATAAAGGTTAGGATCTTGTTCATGAAGAGAAAAATAAAGATTATATTTTTATATGAAATTCATATGAACCAAGACTAGATTTTTATATACATGAAGAGGATAATAAAAATATGATTTTTAAAATATAGAAAGGGTAAAAATATATGATTTTCCTATGTGAAGTGCCATTATAAAAATATGATTTTTATATTATAGAAAGAATAAAAATATGATTTTTATATAAGGCGTGTAATAAAAATATAATTTTCATATAGGGGGGAAGTTAAAAATATAATCTTTATAATGTAGAGAAATAAAAATATGGTTTTTATATATTGAACTTCGAAATAAAAATATGGTTTTTATATATTGAACTTCGAAATAAAAATATGGTTTTTATATATTGAACTTCGAAATAAAAATATGGTTTTTATATATTGAACTTCGAAATAAAAATATGGTTTTTATATATTGAACTTCAAAATAAAAATATGGTTTTTATATATTGAACTTCAAAATAAAAATATGATTTTTATATATTGAATAGCGAAGTAAAAATATGATTCTTACATATGTAGTGGCTACGGGCAAAGAAGATGACGAAGATACGATAGCGATGAAGATTTCTATCAATGAAGTGCCGTGGAGCTTGGATAGCTAAAGGTGAGAATTTCTCACCTTTCAATTTCATTTTCTAGTTATATATATATACTAGGATGCAGACGGTGTTTAGTAGCACCCGACACAATCGTCCACAGACCATGGACTTGTTTGTTTGATTGCAAAAAATTAGTTAGATTATTTGATTGAATTGAATTGTTTGGTGAAATTGAATGGATTGATTGATGTGTGAATGGCGTGGGCCTTCACTAGACCGGGGATAAGGCTAGGCCTTGTCCCGTTTCTAGTATCGTGTCGTTATGCCGCCGAAATTTTCTAAAATATGTTAGAAAATAAAAATATCATTTTATTGTGTAAATGAATTGAATAGAAATTCATAGGTTGAAATAAAATGTTTTATCGTTAAAAATATAATTTTAACGTGAAGTGAATAAAATAAAATATTCATTTATAAACCAGACGGTTTGTTTATGTACACCTA
Organism: Allium sativum; assembly: GCA_030737875.1. NCBI lineage: Eukaryota > Viridiplantae > Streptophyta > Magnoliopsida > Asparagales > Amaryllidaceae > Allium > Allium sativum. Next base: position 502,889,334 of record CM060920.1, read on the forward strand.
TTTGAATGACATTGATTGGGACGATAAATTTTACACATCGCCCAACAGCACAAATAAAATATGTGTTTGATTGTTTGAAACCCCACACGGGTGTTGGGATGAAATTTGAAGTTCACTCATCCTGATTGATTAAATATGTCGATCGATCGATTGACAGGCTGTTATAAGCGTTAGATATCTATATTTGATGCTTATACAGTGTAGTGCACTTTGGTTGATGGTTGATTATTTTTCAATGATATTATATACATGTGTTGTATGGAATCCATATAATTAACTTTATATGGTGATTGATTGGGCCTCATTCCAATCGTGAAAATAAAGAATATTTTGATAATAGGAAATATTTGAAATAGAATATTTGAAAATAGAAATATGTGAAGCCGTGATGATTAGATTGACGCCATTTTGACGTGAACGATATTTATATCGATTTTAAACGATTTCGAAATGAATTGAATTGAAAATGATTTCGAAATGAATTGAATTGAAAACGATTTCGAAATGAATTGAATTGAAAACGAATTTGAATTGAATTGAAAACGATTTCGAAATGAATTGAATTGAAAACGATTTCGAAATGAATTGAATTGAAAACGATTTCGAAATGAATTGAATTGAAAACGAATTTGAATTGAATTGAAAACGATTTCGAAATGAATTGAATTGAAAACGATTTCGAAATGAATTGAATTGAAAACGATTTCGAAATGAATTGAATTGAAAACGATTTCGAAATGAATTGAATTGAAAACGATTTCGAAATGAATTGAATTGAAAACGATTTCGAAATGAATTGAATTGAAAACGAATTCGAATTGAATTGAAAGTGAATTGAAATGAATTCAAATTGAATTGAAATTTGAATTGAATAGAAATGAATTTTAAAACGAATTTATAAAGAAGAATTCAATTTTGATTTGAATTGAAAAGGAAGTTGAAATTGCTTTTGAAACGAATTTAAAACTATTTATATAATTCGTTTTAAATGGAAATCGACGAAGTGTATATTATATATATTATATATATAATATAATGGCCTGAATAGAACGTGCCGCGCCGCGGCAGTTCGTGAATTTCGACCATTTATTTCAAACGGACATTACGGGAGATCTGACCGTCGGATTCTCCTAAAACCGGAACCGTTGGGTTCGTATCGAAAAGAGCTTTCTAACGAATATTAGAAATTAGAAATCTAACGGTTGGATTTGGAATTATGTCCAAATCAAATTCGAAAAAGGTCGCTGTAAGTGCAGTTCGATGGCCATTGATGGAAATCGACTGTACGGGCCTTGATAAAATTATTAAAAATAGTAATAATTTGTGTAAAATCATAAGAAATGATTTGTGAAGATTTGGGATGAAAAACTTCATGTTTGAAAAGATAAAAATAGATTTTTATCGAAATGAACTAGTTTTGAACTAGAATTATAATTCTATTTATTTTTAAATAAATAAATTGAATTTGAAAAGGGTTTTGAAATTAACCAAAATTTCCAATGATTGCATTGGAGTGGATTTGAATCGAAATTGTCTTCGGAATATTTCGATGTTGGAATTCATGATTATACAGATGTTGTTATGGAAATTTGAAAGATATATATTTATATCGTTATTTCCAATACGACATTTGTTAGTCGTAGAATTTGATACTGAATATAAGCCGATATATTTTCTATTCAGAGCCTTGTATTGAATATCAAATGTGATTTGGGTTTGTCGTGAATGGTGTCTTCACTAACACTGTTCTTGAACCCAGTTGAGAAAAGATTAAATCTTTTTGTTTAGATTTAACGAAGTGTACCAATTAAATAATATTTAATTGGGATTGAATTGATATTGATTTTTGGGTTTATCGTGAACAGTGTTTTAAACAACACTCGTTCTTTAACCCGATAATTAATGAATGTGATTTTGGGTTTATCGTGAACTGTGTTTTTAAATGACACTGATTCTTTAACCCAGTTAACGATTAAAACTAAGTGGAGTTTTAATGAATCTTTAATTAGATTGAAATAATCGAGATGGAGTATCACCAGTTTTGCTCCAGGCGTTAGTTAAATCTTTAATTAGATTTGAACGTGAAATGGTAATTGAATTACCGATTACACTGTGGTGTTAGATATGAAGTACTACCAGTTTTACTTCATGGGATGAATAGGTTGGGATTGGGAAAATAAAATAAATGATTACTTCGGTGTGGTTCGATAATCCCGACTAGTTTGAATTGATATTCAAAGGAGATTAAAGAATAAATTCAAAGAATTTATCTTGGATAAAATTAATGGGAACTTTTCCCAAAGTATAGGAATATTTGAATAAAAGAATATTCTGAATTGGAATGAGGCGTATGTTGTGTTTGTGTAACACTTTTATAATATATACGCGAGTTATTCAGAAAGACCGGGTTTATCCCATTCTGAATAACTGATTCGACGTGGTGTCGAAGATGAAGACGGTGGTCGAAGACCAGAAGTCTTCACGTCGTTTGGGTGATTACTGATGATCTTGATTGGGCTGTACACCCAAGAAGATGGAAACAGTTAGTGATCGTCCAGACGTACTTGGAGATCGATGGATATGCGGGGTACTAGGTGCCTCCGGTTTCGTTCAGACCCAGAACGGACTTGTAAATGGACTGTGTGTCTGACATTGGATTTTAGTCCGTGTGATTGATCTCTATTAAATATATATCTGTTTGGCGGCGGAGAATTTATTCTCTTGCTTAACGCCCTTCTCTGAGACGTACGAGCTCAGGGGTTATATATTGATGGATATCAAACGCATGGAGTGAATTGCCTGTGTGGCATGCCTAAGTGGCAATTGATCGAGGCTTCTGTTGAAAAGCAAAGTCTTGTGGTGATGATCAAAGCACGGCCTTTGTGGCGTAGCTTTGTGTAACGTTTACTTCGCGAGTTTCACACCCGGTATGAATCAAAAACGGGAGACGGACCTCAGGGAGGGCATGCGTTTCTTCCTAGTTAGAAGTGGCGTCAGTGGTTTTACACGCCCTGACGAGTTTGACTTATGTGGTTGTTGCTGTTGCGAGGCGCCTCGGATTGATCGGTCGTTCTCGAACCGATGGAGTCATTTAGTTGGCTCATTTACGCCCCAAAGGGCGGGGAAACGTAGTGTTCAGGCATAATAATCCACATCGGTGGACCGGCCCTGACGATCCATGGGGCAGTTGCGGCTGTTCCTGAGGCTCGGACTAGGCAGTCTCGAATCGGTTGAGGACTATCTTTTGCCTCGGTTCATAGACGGAAATCCAATTTCCAAATACGTGACATTTGCGGTTTTATTTGTAGAGCCTAGTATGGCGACATGATATATGGTACCCATGCCGCCTATGATTGATACTTATGATTTGAAGTTGATTTATGCACTATGCACTTATTATAGTATCAAATGATTGGTTTTAAAACGTATCAAGCATTCTTTGGCTGTTATAAGGGAAAACCCTATCCTCGGCTGCGTTGCATTGTGTGATGGGACCTGGGTCTTATAACAGCTTCATTTTTCTTTATTTAGCATTGCGCTGTTTGTTTTATGCACTGGTATTCTTGGGAGGAAACCCGTTCCGTGTTATACGGCGTGGTCCCTTGATTTACCTAATGATTTAAAATAAAGATTTATAACTGTTTTTAGTTCTCACACCAGTCACATGACTGACCTAGAGTTTATTGTTTTAACCTAAACTCTGGGTGCCCCTATTTTGACACGGGCAGCTAGTAGTTTTGGTTTTGCAGATTTATATTCACAGGATCCGGGTTTACAGCTGGAACGATATCCGGAAAGCTTTGTATCCGTATATCTCATTCTAGTTATGTATTGTATTATTTTCCGCTGCATTGTATTTAAATGTAATTTAAACCTCTGATATTTCTGTGTAATATTTATTCATTTATACTCTGTATATTCTTGTAATCTGATGCATTGTTGTAATATACAATGAAAGGTTCTTCTGTATGCGTTCTGTTGTGGCTTGTTCTCGAACTATCCGACGCTTTCCTTTACGGGGAAGATACGGGTTTTCACACTTGAGTTCATGATCGAAAAAATATTAGCTCGTTGATAACCACTTTTAAGTCCCCCTGCTTCCTACCGGTCAAGTCCGAAGTCAAAATCCATCACGATAATGTTCTCTATTGGTCCATGAATGAGAATTCGAGTGATAATACTTGGACCTATTCAATTCCAACCGAACTTGCACCATAGTCTATTAGACCTCATATTTCTATAGCCAAAATTTCTTTTCCAAATAAGTAAATGACACGGACCTCCAAGAGGTCCATCCCGATAGGCCGGACTGGTAGGATATCCATACCCTATGGATCGGTAGCGATCCATAGCCTTCAGTTATTTTTGGCTCAAATTTTATCTGTAGCTTCCTTGAAGTCCCCAGACGTCGCACACCAAAAATCAAGTCAATCCATGTTGATTTTTTTGGAGAATGGAATGTTGATGATGTTTTGATGACAACATCCTTTTTACAATTATTTACATTATTGATTATAAAATTTATACTAACATCTTTTGTCTAGAATATATATATATGTATATGTATATGCAAGATATATATGCAGGATATAAATAGTGAAGAATGTGCAATTTTAGAGATTCAAGATTTCAAGGAATTCGAGACTCATGATTATCAAGATAATCGAGATTTCAAGAACTCAAGATTGTCAGGTAATAGAGTTTAGTTTATATATGTAAAACTCCGGGTTAGCACTTTCAAGTTCTACTTCCAAATTCGTTTTAAAAATTAATTTTAAACTCCTTTTCTAAATGATTTCAAAGTATTAAGTTTTTTATGATTTCAAACATATATATATATGTTTATAGTTTGTAAAGTTCTAAAATATATATGTTCGTAGTATATATGTTTATATTATATATGTTTGTAATATATGTTTTATGTTATATAATTTTATAAATATGTTTATATTATATTTTACTATGTTTTTACACTATAGAAATTTTATTTGAAACATTAGTTTTGATCCAAGAATTTCTAGAATATATATATATATATATAAACACTTTAAGAATGTTTAAAAATCAGAAAACCCATATTTGTCGACATATAGGTGTGGACATTTCGAAGTATAACTATCTTTTTTTTTCAAAATTTAAAGGAAGCAGCTTTTCATATTTTGATATGATTCAGAAACATTGCATACTTTATAAATACGAGTTAAATTCGAATTTTTTATCACTACTTCTTCTCCATTTTCATCATATCTCTAACCACCATTATTATTCTTTAATTTCTTGATTTCTACACTTATGCTCTACCAATTTCTACTCAAATTATATCAACCTTCTTCTTTTCTCAATCTCTATCAAATACTCTATGACTTTATTCAAGAGTTCTAGGGCTATTAATCATTTGGGAATTGTTTGGGAAAGTGTGTGTTCCATGTAACTCGGAAATCAAGGAAAGGGAGCGGTGTAAACCTTGTAGCCATGAAATCAAGGGTAGTGGAATCAGTGTTAGCCTTGCAGCCATGAAATCAAGGGTGTTGTAAGATTGATACTAGTATTAATAAAACTCTGCGCAATCCAGCGTTGCATAGGACTGGACGTAGGAGTAATCTGAACCAGTATATAATCCTATGTGTTCTTTCTTTTTCTGCATTTTATATTTACTTATCTCTGTGTCTGTGATTGTTTCTGTTTTTTTCATCATTTATGGTGTGATAATCATTGTGTGATTCATATAATAGTTCAAAATTGTTAAAGATTTCTATAAATTTCTTATAAACACTATTCACCCCCTCTAATGTTTGTTCTGGCTTAAGATCCTTAATCTGCATTCCCTAACAATTGGTATCAGAGCATAGGTTTTCAAAAGTTCGTCATCTCAATTTTGGAAATAATAAATTTCAAATTTTGAAATGATTTATAATGCTAGTTTAAATTCATGCATTGCATCAGTATTAGATAGGTCTGCATTTTATTATATTAAAGAAATCAAGTTATCATAATCTAGTTTTTAAAGTTTAAAATAGTAATTTAATTAACAAAATTTTTATATGGATATGTCATAGAATCATCATGATGTTATTACTTAAAATTACTATTTTTTATTTTGAAAAGACGCTTTTTTCTTTGAAAATTTTTGTTGTTTTGTAGGGGAAGAGTTATGCCTGATGACTAGTGGCCGAAAGACACCAAAATAATCATTAATCAATCAAGAAGAGAAAAGTTTATGAAGGGATATGACTTTTGGGCTTATAGTAGTTGAAGTGTCCATTCACTCAAAATTCAAAATTTTGGCGCCAAGTTGGTTAAACTACTAAATCATCAGTATCTTCCTCATAAGGTCTTCAAACTCAGCAAATAAATATATTATGCTGATCAGGAAAATGAGAATGTCATAGTAAAGCAGATCTCATCGTCAAATCCTGAAAGATATAAATGTATGGTTCACGACAATGGAAGAACAATAAAATAGAGGATTGCAAAAAGAGGTATGCTTTACAATATTTTCATAATAATCATTACATTTAGGAATATACATCTTAGTACATAGTAAGGTATAGAAATTTGTCTCTTTTATAATTTTAGATAATTTGGTTCATATGTGAATACACCATAGTACACTTACCAACGTATCAATCTAATTAAAATCTTTTCTTATTCTAAATTTTAATTTCATTACTATTTGATTTGGGGTTAAAAAATTAAAAGTATATCTTTTCAATATGAAAATATCTGTTCAAACTCTAATTATCAATTTTATTTATCTACTTATGTTTCAAATATATATATATATATATATTAAAATTATATAAATCAATATAACTATATATAGTGAATCAATATATGCTTGAAATAATTTACAAAAATTCAAACATTTGATATTTTGATAAAAACATAAATTTATATATTGTTTATATGTATTTAAACATATATAGTATAACTTATATATATTTTTCACCTATGATTACATAAAGATTCGGGGTACATTGTAAGTTGAATACTAATTTTGATTATCTTATTTTTATAAAACTTGTGTATCTAAACTTTGGTATATAAAACATAGTTTTATAGATTACTCTATATTACCAAATTTTATCAAAAAAATTAATTTCGTTATAATTATATATTTTATATTATAACAATTTTCTAATTTTAAGTTTCAATATTTTAATGGTTATTTAGTAAATTAATTTATTCTATAGCATAAATCTAAAGTTAATTTGTGTTAAAATATTGATGTATATTTCATAATACATTAATTTTTGTTAGTCTTTATATATACAATTATGAATATATGTTTATATTAAAATAGTTTTCTTTATATGATAAAATTTTATATTCTCTTTAAAATGATCTTCAATATTTACTATATTATTTTTAAAGAAGCACCCTACTAAGATGATTTAATTCCATATTTCTTATAGAATTATTCTAAATATTTTACTACCTATCATGAATATTTTTTTAATTACCATTACACTCTTAATCTCTTTCATTAGTATCATTAACCTAAGTCTAGAAATTAATATTACCTTCATTTGATTGAAATAATTTATACTATATGTATATGAATAATAGTTAGAAAGTACTTCGAATATCTTTTACTGAAATAGATATCATCACCAAATCATTATGCATATTATCATTACACATCTTATTTCATATCATACATCATTATTAAAAACTACAGTGCTTATCAAATTAAAATCATTCACATCACAAGTTTCATTTCATTCAATATATCATCTCATATTGCTTTGCATATGACATATAGTTCATATTGCATTATAACCAACATACTGTGCACACTGCATTGCATGTTAACTTTTAACTCCATATATAACAAGTGTACTGTACGAGGAGATTTTACTAATTAGAAATATATAGGACTATTAATCAAATACATAACATATTTACGTTGACTTGATTGACTTATTGGCTTGATTAAATTGGCTGATTGACTTATTTGGCTTGATTGAATTAATTCGCTTGATTGACTTGTTTGGCTTGATTGATTTATTTGACTTGTTTGAATTGTTGACTTGTTTTACTTGAATAACTTGATTGACTTATTTGACATGGTTGAATTTCATTAGTGGTTGATTGGTTTGTTAGAAAAATACAGATGCAACTATGGTTGATAGGAGCTGTATAGGTTTCAGAATAAATAGAAGTTACAATAAATGTTTGCTTTTATGTTTGAATTTATTTGAAATTGATGGTTTGTGACAACAAAACTTAAATTGATTGATTATTTTGGATTAAATTGCTAAAATATTGACTTATCATTACTTGATCTATATTAATAATAGTTTTGAGGAAACATTATATAAAAAATTATTTCTTAGTCTAGGTTAAAGTCTTATTATAGTTTTAAGGCTATTTGAGTTTATACTAGGTTTTGTGTCAGTTTAAGGGGGAGTTATAAGAAATTTATAGGAAAATATCATAGATTTATGGGGAGTTATACATAGAATTAACCACAAGGATTATTCTGAGTTTAGATAGATATACTTTTTGATAATGACAAAGACGGGGAAATTATAAAATAGGCATAGTTCAAGGGAGAGTTAGAAGGAATTCATGGTGAAAGGGGAAGTATTAGAAGAATCAGACAAACATGTAATATCAGGTATGAATATTATATAAACCAAAGTTGTCATCATAAAAAAGGAGGAGATTGTTTGAGAATGGAATGTTGATGATGTTTTGATGACAACAACCTTGTTTCAATTATTTACATTATTGATTATAAAATATATACTAACATCTTTTGTACATAATATTTATATACATATACATATATATATATATATATATATATTGTAAATACTTCAACGTGGTGAAGCTTTTTTGAACTTCCCAATCAACCCCTTCATGCACTTGCAACATAATGAACCAGAAAAATTGTAACGACCCGGATTTTTGGTCGATTTAATTTAAATATTTAATATGGTTTTAAATATTGTGTTGATGATATAAATGAGTTTTTTATGAAATTTATCGATTTATAATCGACATACGATTTATTTCGAATATATTGAAAGATCGAAATACGAGAATTTGAAATAATTGTATTCAAAGTGAAAAAAACTGAATCGAAACAATTCAGATGACCACTATAAATTCTATTTGATATATAGATAGTAATAATAATAATTTACTATCTATGTAATTGGTTGTTTTGAATTTAAATTATATTTGATTGTTTAATTTGGTATGTGAGAATAATAAATTTACAAACAACCTCAGTTTTCGACGAAACCAATTTTATTGGGTTCGGAACATGAAACCATAGCAGTGTATAAATTTTTAGCGCAATCAGGACGCGTATGTGATCGTTTAAGTGAGTTACTTCATATGTAAGTTTCATAAATTTATTAAATAATAAATCGTTAGGCTTCCTCGATACACCATCTCCATTTAGCTTCTTACACACACTTTAATAATCTTCCTTAAGACGCTTGACCAATTTTTATTATATAAACAGCCGATACCCAGTATCTTCGTTCTCTTCCTCTTGTTCATTTTGTTCTGAACAAATGAAATCCTTTATTCCAAACTCTCTAAAATCCTTTCCCGTTCACTGTTAGAAATCAGAAAAGGGGAAATCGAAAACCTGATGCTTTAAATCCCATTTTAATGTAAAATAAAAACAAATCAAAAGTGGCTATGCTCCTCTTAATCTAGTGTCAAATCGTTCAAGAATAAAAAGGGAAAAAAAACCAATTTGTGATTCAGTGGGAAGCTACGAGATCTTGTGTAGCCAATACAATTGAGAACGATACTGTTTTAAATCATTCGAACTCGAGCGTTATGGAATTGGGCTGATGTTGACTAGCGGTTGGAGGAGTTGAAGTCTGTTTCGAAGGTGTAAGCGAGGTCAGAAGAGCACGACAGAAGTAAGGCGATGGTTTAGTGAAGACTGATGGGGTTTTTTGATCGCACAAAAATCCTATACAGGAAGAAGCGGTCAGAGCTGTATCAATGGCGAATGGAAGAAGAGTAGTTCGAATAGCTGAGGAGTACGAGAGCAGGAATTGATCCATCGCGATTTCTGAAGGCCGTTGGTTCTTAAAGGGATTTCAGGATGATCAGAAGTTCGAATGTGGATTTCGAACTGTTTGACTAGCGTGTATCAGGGGAGTTAATATTTTCAATTTTGGGAAGGCAACAGATAACGAACTAAGGTATTTTTATGTATTTATTTTGTACGTAAGTTAAAACTGAAATTTATACTGATAAGGGAAAATATCATTTACCATTAATGTAGAATTTGGAAACTTAAAAGGAGAAAGAAAAATATATTTAGTAGATCATTATAAATGTCGTAAATTAGATAAGTGAAAAACTTAAACTTGGAATTTTTAAGTTGTTTAACTAGGAAGAAGGAAAAATGAAATGTTAGAATACTTTTAAATAAAAACCCCAGCAAGAAAAATCCAATTGCTTATTTATAAAATTAGAAATTTTCTTATCCTAGGATAAATCGAATGAAATCATTTGTGTGGAGTTCGAAGACCCGAAAATCAATGAAAAGAAATTGACAAGTGCAGATAAAAATCACGGTGAGTAAATCTCACTCACCTTTTATTTAGAATTATTTTTATCAGTTAAAAATAATTGTTTGTTTCTTGTTTGGTTGCATTCAATATTTTTGCGCATCTTAAATATATTAGTTATTTAGGCTTGGTGGTTGCTATTATATATATATATATATATATTGGGTTGATGATTGGATTGTTCCCGCCTCGAAGCAGGATGGGTATTACTATGTTGACTAACGTCTGCGGATGCAGGAAAATAAGTTGGAGGAATCCAACTCGATTCCTCAAAAATATATTATCTGTTTATTCATTTGTTTGCATATATTGGGTCATATATGTTGTGTTAGAAAACCTGAAATAAATAATTTGTTGTTTGGTGTTTAAATATCACTAGGCCTAAATGTTGATATTTTAAAATATCGTAAAAAGGAAATTTCCAGGGTTAAAAGGGGAAATTCTATTTTTCTAAAATAGTATTGAAATTCAGATAGAATAGAAATATTAACTTGTTTTAAAGAATAAAAACAAGTAGTTCATTTATAAACGAAGTTTATAAATAAAGTGAAATGAACTATCATTGGATAATTCAGAAAATAGAAATACAAGTGTGACTTTGGGAGGGGAAATATATTTTCAAAGAAGAAATATTTTATTTGAAAACCAGACTTGCTTAATAATGGTGTTTGTAAATAGAAAGGTGAAAAATTATCATTGGATAATTTAAATATTTTAAATTCAAAATGTGAATTTAAAAATAGAAATGGGGAAATCGTTTTAAAGAAATAAATGAGGGAATTTATTTTGATGTTCAGAATATAAATTGAACTAAAATAAATCCGTAAGGATTTATGATTTGAATTCGATTAAGTTGAATTTTATTTAAATAGAAGTCAAATTGAATAAAGAGAATTTGAATAGAATTTGAATATATAGAATTTGAATAGAATTTGAATAGAATTGAAAATAGAAAATTCAAATAGAATTTGAATACGGAAAATTCAAAGAGAATTGAAAATAGAATTTGAAATAGAAAGTCGAAATCATTTCGAAATGGGAATGATGAAATATATTTCCGAATGCGGATTTTGAAACAGAATAGAAATAAATCCAAAGAATTTATAATTTGTAAAAGGAATTGGAATTTAACATAGAAGATCGAAGTATAAATAAATATATTACCAAGTTAGGAAAAATTGACAATTTTAGAAAATCGGAAATATGATGTTGAATTGGAAAAACTGATTTGATATATATCAGAATGGGGTTGAATTAATTATAAATGAAGTTCAAATGTTTATATATATAAATATAATTAAAACGTACTTGCCGCAATGCGGCAGTTCGTAAATTAGCATTTCGAACTTCAATTGAGTATATAGAACTCAATTGAAGTCGTAATTCTTTGAAATAAGAATCGCCAGGACCGATTTGATAATAGTTTTCTAATGAAAGAGGAAATTCTAATTTTCGTCGTATATATTCTGAGTTATGTCAAAATCAAATTTTCAGAAAAACTGTGCCAGAACCATTATAAAACCATAACGGTTTATTTAATTTTATAAAAGGATTATAAGTGGAAAAATCCGAATTTCTATTTAGAAAAATCCAGATTTGAGTTATTAAATATATCTGAACTCAAGTGGAGTAATGAAATGGTTTTTTTGAAACAAAATCAAATCAGATGTTTAATTGTTGAGTAGAATTAACTAATGTATGGAAAAATTAGTTAATAGAATTTTAAATCGAAATTGGACTTTGGATAAAAAAAAAGGGTTTGTAAATTCATATTTGAAATCAAATATGAAACTTGAATTAGAAATGGCATTCGATTGTTTTGAAAATAAATTAATTTATATTTAAACGTGATATGTTCAAATTACAAGTAAAATAGGCTAAGAAGCTAATTAAAGAATAAATGGGTGAAACTGAATTCAAACGATTGGATTGAGTTGAATTGAATTGAAAATAGGTGAACATGTGTTAGGAAGGTATGGAATGAAGTGTATGAAGATTATAATTCGTGTGCCCGACAAAAAGGTACACGTTTAAATTCCATATGAGGTTTAATGCGCCGTATCGCTAGCCGCTTGGCTTTTCTTTTTCTTTTTGATTGGAGAGGCCTATGTGGCGGTTTGGGGATTTTCCCGATGCTCCCGGTACAAAGGAGGTTATGGCGAAATTTTTCGGAAATTTAAGGAGTTAGAATATTTTAAGAAGATTTGATAATTATGAACCGATATATCGATATATATGGAATCCGGTTAGGAAACAAATTTAAAATCGAATATTATAAACAAAAAGGAAATCGATAATCTGGAAATAGAAAGAGAAACATATATACGTTTAAAAATGAATAATGGGTTTGTATGGTGTTGATTTTTTTTCGAGAATAATGGTTTTGAAGTTAAAGATGTTTTCCGTCAAGGTCTGAGAGGTAATTATACCCCAACTCGATTGATTTCATTTTTAATTGATAAATAGCAAGATCCAGTCTCGAAGAGAAGTGTTTGAATAAGAATTAGTTGAATAAAATATTTTGGGTTGTTGTAACAATGTTTTACACAGCATTCGTTTTAACCCAAGTGGTGGAATTTTGGAAATATAAAAGTAAATATTTCCTGAGTATAATTAAAGTAGTTGGGAAAGAGATAAGTGATTGAAATTGTTTTCGATTGCAATTCTAAGTATAGAAAATAAAAGATGGCGAAATATGGAAATGTTTCCCAAACAGCGTAAGAGACCAAGACGATTATTGAAAATTTTTGGTTAACAAATATTGGTAAAGAAATGAAGAAGTGATTGAATTAATGAAATATTAATTTATAGGCCCAGTGATTTGTTTGAAGGTTGGAATGAATGTTGTTTTTCTTCGATAGTTAAATAACCGACTATCGAAGTGTTTGCCAATATCGTTGTCAATATGGAGAGACCAGTTGGATTATTATCTGAGAACCACTCTGTATTGGCAGTAACGTTGCGAATCAGATTATATGAAGATAATGGACGATGGAGTAAAGTGCAAGGGATTTTTCTATTAATGGAAATTGTGCCTTCGGTTTCGTTCAATCCCAAAACGAATGTAAATGGACGAATGTCTGACAGAGTATTTCCAATGATCGCATATGTTGGTTTGTATAGATATATATATATGGTGGCAACAGATTTATTCCCTTAGCATAATATCCAGAATATATTTGTGCAAATCAACTAGTGATTAACGGATCTGACAATGTGGCATTCAAAGTGATTGTGCTATCAATGAATAGAAAGTAATCGTAGCCTCAGGCCTCAACAACCTAGAAATAACAAAAATCGGGCAGGCAGCATGGCTATGTGGGTCGCTCCTATTAGGGTGTATAATCACCTATCTAGAGAAATTCCTTTACTTCTTTAATCTATCGATGTTGTCCCTTTTCGGGAAACGGTTGCTGATCCCAACCGTTGGTGATATACATTCGATACACTCTAGCGAAATGAGTGGTCAGTCATGTGTGGGCCGGGTTGCAAGATGTTCTTGTGGAACCCAGTGTATTCCTCTCTAGAGATACACTATCGGAAGGAGGTTCCATACCTTATCATGTTGGAATTCCGATCTCCAATAAGCGCCATGTGGTTTTCTTGATTTTATATTATATATGGAGCGTGAGATGCAAGTGTTCCACTATATTTTATTTATTTGATTTAGATATTATAATAATATCACTGGATTTGATATCAAAAATATTTTGGGTTATCGTAAGGTAAAAACCATCCGTGTTTATGTATGGATCGGTCTTACGATTATCATTTCTTTTGAAAGGATTTTGAAAGTTAAACAAATGGTTGGAGTTTACTCACACCACTCCCATGACGGACCCAGAGTTTATTTTGTTTTGTTTTCCCTAAACTCTTGCGTGCCCAAATTTGTATGGGTAGTCAAGTAGTTGGGATTTTTTTCAGATTCACTTGGAAAAGCTGGAAGTAGGAGTCTTCACCGGTTAGCTATAGACTATCATATATTCCGCTGTGTACCATGTTTGTATCTAGAAACAAGCATTTATAACTGTTCCAGGAATAACTGTTGTGCTCTGATAATGGTATGTGTATACAGTTACTGATTTGTATTTCAAAAGTTATGTTATTTAATATATTTTATTCGTTCCCTGCGAGTTTGTGATCTTCGTTTTCTTCTATTCTGAAATTTCTTTCTTTCTATTTCTCATCCTTTAACATCTTTCTAATAATGATTTGTATTTCCATGCAATTTGGGTTGGACATGTGGTGTTATTAGTCAACTCAGATAGTACGGATTTGTGGGCTATTACAAAAATGGTTAGACGGCGTATGTTCCAATTCTCCTTCTCATACCACGTTCTGATTGCATGTATTTCGATGGTTCAAGGGCATTTGTGTCATTTAAGTCAATACCATCTCTTACTACTTCCTTTTTCTGTTGTTCTTCCCATTTCACTTTTTTTCTTCACTAGAGAACCCCTCATTTACTCAATTGCCTCTCCTAAAATTCCAATTCTTACCTTTGCTCTTTAAATTACAATTTGTATGCTTTTCGGATCCAACTCCGGATGAAATCCAGGTGTTTAACATTGAGTAACGATAGAAAATGATGGAGCGAGTTTGGTTGCTGGAATTCATACTCTTCTTCCTCCAAACTACTGAGGATTCACATTGAAATTAAAACTGTATCACTCAGCAATGGCGATTTGTTGGTTTGGGTTACAAATTTGGGGTGCCACCATTAGGTTGAGGAGTTCAACATGTTATAACCTAGGTAAACTCTCTACTTACCTTTTACTTCTCTTATATGCCTAATTTTACTTCTCTTTGTTTTCATATTGCAATATTTCATCCATAAGTAGATTATGGAGAAACCCCTGTTATGACATACCATTTGTTAGATATTAGTCGATGTTTAAGGTAATAACTACCATTTTTTCACTATAGTTAATTGTTTATAGTGTAAATAATTGCATGAATGATAAATTCTTATATTGCATTAGATTAAACCAACTAGCTGACTTCTTTTAACACACCAATTATTTGTGTAGTTTTAAAGAAAAACTTTTTACATGACTGCATTATATAACAAATTGCTAACTACATATTACGATTGCACTTTTAATAATATTTTTAAATACATTTCTGTTTTTCTACTATTATTGTAATGACCCGGAAAATTCGATGCTCGAATTTTCGACACAATTACATCATATGTCCAAACTCGAGTACCAAACATCCAGAAAGTTATTAGAAAGAAGTTAGAGGGTGAGATAAGAGAGAAAGAAATATTAGAATAGAAAAAGAAGAAGAAACACCACACAGAGTCTCTCATCGCAACGGAACAAAATATAATATGTAAATAATCTTTATTGAGAGCTTGATATAAAACTTACAAATCAACAGAATACAGCTTACAGCCAACACATCTGGACAGTTATAATAATCTGTCCTAATATACAACACACAGCGGAATAATATGATATCATACGTCTAAATTCTTCTAGCTCGTCTCTTCACAACATCCGATAACCTGGACCTGTACAACCTGGTCTAACCCAAGCATTACAAATACCGGTTCAGTCTAGTGAACCAGAGTGAGAACAACTCGCAAAGTTTTAATAACATCCATATTGATTTTAAAGTCAAAAATCCTTATGAAAGAAAAGGATAATAGTAAGACTAGCCCACACATAAACACAGATGGTTTTTACCTTACTATAACCCAAAACAGTTTAAAAATCATATCTTATTCTGATATTATAATAGTGTCCAAATACAAATAAATAACAATCTAACGGAACTCTTGCATCTCACGCTCCACATATATAGTATACAATCAAAACCGCGGGCGCTTATTGGAAATTGGATTCCGACTATGACAAGCTATGGAACCACCTGCCGATAGTGTATCTCTAGTGGCGAATACACTGAGTTCAACAAGAACGTCTTGCAACCCGGCCCACACATGACCGACCACTCATTTCACTTAAGTGTATCGAATGTATATCACCAACGGTTGGGATCAGCAACTGTTTCCAAAAAAGGGACAGCATCGATAGATTAAAAAAGCAAAAGGAATTTCTCTAGATAGGTGATTATATACCCTAATGGGAGCGACCCACATGGCCATGCTGCCTGCCCGATTTTTGTCATTTCCCAGTTGTGAAGCTTGAGGTTATAACGTATCTTTTGGAACATCTGTCCACCATTCACTTTGAATGCTACATCGTCAAATCCGCCAGAAATCACTAATTGACTTCCACAAAAATAATCAAGTTGTTAAGTTAGGAGAAGGTGTCTTCTCCGCCGCCACAGAAATATGTTTGAGGAAATCAACGTACGTAATCCCTTTTGGAAATACTCTGTCAGACATCCGTCCATACAAGTTGTCTTAGGACTGGACAAACCGAAGGTACTCTCCTACTGCATCCTTGAATTACCATATGGAACAGTAGCGAGTAGTCCTTGCAACCCGTAAATTTTCCTTACGACCGAATCACGTCAGAATACCTTTGGCTGTACAACCAGAGAATATTTGTAACGACCCGGATTTTTGGCGACTTTGGTTATCGACATAAGCTCGATGTCGATAACCAAAACATCGAAAAATCCCGGTAATTAATGAAAGAAATTAGAGGGGGAGAATAGATAATATAGAAACATAGAATAGAAGAAGAAGAAGAACACAACATCAGAGTAACACGAACCTCACAGCGGAACGAATAACATATAATAGATAACATAACTTTGAAATATAACAGTTATGTATACAATAGCACTTATCAGAGTACAACACTTACAACACAGCGGAATTAAACTATAGCTATATGATCTTGAAGCCTCCTGCTCCAAGCTCTCCAAGTATATCTGTAAAATCCTGACTACTTGAATGCCCGTACAAAATTGGGCACCCAAGAGTTTAGGGAAAACAACAAAGTAAACTCCGAGTCAGTCATGGGACTGGTATGAGTAAAACAGTTTAAAAACAGTTGAACAAGTAAACGATATCTCATAAGACCACGCCGTATAACGGAACGGGTTTTTCCCTTATGAGAATCCAAAATATCTTTATGTCAAAAACCTTTTGATATTATAATAATGTCTATCAACCACAATATAATAATCATCTAGCAGAAACGCTTTCATCTCACGTTCTACATATATGGTATACAATCAAAACCGCAAGCACGTATTGGGTAATGGATTTCCAACTATGGCAAGGTATGGAACCACCTTCCGATCAGTGTACTCTAGGAACGATACACCGGAGTTCAACAAGAACATCTTGCAACTCAGCCACACATGACCGACCACTCATTTCACTTGAGTGTATCGAATGTACATCACCAACGGTTGGGATTAGCAACCGTTCTCGTATATATATGGAACAGCATTGATAGATTAAAGAAGCAAATGAATATTCTCTAGATAGGTGATTATACACCCTACTTCGGTGCGACCGACTTAGCCATGTTGCCTGCCCGATTTCTATCATTTACCGATTGATGAGGCTAGAAGCTACGCTTTATCATCACATCAGATTGACTTCGAATGCCACATTGTCAGATCCATCGAAAATCACTAATTGACGTCTATAACATTACATTATGTGTTAGCTAAAGAAGTTTCCTTCTCCGCTTCCACTCTTGGTACGGTTGAAGAAATCAAAGTACGTGACCTTTCTGGAAATACTCTGTCAGACATTCATCCATACAAGTCATCCTCATTCACTTAGAATGTCACATCGTCATACCCGCCAAATCACAAATTGATTTATCCAAAAATAACACGGGTATACAGCTTAGAGAAACGAATTCGTCCGCCACCAAACGTGAATACGTTTGAACAGATCAACTTATGCGATCCATTGGATATACTCTGTCAGACCTTCGTCCATACAAGTTGTCCTGGGACTGGACAAACTGAAGGCACTATTCAGTATATCCATCTTAGTCACTGTTATCTAAGACTTATACAACAGCCCTTGCATTTTACTCCGTCTTCAATTTTCTTTGGCATATATGATTCGCAACGCTTATGCCAATACAGAGTGGTTCTTTGGATAATAATCCAACCGGTCTCTCCATATTAACAACGTTAAAATGGTCAAAACTTTGATAGTCTGTGAATTAACTATCAAAGAAAAACAAGTGTGCAAACAACGATATTATTTCCAGATGGAAATTATATCGAACAAACATCATTTAACATTAATCTCTTTAGTTCATTTTCATCTCCTGTTTCCCTATATTCAATATTTCTTATTTTCTAAATTTAGAAAATATATGTTATTAACATTGGGGACATTTCCATTTCTTGTTTTCTATATTAGAAAACATTTCTGGTTCTTATTGGAAAACATTTCCAAAACTCGTACATTGGACTTAGGCGGATGTTTAAACAAACCATCGCGATGCCAACTCAAATCATTACACTTATTAACTATATTCACTTAACCACCACTTACTATCAAACCTTAGTCATTTCTTAGTAAAAAACGATGTCAGTCAAGTTGGGGTATAATTACCTCTCAGACCTTAACTGAACAACGGTTTAAACTTCGGGATATACAAGGTTTATCCTTTAAAACTTAAACAAACTTCCTTACGAAATTCTCTTTCGAATAATCTCTATTCGATAACTCCTCCATTTGAATAACTACATTCGATAATCTTTCTTTTGAATAACTATATTCGATAAACTCCTTTTGGTTAACTCTATTTGCTTAACTCTATTTGATTTACTCTATTTGATTAACCCTATTCACTTAACTCCTGTCGAATAAACTATATTCGATAACTCCTCTAACTCTATTCGAATAAACTATATTCGATTAACTCCTCTAATTCTATTCGAATACTCCTATTTAGTTAACTTAACTCGATTGCTTAATCTTGATAACTCAACTTGATAACCTAACTTGATTATCTTAACTTGATAACTTAATCTTGATAACTCAACTTGATAACCTAACTTGATTATCTTAACTTGATAACTTCATTTTGATTAACTAAACGCGCTAACTCAATTTGAATAACTTAACTTGATTATCTTAACTTGATAACTCAAATTGACTGATTCAACTTGGCTAACCCATTTGATTAACTCGACATGGCAAACCTACTTTGTTAATGTGAAAACCCGTAACTTCCCCGTAAAGGAAAGCGTCGGATAGTTCGAGAACAAACCACAGCAGAACGCATATAGAAGAACGTTTCATTGTATATCACAACAATACATCAGATTACAAGAATATACAGAGTATAAAAGAATAAATATTACACAGAAATATCAGAGATTTAAATTACATTTAAATACATAGCAGCGGAAAATAATACAATACACAACTAGAAGGAGATATACGGATACAAAGCTTTCCGGATATCGTTCCAGCTGTAAACCAGGATCCTGTGAATATAAATCTGCAAAACCAAAACTACTAGCTGCCCGTGTCAAAATAAGGGCACCCAGAGTTTAGGTTAAAACAATAAACTCCAGGTCAGTCATGTGACTGGTGTGAGAACTAAAACAGTTAATCTTTATTTTTAAAGCTAGGTAAATCAAGGGACCACGCCGTATAACACGGAACGGGTTTCCTCCCAAGAATACCAGTGCATAAAACAACAGCGCAATGCTAAATAAAGAAAAATGAAGCTGTTATAAGACCCAGGTCCCATCACACAATGCAACGCAGCCGAGGATAGGGTTTTCCCTTATAACAGCCAAAGAATGCTTGATACGTTTAAAACAAATTGTTTGATACTATAATAAGTGCATAGTGCATAAAACAACTTCAAATCATAAGTATCAATCATAGGCGGCATGAATGCCCCATACCACTATGTCGCCATATATAGGTTATACAATCAAAATCGCAAAGTCACGTATTTGGAAATTGGATTTCCATCTATGAACCGAGGCAAAAGATAGTCCTCAACCGATTCGAGACAATCTAGCCCATGTCTCAGGATCAGAGCTCGAGTGACCCTTGGATCGTCAGGGCCGGTCCACCGATGTGGATTAAAATGCCTGAACACTACGTTTCCCCGCCCTTTGGGGCGTAAATGAGCCAACTAAATGACTCCATCGGTTCGAGAACGACCGATCAATCCGAGGCGCCTCGCAACAGCAACAACCACATAAGTCAAACTCGTCAGGGCGTGTAAAACCACTGACGCCACTTTTTATCTAGAAGGAAACGCATGCCCTCCCTGAGGTCCGTCTCCCGTTTTTGGTTCATACCGGGTGTGAAACACGCGAGGTAAACGTTACACAAAGCTACGCCACAAAGGCCGTGCTTTGATCATCACCACAAGACTTTGCTTTTCAACAGAAGCCTTGATCATTTGCATCTTAGCATGCCACACAGGCAAACCATCCTATGCAACCGATATCAGTCACACAGAATGAAATCCGATGTCAGACACACAGTCCATTTACAAGTCCGTTCTGGGTCTGAACGAAACCGGAGGCACCTAGTACCCCGCATATCCATCGATCTCCAAGTACGTCTGGACGATCACTAACTGTTTCCATCTTCTTGGGTGTACAGCCCAATCAAGATCATCAGTTATCACCCAAACGACGTGAAGACCTCCGGTCTTCGACCATCGTCTTCATCTTCGACTTATCGTCGTATCAGTTATTCAGAATGGGATAAACCCGGTGTGAAGACCCGTAACTTCCCCGTAAAGGAAAGCGACGGATAGTTCGAGAACAAACCACAGCAGGACGCATGCAAAAGAACATTTCATTGTATATTACAACAATGCATCAGATTACAAGAATATACAGGGTACAAATGAAAATTACACAGAAATATCAGAGATTTAAATTACATTTAAATACATCGCAGCGGAAAATAATACAATACACAACTAGAATGAGATATACGGATACAAAGCTTTCCGGATATCGTTCCAGCTGTAAACCAGGATCCTGTGAATAAAATCTGCAAAACCGAAACTACTAGCTGCCCGTGTCAAAATAAGGGCACCCAGAGTTTAGGTTAAAACAATAAACTCCAGGTCAGTCATGTGACTGGTGTGAGAACTAAAACAGTTATTAATCTTTATTTTCAAAGTTAGGTAAATCAAGGGACCACGCCGTATAACACGGAACGGGTTTCCTCCCAAGAATACCAGTGCATAAAACAAACAGCGCAATGCTAAATAAAGAAAAATGAAGCTGTTATAAGACCCAGGTCCCATCACACAATGCAATCGCAAGCCGGAGGATAGGGTTTTTACCTTATAATAGCCAAGAATGCTTGATACGTTGAAAACAAATCATTTGCTACTAATATAAGTGCATAGTGTATAAAACACTTCAAATCATAAGTATCAATCATAGGCGGCATGAATGCCCCATACCACTATGTCGCCATATATAGGTTATACAATCAAAATCGCAAAGTCTCGTATTTGGAAATTGGATTTCCGTCTATGAACCGAGGCTAGGGGCAAGATCCTCAACCGATTCGAGACTGCCTAGCCCGAGTCTCAGGATCAAAACGCATCGACCCTTGGATCGTCAGGGCCGGTCCACACGGAGTGGATTAAAAATGCCTGAGCACTACGTTTCGCCGCCCTTTGGGGCGTAAGCGAGCCAACGAATGACTCCATCGGACCCGGATCGTCCGATCTAACCGAGGCGCCTCGCAACAGCAACAACCACATAAGTCAAACTCGTCAGGGCGTGTAAAACCACTGACGCCACTTCTAGCTAGGAGGAAACGCAGGCCCTCCCTGAGGTCCGTCTCCCGTTTTTGGTTCATACCTGGTGTGAAACACGCGAGGTAAACGTTACACAAAGCTACGCCACAAAGGCCGTGCTTTGATCATCACCACAAGACTTTGCTTTTCAACAGAAGCCTTGATCATTTGCATCTTAGCATGCCACACAGGCAAACCATCCTATGTCAGACACACAGTCCATTTACAAGTCCGTTCTGGGTCTGAACGAAACCGGAGGCACCTAGTACCCCGCATATCCATCGATCTCCAAGTACGTCTGGACGATCACTAACTGTTTCCGTCTTCTTGGGTGTACAGCCCAATCAAGATCATCAGTTATCACCCAAACGACGTGAAGACCTCCGGTCTTCGACCATCGTCTTCATCTTCGACTTATCGTCGTATCAGTTATTCAGAATGGGATAAACCCGGTCTTTCCGAATAACTCGCGTATATTTTAAATAAGTGTTACACAAACACAACATACGCCTCATTCCAATTCATTAGTCACTAACCGTAAATTAATCAAGAGAATAATTCCCCAAATATTAACCCCGAAGGCCGAAACCAACATCAGATCAATATCCAGAAAACCATTCTGCTTGGCTAACCGCCAGTTAGTTTCTAAATTTCACATTCAAATCTAATTAAAGATTTAACTATCGCCTGGAGCAAAACTGGTGATACTCCATTCTCGATCTTTTCAATCTAATTAAAGATTCATTAAAACTCCACTTAGTTTTAATCTGTGACTGGGTTAAAGAATCAGTGTCATTAAAAACACGGTTCACGATAAACCCAAAGTCACATCCCATTAATTATCGGGTTAAAGAGTAAGTGTTATTTAAAACACTGTTCACGATAAACCCAAAAATCAATATCCATTCAATTCCAATTAAATATTATTTAATTGGTACACTTCATTAAATCTAAATCAAAAGATTTAATCTTTTCTCAACTGGGTTCAAGAACAGTGTTAGTGAAGACACCATTCACGACAAACCCAAATCACACTCGATATTCAATACAAGGCTCTGAATAGAAAATATATCGGCTTATATTCAATATCAAATTCTACGACTAACAAATGTCGTATTGGAAATAACGATATAAATATATATATCTTTCAAATTTCCATAACAACACCTGTATAATCACGAATTCCAACATCGAAATATTCCGAAGACAATTTCGATTCAAATCCACTCCAATGCAATCATTGGAAATTTTGGTTATTTTTAAAACCCTTTTTGAATTCAATTTATTTATTTAAAAATAAATAGAATTATAATTCTAGTTCAAAACTAGTTCAATTCGATAAAAATCTATTTTTATCTTTTCAAATATGGGGTTTTTCATCCCAATCCTTTCTAAATCATTTCTTATGATTTTACATAAATTATTACTATTTTTAATAATTTTATCAAGGCCCGTACAGTCGATTTCCATCAATGGCCATCGAACTGCACTTACAGCGACCTTTTTCGAATTTGATTTGGACATAATTCCAAATCCAACCGTTAGATTTCTAATTTCTAATATTCGTTAGAAAGCTCTTTTCGATACGAACCCAACGGTTCCGGTTTTAGGAGAATCCGACGGTCGGATCTCCCGTAATGTCCGTTAGAAATAAATGGTCGAAATTCACGAACTGCCGCGGCGCGGCGCGTTCTATTTAGGCCATTATATTATATATATATAATATATATAATATATATTTCGTCGATTTCTATTCAAAACGAATTATATAAATAGTTTTAAAATCGTTTCAAAACCTATTTCAACTTTCATTTCAATTCAAATCAAAATTGAATTCTTCTTTATAAATTCGTTTAAAATCCATTTCTATTCAATTCAAATTTCAATTCAATTTGAATTCATATTCAATTCAATTCATTTCGAAATCGTTTTCAATTCAATTCATTTCGAAATCGTTTTCAATTCAATTCATTTCGAAATCGTTTTCAATTCAATTCATTTCGAAATCGTTTTCAATTCAATTCATTTCGAAATCGTTTTCAATTCAATTCATTTCGAAATCGTTTTCAATTCAATTCATTTCGAAATCGTTTTCAATTCAATTCATTTCGAAATCGTTTTCAATTCAATTCATTTCGAAATCGTTTTCAATTCAATTCATTTCGAAATCGTTTTCAATTCAATTCATTTCGAAATCGTTTTCAAAATCGATATAAATATCGTTCACGTCAAAATGGCGTCAATCTAATCAACACGGCTTCATATATTCCTTTATTTTCAAATATTCTATTTCAAATATTTCTTTTTCAAAACTGGAATGAGGCCCAATCAATTACCATATAAAATTAATTATATGGATTTTCATACAACACATGTATATAATAGCATTGAAAATAATCAACCATCAACCAAAGTGCACTACACTGTATAAGCATCAAATATAGATATTCAACGCTTATAACAGCCTGTCAATCAATCGATCGACATATTTAATCAATCAGGATGAGTGAACTTCAAATTTCATCCTAACACCCGTGTGGGGTTTCAAACAATCAAACACATATTTTATTTGTGCAGTTAGGCGATGTGTAAAATTTATCGACCCAATCAACGTCATTCAAATAGGTGTACATAAACAAACCGTCTGGTTTGTAAATGAATATTTATTTATTCACATTCACGTTAAAAATTATATTTTTAACGATAACACATTTTATTTTAACATATAAATTTCTATTCAGTTCATTCTTTAAATAAAATGCTATTTTTATTTTTCTAACTTATTTTAGAAAATTTCGGCGGCATAACGGCACGATACTAGAAACGGGACAAGGCCTAGCCTTATCCCCGGTCTAGTGAAGGCCCACGCCATTCACTCATCAATCAAATCAATTTCATTTTGCAAACCACAAAATTTGGAGTAAGGGTCTAACCTAGCCTTACTCCTACGCCTTATAACGGCGCACGTCTAATCCTAACCAATTTATCGATTCGATTTTTCCACATCACAAACCACATTCAAACCAATTCGCAATCAATCACCAAACAATCAAACAAACAAGTCCATGGTCTGTGGACGATTGTGTCGGGTGCTACTAAGCACCGTCTGCATCCTAGTATATATATATATAACTAGAAAAATAAATTGAAAGGTGAGAAGTTCTCACTTATAGCTATCCTAGCTCCACGGCTCTTCATTTGCAGAAGTCTTCGTCGTTTCGCCTTATTGTCACCTTCGTTGTCCGCTTTCACTACATATGTAAAAATCCCATTTTTACTTCGCTATTCAATATATAAAAATCGAATTTTTATTTCAAAGTTCAATATATAAAAATAAGCATATTTTCACAACGCTACTATATAGATAAAAATTATATTTTTATCACCTTATTCTTCATATAAAAATTTCACCCTTTCAAAAATAAAGTTTTCACCTTTATAAAAACAAAGTTTTCGCCTTTTTTAAAATAAAGTTTTCAACTTTATAAAAACAAAGTTTTCGCCTTTTTTAAAATAAAGTTTTCAACTTTATAAAAACAAAGTTTTCGCCTTTTTAAAATAAAGTTTTCGCCTTTTTAAAATAAAGTTTTCAACTTTATAAAAACAAAGTTTTCGCCTTTTTAAAATAAAGTTTTCAACTTTATAAAAACAAAGTTTTCGCCTTTTTAAAATAAAGTTTTCAACTTTATAAAAACAAAGTTTTCGCCTTTTTAAAATAAAGTTTTCAACTTTATAAAAACAAAGTTTTCGCCTTTTTAAAATAAAGTTTTCAACTTTATAAAAATCAGTTTTTAAATTGAAGAAAAATAAATAAATTTGAAATTAAAAACTTACATTGTATTTTCAGAGGAGGGGGGTGTTCTTCGTCGAACTAGGGGCCATGGAGGTGGTGGGTGGTTGGCTAGGGGGAGTGGCACTGGTCGGCGGTGGCACACTTAGCTGGTGTTGGCGGTTTTAGGTACAAGAGGGGGTTTGGAGGTTCGGTTTTAGAGAGGAGGGAGGGGGAACGACCGTCAGAGGTCGGGGGTGGTGATGGCCGGAGGCGCGCGGCCTGAGGGGGGGGGGGGGTGACGGTTGTAGGCTCGCCAGGGGAGGCTGCAGTTGCGGGTTTCGTGGTTTTTGGGGGTTATTTGAAGAAGTAGGAGGAGGAGATAGGAAGGAGGGGGTCTGGCGACGTGTGGGGAGATCGGAGGGCGGCGGCGCCTCCGGCGGCGGAGGGCAGGGCTCCTCCGTCGATCGTGAGATAGTTTTTTTTTCTTTTTTTTTTTGTTTAATGAAATCGGGGGGGGGGCTGGTAGTTAAGGGGAAAGAGATATATTTTTTTTTTTTTTTTTTTTTGATTAAATTAATTTAAATTCTCTCTCCTGAGCTGACTTTTCATATGACCTCCAAACGAGGCCCACCGCCCGCCGTCCATAGCGTTTTACCCCCATTCCGAACACAATGGGATATGTATCGTCAGCTGATTCGACTGTTACAATCAGTTTCCTTTTGAATTTACATTTAAATCACTATATTGAATTTTAAACGCACATTTCAAATTACCGGGGTCACATACTAACTAGAAAAATTCTAGAAAAATATTTTCTAGCTTCGTATCAACGATACGGTCCTAACAAAACTAGTTTCGTCGAATTCTGAGACCGTTTGAAAAATGGCCAATTTCCAGTCGATTAAAATCCACTGAAAATGGTCAAACGCGTTTTCCTTTGCCACGCTCACATATTGATTCGAAAAATTACGAAATTTGAAACCTAGCAATAACTTAATATCACGGACCCAACAAAACTGGTTTCGTCGAAATCCGAGCTCGTTTGCAAAATTGCTATTTTTAAGGGCCTGAATTCCATAGCGACTATTCAGAATTTTCAACTGGACATATCTTATCATTTCTAAAATGAAATCTCAGTTTGTCAACTTCGTTGGAAAGATATTCACTATTAGATCTTAATGTTTTTGGTTTCAATAAAATCCGGATTGTTTTGCACCCGGTATATTCAATTGAAGTTTGAAATCGAATTATCGAACTACCGCGCCATTTTCAATTCTATTTATAATTATATATAATTATTTATATTCTAACGACGACGTATATAATATAAACGTTCGAATTATATTCAATATAAATTTCTCGTCAATATTATTTAAAATATTTCATTTTAAATAATCAAAATTCGCTAAAATTGCCAAAATAAAAATTTTAAACTGGCCCAGAATTTCCGGGTTGTTACAATCTCCCCCACTTAAAACTTTTCGTCCCCGAAAAGGAACAAAGTCGAAAGTGGTTTGATTATTCAGCTCTATGTTCGATCTGGCTTTCATTCTCCAACCTTTTGGTTTCTGAGAATTTTCAAAATTTCAAAAATTTGGCTAACACCCTAAATTTTTGAAAAATTTCGCCATAACCTCCCCTGCACTGGGAGCATCGGGGAATTTCAAATAGCTTCCCCGGTCCTTCAGATCTCAAAAAGAAAAAGAAAAAGCCAAGCGGCTAGCCAATAGGCTCACAAAATCATCATCACCCAAACAAAACAGGAAATTATGTAGTAAACATGTACCTATTTGTCGGGCAAACAAATTTTATTCTCTGGCTCTAGCCTCCTTGCTATGACCTGTTCAATGATATATATGCATATGCAAGCAAATGCGACCAAATTTCAATACAAGTCAATATTTGATTCAGTTCGGCAAAATGGCTAAAAATTAGCAAACAAATAAACGAACAACACAAACATCAATCAATTTGTGGATTAGAGTTTCAAATTCATAATTTTGATACATATACAAAAATCATGTTTTTGATGCCAAATCACAACAATAGGCCCTATCTAATTTTGGTTCTCACACCAGTCAATAGGAAATATATAGGAATCTCACTTTCGTCACTCGAATATAAATGCTGATGATGATGCACCATCATCAGGATCATCCCCGGGTGACTAGTGTGTGGTCCCATATCTATCCAATATATTAAAACTTTGAATACACGCGGATCAGACGAATACGCAAAATCTATATATACTGGATTGTCCACGTCAATATAAATAAATAACCAAATACGAATAATTGATTTAAATTTTCAAAACAAAAATTTGTTTTATTTTAAAAATAAACTCTTCACACTCGTTCTAGGATACTACTGATCCCATCTCTAACGAGTCATTCTAATTGGATATTACTAATCCAATATCTGATGAATTCTTTCGTATGGTTCCAATGTGTCTTGTTCTCTAGCTTTGTAAACCAAAGCTCTGATACCAACTGTGAAGACCCGTAACTTCCCCGTAAAGGAAAGCGACGGATAGTTCGAGAACAAACCACAGCAGGACGCATGCAAAAGAACATTTCATTGTATATTACAACAATGCATCAGATTACAAGAATATACAGGGTACAAATGAAAATTACACAGAAATATCAGAGATTTAAATTACATTTAAATACATCGCAGCGGAAAATAATACAATACACAACTAGAATGAGATATACGGATACAAAGCTTTCCGGATATCGTTCCAGCTGTAAACCAGGATCCTGTGAATAAAATCTGCAAAACCGAAACTACTAGCTGCCCGTGTCAAAATAAGGGCACCCAGAGTTTAGGTTAAAACAATAAACTCCAGGTCAGTCATGTGACTGGTGTGAGAACTAAAACAGTTATTAATCTTTATTTTCAAAGTTAGGTAAATCAAGGGACCACGCCGTATAACACGGAACGGGTTTCCTCCCAAGAATACCAGTGCATAAAACAAACAGCGCAATGCTAAATAAAGAAAAATGAAGCTGTTATAAGACCCAGGTCCCATCACACAATGCAATCGCAAGCCGGAGGATAGGGTTTTTACCTTATAATAGCCAAGAATGCTTGATACGTTGAAAACAAATCATTTGCTACTAATATAAGTGCATAGTGTATAAAACACTTCAAATCATAAGTATCAATCATAGGCGGCATGAATGCCCCATACCACTATGTCGCCATATATAGGTTATACAATCAAAATCGCAAAGTCTCGTATTTGGAAATTGGATTTCCGTCTATGAACCGAGGCTAGGGGCAAGATCCTCAACCGATTCGAGACTGCCTAGCCCGAGTCTCAGGATCAAAACGCATCGACCCTTGGATCGTCAGGGCCGGTCCACACGGAGTGGATTAAAAATGCCTGAGCACTACGTTTCGCCGCCCTTTGGGGCGTAAGCGAGCCAACGAATGACTCCATCGGACCCGGATCGTCCGATCTAACCGAGGCGCCTCGCAACAGCAACAACCACATAAGTCAAACTCGTCAGGGCGTGTAAAACCACTGACGCCACTTCTAGCTAGGAGGAAACGCAGGCCCTCCCTGAGGTCCGTCTCCCGTTTTTGGTTCATACCTGGTGTGAAACACGCGAGGTAAACGTTACACAAAGCTACGCCACAAAGGCCGTGCTTTGATCATCACCACAAGACTTTGCTTTTCAACAGAAGCCTTGATCATTTGCATCTTAGCATGCCACACAGGCAAACCATCCTATGTCAGACACACAGTCCATTTACAAGTCCGTTCTGGGTCTGAACGAAACCGGAGGCACCTAGTACCCCGCATATCCATCGATCTCCAAGTACGTCTGGACGATCACTAACTGTTTCCGTCTTCTTGGGTGTACAGCCCAATCAAGATCATCAGTTATCACCCAAACGACGTGAAGACCTCCGGTCTTCGACCATCGTCTTCATCTTCGACTTATCGTCGTATCAGTTATTCAGAATGGGATAAACCCGGTCTTTCCGAATAACTCGCGTATATTTTAAATAAGTGTTACACAAACACAACATACGCCTCATTCCAATTCATTAGTCACTAACCGTAAATTAATCAAGAGAATAATTCCCCAAATATTAACCCCGAAGGCCGAAACCAACATCAGATCAATATCCAGAAAACCATTCTGCTTGGCTAACCGCCAGTTAGTTTCTAAATTTCACATTCAAATCTAATTAAAGATTTAACTATCGCCTGGAGCAAAACTGGTGATACTCCATTCTCGATCTTTTCAATCTAATTAAAGATTCATTAAAACTCCACTTAGTTTTAATCTGTGACTGGGTTAAAGAATCAGTGTCATTAAAAACACGGTTCACGATAAACCCAAAGTCACATCCCATTAATTATCGGGTTAAAGAGTAAGTGTTATTTAAAACACTGTTCACGATAAACCCAAAAATCAATATCCATTCAATTCCAATTAAATATTATTTAATTGGTACACTTCATTAAATCTAAATCAAAAGATTTAATCTTTTCTCAACTGGGTTCAAGAACAGTGTTAGTGAAGACACCATTCACGACAAACCCAAATCACACTCGATATTCAATACAAGGCTCTGAATAGAAAATATATCGGCTTATATTCAATATCAAATTCTACGACTAACAAATGTCGTATTGGAAATAACGATATAAATATATATATCTTTCAAATTTCCATAACAACACCTGTATAATCACGAATTCCAACATCGAAATATTCCGAAGACAATTTCGATTCAAATCCACTCCAATGCAATCATTGGAAATTTTGGTTATTTTTAAAACCCTTTTTGAATTCAATTTATTTATTTAAAAATAAATAGAATTATAATTCTAGTTCAAAACTAGTTCAATTCGATAAAAATCTATTTTTATCTTTTCAAATATGGGGTTTTTCATCCCAATCCTTTCTAAATCATTTCTTATGATTTTACATAAATTATTACTATTTTTAATAATTTTATCAAGGCCCGTACAGTCGATTTCCATCAATGGCCATCGAACTGCACTTACAGCGACCTTTTTCGAATTTGATTTGGACATAATTCCAAATCCAACCGTTAGATTTCTAATTTCTAATATTCGTTAGAAAGCTCTTTTCGATACGAACCCAACGGTTCCGGTTTTAGGAGAATCCGACGGTCGGATCTCCCGTAATGTCCGTTAGAAATAAATGGTCGAAATTCACGAACTGCCGCGGCGCGGCGCGTTCTATTTAGGCCATTATATTATATATATATAATATATATAATATATATTTCGTCGATTTCTATTCAAAACGAATTATATAAATAGTTTTAAAATCGTTTCAAAACCTATTTCAACTTTCATTTCAATTCAAATCAAAATTGAATTCTTCTTTATAAATTCGTTTAAAATCCATTTCTATTCAATTCAAATTTCAATTCAATTTGAATTCATATTCAATTCAATTCATTTCGAAATCGTTTTCAATTCAATTCATTTCGAAATCGTTTTCAATTCAATTCATTTCGAAATCGTTTTCAATTCAATTCATTTCGAAATCGTTTTCAATTCAATTCATTTCGAAATCGTTTTCAATTCAATTCATTTCGAAATCGTTTTCAATTCAATTCATTTCGAAATCGTTTTCAATTCAATTCATTTCGAAATCGTTTTCAATTCAATTCATTTCGAAATCGTTTTCAATTCAATTCATTTCGAAGTCGTTTTCAATTCAATTCATTTCGAAATCGTTTTCAATTCAATTCATTTCGAAATCGTTTTCAATTCAATTCATTTCGAAATCGTTTTCAATTCAATTCATTTCGAAATCGTTTTCAATTCAATTCATTTTGAAATCGTTTTCAATTCAATTCATTTCGAAATCGTTTTCAATTCAATTCATTTCGAAATCGTTTTCAATTCAATTCATTTCGAAATCGTTTTCAAAATCGATATAAATATCGTTCACGTCAAAATGGCGTCAATCTAATCAACACGGCTTCATATATTCCTTTATTTTCAAATATTCTATTTCAAATATTTCTTTTTCAAAACTGGAATGAGGCCCAATCAATTACCATATAAAATTAATTATATGGATTTTCATACAACACATGTATATAATAGCATTGAAAATAATCAACCATCAACCAAAGTGCACTACACTGTATAAGCATCAAATATAGATATTCAACGCTTATAACAGCCTGTCAATCAATCGATCGACATATTTAATCAATCAGGATGAGTGAACTTCAAATTTCATCCTAACACCCGTGTGGGGTTTCAAACAATCAAACACATATTTTATTTGTGCAGTTAGGCGATGTGTAAAATTTATCGACCCAATCAACGTCATTCAAATAGGTGTACATAAACAAACCGTCTGGTTTGTAAATGAATATTTATTTATTCACATTCACGTTAAAAATTATATTTTTAACGATAACACATTTTATTTTAACATATGAATTTCTATTCAGTTCATTCTTTAAATAAAATGCTATTTTTATTTTTCTAACTTATTTTAGAAAATTTCGGCGGCATAACGGCACGATACTAGAAACGGGACAAGGCCTAGCCTTATCCCCGGTCTAGTGAAGGCCCACGCCATTCACTCATCAATCAAATCAATTTCATTTTGCAAACCACAAAATTTGGAGTAAGGGTCTAACCTAGCCTTACTCCTACGCCTTATAACGGCGCACGTCTAATCCTAACCAATTTATCGATTCGATTTTTCCACATCACAAACCACATTCAAACCAATTCGCAATCAATCACCAAACAATCAAACAAACAAGTCCATGGTCTGTGGACGATTGTGTCGGGTGCTACTAAGCACCGTCTGCATCCTAGTATATATATATATAACTAGAAAAATAAATTGAAAGGTGAGAAGTTCTCACTTATAGCTATCCTAGCTCCACGGCTCTTCATTTGCAGAAGTCTTCGTCGTTTCGCCTTATTGTCACCTTCGTTGTCCGCTTTCACTACATATGTAAAAATCCCATTTTTACTTCGCTATTCAATATATAAAAATCGAATTTTTATTTCAAAGTTCAATATATAAAAATAAGCATATTTTCACAACGCTACTATATAGATAAAAATTATATTTTTATCACCTTATTCTTCATATAAAAATTTCACCCTTTCAAAAATAAAGTTTTCACCTTTATAAAAACAAAGTTTTCGCCTTTTTTAAAATAAAGTTTTCAACTTTATAAAAACAAAGTTTTCGCCTTTTTTAAAATAAAGTTTTCAACTTTATAAAAACAAAGTTTTCGCCTTTTTTAAAATAAAGTTTTCAACTTTATAAAAACAAAGTTTTCGCCTTTTTAAAATAAAGTTTTCGCCTTTTTAAAATAAAGTTTTCAACTTTATAAAAACAAAGTTTTCGCCTTTTTAAAATAAAGTTTTCAACTTTATAAAAACAAAGTTTTCGCCTTTTTAAAATAAAGTTTTCAACTTTATAAAAACAAAGTTTTCGCCTTTTTAAAATAAAGTTTTCAACTTTATAAAAATCAGTTTTTAAATTGAAGAAAAATAAATAAATTTGAAATTAAAAACTTACATTGTATTTTCAGAGGAGGGGGGTGTTCTTCGTCGAACTAGGGGCCATGGAGGTGGTGGGTGGTTGGCTAGGGGGAGTGGCACTGGTCGGCGGTGGCACACTTAGCTGGTGTTGGCGGTTTTAGGTACAAGAGGGGGTTTGGAGGTTCGGTTTTAGAGAGGAGGGAGGGGGAACGACCGTCAGAGGTCGGGGGTGGTGATGGCCGGAGGCGCGCGGCCTGAGGGGGGGGGTGACGGTTGTAGGCTCGCCAGGGGAGGCTGCAGTTGCGGGTTTCGTGGTTTTTGGGGGTTATTTGAAGAAGTAGGAGGAGGAGATAGGAAGGAGGGGGTCTGGCGACGTGTGGGGAGATCGGAGGGCGGCGGCGCCTCCGGCGGCGGAGGGCAGGGCTCCTCCGTCGATCGTGAGATAGTTTTTTTTTCTTTTTTTTTTTTGTTTAATGAAATCGGGGGGGGGCTGGTAGTTAAGGGGAAAGAGATATTTTTTTTTTTTTTTTTTTTGATTAAATTAATTTAAATTCTCTCTCCTGAGCTGACTTTTCATATGACCTCCAAACGAGGCCCACCGCCCGCCGTCCATAGCGTTTTACCCCCATTCCGAACACAATGGGATATGTATCGTCAGCTGATTCGACTGTTACAATCAGTTTCCTTTTGAATTTACATTTAAATCACTATATTGAATTTTAAACGCACATTTCAAATTACCGGGGTCACATACTAACTAGAAAAATTCTAGAAAAATATTTTCTAGCTTCGTATCAACGATACGGTCCTAACAAAACTAGTTTCGTCGAATTCTGAGACCGTTTGAAAAATGGCCAATTTCCAGTCGATTAAAATCCACTGAAAATGGTCAAACGCGTTTTCCTTTGCCACGCTCACATATTGATTCGAAAAATTACGAAATTTGAAACCTAGCAATAACTTAATATCACGGACCCAACAAAACTGGTTTCGTCGAAATCCGAGCTCGTTTGCAAAATTGCTATTTTTAAGGGCCTGAATTCCATAGCGACTATTCAGAATTTTCAACTGGACATATCTTATCATTTCTAAAATGAAATCTCAGTTTGTCAACTTCGTTGGAAAGATATTCACTATTAGATCTTAATGTTTTTGGTTTCAATAAAATCCGGATTGTTTTGCACCCGGTATATTCAATTGAAGTTTGAAATCGAATTATCGAACTACCGCGCCATTTTCAATTCTATTTATAATTATATATAATTATTTATATTCTAACGACGACGTATATAATATAAACGTTCGAATTATATTCAATATAAATTTCTCGTCAATATTATTTAAAATATTTCATTTTAAATAATCAAAATTCGCTAAAATTGCCAAAATAAAAATTTTAAACTGGCCCAGAATTTCCGGGTTGTTACACCCGGTCTTTCCGAATAACTCGCGTATATTTTAAATAAGTGTTACACAAACACAACATACGCCTCATTCCAATTCATTAGTCACTAACCGTAAATTAATCAAGAGAATAATTCCCCAAATATTAACCCCGAAGGCCGAAACCAACATCAGATCAATACCCAGAAAACCATTCTGCTTGGCCAACCGACAGTTAGTTTCTAAATTTCACATCCATGGGGAAAGGTTCCCATTAATTTTATCCAAGATAAATTCCTTGAATTTATTCTTTAATCCATTTTTGAATATCAATTCAAACTAGTCGGGATTAGCGAACCTTACCGAAGTAATCATTTGTTTTAATTTCCCAATCCCAACCTATTCATCCCATGAAGTAAAACTGGTAATACTTCATATCTAACACCACAGTGTTATCGGTAAATTCAATTACCATTTCACGTTCAAATCTAATTAAAGATTTAACTATCGCCTGGAGCAAAACTGGTGATACTCCATTTTCGATCTTTTCAATCTAATTAAAGATTCATTAAAACTCCACTCAGTTTTAATCGTTAACTGGGTTAAAGAATCAGTGTCATTTAAAACACGGTTCACGATAAACCCAAAATCACATTCATTAATTATCGGGTTAAAGAACAAGTGTTATTTAAAACACTGTTCACGATAAACCCAAAAATCAATATCAATTCAATTCCAATTAAATATTATTTAATTGGTACACTTCATTAAATCTAAATAAAAAGATTTAATCTTTTCTCAACTGGGTTCAAGAACAGTGTTAGTGAAGACACCATTCACGACAAACCCAAATCACATTCGATATTCAATACAAGGCTCTGAATAGAAAATATATCGGCTTATATTCAATATCGAATTCTACGACTAACAAATGTCGTATTGGAAATAACGATATACATATATATCTTTCAAATTTCCATAACAACACCTGTATAATCACGAATTCCAACATCGAAACATTCCGAAGACAATTTCGATTCAAATCCACTCCAATGCAATCATTGGAATTTTGGTTACTTTTAAAACCCTTTTCGAATTCAATTTATTTATTTAAAAATAAATAAAATTATAATTCTAGTTCAAAAACTAGTTCATTTCGATAAAAATCTATTTTTATCTTTTCAAATATGGAGTTTTTCATCCCAATTCTTTCTAAATCATTTCTTATGATTTTACACAAATTATTACTATTTTTAATAATTTTATCAAGGCCCGTACAGTCGATTTCCATCAATGGCCATCGAACTGCACTTACAGCGACCTTTTTCGAATTTGATTTGGACATATCTCCAAATCCAACCGTTAGATTTCAAATTTCTAATATTCGTTAGAAAGCTCTTTTCGATACGAACCCAACGGTTCCGGTTTTAGGAGAATCCGACGGTCGGATCTCCCGTAATGTCCGTTTGAAATAAATGGTCGAAATTCGCGAACTGCCGCGGCGCGGCGCGTTCTATTCAGGCCATTATATTATATATAATATATATATAATATATTTCGTCGATTACTATTCAAAACGAATTATATAAATAGTTTTAAAATCGTTTCAAAACCTATTTCAACTTCCATTTCAATTCAAAGCAAAATTGAATTCTTCTTTATAAATTCGTTTCAAAATTCATTTCTATTCAATTCGAATTTCAATTCAATTTGAATTCATTTCAATTCGCTTTCAATTCCATTTGAATTCGTTTTCAATTCAATTCATTTCGAAATCGTTTTCAATTCATTTTGAATTCGTTTTCAATTCAATTCATTTCGAAATCGTTTTCAATTCAATTTATTTCGAAAACGTTTTCAATTCGATATAAATATCGTTCACGTCAAAATGGCGTCAATCTAATCAACACGGCTTCATAAATTTCTATTTTCAAAATAGTTGTTATTATCAAAATATTTCGTTCAACACATGACCAATCTCAATGAATGAGTACTGTCAACACATGAACTTTTATTTTATAATA
Organism: Allium sativum; assembly: GCA_030737875.1. Taxonomy (NCBI): domain Eukaryota; kingdom Viridiplantae; phylum Streptophyta; class Magnoliopsida; order Asparagales; family Amaryllidaceae; genus Allium; species Allium sativum. The sequence continues at coordinate 502,926,287 of CM060920.1, forward strand.
TTCTTTATTTTTCAAATTGGAATGAGGCCCAATCAGTTACCATATAAAGTTAATTACATGGATTTTCATACATCACATGTATAATAGCATTGAAAACTAATCAACCATCAACCAAAGCGCACTACACTGTATAAGCATCAAATATAAATATCTAACGCTTATAACAGCCTGTCAATCAAGCGATCGACATATTCAATCAATCAGGATGAGTGAACTTCAAATTTCATCCCAACACCCGTGTGGGGTTTCAAACAATCAAACACCTATTTTATTTGTGCTGTTGGGCGATGTGTAAAATTTATCGTCCCAATCAATGTCATTCAAATAAGTGTACATAAACAAACCATCTGGTTTGTAAATGAATATTTTATTTTATTCACTTCACGTTAAAAATTATATTTTTAACGATAAAACATTTTATTTTAACCTATGAATTTCTATTCAATTCATTTATTAAATAAAATGATATTTTTATTTTTCTAACATATTTTAGAAAATTTCGGCGGCATAACGGCACGATACTAGAAACGGGACAAGGCCTAGCCTAATCCCCGGTCTAGTGAAGGCCCACGCCATTCACACATCAATCAAATTCACTTTCGTTATGCAAACCACAAAATTTGGAGTAAGGGTCTAACCTAGCCTTACTCCTTCGCCTTATAACGGCGCACGTCTAATCCTAACCAATTCATCGATTCGATTTTTCATACCACAAATCACATTCAAACCAATATCGAAATCAATCACCAATCAATCAATCAAACAAGTCCATGGTCTGTGGACGATTGTGTCGGGTGCTACTAAGCACCGTCTGCATCCTAGTATATATATATATATCTAGAAAAGAAATAGAAAGGTGAGAAATTCTCACCTATAGCTATCCTAGCTCCACGGCACTTCATTTGCAGAAGTCTTCGTCGTTTCGCCTTTTTGTCACCTTCGTTGCTGCTTTCACTACATACGTAAAAATCACATTTTTACCTCGCTATTCCATATATAAAAATCGAATTTTTAGTTCAAAGTTCAATATATATAAAAATCGAATTTTTAGTTCAAAGTTCAATATATATAAAAATCGAATTTTTAGTTCAAAGTTCAATATATAAAAATCGAATTTTTAGTTCAAAGTTCAATATATAAAAATCGAATTTTTAGTTCAAAGTTCAATATATAAAAATCGAATTTTTAGTTCAAAGTTCAATATATAAAAATCGAATTTTTAGTTCAAAGTTCAATATATAAAAATCGAATTTTTAGTTCAAAGTTCAATATATAAAAATCGAATTTTTAGTTCAAAGTTCAATATATAAAAATCGAATTTTTAGTTCAAAGTTCAATATATAAAAATCGAATTTTTATATCGCTACTCATATCAAAATATCGTCTTTTCATATTTAAAAATATGGCCTTCTCATATTTAAAAATATGGTCTTTTCTATTCAAAAAAAAACTGATCTTTCTAACCCAGTTCAAATCTTTTTCCTTTTAAAGTTTTTACTTTTAAACAAAAAAATCAGTTTTACTTTTAAAACAAAAATCAGTTTTTATTATTAAAACTAAATCAGTTTTTATTTTTAAACAAAAATCAGTTTTTATTATTAAAACTAAATCAGTTTTTATTTTTAAACAAAAATCAGTTTTTATTATTAAAACTAAATCAGTTTTTATTTTTAAACAAAAATCAGTTTTTATTACTTCTAATTAAAATCAGCTTTAATCGTTTTAAAATCATCTCAGATTTAAAGTAAAACAAGAAAATAAGTGAATAAATGAAAGTAAATAATAATAAAAAAACTTACGGGTTTTCTTGTAGGGGGGGCAGGCTAATCGGTCGATGGCGGAGCTCAGGGCAGCGGAGGGGAGCGGCTTCCAGTGCGGTGGCGCGGGGGGGGGGGGATGAAGTGGTTGCGTCGGCTATTTCGAGGGGGAAAGGGGAGTAACGGGACTGCGGAGGAGAGAGGGGTTCGATTGGGGGTTGCGGCTGGTGGGAGGAAGCGGCGCCGGAGGTCGACTTGGGGGAGGGTTGTCGCGCCAGTGGCGGCGCGCTGAGAGGAGGGCGGCGGCGGGAGTTCGACGATGTCTGGGGGTTTTTTTTTTTTTTTTTATCCTTTACAGAAGAATGATCGGGGGGGGGGCCAGAAGGTTTTAAGGGAGAGAAATTTTTTTTTTTTTAATTAATTAATTAATTTATTTTATCCTAAAGAGTTGACTTTCAAATACGACCTCTAAACGAGGCTCACCGCCTGTCGTCCATAGCGTTCTACCCCCATTCCGAACACAATGGGATATGTATCGCAAGCTGATTCGACTGTTTGAATCAGTTTCCATTAAATTTACATTTAAAACTTTGTATTGAATTTTAAACGTACATTTCAAATTACCGGGGTCACATACTAACTAGAAAAATTCCAGAAAAATATTTTCTAGCTTCGTATTGACGATACGGTCCTAACAAAACTAGTTTCGTCGAATTCTGAGACCGTTTGAAAAATGGCCAATTTCCAGTCGATTAAAATCAACTGAAACTGGTCAAACGCGTTTTCCTTTGCCACGCTCACATATTGATTCGAAAAATTATGAAATTTGGAATCTAGCAATAACTTAACATCACGGACCCAACAAAACTGGTTTCGTCGAAATCCGAGGTCGTTTGCAAAATGTCCATTTTTAAGGGCCTTTATATATATTAAAATATATATAAATTCCACAGCGACTTTTCTGAATTTTCAACTGGACATATCTTTCAACTTCTAAAGTGAAATCTCAGTTTCTCAACTTCGTTAGAAAGATATCCTTATACAGATTCAAATATTTCTTGTTTCGTTCAATTCTGACTTATATTGAATTCTGTATATTCATTTGAAATTAGAAATCGAATTTTCGAACTACCGCGCCATTTTCAATTCCTTTTATAATTATATATAATTATTATATTCTAACGACGACGTATATAATATATACGTTCGAATTATATTCAAAATAAATATTCTCGTCGATATTATTTAAAATAATTCATTTTAAATAATCAAAATTCGCCAAAATTGCCAAAATAAAAATTTTAAACTGGCCCAGATTTTACGGGTTGTTACAATCTCCCCCACTTAAAACTTTTCGTCCCCGAAAAGGAACAAAGTCGAAAGTGGTTTGATCATTCAACTCTATGTTCGATCTGGCTTCCATTCTCCAACTCTTTAGTTTCTGAGAATTTTCAAAATTTCAAAAATTTGGCTAACACCCTAAATTTTTGAAAAATTTCGCCATAACCTCCCCTGCACCGGGAGCATCGGGGAATTTCAAATAGCTTCCCCGGTCCTTCAGATCTCAAAAAGAAAAAGAAAAAGCCAAGCGGCTAGCCAATAGGCTCACAAAATCATCATCACCCAAACAAAACAGGAAATTATGTAGTAAACATGTACCTATTTGTCGGGCAAACAAATTTTATTCTCTGGCTCTAGCCTCCTTGCTATGACCTGTTCAATGTAAGTATATGTATATGCAAGCAAATGCGACCAAATTTTCAATACAATTCAATATTCGATCCAGTTAGGCATAATAGTTCAAAATTAGCAAACAAATAAACAAACAACACAAACATCAATCAATTAGTGAATTAGAGTTTCAAATTCATAATTTGATACATATACAAAAATCATGTTTTTAATGCCAATTCACAACAATGTGTTCTAACTATATTAGTTTTGGTTCTCACACCAGTCTAATGGAAATATATAGATAATCACACCTTCGTTACTCGAACATGAATACTAATGACAACTAGTCAATCATCAGCATCATCTTCGGGCTACTAGAGTATGATTCTATATCTATCCAGTATATTAAAACTTCGAATATACGTTCATGACGCGTATATGCGAAATCTTTATATACTCGATTGTCCATATTCAAAATAAATAAATAGTCAAATACGTTTTTAAAATTGTTTAAATTTCAAAACAAAATTGTTTTCATTTGAAAAAATATACTCTTCACACTCGTTCTAGGATACTACTGATCCCATCTCTAACGAGTCATTCTAATTGGATATTACTAATCCAATACCTGTTGAATTCTTTCGTACGGTTCTAATGTGTCTTGTTCTCTGAGCTTTGTAAACCAAAGCTCTGATACCAACTGTGAAAACCCGTAACTTCCCCGTAAAGGAAAGCGTCGGATAGTTCGAGAACAAACCACAGCAGAACGCATATAGAAGAACGTTTCATTGTATATCACAACAATACATCAGATTACAAGAATATACAGAGTATAAAAGAATAAATATTACACAGAAATATCAGAGATTTAAATTACATTTAAATACATAGCAGCGGAAAATAATACAATACACAACTAGAAGGAGATATACGGATACAAAGCTTTCCGGATATCGTTCCAGCTGTAAACCAGGATCCTGTGAATATAAATCTGCAAAACCAAAACTACTAGCTGCCCGTGTCAAAATAAGGGCACCCAGAGTTTAGGTTAAAACAATAAACTCCAGGTCAGTCATGTGACTGGTGTGAGAACTAAAACAGTTAATCTTTATTTTTAAAGCTAGGTAAATCAAGGGACCACGCCGTATAACACGGAACGGGTTTCCTCCCAAGAATACCAGTGCATAAAACAACAGCGCAATGCTAAATAAAGAAAAATGAAGCTGTTATAAGACCCAGGTCCCATCACACAATGCAACGCAGCCGAGGATAGGGTTTTCCCTTATAACAGCCAAAGAATGCTTGATACGTTTAAAACAAATTGTTTGATACTATAATAAGTGCATAGTGCATAAAACAACTTCAAATCATAAGTATCAATCATAGGCGGCATGAATGCCCCATACCACTATGTCGCCATATATAGGTTATACAATCAAAATCGCAAAGTCACGTATTTGGAAATTGGATTTCCATCTATGAACCGAGGCAAAAGATAGTCCTCAACCGATTCGAGACAATCTAGCCCATGTCTCAGGATCAGAGCTCGAGTGACCCTTGGATCGTCAGGGCCGGTCCACCGATGTGGATTAAAATGCCTGAACACTACGTTTCCCTGCCCTTTGGGGCGTAAATGAGCCAACTAAATGACTCCATCGGTTCGAGAACGACCGATCAATCCGAGGCGCCTCGCAACAGCAACAACCACATAAGTCAAACTCGTCAGGGCGTGTAAAACCACTGACGCCACTTTTTATCTAGAAGGAAACGCATGCCCTCCCTGAGGTCCGTCTCCCGTTTTTGGTTCATACCGGGTGTGAAACACGCGAGGTAAACGTTACACAAAGCTACGCCACAAAGGCCGTGCTTTGATCATCACCACAAGACTTTGCTTTTCAACAGAAGCCTTGATCATTTGCATCTTAGCATGCCACACAGGCAAACCATCCTATGCAACCGATATCAGTCACACAGAATGAAATCCGATGTCAGACACACAGTCCATTTACAAGTCCGTTCTGGGTCTGAACGAAACCGGAGGCACCTAGTACCCCGCATATCCATCGATCTCCAAGTACGTCTGGACGATCACTAACTGTTTCCATCTTCTTGGGTGTACAGCCCAATCAAGATCATCAGTTATCACCCAAACGACGTGAAGACCTCCGGTCTTCGACCATCGTCTTCATCTTCGACTTATCGTCGTATCAGTTATTCAGAATGGGATAAACCCGGTCTTTCCGAATAACTCGCGTATATTTTAAATAAGTGTTACACAAACACAACATACGCCTCATTCCAATTCATTAGTCACTAACCGTAAATTAATCAAGAGAATAATTCCCCAAATATTAACCCCGAAGGCCGAAACCAACATCAGATCAATACCCAGAAAACCATTCTGCTTGGCCACCCGACAGTTAGTTTCTAAATTTCACATCCATGGGGAAAGGTTCCCATTAATTTTATCCAAGATAAATTCCTTGAATTTATTCTTTAATCCATTTTTGAATATCAATTCAAACTAGTCGGGATTAGCGAACCTTACCGAAGTAATCATTTGTTTTAATTTCCCAATCCCAACCTATTCATCCCATGAAGTAAAACTGGTAATACTTCATATCTAACACCACAGTGTTATCGGTAAATTCAATTACCATTTCACGTTCAAATCTAATTAAAGATTTAACTATCGCCTGGAGCAAAACTGGTGATACTCCATTTTCGATCTTTTCAATCTAATTAAAGATTCATTAAAACTCCACTCAGTTTTAATCGTTAACTGGGTTAAAGAATCAGTGTCATTTAAAACACGATTCACGATAAACCCAAAATCACATTCATTAATTATCGGGTTAAAGAACAAGTGTTATTTAAAACACTGTTCACGATAAACCCAAAAATCAATATCAATTCAATTCCAATTAAATATTATTTAATTGGTACACTTCATTAAATCTAAATAAAAAGATTTAATCTTTTCTCAACTGGGTTCAAGAACAGTGTTAGTGAAGACACCATTCACGACAAACCCAAATCACATTCGATATTCAATACAAGGCTCTGAATAGAAAATATATCGGCTTATATTCAATATCGAATTCTACGACTAACAAATGTCGTATTGGAAATAACGATATACATATATATCTTTCAAATTTCCATAACAACACCTGTATAATCACGAATTCCAACATCGAAACATTCCGAAGACAATTTCGATTCAAATCCACTCCAATGCAATCATTGGAATTTTGGTTACTTTTAAAACCCTTTTCGAATTCAATTTATTTATTTAAAAATAAATAAAATTATAATTCTAGTTCAAAAACTAGTTCATTTCGATAAAAATCTATTTTTATCTTTTCAAATATGGAGTTTTTCATCCCAATTCTTTCTAAATCATTTCTTATGATTTTACACAAATTATTACTATTTTTAATAATTTTATCAAGGCCCGTACAGTCGATTTCCATCAATGGCCATCGAACTGCACTTACAGCGACCTTTTTCGAATTTGATTTGGACATATCTCCAAATCCAACCGTTAGATTTCAAATTTCTAATATTCGTTAGAAAGCTCGTTTCGATACGAACCCAACGGTTCCGGTTTTAGGAGAATCCGACGGTCGGATCTCCCGTAATGTCCGTTTGAAATAAATGGTCGAAATTCGCGAACTGCCGCGGCGCGGCGCGTTTATATTCAGGCCATTATATTATATATAATATATATATAATATATTTCGTCGATTACTATTCAAAACGAATTATATAAATAGTTTTAAAATCGTTTCAAAACCTATTTCAACTTCCATTTCAATTCAAAGCAAAATTGAATTCTTCTTTATAAATTCGTTTCAAAATTCATTTCTATTCAATTCGAATTTCAATTCAATTTGAATTCATTTCAATTCGCTTTCAATTCCATTTGAATTCGTTTTCAATTCAATTCATTTCGAAATCGTTTTCAATTCATTTTGAATTCGTTTTCAATTCAATTCATTTCGAAATCGTTTTCAATTCAATTTATTTCGAAAACGTTTTCAATTCGATATAAATATCGTTCACGTCAAAATGGCGTCAATCTAATCAACACGGCTTCATAAATTTCTATTTTCAAAATAGTTGTTATTATCAAAATATTTCGTTCAACACATGACCAATCTCAATGAATGAGTACTGTCAACACATGAACTTTTATTTTATAATATTCTTTATTTTTCAAATTGGAATGAGGCCCAATCAGTTACCATATAAAGTTAATTACATGGATTTTCATACATCACATGTATAATAGCATTGAAAACTAATCAACCATCAACCAAAGCGCACTACACTGTATAAGCATCAAATATAAATATCTAACGCTTATAACAGCCTGTCAATCAAGCGATCGACATATTCAATCAATCAGGATGAGTGAACTTCAAATTTCATCCCAACACCCGTGTGGGGTTTCAAACAATCAAACACCTATTTTATTTGTGCTGTTGGGCGATGTGTAAAATTTATCGTCCCAATCAATGTCATTCAAATAAGTGTACATAAACAAACCATCTGGTTTGTAAATGAATATTTTATTTTATTCACTTCACGTTAAAAATTATATTTTTAACGATAAAACATTTTATTTTAACCTATGAATTTCTATTCAATTCATTTATTAAATAAAATGATATTTTTATTTTTCTAACATATTTTAGAAAATTTCGGCGGCATAACGGCACGATACTAGAAACGGGACAAGGCCTAGCCTAATCCCCGGTCTAGTGAAGGCCCACGCCATTCACACATCAATCAAATTCACTTTCGTTATGCAAACCACAAAATTTGTAGTAAGGGTCTAACCTAGCCTTACTCCTTCGCCTTATAACGGCGCACGTCTAATCCTAACCAATTCATCGATTCGATTTTTCATACCACAAATCACATTCAAACCAATATCGAAATCAATCACCAATCAATCAATCAAACAAGTCCATGGTCTGTGGACGATTGTGTCGGGTGCTACTAAGCACCGTCTGCATCCTAGTATATATATATATATCTAGAAAAGAAATAGAAAGGTGAGAAATTCTCACCTATAGCTATCCTAGCTCCACGGCACTTCATTTGCAGAAGTCTTCGTCGTTTCGCCTTTTTGTCACCTTCGTTGCTGCTTTCACTACATACGTAAAAATCACATTTTTACCTCGCTATTCCATATATAAAAATCGAATTTTTAGTTCAAAGTTCAATATATATAAAAATCGAATTTTTAGTTCAAAGTTCAATATATATAAAAATCGAATTTTTAGTTCAAAGTTCAATATATAAAAATCGAATTTTTAGTTCAAAGTTCAATATATAAAAATCGAATTTTTAGTTCAAAGTTCAATATATAAAAATCGAATTTTTAGTTCAAAGTTCAATATATAAAAATCGAATTTTTAGTTCAAAGTTCAATATATAAAAATCGAATTTTTAGTTCAAAGTTCAATATATAAAAATCGAATTTTTAGTTCAAAGTTCAATATATAAAAATCGAATTTTTAGTTCAAAGTTCAATATATAAAAATCGAATTTTTAGTTCAAAGTTCAATATATAAAAATCGAATTTTTATATCGCTACTCATATCAAAATATCGTCTTTTCATATTTAAAAATATGGCCTTCTCATATTTAAAAATATGGTCTTTTCTATTCAAAAAAAAAACTGATCTTTCTAACCCAGTTCAAATCTTTTTCCTTTTAAAGTTTTTACTTTTAAACAAAAAAATCAGTTTTACTTTTAAAACAAAAATCAGTTTTTATTATTAAAACTAAATCAGTTTTTATTTTTAAACAAAAATCAGTTTTTATTATTAAAACTAAATCAGTTTTTATTTTTAAACAAAAATCAGTTTTTATTATTAAAACTAAATCAGTTTTTATTTTTAAACAAAAATCAGTTTTTATTACTTCTAATTAAAATCAGCTTTAATCTTTTTAAAATCATCTCAGATTTAAAGTAAAACAAGAAAATAAGTGAATAAATGAAAGTAAATAATAAAAAAAAAACTTACGGGTTTTCTTGTAGGGGGGGCAGGCTAATCGGTCGATGGCGGAGCTCAGGGCAGCGGAGGGGAGCGGCTTCCAGTGCGGTGGCACGGGGGGGGGGGGGGGGATGAAGTGGTTGCGTCGGCTATTTCGAGGGGGAAAGGGGAGTAACGGGACTGCGGAGGAGAGGGGGGGTTCGATTGGGGGTTGCGGCTGGTGGGAGGAAGCGGCGCCGGAGGTCGACTTGGGGGAGGGTTGTCGCGCCAGTGGCGGCGCGCTGAGAGGAGGGCGGCGGCGGGAGTTCGACGATGTCTGGGGGTTTTTTTTTTTTTTTTTTTATCCTTTACAGAAGAATGATCGGGGGGGGGGGGCCAGAAGGTTTTAAGGGAGAGAAATTTTTTTTTTTTAATTAATTAATTTATTTTATCCTAAAGAGTTGACTTTCAAATACGACCTCTAAACGAGGCTCACCGCCTGTCGTCCATAGCGTTCTACCCCCATTCCGAACACAATGGGATATGTATCGCAAGCTGATTCGACTGTTTGAATCAGTTTCCATTAAATTTACATTTAAAACTTTGTATTGAATTTTAAACGTACATTTCAAATTACCGGGGTCACATACTAACTAGAAAAATTCCAGAAAAATATTTTCTAGCTTCGTATTGACGATACGGTCCTAACAAAACTAGTTTCGTCGAATTCTGAGACCGTTTGAAAAATGGCCAATTTCCAGTCGATTAAAATCAACTGAAACTGGTCAAACGCGTTTTCCTTTGCCACGCTCACATATTGATTCGAAAAATTATGAAATTTGGAATCTAGCAATAACTTAACATCACGGACCCAACAAAACTGGTTTCGTCGAAATCCGAGGTCGTTTGCAAAATGTCCATTTTTAAGGGCCTTTATATATATTAAAATATATATAAATTCCACAGCGACTTTTCTGAATTTTCAACTGGACATATCTTTCAACTTCTAAAGTGAAATCTCAGTTTCTCAACTTCGTTAGAAAGATATCCTTATACAGATTCAAATATTTCTTGTTTCGTTCAATTCTGACTTATATTGAATTCTGTATATTCATTTGAAATTAGAAATCGAATTTTCGAACTACCGCGCCATTTTCAATTCCTTTTATAATTATATATAATTATTATATTCTAACGACGACGTATATAATATATACATTCGAATTATTTTCAAAATAAATATTCTCGTCGATATTATTTAAAATAATTCATTTTAAATAATCAAAATTCGCCAAAATTGCCAAAATAAAAATTTTAAACTGGCCCAGATTTTACGGGTTGTTACAGTTAACTCATTTGACTAGGTTCGACTAACTCTTTTACTATGGTTTGACTAACTCAATTGATTAGGTCCGACTAACTCTTTTGACTTGGTTTGACTAACCCATTTGATTAGGTTCGACTAACTCATTTGATTAGGTTCGACTAACTCTTTTGATTAGGTTCGACTAACTCTCTTAATTAGGTTCGACTAACTCTCTTACCATGGTTCGACTAACTCTACTCGTTTAACTCGACTAACTTTCGAATACCATATTAGCTTTACTAACTTTCGAATACCATATTCGATTTATTCGTTTCGAATAACTAAATTCGATTAACTCCTTCGAATACTAAATTCGATTAACTCCACTTCGAATAACTAATTCGATTGTCTCCTTTCGAATAACACTATCCGATTAACCCCCTTTGATTTAACTCTTATTCAAATAACTTATATTCGAATAACTCTATTCGATTTGACTCTCGTCGAATGACCCAAATCGATTTAACTCTATTTGTTTAACTCTTTCTTTTATTAACTCCTGTCAAATTTTCCTTTTTATAACCCTATTTATTTTTTTCCAAATGAATATTCCTTTATTCTATTTATTTACTAAATAAATATTCCTTTATCCTATTTATTTTCTAAATAAATATTTCTCTTTTATAATATCCTTCTGATATTATAAATACTTTAAATCTCAAACTATTTCCTTTTATAAAATCGGTTGATTTTATAAAATTCCTTTATTCTATTTATTCACTAAATAAATATTCCTTTGATTAAATCATATTTATTTAACAAATAAATATTCCTTTATTCTATTTATTCACTAAATAAATATCTCCTTTTAATTCTATTTATTCTAACAAATAAATATTTCCATTATTCTATTTGTAAATGTTTCCACAAATATTTCCTTTGATTTCCTATTTGTAAATGTCTTACAAATATTCCTCCTCCTATTTGTTTTACAAATAATTTCCTTTATATTTGTTTAACAAATATATTTCCTTTTAATTTGATAATCAAATATAATTCTTTTATCAAAATCCTTTTTCTTATATAAAAAATCCAGTGATTTTATATAAAAAAATCATTTTCAACATATACTTTTGAAAATCTCCTTTCTACATTCTGGTATTTTCTTATGGTATTTAACACACCATATAACAACGATAAATATCGTCCAAACACACATAATCAATCATCAGATTATACATCACATTATATATCACAATATATATAAATCACAGTAAAATAGATGTTGAGGAATCCAGTTGGATTCCTCCAACCTGTTTCCCTGCATCACAGATGTTAGACAATATAACTAACATCGATTTCACTTTACTGTGAAATATTCTGATAAACAGAATCGACATATAAATGTTTAACGGTTTATATATATATATATATACATATATATATATAATTTCTACTAACTGACTAGCAGTTCAATCAAAAAACCAACACACAATCAAACAGACAATTTTTAACAGTTCTAAGAATACACTGTAAAAATAGAAATATTCAGAGTTGGTGAGTTTTACTCACATTGGACTGTTATCGTTAAAACGATTAACTGTCTTTGATTCAGACGGACAATTTATTTCGCTATAAATTGTGACGGACTCCAATTGACTCACGGTCAGTTCCATTGTGTAGTGTCCGTCCATACGATCCCAACGGATCTGACCGTTCGTGATTCTGATATCGTATGACCCAGATATAAAAATTACAAGTTAGGGCTTTATAATTTAAAATTAAACTAAATTTAAGTTATAAATTCACTTAAATAAATTTGGGCCTTACATGTCCTTACCGGCCCACTACCGTCTAGCACAACCCAAACCCGCTTCACGAGCATTCTTCCCCGTCCTCATTTGTTCTAGCTCCTCTGTGAAACCGAACACCATTACCTAACTTCCTCAAACCAAACCTCCCTCCATCCTTAACAAACTCATAAACAAAATACATCATCATATTCCACTTCGAATTCTCCTCATCATCATTGCCAAAACACTCCACTCGACACTCACTTACTCGTTCCGTCGAATAACACGGTACAGAGCAGTTCGACGCTACAATGGACCGAATACCACCAAAATGCTCACAAGATGCTAAACTACCCCTTAAACTCGAATACGACTTCAGATTCAAGGATTAACCCCTAAATTTCCCAAATACCGTAACCCTAGATGTCGCCGAACAAACCACCGAGACAGTAAAACTGCGTCACACCCTGATCTGAGCACACCCCTTTGAAGAGAACCCTTCATAGATTACAAGGATGTTTGAGTTTGGATTTTTAGAGATTTCTTTGAATATTTTGAAGATGGAAATACTTTACTGTCAATGAAAAGAACGACGGAAAAATACATTGACTTTTGGAATGAAGAATTAGGTTAGAACGATAAGGGGGAGGGATATTTATAGGGGTTTAAGTTTAGATATTTTGAAGAAAGGAATATTCTCGGAATATTCTTTTGTTAATTCGTCTTCAAAAAAAACCGTGTGTTCACACACGCTACCTAAAAATCACTAAACTGGACATACTGCTAGAGTTTGACATTACGGTCCCAACGAAACTGGTTTCGTCAAATTCCGACTCCGTATGCTCACACAGCGTATTTTTAACTATCAAAATACTGATTGTTTCTCACTTTAAAAATCCGTACGGCCACACACTGACTCTAAAAATCACAAAACTAGAAATCTAACAACTATTTGACATTGCGGATCCAACAAAATTAGTTTCGTCGAATTCCGACTTCATTTGTAAAACCGGCTATTTTTAAAGCTCTGAATGACCCATTTATATATATAAATATATATAAATATATTTAAATAAAATTAAATTACATATAAATAAATTTATATTATCGTATATATTCACCGAGGAATATCATACAGCTCCAGTATAGTTATTTATTCGCTATTCTGAGTCCAGATTGAATCGATATTCAATTTACATTGAAAACCCCTTTTTAACGTATATAAAGCGTTACGAATTATAAAGGAATTCCATAGCGACTTTTCTGAAATTTGATTTGGACGTACATCAAAATCTGCACGACAAAATCCTGATTTTTCTCTTCCACTAGAAAGATATACTCCACCAGCTCCACACGTTTCTTGTTTCACAGAAATCCGGCTTAAAACGAATCATGTACATTCAGTTGAAGTTCGAATCGCAAATTTACGAACTGCAGCGCCATTTCAAGCTCGATTTTAATTATATTATAATTATACGTTCAAACTGACGTTGATTGAATATATTCGTCACTATAATTCAACTCTAAGCTGAATTAAATCTAAGGGACGACCCCGTTCACAGAATATTGTGATTTCCAATATTTTTGATTATTTCTGAATTAAATATATTATTTAATTATTTAGTTTAATTAAACATTCACTATAATTTAATTAACGACGATTTAATTCCCTAACTCACTATTAATATAATTAAATAAATAAATTATAACACCCTTGACAATGCGGGTCATTACAATATTCGACGAGCAATCCTTCCGCTTATGAAGATCCACAGTCTTCAATTGCTCCATCTTGCTCAGCATCTGATATCTTCAACGTTTTCAAATTCATTGGTCAGAATGGTTTTTGAATATAAATTCGATCCCGGTCTTTCCGTACCAACAATCGTATTGGCCAGATTTGATAGTCGGTTCTTTAACTATCAAATAAACAACCATTCAATCATGAAAATAAAATGAATTCATTGATTGAGTACTCAACAACATTTAGCCCTTTTAATTATTAATAATTAATGAATGATTAAATAAACTTCTAAATCTTACATATATTTTAAAATATGGTATTTACTTCTTACTAGTATTTTCAAAACCGTTTCATTTCAATATTTGAGAAAAACATCTTATAACTATATCCAATATTCCATCTTACTTATTGTTTCAAAACATTAGTAACCACATTATTCATGCATATCTATACTCCAAAAACCATTAGCCCCTATCCGTAAATTAGTAAGCGAATAACTCCTTAAGTATCAACCCCGAAGATTGAAATCAACATCAGATTGACGCTCAGGAAATCATTCAATTCAACTAATCTCCAGTTAAGTTCAAACTCTTATCTTAACTCGTTACCGATCCATTAATTCCACTTCTAGTCCATTTAACTATTTCCACTTTGAAAATCTCATTTTCAAACTCCATTTTTAAATAACGTTAATTTAAAACATAGCGTTTTGGGCCTCACGCTCCCTTTTATAAATATCGTTTATACAATTCTAGCTTACTATGCACGCCTTTTATCCGCTTCCTTTTTCTTAATTCAAACACCTAATTTAAGCTCTCGTCTCGACTTAAAATTCCTTTTATAACTTAGTTATAAAACTCAGTTTTAGTATAAAACCGTTCATCCACTCTTTTCAAAAATCCGATTACAATATCCACTTGGTTACTCATTACTAATTGATCGCTTAATGTGACGAAAAGGAATTTCGCTCGGCTCGTACCAGTCGCTAAACCGATCCAGGCCGTTCGAAACGCCCTATCGTTTGAGAACACGACATAACAGAACGCATATAAAAGAACATTCCATTGTATATTACAACAATGCATCAGATTACAAGAATATACAGAGTATAAACGAATATTACACAGAAATATCAGAGATTTAAATTACATTTAAATACATAGCAGCGGAAAATAATACAATACACAACTAGAATGAGATATACGGATACAAAGCTTTCCGGATATCGTTCCAGCTGTAAACCAGGATCCTGTGAATATAAATCTGCAAAACCAAAACTACTAGCTGCCCGTGTCAAAATAAGGGCACCCAGAGTTTAGGTTAAAACAATAAACTCCAGGTCTGTCATGGGACTGGTGTGAGAACTAAAACAGTTATTAATCTTTATTTTAAATCATTAGGTAAATCAAGGGACCACGCCGTATAACACGGAACGGGTTTCCTCCCAAGAATACCAGTGCATAAAACAAACAGCGCAATGCTAAATAAAGAAAAATGAAGCTGTTATAAGACCCAGGTCCCATCACACAATGCAACGCAGCCGAGGATAGGGTTTTCCCTTATAACAGCCAAAGAATGCTTGATACGGTTAAAACAAATCGTTTGATACTATTATAAGTGCATAGTGTATAAAACAACTTCAAATCATAAGTATCAATCATAGGCGGCATGAGCGCCCCATCCCACTATGTCGCCATACTAGGCTCTACAAATAAAACCGCGAATGTCACGTATTTGGAAATTGGATTTCTGTCTATGAACCGAGGCAAAAGATAGTCCTCAACCGATTCGAGACAATCTAGCCCATGTCTCAGGAACAGCCGCAACTGCCCCATGGAGCGACAGGGCCGGTCCACCGATGTGGATTATTATGCCTGAACACTACGTTTCCCCGCCCTTTGGGGCGTAAATGAGCCAACAAATGACTCCATCGGACCCGGATCGTCCGATCAAACCGAGGCGCCTCGCAACAGCAACAACCACATAAGTCAAACTCGTCAGGGCGTGTAAAACCACTGACGCCACTTTTTAGCTAGAAGGAAACGCATGCCCTCCCTGAGGTCCGTCTCCCGTTTCTGGTTCATACCGGGTGTGAAACTCGCGAATTCACGTTACACAAAGCTGTGCCACACAGGCTGTGCTTTGATCATCACCACAAGACTTTGCTTTTCAACAGAAGCCTCGATCTATTGCCACTTAGGCATGCCACACAGGAAATTCACTCTATGTGTTTGATATCCATCAGTATATAACCCCTGAGCTCGTATGTCTCGGAGAAGGGCGTTAAGAAAGAGAATAAATTCTCCGCCGCCAAACAGATATATATTTAATAGAAATCAATCACACAGACTAAAATCCAATGTCAGACACACAGTCCATTTACAAGTCCGTTCTGGGTCTGAACGAAACCGGAGGCACCTAGTACCCCGCATATCCATCGATCTCCAAGCACGTCTGGATGATCACCAACTGTTTCCATCTTCTTGGGTGTACAGCCCAATCAAGATCATCAGTAATCACCCAAACGACGTGAAGACTTCCGGTCTTCGACCACCGTCTTCATCTTCGACCCCACGTCGAATCAGTTATTCAGAATGGGATAAACCCGGTCTTTCTGAATAACTCGCGTATATATTATAAAAGTGTTACACAAACACAACATACGCCTCATTCCAATTCAGAATATTCTTTTATTCAAAATTTCCTATACTTTGGGAAAAGTTCCCATTAATTTTATCCAAGATAAATTCTTTAAATTTATCCTTTAATCTCCTTTGAATATCAATTCAAACTAGTCGGGATTAGCGAACCACACCGAAGTAATCATTTATTTTATTTCCCAATCCCAACCTATTCATCCCATGAAGTAAAACTGGTTATACTTCATATCTAACACCACGGTGTTATCGGTAAATTCAATTACCATTTCACGTTCAAATCTAATTAAAGATTTAACTATCGCCTGGAGTAAAACTGGTGATACTCCATTCTCGATCTTTTCAATCTAATTAAAGATTCATTAAAACTCCACTTAGTTTTAATCGTTAACTGGGTTAAAGAATCAGTGTCATTTAAAACACTGTCCACGATAAACCCAAAATCACCTTCATTAATTATCGGGTTAAAGAACGAGTGTTGTTTAAAACACTGTTCACGATAAACCCAAAATCGATATCAATTCAATTCCAATTAAATATTATTTAATTGGTACACTTCATTAAATCTAAATAAAAAGATTTAATCTTTTCTCACTGGGTTCAAGAACGGTGTTAATGAAGACACCATTCACGACAAACCCACATCATATCTGATATTCAATACAAGGCCCTGAATAGAAAATATATCGGCTTATATTCAATATCAAATTCTACGATTAACAAATGTCGTATTGGAAATAACGATATAAATATATATCTTTCAAATTTCCATAACAACATCCGTATAATCACGAATTCCAACATCGAAATATTCCGAAGACAATTTCGATTCAAATCCACTCCAATGCAATCATTGGAAATTCTGGTTATTTTTAAAACCCTTTTCAATTCAATTTATTTATTTAAAAATAAATAGAATTATAATTCTAGTTCAAAACTAGTTCATTTTGATAAAAATCTATTTTTATCTTTTCAAATATGGAGTTTTTCATCCCAAATTTCCCCAAATCATTTCTTATGATTTTACACAAATTATCACTATTTTTAATAATTTTATCAAGGCCCGTACAGTCGATTTCCATCAACGGTCATCGAACTGCACTTACAGCGACCTTTTTCGAATTTGATTTGGACGTAACTCCAAATCCAACCGTTAGATTTCAAATTTCTAATATTCGTTAGAAAGCTCTTTTCGATACGAACCCAACGGTTCCGGTTTTAGGAGAATCCGACGGTCGGATCTCCCGTAATGTCCGTTTGAAATAAATGGTCGAAATTCACGAACTGCCGCGGCGCGGCGCGTTCTATTCAGGCCATTATATTATATATATATAATATATATAATATATACTTCGTCGATTTCTATTTAAAACGAATTATATAAATAGTTTTAAAATCGTTTTCAAAAGCAATTTCAACTTTCTTTTCAATTCAAATCAAAATTGAATTCTTCTTTATAAATTCGTTTTAAAATTCATTTCTATTCAATTCAAATTTCAATTCAATTTGAATTCAATTCAATTCATTTCGAAATCGTTTTCAATTCAATTCATTTCGAAATCGTTTTCAATTCAATTCATTTCGAAATCGTTTTCAATTCAATTCATTTCGAAATCGTTTTCAATTCAATTCATTTCGAAATCGTTTAAAATCGATATAAATATCGTTCACGTCAATATGGCGTCAATCTGATCATCACGGCTTCACATATTTCTATCTTCAAATATTCTATTTCAAATATTTCTTATTATCAAAATATTCGTTATTATCAAAATATTCTTTATTTTCACGATTGGAATGAGGCCCAATCAATCACCATATAAAGTTAATTATATGGATTCCTTACAACAAATGTATATAATAGCAACGATAAATATTCAACCATCAACCAAAGTGCACTACATTGTATAAGCATCAAATATAGATATCTAACGCTTATAACAGCCTGTCAATCAATCGATCGACATATTATATCAATCAGGATGAGTGAACTTCAAATTTCATCCTAACACCCGTGTGGGGTTTCAAACAATCAAACACTTATTTTATTTGTGCAGTTGGGCGATGTGTAAAATTTATCGTCCCAATCAATGTCATTCAAATAGGTGTGCATAAACAAACCGTCCGGTTTGTAAATGAATATTTATTTATTCACATTCACGTTAAAAATTATATTTTTAACGATAAAACATTTTATTCAACCTATGAATTTCTATTCAGTTCATTCTTTAAATAAAATGATATTTTTATTTTTCTAACTTATTTTAGAAAATTTCGGCGGCATAACGGCACGATACTAGAAACGGGACAAGGCCTAGCCTTATCCCCGGTCTAGTGAAGGCCCACGCCATTCACACATCAATCAAATCAATTTCAATTCACCACACAATTCAATTTCAATCAAATAATCTAACTAATTTTTGCAATCAAACAAACAAGTCCATGGTCTGTGGACGATTGTGTCGGGTGCTACTAAGCACCGTCTGCATCCTAGTATATATATATAACTAGAAAAAGAATTTGAAGAGTGAGAAGTTCTCACCGAAAGCTATCCCCACTTCACGACACTCCATTTGCAGAAGTCTTCGTCGTTTCGCCTTTTTGTCACCTTCGTTGTCCGCTTTCACTACATATGTAAAAATCGAATTTTTACTTCGCTATTCAATATATAAAAATCGAATTTTTAGTTCGCTATTCAATATATAAAAATCGAATTTTTACTTTGCTACTCAATATATAAAAATCGAATTTTTAGTTTGCTATTCAATATATAAAAATCGAATTTTTAGTTCGCTATTCAATATATAAAAATCGAATTTTTACTTTGCTACTCAATATATAAAAATCGAATTTTTAGTTTGCTATTCAATATATAAAAATCTAATTTTTACTTTGCTATTCAATATATAAAAATCGAATTTTTAGTTTGCTATTCAATATATAAAAATCTGATTTTTACTTTGCTATTCAATATATAAAAATCGAATTTTTAGTTTGTTATTCAATATATAAAAATCGAATTTTTAGTTTGCTATTCAATATATAAAAATCTGATTTTTACTTTGCTATTCAATATATAAAAATCGAATTTTTACTTTGCTATTCAATATATAAAAATCGAATTTTTACTTTGCTATTCAATATATAAAAATCGAATTTTTAGTTTGCTATTCAATATATAAAAATCTGATTTTTTCTTTGCTATTCAATATATAAAAATCGAATTTTTAGTTTGCTATTCAATATATAAAAATCTGATTTTTTTAGTTTGTTATTCAATATATAAAAATCTGATTTTTACTATTTAAAAATCTCGTCTTTCCCCTTTTTAAAATCTCGAATCTTTTTCTTTTTAAATCTCAAATCCTTTTCTTTTTAAATCTCAAATCTTTTTTTTTTAAATCTCAAATCTTTTTCTTTTTAAATCTCAAATCCTTTTCTTTTTAAATCTCAAAATAAAATCAGTTTTTAAATTCTTTTAAAAATCAGTTTTCACCTCCTAATTAAAATCAGTTATTCCTCCTAATTAAAATCAGAAATTAAACCCTTTTTCAAATTCAGATTTATATCCTTTTAAAATCAGATTTTCAGAATTGAAAATAAAAATAAAATAAAATAAAAACACTTACATCGATCCGCGAAGAAAAAGGGGCGTCGTCAGGGTCGGAGCTGACTTCGAGGGGGGGTTCGAACTCGCAGGCGTCGAGGGGAGGGGGTATGGCTCGCGGTGGTTACCTGAGAAGGTGGTGGAGGTTCAGCAACTGAAAGGAGGTCGCGGTGAAGGGGAAAAGGCGATGCGCCTGGTCGGAGAAGGGGAGGGAAGTGACGGCTTCGATTATTGAGGAGGGGTGCGCGGCAGGCGGCTCTTCGAGGGTGGCGGCGTCGATCGCGCTAGGGGGGCTCCGTCCGTCTCCTTTTTTTTTTTTATCTGAGAATTCGATTTCGAAAAGAAAGGGGGGGGGCAGAAGTATAAAGGAGGAAATTATATATTTTTATTATTATTATTTAATTATTAAAAAGTTGACTTTCACATACGACCTCTAAACGAGGTCCACTGCCTGTCGCCCATAGCGTTTCACCCCCATTCCGAACACAATGGGATATGTACCGCAAGCTGAATCGACCGTTTCGATCAGTTTCCGTTGCATTTACATTTAAATCATTATATTGAATTTTAAACGTACCTTTCAAATTACCGGGGCCACATACGAACTCTAAAAACTCTAGAAAAATATTTTCTAGCTTTGTATTGACGATACGGTCCTAACAAGACTAGTTCCGTCGAATTCTGAGACCGTTTGAAAAATGGCCAATTTTCAGTCGATTAAAATCAACTGAAACTGGTCAAACGCGTTTTCCTTTGCCACGCTCACATATTGATTCGAAAAATTATGAAATTTGAAACCTAGCAATAACTTTACATCCCGGACCCAACAAAACTGGTTTCATCGAAATCCGAGGTCGTTTGCAAAATGTCCATTTTTAAGGGCCTGAATTCCATAGCGACTATTCAGAATTTTCAACTGGACATATCTTTTGATTTCCGCTATGAAATTTTGGGTTTCTCGGATTCGTTGGAAAGATACTATCAATTAGATCCTAATGTTTTTTGTTTCACTAAAATCCGGATTGTTTTGCACCCGGTACATTCAATTGAAGTTTGAAATCGAATTATCGAACTACCGCGCCATTTTCAATTCTATTTATAATTATATATAAATATTTATATTCTAACGACGACGCGTATAATATATACGTTCGAACTTTATTCAAAATAAATTTTCTCGTCGATATTATTCAAAATAATCTATTTTAAATATTCAAAATTCGCTAAAATTGCTAAAATAAAATTTTTAAACTGGCCCAGATTTTCGGGTTGTTACAATCTCCCCCACTTAAAACTTTTCGTCCCCGAAAAGGAACAAAGTCGAAAGTGGTTTGATTATTCAGCTCTACGTTCGCTCTGGCTTTCATTCTCCAACTTTTCAGTTTCTGAGAATTTTCAAATTTTCAAAAATTTGGCTAACACCCTAAATTTTTGAAAAATTTCGCCATAACCTCCCCTGCACCGGGAGCATCGGGGAATTTCAAATAGCTTCCCCGGTCCTTCAGATCTCAAAAAGAAAAAGAAAAAGCCAAGCGGCTAGCCAATAGGCTCATAAAATCATCATCACCCAAACAAAACAGTAAATTACGTAGTAAACATGTACCTATTTGTCGGGCAAACAAGTTTTATTCTTCGGCTCTAGCCTCCTTGCTATGACCTGTTCAATGTAAGTATATGTATACACAAGCAAATGCGACCAATTTTCAATACAATTCAATATGTGATTCAATTAGGCTAAATGGCTAAAAATTATCAACCAAATAAACAAACAACACAAACATCAATCAATTAGTGAATTAGAGTCTCAAATTCATAATTTTGATATATATAAAGAAAACATTGTTTTGATGCCAAATCACAACAATGTATTCTAGCTATATTAGTTTTGGTTCTCACACCAGTCTAATGGAAATATATAGAAAATCACACCTTCGAAACTCGAACATAAATGTTGATGATGCGATCGCTATCATCAATATCATCTTCGGGCGACTAGAGTGTGATGCTATATCTATCCAATATATTAAAACTTTGAATACACGCGGATCAGACGTATACGCAAAATCTATATATACTGGATTGTCCACATCTATATAAATAAATAACCAAATACGAATAATTGATTTAAATTTTCAAAACAAAATTAGTTTTCATGTTAAAATTTACTCTTCACACTCGTTCTAGGATACTACTGATCCTATCTCTAACGAGTCATTCTAATTGGATATTACTAACCCAATATCTGATGAATTCTTTCGTATGGTTCTAATGTGTTTTGTTCTCGAGCTTTGTAAACCAAAGCTCTGATACCAACTGTGACGAAAAGGAATTTCGCTCGGCTCGTACCAGTCGCTAAACCGATCCAGGCCGTTCGAAACGCCCTATCGTTTGAGAACACGACATAACAGAACGCATATAAAAGAACATTCCATTGTATATTACAACAATGCATCAGATTACAAGAATATACAGAGTATAAACGAATATTACACAGAAATATCAGAGATTTAAATTACATTTAAATACATAGCAGCGGAAAATAATACAATACACAACTAGAATGAGATATACGGATACAAAGCTTTCCGGATATCGTTCCAGCTGTAAACCAGGATCCTGTGAATATAAATCTGCAAAACCAAAACTACTAGCTGCCCGTGTCAAAATAAGGGCACCCAGAGTTTAGGTTAAAACAATAAACTCCAAGTCAGTCATGGGACTGGTGTGAGAACTAAAACAGTTATTAATCTTTATTTTAAATCATTAGGTAAATCAAGGGACCACGCCGTATAACACGGAACGGGTTTCCTCCCAAGAATACCAGTGCATAAAACAAACAGCGCAATGCTAAATAAAGAAAAATGAAGCTGTTATAAGACCCAGGTCCCATCACACAATGCAACGCAGCCGAGGATAGGGTTTTCCCTTATAACAGCCAAAGAATGCTTGATACGGTTAAAACAAATCGTTTGATACTATTATAAGTGCATAGTGTATAAAACAACTTCAAATCATAAGTATCAATCATAGGCGGCATGAGCGCCCCATCCCACTATGTCGCCATACTAGGCTCTACAAATAAAACCGCGAATGTCACGTATTTGGAAATTGGATTTCCGTCTATGAACCGAGGCAAAAGATAGTCCTCAACCGATTCGAGACAATCTAGCCCATGTCTCAGGAACAGCCGCAACTGCCCCATGGAGCGACAGGGCCGGTCCACCGATGTGGATTATTATGCCTGAACACTACGTTTCCCCGCCCTTTGGGGCGTAAATGAGCCAACAAATGACTCCATCAGACCCGGATCGTCCGATCAAACCGAGGCGCCTCGCAACAGCAACAACCACATAAGTCAAACTCGTCAGGGCGTGTAAAACCACTGACGCCACTTTTTAGCTAGAAGGAAACGCATGCCCTCCCTGAGGTCCGTCTCCCGTTTCTGGTTCATACCGGGTGTGAAACTCGCGAATTCACGTTACACAAAGCTGTGCCACACAGGCTGTGCTTTGATCATCACCACAAGACTTTGCTTTTCAACAGAAGCCTCGATCTATTGCCACTTAGGCATGCCACACAGGCAATTCACTCTATGTGTTTGATATCCATCAGTATATAACCCCTGAGCTCGTATGTCTCGGAGAAGGGCGTTAAGCAAGAGAATAAATTCTCCGCCGCCAAACAGATATATATTTAATAGAAATCAATCACACAGACTAAAATCCAATGTCAGACACACAGTCCATTTACAAGTCCGTTCTGGGTCTGAACGAAACCGGAGGCACCTAGTACCCCGCATATCCATCGATCTCCAAGCACGTCTGGACGATCACCAACTGTTTCCATCTTCTTGGGTGTACAGCCCAATCAAGATCATCAGTAATCACCCAAACGACGTGAAGACTTCCGGTCTTCGACCACCGTCTTCATCTTCGACCCCACGTCGAATCAGTTATTCAGAATGGGATAAACCCGGTCTTTCTGAATAACTCGCGTATATATTATAAAAGTGTTACACAAACACAACATACGCCTCATTCCAATTCAGAATATTCTTTTATTCAAAATTTCCTATACTTTGGGAAAAGTTCCCATTAATTTTATCCAAGATAAATTCTTTAAATTTATCCTTTAATCTCCTTTGAATATCAATTCAAACTAGTCGGGATTAGCGAACCACACCGAAGTAATCATTTATTTTATTTCCCAATCCCAACCTATTCATCCCATGAAGTAAAACTGGTTATACTTCATATCTAACACCACGGTGTTATCGGTAAATTCAATTACCATTTCACGTTCAAATCTAATTAAAGATTTAACTATCGCCTGGAGTAAAACTGGTGATACTCCATTCTCGATCTTTTCAATCTAATTAAAGATTCATTAAAACTCCACTTAGTTTTAATCGTTAACTGGGTTAAAGAATCAGTGTCATTTAAAACACTGTCCACGATAAACCCAAAATCACCTTCATTAATTATCGGGTTAAAGAACGAGTGTTGTTTAAAACACTGTTCACGATAAACCCAAAATCGATATCAATTCAATTCCAATTAAATATTATTTAATTGGTACACTTCATTAAATCTAAATAAAAAGATTTAATCTTTTCTCACTGGGTTCAAGAACGGTGTTAATGAAGACACCATTCACGACAAACCCAAATCATATCTGATATTCAATACAAGGCCCTGAATAGAAAATATATCGGCTTATATTCAATATCAAATTCTACGATTAACAAATGTCGTATTGGAAATAACGATATAAATATATATCTTTCAAATTTCCATAACAACATCCGTATAATCACGAATTCCAACATCGAAATATTCCGAAGACAATTTCGATTCAAATCCACTCCAATGCAATCATTGGAAATTCTGGTTATTTTTAAAACCCTTTTCAATTCAATTTATTTATTTAAAAATAAATAGAATTATAATTCTAGTTCAAAACTAGTTCATTTTGATAAAAATCTATTTTTATCTTTTCAAATATGGAGTTTTTCATCCCAAATTTCCCCAAATCATTTCTTATGATTTTACACAAATTATCACTATTTTTAATAATTTTATCAAGGCCCGTACAGTCGATTTCCATCAACGGTCATCGAACTGCACTTACAGCGACCTTTTTCGAATTTGATTTGGATGTAACTCCAAATCCAACCGTTAGATTTCAAATTTCTAATATTCGTTAGAAAGCTCTTTTCGATACGAACCCAACGGTTCCGGTTTTAGGAGAATCCGACGGTCGGATCTCCCGTAATGTCCGTTTGAAATAAATGGTCGAAATTCACGAACTGCCGCGGCGCGGCGCGTTCTATTCAGGCCATTATATTATATATATAATATATATAATATATACTTCGTCGATTTCTATTTAAAACGAATTATATAAATAGTTTTAAAATCGTTTTCAAAAGCAATTTCAACTTTCTTTTCAATTCAAATCAAAATTGAATTCTTCTTTATAAATTCGTTTTAAAATTCATTTCTATTCAATTCAAATTTCAATTCAATTTGAATTCAATTCAATTTCAATTCAATTCATTTCGAAATCGTTTTCAATTCAATTCATTTCGAAATCGTTTTCAATTCAATTCATTTCGAAATCGTTTTCAATTCAATTCATTTCGAAATCGTTTTCAATTCAATTCATTTCGAAATCGTTTTCAATTCAATTCATTTCGAAATCGTTTAAAATCGATATAAATATCGTTCACGTCAAAATGGCGTCAATCTGATCATCACGGCTTCACATATTTCTATCTTCAAATATTCTATTTCAAATATTTCCTATTATCAAAATATTCGTTATTATCAAAATATTCTTTATTTTCACGATTGGAATGAGGCCCAATCAATCACCATATAAAGTTAATTATATGGATTCCATACAACAAATGTATATAATAGCAACGATAAATATTCAACCATCAACCAAAGTGCACTACACTGTATAAGCATCAAATATAGATATCTAACGCTTATAACAGCCTGTCAATCAATCGATCGACATATTATATCAATCAGGATGAGTGAACTTCAAATTTCATCCTAACACCCGTGTGGGGTTTCAAACAATCAAACACATATTTTATTTGTGCAGTTGGGCGATGTGTAAAATTTATCGTCCCAATCAATGTCATTCAAATAGGTGTGCATAAACAAACCGTCCGGTTTGTAAATGAATATTTATTTATTCACATTCACGTTAAAAATTATATTTTTAACGATAAAACATTTTATTCAACCTATGAATTTCTATTCAGTTCATTCTTTAAATAAAATGATATTTTTATTTTTCTAACTTATTTTAGAAAATTTCGGCGGCATAACGGCACGATACTAGAAACGGGACAAGGCCTAGCCTTATCCCCGGTCTAGTGAAGGCCCACGCCATTCACACATCAATCAAATCAATTTCAATTCACCACACAATTCAATTTCAATCAAATAATCTAACTAATTTTTGCAATCAAACAAACAAGTCCATGGTCTGTGGACGATTGTGTCGGGTGCTACTAAGCACCGTCTGCATCCTAGTATATATATATAACTAGAAAAAGAATTTGAAGAGTGAGAAGTTCTCACCGAAAGCTATCCCCACTTCACGACACTCCATTTGCAGAAGTCTTCGTCGTTTCGCCTTTTTGTCACCTTCGTTGTCCGCTTTCACTACATATGTAAAAATCGAATTTTTACTTCGCTATTCAATATATAAAAATCGAATTTTTAGTTCGCTATTCAATATATAAAAATCGAATTTTTACTTTGCTACTCAATATATAAAAATCGAATTTTTAGTTTGCTATTCAATATATAAAAATCGAATTTTTAGTTCGCTATTCAATATATAAAAATCGAATTTTTACTTTGCTACTCAATATATAAAAATCGAATTTTTAGTTTGCTATTCAATATATAAAAATCTAATTTTTACTTTGCTATTCAATATATAAAAATCGAATTTTTAGTTTGCTATTCAATATATAAAAATCTGGTTTTTACTTTGCTATTCAATATATAAAAATCGAATTTTTAGTTTGCTATTCAATATATAAAAATCGAATTTTTAGTTTGCTATTCAATATATAAAAATCTGATTTTTACTTTGCTATTCAATATATAAAAATCGAATTTTTACTTTGCTATTCAATATATAAAAATCGAATTTTTACTTTGCTATTCAATATATAAAAATCGAATTTTTAGTTTGTTATTCAATATATAAAAATCTGATTTTTACTTTGCTATTCAATATATAAAAATCGAATTTTTAGTTTGCTATTCAATATATAAAAATCTGATTTTTTAGTTTGCTATTCAATATATAAAAATCTGATTTTTACTATTTAAAAATCTCGTCTTTCCCCTTTTTAAAATCTCGAATCTTTTTCTTTTTAAATCTCAAATCTTTTTCTTTTTAAATCTCAAATCTTTTTCTTTTTAAATCTCAAATCTTTTTCTTTTTAAATCTCAAAATAAAATCAGTTTTTAAATTCTTTTAAAAATCAGTTTTCACCTCCTAATTAAAATCAGTTATTCCTCCTAATTAAAATCAGAAATTAAACCCTTTTTCAAATTCAGATTTATATCCTTTTAAAATCAGATTTTCAGAATTGAAAATAAAAATAAAATAAAATAAAAACACTTACATCGATCCGCGAAGAAAAAGGGGCGACGTCAGGGTCGGAGCTGACTTCGAGGGGGGGTTCGAACTCGCGGGCGTCGAGGGGAGGGGGTATGGCTCGCGGTGGTTACCTGAGAAGGTGGTGGAGGTTCAGCAACTGAAAGGAGGTCGCGGTGAGGGGGAAAAGGCTATGCGCCTGGTCGGAGAAGGGGAGGGAAGTGACGGCTTCGATTATTGAGGAGGGGTGCGCGGCAGGCGGCTCTTCGAGGGTGGCGGCGTCGATCGCGCTAGGGGGGCTCCGTCCGTCTCCTTTTTTTTTTTATCTGAGAATTCGATTTCGAAAAGAAAGGGGGGGGGGGCAGAAGTATAAAGGAGGAAATTATATTTTTTTTTTATTATTATTTAATTATTAAAAAGTTGACTTTCACATACGACCTCTAAACGAGGTCCACTGCCTGTCGCCCATAGCGTTTCACCCCCATTCCGAACACAATGGGATATGTACCGCAAGCTGAATCGACCGTTTCGATCAGTTTCCGTTGCATTTACATTTAAATCATTATATTGAATTTTAAACGTACCTTTCAAATTACCGGGGCCACATACGAACTCTAAAAACTCTAGAAAAATATTTTCTAGCTTTGTATTGACGATACGGTCCTAACAAGACTAGTTCCGTCGAATTCTGAGACCGTTTGAAAAATGGCCAATTTTCAGTCGATTAAAATCAACTGAAACTGGTCAAACGCGTTTTCCTTTGCCACGCTCACATATTGATTCGAAAAATTATGAAATTTGAAACCTAGCAATAACTTTACATCCCGGACCCAACAAAACTGGTTTCATCGAAATCCGAGGTCGTTTGCAAAATGTCCATTTTTAAGGGCCTGAATTCCATAGCGACTATTCAGAATTTTCAACTGGACATATCTTTTGATTTCCGCTATGAAATTTTGGGTTTCTCGGATTCGTTGGAAAGATACTATCAATTAGATCCTAATGTTTTTGGTTTCACTTAAATCCGGATTGTTTTGCACCCGGTACATTCAATTGAAGTTTGAAATCGAATTATCGAACTACCGCGCCATTTTCAATTCTATTTATAATTATATATAAATATTTATATTCTAACGACGACGCGTATAATATATACGTTCGAACTTTATTCAAAATAAATTTTCTCGTCGATATTATTCAAAATAATCTATTTTAAATATTCAAAATTCGCTAAAATTGCTAAAATAAAAATTTTAAACTGGCCCAGATTTTCGGGTTGTTACACTTAAATTAGTAAAATAATAATTTACATTATCTTTAACTATGTAGAAATAGTTACTTCTTATTTAATCAAAACAAAGCGTAAACTTCTTTTCAAAATCTAATTAAAGTTAAAGCAATATGCATTAATCCATTTCATTAGATTAATTAATACCAAACTAAATTGATCAATTCTAAAACATGATCATGTTGTTAACATTTCAAATTATTCATTTCTTTAAATTAATTAATAACACAATTAATTTAAATAAATTTCATCAAATTGTTTTTTGAAACCATAAATTTAGCTATTACATTCGTTTCTGCTCGTCTCCTTATAAAACACATTAACGTAAGACTTTGATTTGTAAACTATTTAATAATACCTAAAACTTATAAAATAAAAAATAAATAAACCTTAATTTCTTTTATTGAACTTTTATTTAAATGTATAAATTTAAATCTATCTTCGGTTATAAAATAAATTTCATAACTTTATTACCGTCGATTCAACCGACGGTAAATCAACATTTGTAACAACATTTATTTTTAGGCCAACTGCTGTCAATTACTCAACCAATACTGTTTATTGGTTACAACAAAACAATTGTTGAATTTAGATTCAACAAACAATGATCAATCAATCATCCAATCATCGTGGGTAAACAGTTCATATAAATGCAACATGAAAATAAATGATAAATTTGAGGAATCCAGTTGGATTCCTCCAACCTGATTTTCCCTGCATCCAAATATGTTATTTCAGCAGTATCATTTTATTTCAATAAACGTATATAATATTCAACTACCAAACAATGACAGCAATCAAAACATCCACCAATCAATTGACAATCATAGCACACAAATATTTAAACCCAAATTATATAAAATATAAGTGGAGTAAAACTGAGTGAGTTGAACTCACCTTGATTTGATTCTCTGCTAAACCGTTGGTTTCAGTTGATTCCAACACGTCCAAACCAGCTTTAAATTATTACATTTGTTGATATGATCCAAACGTCTCAGATTTTATTCCATTCTGTTAACAAATAAGTACGTTACATTATTTACGTTGTTATGGTTTATATTTGAACTAATAAAATTTTAATTGATTAACTAATTATACATTTCAAAGTTAATGGCCACGTTAAAACATTTCTTTGGTATGTTATAATCAGACATATTATAAACCAGACGGCATGTGACCGGGTCATTTTATAAATGCACCCCTTAAATACTTAGGCCACATTAAAAATATTTTATTGTCCTAGATGGAATGTTCCTAATAACATAGGCTATATATACCTGATTTTAATCATGCTAATGCAAGGGCCCTATAATCTCCTGACATCAAGACAATAACTACTACTCACATACAAACGATGTTTGCATGCGTACCCGTGAATCATGGATGCCACAGAATAAGAACAATTATACGTATTTATGTGAATTTAGAGAATGTAGAAACTAAGAACAGATGGATCTAGTGCAGGTGATTATAACCGTTGATTTGGCAAAAGAAAACTAGATTAGGCAAGTTAACACTGTTCAGGCGTGGTTCACATTCACGGGTCATGTAAAATATTTACTGTGCCTCTTATAATGAAAATTTTGAAACTTTATATTTCCAAATTATAAATATCATTTAATAACTCTATAATATATACGTTTAACTTCTTTTTGTTTTATTATCATTATACATGGGCCGAAACCCATCATTAAGCCCAAATATTCAGTTAACTGGCAATAATGTAGATTTGGAAAATTTAAGTAATCGGTTAGGCCTATTTAATTAAGTAATCGGGCATGTATATTCTCACCGAGGCCACTATGTATGTTCCCTTCATTAAGAACGTTGCCAAATTTAATTATACATTACTAACTTATATACCCTTAATTAGGCTCCTTGGTAAACTCCAGGCAATGTTTTTCCTACGTTAAATAAATACCATTATAACAGTATGTAAATTAGGCACAATTAAATGTATTTAGGCATATTGAAAACTGGATTAACACATTTGGTTTTACTGGTCATTATCTCTTATTTATATATTTATCTGTTGTCCTCACGAACGAGGTTCCTCCATCACACAACTGCCATTCACGAGAACCTAACATGCTGAGCACTCCATGCTTCTCCTTATCCGACCTCAACATGACTTCGACCCTTGAAGAACGACATCGCAAACACAGCTCCGGTCGCCACGTCCACCTCCTATCCTTTACTACTTATTTACTTCCTCCACTATTCTCTTTTGTTTCTACGTCCCGCATGAATACTATTACTGTGCATCCCCCTCCAATCGAATATCCTCTTCCCATTGTACTGTTCGTCCCCTTGTTAGAACGCTGCACATCACCTTCTTCATTTGATGTTTTTTCCACTCAAGCCGTCAACCCAGCTTCATTCCGATATTCACGCCTCACTTCCGTTTTCTCACTCTTCATCATGGCCGCGTCCCACTTGTTGTCCATGCCAAAAGCTGCTGCGTCACCGGAGAACAGAACCTCTCCCCTTCTGTGTATCCAATCCCATCTCCACACTTCCTTCCCATCAGCCTCTCCACCATTTTCATGAATATTTCCAATGTTTTCAAGCCCAAGGCCCCCTTTATTTTATTCATTTTGATTAAGTCCGTTTTCCTTGCTGTGAAAACGAGGACGAAGAGGGTATTTATAAGATCGAAAGTTTGGGGAGCAAGTAAAGATGTTTGGTAGGCACGTTTGTTACATGGTAGGGTAGCTCTTCTTTTCAGTTGAGGGTACCATACTTCAGAGCATTGATACGAGACTTGGTTGCCAAGGCAACACAAAAAGTATAGGATGAAGGCTACAAAAGTTCGTAGGCTATAGTATGTGCAACTGCGAAAAGAAAGGAATAGGGTGGCAGTACTATTACTTAAACCTGAAGGTGTACGGTGGCGTGAGAGCAGTCTATGAATGTATTTTCATTTCCTAGACCAATATATTTCTTTCCTTAGTTTAGAATTTGATTGGATATATGCATGTGCGTGTATACTTCTTGACGAAGAAAAAGGAAATTGGGTCAGTTTTGCAGCTGTTCAAATCTTAGAGTAGCTGCGTCCTTTTTATTTAGGCATGTACCGCATGCATTTACTGCGTGCTTCCTTCTTTACAGTTCAGAATGGAAATGGGACTTTGTGCATAGCTTAAGAGAGTAGCAGGGTAGCTTGGCGTTTGGACGTGCTTCATATGGTCTCCGTTTAAATTACAATGTAGGCTGCTTGTGGGTTTTCATATCACGTAGCTTTGATTTGACACCAAGAGAAGGCAGTATGTTATGTTTTCATTGATAGGGTAGGTAGCTAGGTATTGTTGATGAAGACAGCGGAAGGTATATGCAAGACAGGGTGTTGCCTTACTAAAAAAAAGACAGGGTGTTGTGTTGTACTCACTTTTCTTCAGTATGAAGCCTTCTTAAATTATTATTTTTATGCATTGATTTAAATTGTAATTATGTGTTACTGCATGTTGCATTTGATAGATGCATTTTTCTCACTTCTTGTAGGGTTTACACACTTACCTTATTTTCCACAAACTAAGGTCCATACTGTTAATTCAGCTCAAACTGATGTGAGAGAAATATATTGGTTTTTCTATTTAATACGGTAGCGCTCCTTAAAGCCGATGTTAAATATTCGCACCTCTATACCTGATCTTCAACCGT
Source organism: Allium sativum (assembly GCA_030737875.1). Lineage (NCBI taxonomy): Eukaryota > Viridiplantae > Streptophyta > Magnoliopsida > Asparagales > Amaryllidaceae > Allium > Allium sativum. The sequence goes on from CM060920.1 coordinate 502,959,404, forward strand.
AATATATATATATATATATATATGGACTCACTGCTACATTCTAATGTCGTAAATCTCTAGAAATCATCAAAATCCAATTTCATTTGCAAAACGGCTTTAACTTATATTCAATTTATTTATCGGTTCACATTTAAATTATGCACACCGTTAAAACAACTCCTATCGCCTCCAAACTGGAAATATAGCAATAATTAATTATACGCATTCCAATAAAACTCCTTTTGTCGAAAATGGGGATCGTCTGAGAAGAAAACATTTTTTAGACCTATATAATATATCGAACAATTTTCCCGTGTGCGAAGTACGGGCTTCATCATAAGGTAAGCAACGCATTGATTTGAACGTTCTATTTCGTATGATTATTTAATTTCATCATCAATTGTTGTTGAGCGTTTTATATTTGTACTAATATACATGAAATTTCAAATTGTTAATTTCGAAATTTCGCGACATTTACGAGTTCAAATTATATAAATATAAGTTCAATCTTTGTTATATAAACGAATTATATGTTATAAATCCATTTAAAATCCCGAATTTATAAAATATATTAAATATATGACAGCCAAAAATACGGGATGTTACATTCCTTCCCCCTTAAAAGAATTTCGTACCCGAAATTACTAAGTAGGGAAAAATACTACAAATCTCATATGCTTTCAAAAATCTGACTTATTATAAGTTGAAAATCAAATCATTCAACACTTTTGGTAAACCATCGAGTACTCACCCAATCTCACCCACAATCAACAACCAATGCACAATCAACATAATCAATTCAATTGAATCTATATTTAATTCTTAGTATTTACTTGTTTGTATTCACCTGGGCTTATAATCATCAATTAACCAATATCCAATCGATTTCCATAATTCGATTTCTCAATTCCAAATTGATTTTATTTAACACTAGTATCCATTCTTAAATTAACTTAACCAAGTTAAGTCCAAATTCCATATTCAATTAACTAATTGAATCTCTAACCATTTAAAAAAAAAATCCAAATTCCGATTCATTTTAATTCCAAATTAAAATTCTCATTACTAGTTTCATATATGAAATTTCTTCGGTTATATTAAACCATTCCAGATTTAATATCCAATTTGAATTCCATTTAAATCAAGCAGTCAATTAAACACACCAATATTTCAATAATTTGATAAAATTATTTCTTTCTATATAAAAATATATCTTGGGCAAAATTATTTCATTTACCCTTTTTACAAAACAATGTCGTGTCAATTTCTAGTTCAAATGCTTCTCAACACTAGAACCGATCAAACACATAATACAAAACATTTTTATATAAAATTTACAAATACGCTCTCATATATATACATTCAATGTAATAACCCAGAAATCTGAGCTAATTTATAATTTTTTTGGCAATTTTAGCGAATTTTGGATATTTAAAATGAATTATTTTAAATAAAAACGACGAGAAATTTATTTTGAATAGAATTAGAAAATAGTTATATAGATAGTCGTTAGAATATAGATATTTATTTTTAAATATAAAAGGAATTGAAAATGGCGCGGTAGTTCGATAATTCGATTTCAAAGTTCAAATGAATATACCGGTGCAAAATAAACTGGATTTTAACGAAACCAAAAATATTCGAATCTAATTGAGAATATCTTTCCAACGAATCCGAAAAATTGAAATTTCACAGCGGGAAACCCTAATCGATCGAGCCCCCCTTCGCCTCATCGCCGACAGCGAGGCACCAGCCGCCATCTCCGGCAGAACCCACCCCCCTCCACCGCTCGCGCATCTCTCTCCTCCCCTCCTCCCGTTCGAACTCCACCCCAAATCGATCCAAAACGAAGCTGCCATCACCCACCACCTGTCATGCCGCCGCCGTGACGCAGATCGTCAAACTCCCCTAGCCACGTCAGGCGCTCTTTGCCCCCCTCCACGTTAAGCAACAGAGAGTCTTCCAACATTTTTTATTTTATCTTATTCTATGTTTATTTATTTTTAGGTTTTATTTATGAAAGTAACAGGAAGCATTGATTTTTAAACAACATGAAGTTTAGAATTTTAATTTATAAAAGTTCAGATTTTTAGAAATGGAAAGAGGTGATTCTTGAAATAAAGATATCGTTTTTATTTATATAAAGTTATCATTTTTATTGACATGAAAGAGGTGATTTCAATTCATGAAAGTTATGATTTCTAATACGTGAAAAGTTTGTATTTTTAACTAGAAAAGATTAGATTTTTATAACCAATGAAAAACTCGATTTTTACTTATAATGTAGAAGAGTAGAAATTTGATTTTTGTATTATAGTAGAGATAATAAAAATATGATTTTAATAGTATAGAAAGAATAAAAATACGATTTTTATATTATATAACTAGTAAAAATTTGATCTTTATATATGTAGCATAATAAAAATCTGATTTTTATTATATATAGGTTGAAATAAAAATGTGATTTTTATAGCGATAATATAAAAATTCGATCTTTATATATGAAGTAGAAATATAAAAATATAATTTTTATATAGTGAGAAGAATAAAAATGTGATTTTTATATACATAGCAACAATATAAAAATGTGATTTTTATATATGTAGTGGCTACGGACAATGAGATCGACAAAGGGGCGAGCACGGCGAAGATTTTCTACATATGAAGAGTCGTGGCGTTTGGTTTAGCTAATCGGTGAGAACTCCTCACTTTTATTTAATTTCTAGTTTGAAATATATACTAGGATGCAGACAGTGCTTGGTAGCACCCGACACCCGTCGTCCACAGACCATGGATGATTTGTTTGTTTGATTGCTGTGTTGTGAAATTTGATTGTGTGATGTGAAATGAAATAAAATATTTTATAGTGGAAAATATTTTATAGTTAAAAATATAATTTTTAACGTGTATATAAAATAAATATTTATAAACAAATCAGACGATTTGTTTATATACACACATTTGACTGATATTGATTGGGACGATAAATTTTACACATTGCACAACTGCACAAATAGAACCTGTGTTTGTTGTTTGAAAACCCCACATGGGTACTGGGATGAAATATGACATACACTAATCCCAATAATTAGTTGTATGTCGATCGATTGATTGATAGGCTGTGTAAGCGTTGAATATTCATATTCAATGCTTATACAGTGTGGAATGCACTCTGGATGATGGATTGCTGTTTTCATTATTGTTATACACATTTGTTGTGTGAATTCCATATAATCACATTATATGGTAATTGACTGTGTCTGATTCCAGTTCAGAATTATCGAATATTTTAAAATAATATTCAGTGAATATTGAAATGTGAAGCCATGTTAAGTAGTTAAACACCATTTTAACACGAACGGGAATTTTGTCGATTTTATTCATTTTACAATGAATATGGAAAGTGATTTCAAAATCTGATATTTTGAAATGAATTGAAATTCAAATTAAATTGAAATGAATTGAAATTCGAATTAAATTGAAATGAATTGAAATTCAAATTAAATAGAAATGAATTGAAATTCGAATTAAACTGAAATGAATTGAAATTCGAATTAAATTAAAATGAATTGAAATACGAATTAAATTGAAATGAACTGAAATTCGAATTAAATTGAAATGAATTGAATTTCGAATTAAATTGAAATTTGAATTAAATCGAAATGAATTGAAATTCGAATTAAATTGAAATGAATTAAAATTCGAATTAAATTGAAACGAATTGAAACTCGAATTAAATTGAAATGAATTGAAATTCGAATTAAAGTGAAATAAATTGAAATTCGAATTAAAGTGAAATGAATTAAATTCGAATTAAATTGAAATGAATTGAAATTCGAATTAAATTGAAATGGATTGAAATTCGAATTAGATTGAAATAGAATTGAAATCGTTTTGAATTGAATTTAAAACGTATTGAAATTGAACTAAAATCGATTTGAATTGAAACCGATTTGGATTGAAATTGATCTGAATTAAAATCGAGTTGAAATGAATTTTAAACGAATTTATATTGGAAAGATTCAATTTTGATTTGAATTTGAGATGGAAGTTGAAATCGTTTCGAAAACGAATTTAAAGCGATTTATAAAATACATTTTAAAAGGAAATCAACGAAATATATATAATATATATTTATATTATATATATATATATATATATATATATATATATATATGGCCTGAATAGAACGCGCCGCGCTGTGGAAGTTGGCGAATTTCGACCATTGACTTCGAATGGGCATTACGGGAGATCTGACCGTCGGATTCTCCGAAAACCAGAACCGTTGGGTTCGTATCGAAAAGAACTTTCTAACGAATACTAGAGATTTGAAATCTAACGGTTGGATTTGGAATTATGTCCAAATCAAATTTGGAAAAGGTCGTTGTAAGTGCAGTTCGATGGCCGTTGATGGAAATCGACTGTACGGGCCTTGATAAAATTATTAAAAATAGTAATAATTTATGTAAAATCATAAGAAATGATTTGTGAAGAATTGGGATGAAAATTTCCATATTTGAAAAGATAAAAGTAGATTTTTATCGAAATGAACTAGTTTTGAACTAGAATAATAATTTATTTATTTTTAAAATAAATAAATTGCATTTAAAATGGTTTTGAAAATAACCAGAATTTCCAATAATTGAATTGGAATGGATTTGAATCGAAATTGTCTTTGGAATTTTTCGATGTTGGATCTCATGATTATACAGATATTGTTATGGAAATTTGAAAGATACATTTACATCGTTATTTCCAATATGGTATTTGTTGGTTGTAGAATTTGTTATTGAATATAAGCCGATATATTTTCTATTCAGAGCCTTGTATTTAATATCAAATTGGATTTGGGTTTGTCGTGAACGATATCTTCAATAATACTGTTCTTAGACCCAACCATGTTAAGAAAATCAGAAACTAACTGGAGATTAGTTAAGTTGAATGGTTTCTTGGGTATTGATCTGATGTTGGTTTCGGCCTTCGGGGTTAATACTTAGGGAATTGCTCACTTGCTATTTTACGGTTAAAGGCTGATAGAATGAAATGTGATTTTTGGTTTATCGTGAACCGTGTTTTAAATGACATTGATTATTTAACCCAGTTAAAGGCAGGAAGATTAAAACCAAGTGGAGTTTTAATGAATCTTTAATTAGATTGAAATGATCAAGAATGGAGTATCACCAGTTTTGCTCCAGGCGATAGTTAAATCTTTAATTAGATTTGAACGTGAAATGGTAATTGAATTTACCGATAACATCGTGGTGTTAGATATGAAGTATTACCAGTTCTACTTCATGGGACGAATAGGTTGGGATTGGGAAATAAAATAAATGATTACTTCGGTGTGGTTCGCTAATCCCGACTAATTTGAATTGATATTCAAAGGAGATTAAAGAATAAATTTAAAGAATTTATCTTTGATAAAATTAATGGGAACCTTTCCCTAAGAATGTGAAATTTAGAAACTAACTGTAGGTTAGCTAAGCAGAATGGTTTTCTGGGTATTGATCTGATGTTGGTTTCGGCCTTCGGGGTTAATATTTGGGGAATTATTCTCTTGTTAATTTACGGTTAGTGACTGATGAATTGGAATGAGGCGTATGTTGTGTTTGTGTAACACTTGTTTATTATATACGCGAGTTATTCAGAAAGACTGGGTTTACCCCATTCTGAATAACTGATTCGACGATGAGTCGAAGATGAAGACGGTGGTCGAAGACCAGAGGTCTTCACGTCGTTTGGGTGGTTAATGATGATCTTGATTGGGCCGTACACCCAAGAGGAGGGAATCAGTTGGTGATCGTCCAGACGTACTTGGAGATCGATGGATATGCGAGGTACTAGGTGCCTCAGGTTTCGTTCAGACCTAGAACGAACTTGTAAATGGACTGTGTGTCTAACATTGGATTTTATTATGTGTGATTGATTTCTATTAAATATATATCTGTTTGGCGGTGGAGAATTTATTCTCTTGCTTAACGCCCTACTCTGAGACGTACGAGCTCAGAGGTTATATATTGATGGATATCAAACGCATGGAGTGAATTGCCTGTGTGGCATGCCTAAGTGGAAAATGATCAAGGCTTCTGTTGAAAAGCAGAGTCTTGTGGTGGATGATCAAAGCATAGCCTGTGTGGCATATCTTTGTGTAGCGTTGATTCGCGAGCGTCACACCCCGGTTGTGAACCAGAAACGGGAGAAGGACCTCAGGGAGGACATGCGTTTCTTTCTAGTTAGAAGTGGCGTCAGTGGTTTTACACGCCCTGACGAGTTTGACTAATGTGGTTGTTGCTGTTGCGAGGCGCCTCAGATATATCGGTGATTATGTGAAGCCGATGGAGTCATTTGTTGGCTCATTTACGCCCCAAAGGGCGGGGAAACATAGTGTTTAGGCATTTTAATCCACATCGGTGGACCGACCCTGTCGCTCCAAGGGTTACTCGAGCTCTGATCCTGAGGCTCGGGCTAGAGAGTCTCGAATTCGGTGAGGACTATCTTTTGCCTCGGTTCACAGATGGAAATCCAACTTCCAATACGTGACTTTGCTGTTTTATTTGTAGAGCCTAGTATGGTGACATATTGGGATGGGGCGCTTATTCCGTCTATGATTGATACTTATGATTTGAAGTTGTTTTATACACTATGCACTTATAATAGTATCAAATGATTTGTTTTAAAGGTATCAAGCATTCTTGGCTATTATAAGGTAAAAACCCTATCCTTCGGCTTGCATTGCATTGTGTGATGGGACCTGGGTCTTATAATAGCTTCATTTTTCTTTATTTAGCACTGCGCTATTGTTTTATGCACTGGTATTCTTGGGAGGAAACCCGTTTCGTGTTATACGGCGTGGTCTTTTGATTTACCTAACTTTAAAATGAAGATTAATAATTGTTTTAGTTCTCACACCAGTCCCATGACTGACCTGGAGTTTATTGTTTTAACCTGAACTCTAAGTGCCCTTATTTTGACACGGGCAGCTAGTAGTTTTGGTTTTGCAGATTTATATTCACAGGATCCTGATTTACAGCTGGAACAATAATTGGAAAGCTCTGTATCCATGTATTACTTCTAGTGTGTTTTGTATTATTTTCCGCTGCGATGTATTTAAATGCAATTTGAATCTCTGATATTTTCTGTGTAATATTTATTCATACTCTGTATATTCTTGTATTCTGATGGAATTGTTGTAACATACAATGAAATGTTCTTCTGTCTACGTTCAAATTTGTCGTGTTCTCAATACAATTCGGGCTTTCCTTACCGGGGAAGTTCGGGTCGTTTCATTTTGGTATTAGAGCTTTGGTTTTCAAAGCTCGAGAACAAGACACGTTAGAACCAAATGAAAGGATTCATCGGAGATTGGATTAGTAATATCCAATGAGAATGACTCCTTAGAGATGGGATCAGTAGTATCCTAGGACGAGTGTGAAGAGTATATTTTTAAAATGAAAACGAGTTTTGTTTTGAAATTTAAATCGTTTTATACGTATTTGAATATTTATTTTAAATTAATTTGGACAGTCCAATATATAAAGATTTTGCATATACGCCTTGCAAACGTGTATTCGAAGTTTTAATATACTGGATAGATATAGAATCACACTCTAGTCGCCTGGAGATGATTCTGATGATAGTTCGAACATCACCAGAATCGGTATTCGAGTTTCGAAGGTGTGATATCTATATATTTCCATTAGACTGGTGTGTGAACCAAAACTAGATAGGGCTTATTGTTGTGATTTGGCATCAGAAATGTGATTTTTTGACTATGTATCAAAGTTAGGAATTTGAAACGTTAATCAACTAATTGATTGTTGATTCTGTTGTTTGAATATTTTTCGATTAATTAAATGTTGGACATTTAGCAAAATTGTACCAAATAGTGAATTGTATTGAAAATTTGTCGCATTTGCATACGTATACATGTACTTACATTGAGCAGGTCATAGCAAGGAGGCAAGAGCAGAAGAATAAAATTGTTTGCCCGATATATAGGTACATGTTTATTGTATTTCTTTGGGTTTGGATGATTTTATGAGCCTATTGGCTAGCCGCTTGGCTTTTTCTTTTTGATTGAAGAAGGCCATGGGAGGCTATATGAAATATCCCGAAGTCCCCGGTGCAAGGGAGGTTATGGCGAAATTTTTCGAAAATTTATGGTGTTAGCCAAATTTTTGAAAAATTTGAAAAGTTCTTAGAAACTGAAAAGTTGAAGAACTTAAGCCGTAAAGAAAATACTAGAAGTTGAGTTGATTTGTGAAACAACTTTCGGCTTTGTTCCTTTTCGGGGACGAAAAGTTTTAAGTGGGGGAGATTGAAATAACCCAGAAATCTCAGCCAATTTAAAAATTTTATTTTGGCAATTTTAGCGAATTTTGGATATTTAAAATGAATTATTTTTAATAAAAACGACGAGAAATTTATTTTGAATAGAATTAGAACGTATATAGTTATATAGATCGTCGTTAGAATATAAATATTTATTTTTAAATATAAAAGGAATTGAAAATGGCGCAGTAGTTCGATAATTCAATTTCAAAGTTCAAATGAATGTACCGGGTACAAAATAATCCGGATTTTAACGAAACTAAAAATATTCGAATCTAATTGAGAATATCTTTCCAAAGAATCCGAAAAATTGAAATTTCATAGCGGGAATCAAAAGATATGTCCAGTTGAGAATTCAGAATAATCGCTATGGAATTCTGGCCCTTAAAAATGGAAATTTTGCAAACGACATCAGAATTCGACGAAACCACTTTTGTTGGATCCATGATGTCAAGTTATTTCTAGGTTTCAAAATTCGTAATTTTTCGAATTCATATGTGAGCATGGCGAAGGAAAACGTGTTTTGACAGTTTAAGTTGATTCTAATCAACTGGAAAATGGCCATTTTTCAAATGGTCTCAGAATTTGACGAAACTAGTTTTGTTAGGACCGTATCGTCAATACGAAGCTAGAAAATATTTTTCAGGAATTTTTCTAGTTAGTATGTGGCCCCGATAAATTGAAGTGTGCGTTCAAATTCAATATATAGAGTTATATTTTGATTTTAACAAAAACTGATGAAACGATCGAATCAGCTTACGACACATATCCCATTGTGTTCGGAATGGGGGTAATTAGCTATAGACGACAGTCGGTGGGTTCGATTTCGAGTTCGAAATAGAAATTTACTTTTTGGAGAAATTAAATAAATAAATAAAAATTCCCTTTAACCCCTTTCCTCCCCCCCCCCCCGGTTGACTCAGATCAATTTTAAGAAGAAAAAAAGAACAAAAAAGAGAAAGTCGCTATCCCTAATTGATCGAGCCCCCCACCTCCGCCTCATCGCCGACGGCGAGCCACCCGTCACCATCTCTGGCAGAACCCTCCCTCCCCTCCACCGCTCGTGCATCTCTCTCCTCTCCTCCTCCCGTTCGAACTCCACCCCAAATCGATCCAAAACGAAGCCGCCGTCACCCACCACCTTACAGGCCGCCGCCGTGACGTAGATCGTCGGACTCCCCCAGCCACGTCAGGTGCTCTTTCCCCCCTCCACGTTAAGCAACAATGAGTCTTCCAACATTGTTTATTTTATCTTATTCTATGTTTATTTATTTTCAGTTTTTATTTATGAAAGTAACAGGAAGCATTAATTTTTAAACAACATGAAGTTTAGATTTTTAATTTATAAAAGTTCAGATTTTTAGAAGTGGAAAGGGGTGATTCTTGAAATAAAGATATCATTTTTATTTATATAAAGTTATCATTTTTAATGACATGAAAGAGGTGATTTCAATTCATGAAAGTTATGATTTCTAATACATGAAAAGTTTGTATTTTTAACTAGAAAAGATTTGATTTTTATAACCAATGAAAAACTCGATTTTTACTTATAATGTAGAAGAGTAGAAATTTGATTTTTATATTATAGTAGAGATAATAAAAATATGATTTTTATAGTATAAAAAGAAAAAATACGATTTTTATATTATATAACTAGTAAAAATTTGATCTTTATATATGTAGCGTAATAAAAATCTGATTTTTATTATATATAGGTTGAAATAAAAATGTGATTTTCATAGCGATAATATAAAAATTCGATCTTTATATATGAAGTAGAAATATAAAAATATAATTTTTATATAGTGAGAAGAATAAAAATGTGATTTTTATATACATAGCAACAATATAAAAATGTAATTTTTATATATGTAGTGGCTACGGACAACGAAATTGACAAAGGGGCGAGTACGGCGAAGATTTTCTACATATGAAGAGTCGTGGCGTTTGGTTTAGCTAATCGGTGAGAACTCCTCACTTTTATTTAATTTCTAGTTTGAAATATATACTAGGATGCAGACGGTGCTTGGTAGCACCCGACACCCGTCGCCCACAGACCATGGATGATTTGTTTGTTTGATTGATGTGTTGTGAAATTTGATTGTGTGATGTGAAATGAAATAAAATATTTTATAGTGGAAAATATTTTATAGTTAAAAGTAAAAAAATTAACGTGTATATAAAATAAATATTTATAAACAAATCGGACGATTTGTTTATATACACACATTTGACTGATATTGATTGGGACGATAAATTTTACACATCGCCGAACTGCACAAATAGAATCTGTGTTTGTTGTTTGAAAACCCCACACGGGTATTGGGATGAAATATGACATACACTAATCCCAATAATTAGTTGTATGTCGATCGATTGATTGACAGGTTGTGTAAGCATTGAATATTTATATTCAATGCTTATACAGTGTGGAATGCACTCAGGATGGTGGATTGCTGTTTTCATTATTGTTATATACATTTGTTGTGTGAAATCCATATAATCACATTATATGGTAATTGACTGTGTCTGATTCCAGTTCAGAATTATCGAATATTTTAAAATAATATTGAGTAAATATTGAAATGTGAAGCCGTGTTAAGTAGTTAAACGCCATTTCAACACGAACGGGAATTTTGTCGATTTTATTCATTTTACAATGAATATCGAAAGTGATTTCAAAATCTGATATTTTGAAATGAATTGAAATTCAAATTAAATTGAAATGAATTGAAATTCGAATTAAATTGAAATTCGAATTAGATTGAAATAGAATTGAAATCGTTTTGAATTGAATTTAAAACATATTGAAATTGAACTGAAATCGATTTGAATTGAAACCAATTTGGATTGAAATTGATTTGAATTGAAATCGAGTTGATATGAATTTAAAACGAATTTATATTGGAAAGATTCAATTTTGATTTGAATTTGAGATGGAAGTTGAAATTGTTTCGAAAACGAATTTAAAGCGATTTATAAAATACGTTTTAAAAGGAAATCGACGAAATATATATATATATATATTGTTAGACCGAAATCTGGGCCTAACACCCAAATTCTATGTGAAATCCTCACAAATCACAGATTACAGATAAAAATCAGTAAAAACAGGGAACACACGAGATTTTTATAGTGGTTCGGCTCAATCCAAGCCTACGTCCACTTTATAGTTTCTCATATCCTGAGGAATTACAATTACAATGGTGTCTCACAATCCGTGAGATTCGATTATACACAATATCCTTGTGTTGTAATGAAGAAGAGGAGAAAAGAGATTGAATTTATGCACGATAGCCTCGTGTTTGATTGAGTTGAGGAGTACCCAAAGTCCTTGAATACTTGGTAATGGAAGTCGAGAGGCGTTCGTGCCGGAAAGACCCCTTGAAATGACCATCTCGTGGTGTATTTATAGGCGTAGAGAAGCTAGTAGATTCTCTGAACCGGTTCGGATCGGGTTGAGGTGGCATGCACTGAGGCAATTTCGGAGGTAGTGGAGAAAATGCTCTTCATATCGTGCTTAGACAGGTGGCAGCCGATCCGGATAAATAGGAGGCGGTTATCCCTTAAGAAGCGGTCAAAGTTGGAGTGCAGCAGCAGGTCCAAGCGGATCGGTTCGGGTCCGATCCGAACCGAGATGGAGCATCCGAACCGAAGACAGGGTGTGCACTTCTGTGCGGAGCAAGGCGGGTCGGGTCTTATGGTCCGAACCGAACCGAAGGAAATGCATGCCAGAGTTTCTAGTACAAAATTTTTCCAAGGGGGTCGGGTCTCCTCCTCCGATCTGACCCGGTTAGGGGTGATGCCAAATTTCCAAGTTCCAAGTTTCCGGTTCTGCATGCGTTCACGGAAACGGGCATAACTTTCAAACCGTAAGTCCGATTGAGCCAAACCAAAGATCAAACAGAAGCTAATTCAGAGATCTCCAAGAGTTGCAAAGCTTAGCTCCGTAATTGCTGTTTTCGGGCCCAAAAAGGTCATCTGGTAGGAGTTTCGGGCCATTCTTTGTTTGTGATGCGATTTCAACCAAATCACTTCATGTCTTCTGACGATATTCCCAACGCTTGAGTGTATTGTTGAGAAGAGATTCCATGTGTGACTGCATTGAATAAAAAGCGGGTCAACATTTTGCCCCTCAGAACATATCTTGCTGAATGAAGGAAGATATGTTATGGATAATCCAAAAAGTCCAAGGCCACGCCGGGCCTGCCAGCTGCAAGCATAATCCATACCTGCTAAGAAGAGAGAGCAAAAAGGTGTGTCAAATCCTGACAAAACTGATTACACTTTCGAGCATAAACCATGCTTGGGCGCTTGTTTGAGCATAAACCATACTCAAGACACGTTCGAATCATCCTGCCAAAACTTGACGAGGGACCTAACCTTCCGGGTATAAGCCATACCAGGAAGTTCAAACTGAGCATAAACCATTCTCGAGTTTTATTGAGTTCCTTTGCCAGATCCTGACGAAACAATAAGCCGTTCCAGAGTACAATCCATACTTAAGAATCCTAGTGAGTACAATCCATACTCATGTCGGGATAGAGCTATGCTTGCCAAAACCTGACAAGACAGTCTGTCCCTAGGCATAATCCATGCCTAGGGGTCCGAGATAAGTATAAGCCATACTTTAGCTGAGATTGAGAATCCTGCCACGACCTGACAAGATACTTAAATTGCCAAACATAATCCATGCTCGAAAAGTCCTTCCTTATTCAATTCAAAGTACAAAACCAAAGCAAATCCTGATTGGTTTGTTATCGAGTGCAGCGCACGCTTTGGAGCTAAATCCTAACCCCGAACGTGCGTACTCCGATTTAGCCAATCGGAAAACCTAAAGAAAGCAAAGAAACATATCTTAAATCCTAAGAAATGCAGGAAACGCAAATTGATCCAATCCATATCAGTTGATGACGAGCCGATGGGAGCTCGTTCCAGGGTCATTCCCTCTCCGGGGAGCAGGTGGTGGCAGCACATGTACAGGTGATGTTGGTTGTTTCACATACTCGGGTAGCTCTCCACGTCTAACCCGTTCCTCAATCAGATCTCGCAAGTGTCTACAGTCATTTGTGTCATGACCGTCCATATCGTGAAATATGCAATATTTCCCAGAATCGCGTTCTCTTTGCGATGGTTCCCTCCTGGGAGGCTTTGGATAGGAGACGTCACCGTTTGTGTTCACGTAGATGTCGGTTAGTGACGAATTGAGTTCTGTGTACTTTTCATATCTGGGCCCTCTCCAGGGCTGAGCGTTGCGGTCATTCTTGACGGTAGCTTTTCCTTTGCCTTTATCAGAATCAGACGGTTCTCCGTCTTTGAGCATGTTAACATCGAGAACTTTCTTCTTGGAGGTTGCGTCTTCTTCACGCAAAAACCTATCTGACTCAAGGTAGAATTCGCTGAGATTCCTTGGTGGGTCCCGGTACAAGGATTTTTTGAACTCCGAGTTGTCTAGAACGCCGGATACTGCCGCCGTTAATACCATAGATGGCTCAGGTCGATCAACTGATGCTGCTGCAACGTTGAATCTTTCCAGAAATGACCGCAGAGTTTCTTTAGGCCTCTGCTTGATTGTAGTTAGTGACATTACATTCTTGGGTCGAGCGATATGGACCCGAAACTGTTCAATAAAGCGAGCGACCAACATGTTCCAGCTGTTGATCGATTCAGATTCCAGCTGCCGAAACCACATAGCAGCAATGTTAGTCAAAAAGAGGGGAAAACATTTAGCCATGACGTTTTCCGATGCCGATTGAACTTCCATATGCCGTTTATAGCGCATTAGGTGCACGGTAGGATCTGCCCTGCCGTTGTATGGCTCCAGTTGTGGAAGTTTGAAATCCGGGGGATTACGGTAATTTCTAATTTCTTGTGTGAATGGATTGTGGTTGACATCATCCATGTCATTTTGATAGGTGCGGCCTCTCGAGAGGCGCTCAATAAGGCTGGCGAGCCGATCGCCTTCAAAGAGCTGTTGCAAGTTGATAAGTCCAGAGCTGGTGCCCCCAGCGTTGAGTTCATAAGAGTGTGGAAGAGTATAAGGAGCTTGGCAGGTCATCCGGTTCGGTTCGGAGGTGCCCCCTTGCTGCGGTTCGGAGAAGCGAGGGAGGTTATGGAGAGGTGCACGGTTCGGATCGGAGGTGCCGATCCGAACAGGTTCGCCTGTTCCGAACCGGGGAGCTTGATGCTGAATTTGTGTGGTATTTCCGACCCGAACTGGTGCGGATGTAGGTCGAACATGAGCGAAGCCTTGATTTCCAGAGGGGAGGCTGCTGCCCCCAGGCTCATGCAGGGTTGCTGTTCGGATCGGGTCCGAACCGATCCGGTGGGGAATGTCCCCCTATTTCCATCTGCGTTGGATTCAGATTTTGGCCCTCGGTTCGGATCCGATCCGAACCGATCCGGTTTGTTATTCCTGCTGGAGCCATTTCAGTACCATTTCCAGTGAGTTGCGCATTGCCGCTCGGCCTTCCTTCCATCCGAGCGAAGAATTGGTCGATCATCTCCTGTTGTTTGCGGAGGAGATCATCTTGCCTTGCCATTTGAGTTCTCAATTCAGCGAGAACGCCATCCATTTCATCTCTGGTTAAGTATGCTGATGGATTTTCATGAGAGGAAGCCTCCTGGCTTGCCTCGTTCCTTGTGCCTTCAGTGCCAACATCCTCAACACGAGAGAAGGTTCCGTCTTTCTTTCACTTGACCATTGATCCAATAGCCAAATAATCCGCTTCCGTTCAAGCTAGTAGAAGAAGTTGTATCGTGTGCCCCCCTTCCCGGCGCGCCAAAATGTTAGACCGAAATCTGGGCCTAACACCCAAATTCTATGTGAAATCCTCACAAATCACAGATTACAGATAAAAATCAGTAAAAACAGGGAACACACGAGATTTTTATAGTGGTTCGGCTCAATCCAAGCCTACGTCCACTTTATAGTTTCTCATATCCTGAGGAATTACAATTACAATGGTGTCTCACAATCCGTGAGATTCGATTATACACAATATCCTTGTGTTGTAATGAAGAAGAGGAGAAAAGAGATTGAATTTATGCACGATAGCCTCGTGTTTGATTGAGTTGAGGAGTACCCAAAGTCCTTGAATACTTGGTAATGGAAGTCGGGAGGCGTTCGTGCCGGAAAGACCCCTTGAAATGACCATCTCGTGTTGTATTTATAGGCGTAGAGAAGCTGGTAGATTCTCTGAACCGGTTCGGATCGGGTTGAGGTGGCATGCGCTGAGGCAATTTCGGAGGTAGTGGAGAAAATGCTCTTCATATCGTGCTTAGACAGGTGGCAGCCGATCCGGATAAATAGGAGGCGGTTATCCCTTAAGAAGCGGTCAAAGTTGGAGTGCAGCAGCAGGTCCAAGCGGATCGGTTCGGGTCCGATCCGAACCGAGATGGAGCATCCGAACCGAAGACAGGGTGTGCACTTCTGTGCGGAGCAAGGCGGGTCGGGTCTTATGGTCTGAACCGAACCGAAGGAAATGCATGCCAGAGTTTCTAGTACAAAATTTTTCCAAGGGGGTTGGGTCTCCTCCTCCGATCTGACCCGGTTAGGGGTGATGCCAAATTTCCAAGTTCCAAGTTTCCGGTTCTGCATGCGTTCACGGAAACGGGCATAACTTTCAAACCGTAAGTCCGATTGAGCCAAACCAAAGATCAAACTGAAGCTAATTCAGAGATCTACAAGAGTTGCAGAGCTTAGCTTCGTAATTGCTGTTTTCGGGCCCAAAAAAGGTCATCTGGTAGGAGTTTCGGGCCATTCTTTGTTTGTGATGCGATTTCAACCAAATCACTTCATGTCTTCTGACGATATTCCCAACGCTTGAGTGTATTGTTGAGAAGAGATTCCATGTGTGACTGCTTTGACTAAAAAGCGGGTCAACATTTTGCCCCTCAGAACATATCTTGCTGAATGAAGGAAGATATGTTCTGGATAATCCAAAAAGTCCAAGGCCACGCCGGGCCTGCCAGCTGCAAGCATAATCCATACCTGCTAAGAAGAGAGAGCAAAAAGGTGTGTCAAATCCTGACAAAACTGATTACACTTTCGAGCATAAACCATGCTTGGGCGCTTGTTTGAGCATAAACCATACTCAAGACACGTTCGAATCATCCTGCCAAAACTTGACGAGGGACCTAACCTTCCGGGTATAAGCCATACCAGGAAGTTCAAACTGAGCATAAACCATACTCGAGTTTTATTGAGTTCCTTTGCCAGATCCTGACGAAACAATAAGCCGTTCCAGAGTACAATCCATACTTAAGAATCCTAGTGAGTACAATCCATACTCATGTCGGGATAGAGCTATGCTTGCCAAAACCTGACAAGACAGTCTGTCCCTAGGCATAATCCATGCCTAGGGGTCCGAGATAAGTATAAGCCATACTTTAGCTGAGATTGAGAATCCTGCCACGACCTGACAAGATACTTAAATTGCCAAACATAATCCATGCTCGAAAAGTCCTTCCTTATTCAATTCAAAGTACAAAACCAAAGCAAATCCTGATTGGTTTGTTATCGAGTGCAGCGCACGCTTTGGAGCTAAATCCTAACCCCGAACGTGTGTACTCCGATTTAGCCAATCGGAAAACCTAAAGAAAGCAAAGAAACATATCTTAAATCCTAAGAAATGCAGGAAACGCAAATTGATCCAATCCATATCAGTTGATGACGAGCCGATGGGAGCTCGTTCCAGGGTCATTCCCTCTCCGGGGAGCAGGTGGTGGCAGCACATGTACAGGTGATGTTGGTTGTTTCACATACTCGGGTAGCTCTCCACGTCTAACCCGTTCCTCAATCAGATCTCGCAAGTGTCTACAGTCATTTGTGTCATGACCGTCCATATCGTGAAATATGCAATATTTCCCAGAATCGCGTTCTCTTTGCGATGGTTCCCTCCTGGGAGGCTTTGGATAGGAGACGTCACCGTTTGTGTTCACGTAGATGTCGGTTAGTGACGAATTGAGTTCTGTGTACTTTTCATATCTGGGCCCTCTCCGGGGCTGAGCGTTGCGGTCATTCTTGACGGCAGCTTTTCCTTTGCCTTTATCAGAATCAGACGGTTCTCCGTCTTTGAGCATGTTAACATCGAGAACTTTCTTCTTGGAGGTTGCGTCTTCTTCACGCAAAAACCTATCTGACTCAAGGTAGAATTCGCTGAGATTCCTTGGTGGGTCCCGGTACAAGGATTTTTTGAACTCCGAGTTGTCTAGAATGCCGGATACTGCCGCCGTTAATACCATAGATGGCTCAGGTCGATCAACTGATGCTGCTGCAACGTTGAATCTTTCCAGAAATGACCGCAGAGTTTCTTTAGGCCTCTGCTTGATTGTAGTTAGTGACATTACATTCTTGGGTCGAGCGATATGGACCCGAAACTGTTCAATAAAGCGAGCGACCAACATGTTCCAGCTGTTGATCGATTCAGATTCCAGCTGCCGAAACCACATAGCAGCAATGTTAGTCAAAAAGAGGGGAAAACATTTAGCCATGACGTTTTCCGATGCCGATTGAACTTCCATATGCCGTTTATAGCGCATTAGGTGCACGGTAGGATCTGCCCTGCCGTTGTATGGCTCCAGTTGTGGAAGTTTGAAATCCGGGGGATTACGGTAATTTCTAATTTCTTGTGTGAATGGATTGTGGTTGACATCATCCATGTCATTTTGATAGGTGCGGCCTCTCGAGAGGCGCTCAATAAGGCTGGCGAGCCGATCGCCTTCAAAGAGCTGTTGCAAGTTGATAAGTCCAGAGCTGGTGCCCCCAGCGTTGAGTTCATAAGAGTGTGGAAGAGTATAAGGAGCTTGGCAGGTCATCCGGTTCGGTTCGGAGGTGCCCCCTTGCTGCGGTTCGGAGAAGCGAGGGAGGTTATGGAGAGGTGCACGGTTCGGATCGGAGGTGCCGATCCGAACAGGTTCGCCTATTCCGAACCGGGGAGCTTGATGCTGAATTTGTGTGGTATTTCCGACCCGAACTGGTGCGGATGTAGGTCGAACATGAGCGAAGCCTTGATTTCCAGAGGGGAGGCTGCTGCCCCCAGGCTCATGCAGGGTTGCTGTTCGGATCGGGTCCGAACCGATCCGGTGGGGAATGTCCCCCTATTTCCATCTGCGTTGGATTCAGATTTTAGCCCTCGGTTCGGATCCGATCCGAACCGATCCGGTTTGTTATTCCTGCTGGAGCCATTTCAGTACCATTTCCAGTGAGTTGCGCATTGCCGCTCGGCCTTCCTTCCATCCGAGCGAAGAATTGGTCGATCATCTCCTGTTGTTTGCGGAGGAGATCATCTTGCCTTGCCGTTTGAGTTCTCAATTCAGCGAGAACGCCATCCATTTCATCTCTGGTTAAGTATGCTGATGGATTTTCATGAGAGGAAGCCTCCTGGCTTGCCTCGTTCCTTGTGCCTTCAGTGCCAACATCCTCAGCACGAGAGAAGGTTCCGTCTTTCTTTCACTTGACCATTGATCCAATAGCCAAATAATCCGCTTCCGTTCAAGCTAGTAGAAGAAGTTGTATCGTGTGCCCCCCTTCCTGGCGCGCCAAAATGTTAGACCGAAATCTGGGCCTAACACCCAAATTCTATGTGAAATCCTCACAAATCACAGATTACAGATAAAAATCAGTAAAAACAGGGAACACACGAGATTTTTATAGTGGTCCGGCTCAATCCAAGCCTACGTCCACTTTATAGTTTCTCATATCCTGAGGAATTACAATTACAATGGTGTCTCACAATCCGTGAGATTCGATTATACACAATATCCTTGTGTTGTAATGAAGAAGAGGAGAAAAGAGATTGAATTTATGCACGATAGCCTCGTGTTTGATTGAGTTGAGGAGTACCCAAAGTCCTTGAATACTTGGTAATGGAAGTCGGGAGGCGTTCGTGCCGGAAAGACCCCTTGAAATGACCATCTCGTGGTGTATTTATAGGCGTAGAGAAGCTGGTAGATTCTCTGAACCGGTTCGGATCGGGTTGAGGTGGCATGCGCTGAGGCAATTTCGGAGGTAGTGGAGAAAATGCTCTTCATATCGTGCTTAGACAGGTGGCAGCCGATCCGGATAAATAGGAGGCGGTTATCCCTTAAGAAGCGGTCAAAGTTGGAGTGCAGCAGCAGCTCCAAGCGGATCGGTTCGGGTCCGATCCGAACCGAGATGGAGCATCCGAACCGAAGACAGGGTGTGCACTTCTGTGCGGAGCAAGGCGGGTCGGGTCTTATGGTCCGAACCGAACCGAAGGAAATGCATGCCAGAGTTTCTAGTACAAAATTTTTCCAAGGGGGTCGGGTCTCCTCCTCCGATCTGACCCGGTTAGGGGTGATGCCAAATTTCCAAGTTCCAAGTTTCTGGTTCTGCATGCGTTCACGGAAACGGGCATAACTTTCAAACCGTAAGTCCGATTGAGCCAAACTAAAGATCAAACTGAAGCTAATTCAGAGATCTACAAGAGTTGCAGAGCTTAGCTCCGTAATCGCTGTTTTCGGGACCAAAAAAGGTCATCTGGTAGGAGTTTCGGGCCATTCTTTGTTTGTGATGCGATTTCAACCAAATCACTTCATGTCTTCTGATGATATTCCCAACGCTTGAGTGTATTGTTGAGAAGAGATTCCATGTGTGACTGCTTTGACTAAAAAGCGGGTCAACATTTTGCCCCTCAGAACATATCTTGCTGAATGAAGGAAGATATGTTCTGGATAATCCAAAAAGTCCAAGGCCACGCCGGGCCTGCCAGCTGCAAGCATAATCCATACCTGCTAAGAAGAGAGAGCAAAAAGGTGTGTCAAATCCTGACAAAACTGATTACACTTTCGAGCATAAACCATGCTTGGGCGCTTGTTTGAGCATAAACCATACTCAAGACACGTTCGAATCATCCTGCCAAAACTTGACGAGGGACCTAACCTTCTGGGTATAAGCCATACCAGGAAGTTCAAACTGAGCATAAACCATACTCGAGTTTTATTGAGTTCCTTTGCCAGATCCTGACGAAACAATAAGCCGTTCCAGAGTACAATCCATACTTAAGAATCCTAGTGAGTACAATCCATACTCATGTCGGGATAGAGCTATGCTTGCCAAAACCTGACAAGACAGTCTGTCCCTAGGCATAATCCATGCCTAGGGGTCCGAGATAAGTATAAGCCATACTTTAGCTGAGATTGAGAATCCTGCCACGACCTGACAAGATACTTAAATTGCCAAACATAATCCATGCTCGAAAAGTCCTTCCTTATCCAATTCAAAGTACAAAACCAAAGCAAATCCTGATTGGTTTGTTATCGAGTGCAGCGCACGCTTTGGAGCTAAATCCTAACCCCGAACGTGCGTACTCCGATTTAGCCAATCGGAAAACCTAAAGAAAGCAAAGAAACATATCTTAAATCCTAAGAAATGCAGGAAACGCAAATTGATCCAATCCATATCAGTTGATGACGAGCCGATGGGAGCTCGTTCCAGGGTCATTCCCTCTCCGGGGAGCAGGTGGTGGCAGCACATGTACAGGTGATGTTGGTTGTTTCACATACTCGGGTAGCTCTCCACGTCTAACCCGTTCCTCAATCAGATCTCGCAAGTGTCTACAGTCATTTGTGTCATGACCGTCCATATCGTGAAATATGCAATATTTCCCAGAATCGCGTTCTCTTTGCGATGGTTCCCTCCTGGGAGGCTTTGGATAGGAGACGTCACCGTTTGTGTTCACGTAGATGTCGGTTAGTGACGAATTGAGTTCTGTGTACTTTTCATATCTGGGCCCTCTCCGGGGCTGAGCGTTGCGGTCATTCTTGACGGCAGCTTTTCCTTTGCCTTTATCAGAATCAGACGGTTCTCCGTCTTTGAGCATGTTAACATCGAGAACTTTCTTCTTGGAGGTTGCGTCTTCTTCACGCAAAAACCTATCTGACTCAAGGTAGAATTCGCTGAGATTCCTTGGTGGGTCCCGGTACAAGGATTTTTTGAACTCCGAGTTGTCTAGAACGCCGGATACTGCCGCCGTTAATACCATAGATGGCTCAGGTCGATCAACTGATGCTGCTGCAACGTTGAATCTTTCCAGAAATGACCGCAGAGTTTCTTTAGGCCTCTGCTTGATTGTAGTTAGTGACATTACATTCTTGGGTCGAGCGATATGGACCCGAAACTGTTCAATAAAGCGAGCGACCAACATGTTCCAGCTGTTGATCGATTCAGATTCCAGCTGCCGAAACCACATAGCAGCAATGTTAGTCAAAAAGAGGGGAAAACATTTAGCCATGACGTTTTCCGATGCCGATTGAACTTCCATATGCCGTTTATAGCGCATTAGGTGCACGGTAGGATCTGCCCTGCCGTTGTATGGCTCCAGTTGTGGAAGTTTGAAATCCGGGGGATTACGGTAATTTCTAATTTCTTGTGTGAATGGATTGTAGTTGACATCATCCATGTCATTTTGATAGGTGCGGCCTCTCGAGAGGCGCTCAATAAGGCTGGCGAGCCGATCGCCTTCAAAGAGCTGTTGCAAGTTGATAAGTCCAGAGCTGGTGCCCCCAGCGTTGAGTTCATAAGAGTGTGGAAGAGTATAAGGAGCTTGGCAGGTCAGCCGGTTCGGTTCGGAGGTGCCCCCTTGCAGCGGTTCGGAGAAGCGAGGGAGGTTATGGAGAGGTGCACGGTTCGGATCGGAGGTGCCGATCCGAACAGGTTCGCCTGTTCCGAACCGGGGAGCTTGATGCTGAATTTGTGTGGTATTTCCGACCCGAACTGGTGCGGATGTAGGTCGAACATGAGCGAAGCCTTGATTTCCAGAGGGGAGGCTGCTGCCCCCAGGCTCATGCAGGGTTGCTGTTCGGATCGGGTCCGAACCGATCCGGTGGGGAATGTCCCCCTATTTCCATCTGCGTTGGATTCAGATTTTGGCCCTCGGTTCGGATCCGATCTGAACCGATCCGGTTTGTTATTCCTGCTGGAGCCATTTCAGTACCATTTCCAGTGAGTTGCGCATTGTCGTTCGGCCTTCCTTCCATCCGAGCGAAGAATTGGTCGATCATCTCCTGTTGTTTGCGGAGGAGATCATCTTGCCTTGCCATTTGAGTTCTCAATTCAGCGAGAACGCCATCCATTTCATCTCTGGTTAAGTATGCTGATGGATTTTCATGAGAGGAAGCCTCCTGGCTTGCCTCGTTCCTTGTGCCTTCAGTGCCAACATCCTCAGCACGAGAGAAGGTTCCGTCTTTCTTTCACTTGACCATTGATCCAATAGCCAAATAATCCGCTTCCGTTCAAGCTAGTAGAAGAAGTTGTATCGTGTGCCCCCCTTCCTGGCGCGCCAAAATGTTAGACCGAAATCTGGGCCTAACACCCAAATTCTATGTGAAATCCTCACAAATCACAGATTACAGATAAAAATCAGTAAAAACAGGGAACACACGAGATTTTTATAGTGGTTCGTCTCAATCCAAGCCTACGTCCACTTTATAGTTTCTCATATCCTGAGGAATTACAATTACAATGGTGTCTCACAATCCGTGAGATTCGATTATACACAATATCCTTGTGTTGTAATGAAGAAGAGGAGAAAAGAGATTGAATTTATGCACGATAGCCTCGTGTTTGATTAAGTTGAGGAGTACCCAAAGTCCTTGAATACTTGGTAATGGAAGTCGGGAGGCGTTCGTGCCGGAAAGACCCCTTGAAATGACCATCTCGTGGTGTATTTATAGGCGTAGAGAAGCTGGTAGATTCTCTGAACCGGTTCGGATCGAGTTGAGGTGGCATGCGCTGAGGCAATTTCGGAGGTAGTGGAGAAAATGCTCTTCATATCGTGCTTAGACAGGTGGCAGCCGATCCGGATAAATAGAAGGCGGTTATCCCTTAAGAAGCGGTCAAAGTTGGAGTGCAGCAGCAGGTCCAAGCGGATCGGTTCGGGTCCGATCCGAACCGAGATGGAGCATCCGAACCGAAGACAGGGTGTGCACTTCTGTGCGGAGCAAGGCGGGTCGGGTCTTATGGTCCGAACCGAACCGAAGGAAATGCATGCCAGAGTTTCTAGTACAAAATTTTTCCAAGGGGGTCGGCTCTCCTCCTCTGATCTGACCCGGTTAGGGGTGATGCCAAATTTCCAAGTTCCAAGTTTCCGGTTCTGCATGCGTTCACGGAAACGGGCATAACTTTCAAACCGTAAGTCCGATTGAGCCAAACCAAAGATCAAACTGAAGCTAATTCAGAGATCTACAAGAGTTGCAAAGCTTAGCTCCGTAATCGCTGTTTTCGGGCCCAAAAAAGGTCATCTGGTAGGAGTTTCGGGCCATTCTTTGTTTGTGATGCGATTTCAACCAAATCACTTCATGTCTTCTGACGATATTCCCAACGCTTGAGTGTATTGTTGAGAAGAGATTCCATGTGTGACTGCTTTGACTAAAAAGCGGGTCAACATTTTGCCCCTCAGAACATATCTTGCTGAATGAAGGAAGATATGTTCTGGATAATCCAAAAAGTCCAAGGCCACGCCGGGCCTGCCAGCTGCAAGCATAATCCATACCTGCTAAGAAGATAGAGCAAAAAGGTGTGTCAAATCCTGACAAAACTGATTACACTTTCGAGCATAAACCATGCTTGGGCGCTTGTTTGAGCATAAACCATACTCAAGACACGTTCGAATCATCCTGCCAAAACTTGACGAGGGACCTAACCTTCCGGGTATAAGCCATACCAGGAAGTTCAAACTGAGCATAAACCATACTCGAGTTTTATTGAGTTCCTTTGCCAGATCCTGACGAAACAATAAGCCGTTCCAGAGTACAATCCATACTTAAGAATCCTAGTGAGTACAATCCATACTCATGTCGGGATAGAGCTATGCTTGCCAAAACCTGACAAGACAGTCTGTCCCTAGGCATAATCCATGCCTAGGGGTCCGAGATAAGTATAAGCCATACTTTAGCTGAGATTGAGAATCCTGCCACGACCTGACAAGATACTTAAATTGCCAAACATAATCCATGCTCGAAAAGTCCTTCCTTATTCAATTCAAAGTACAAAACCAAAGCAAATCCTGATTGGTTTGTTATCGAGTGCAGCGCACGCTTTGGAGCTAAATCCTAACCCCGAACGTGCGTACTCCGATTTAGCCAATCGGAAAACCTAAAGAAAGCAAAGAAACATATCTTAAATCCTAAGAAATGCAGGAAACGCAAATTGATCCAATCCATATCAGTTGATGACGAGCCGATGGGAGCTCGTTCCAGGGTCATTCCCTCTCCGGGGAGCAGGTGGTGGCAGCACATGTACAGGTGATGTTGGTTGTTTCACATACTCGGGTAGCTCTCCACGTCTAACCCGTTCCTCAATCAGATCTCGCAAGTGTCTACAGTCATTTGTGTCATGACCGTCCATATCGTGAAATATGCAATATTTCCCAGAATCGCGTTCTCTTTGCGATGGTTCCCTCCTGGGAGGCTTTGGATAGGAGACGTCACCGTTTGTGTTCACGTAGATGTCGGTTAGTGACGAATTGAGTTCTGTGTACTTTTCATATCTGGGCCCTCTCCGGGGCTGAGCGTTGCGGTCATTCTTGACGGCAGCTTTTCCTTTGCCTTTATCAGAATCAGACGGTTCTCCGTCTTTGAGCATGTTAACATCGAGAACTTTCTTCTTGGAGGTTGCGTCTTCTTCACGCAAAAACCTATCTGACTCAAGGTAGAATTCGCTGAGATTCCTTGGTGGGTCCCGGTACAAGGATTTTTTGAACTCCGAGTTGTCTAAAAGGCCGGATACTGCCGCCGTTAATACCATAGATGGCTCAGGTCGATCAACTGATGCTGCTGCAACGTTGAACCTTTCCAGAAATGACCGCAAAGTTTCTTTAGGCCTCTGCTTGATTGTAGTTAGTGACATTACATTCTTGGGTCGAGCGATATGGACCCGAAACTGTTCAATAAAGCGAGCGACCAACATGTTCCAGCTGTTGATCGATTCAGATTCCAGCTGCCGAAACCACATAGCAGCAATGTTAGTCAAAAAGAGGGGAAAACATTTAGCCATGACGTTTTCCGATGCCGATTGAACTTCCATATGCCGTTTATAGCGCATTAGGTGCACGGTAGGATCTGCCCTGCCGTTGTATGGCTCCAGTTGTGGAAGTTTGAAATCCGGGGGATTACGGTAATTTCTAATTTCTTGTGTGAATGGATTGTGGTTGACATCATCCATGTCATTTTGATAGGTGCGGCCTCTCGAGAGACGCTCAATAAGGCTGGCGAGCCGATCGCCTTCAAAGAGCTGTTGCAAGTTGATAAGTCCAGAGCTGGTGCCCCCAGCGTTGAGTTCATAAGAGTGTGGAAGAGTATAAGGAGCTTGGCAGGTCAGCCGGTTCGGTTCGTAGGTGCCCCCTTGCTGCGGTTCGGAGAAGCGAGGGAGGTTATGGAGAGGTGCATGGTTCGGATCGGAGGTGCCGATCCGAACAGGTTCGCCTGTTCCGAACCGGGGAGCTTGATGCTGAATTTGTGTGGTATTTCCGACCCGAACTGGTGCGGATGTAGGTCGAACATGAGCGAAGCCTTGATTTCCAGAGGGGAGGCTGCTGCCCCCAGGCTCATGCAGGGTTGCTGTTCGGATCGGGTCCGAACCGATCCGGTGGGGAATGTCCCCCTATTTCCATCTGCGTTGGATTCAGATTTTGGCCCTCGGTTCGGATCCGATCCGAACCGATCCGGTTTGTTATTCCTGCAGGAGCCATTTCAGTACCATTTCCAGTGAGTTGCGCATTGCCGTTCGGCCTTCCTTCCATCCGAGCGAAGAATTGGTCGATCATCTCCTGTTGTTTGCGGAGGAGATCATCTTGCCTTGCCATTTGAGTTCTCAATTCAGCGAGAACGCCATCCATTTCATCTCTGGTTAAGTATGCTGATGGATTTTCATGAGAGGAAGCCTCCTGGCTTGCCTCGTTCCTTGTGCCTTCAGTGCCAACATCCTCAGCACGAGAGAAGGTTCCGTCTTTCTTTCACTTGACCATTGATCCAATAGCCAAATAATCCGCTTCCGTTCAAGCTAGTAGAAGAAATTGTATCGTATGCCCCCCTTCCTGGCGCGCCAAAATGTTAGACCGAAATCTGGGCCTAACACCCAAATTCTATGTGAAATCCTCACAAATCACAGATTACAGATAAAAATCAGTAAAAACAGGGAACACACGAGATTTTTATAGTGGTTCGTCTCAATCCAAGCCTACGTCCACTTTATAGTTTCTCATATCCTGAGGAATTACAATTACAATGGTGTCTCACAATCCGTGAGATTCGATTATACACAATATCCTTGTGTTGTAATGAAGAAGAGGAGAAAAGAGATTGAATTTATGCACGATAGCCTCGTGTTTGATTGAGTTGAGGAGTACCCAAAGTCCTTGAATACTTGGTAATGGAAGTCGGGAGGCGTTCGTGCCGGAAAGACCCCTTGAAATGACCATCTCGTGGTGTATTTATAGGCGTAGAGAAGCTGGTAGATTCTCTGAACCGGTTCGGATCGGGTTGAGGTGGCATGCGCTGAGGCAATTTCGGAGGTAGTGGAGAAAATGCTCTTCATATCGTGCTTAGACAGGTGGCAGCCGATCCGGATAAATAGGAGGCGGTTATCCCTTAAGAAGCGGTCAAAGTTGGAGTGCAGCAGCAGGTCCAAGCGGATCGGTTCGGGTCCGATCCGAACCGAGATGGAGCATCCGAACCGAAGACAGGGTGTGCACTTCTGTGCGGAGCAAGGCGGGTCGGGTCTTATGGTCCGAACCGAACCGAAGGAAATGCATGCCAGAGTTTCTAGTACAAAATTTTTCCAAGGGGGTCGGGTCTCCTCCTCCGATCTGACCCGGTTAGGGGTGATGCCAAATTTCCAAGTTCCAAGTTTCCGGTTTTGCATGCGTTCACGGAAACGGGCATAACTTTCAAACCGTAAGTCCGATTGAGCCAAACCAAAGATCAAACAGAAGCTAATTCAGAGATCTACAAGAGTTGTAGAGCTTAGCTTAGTAATCGCTGTTTTCGGGCCCAAAAAAGGTCATCTGGTAGGAGTTTCGGGCCATTCTTTGTTTGTGATGCGATTTCAACCAAATCACTTCATGTCTTCTGACGATATTCCCAACGCTTGAGTGTATTGTTGAGAAGAGATTCCATGTGTGACTGCTTTGACTAAAAAGCGGGTCAACATTTTGCCCCTCAGAACATATCTTGCTGAATGAAGGAAGATATGTTCTGGATAATCCAAAAAGTCCAAGGCCACGCCGGGCCTGCCAGTTGCAAGCATAATCCATACCTGCTAAGAAGAGAGAGCAAAAAGGTGTGTCAAATCCTGACAAAACTGATTACACTTTCGAGCATAAACCATGCTTGGGCGCTTGTTTGAGCATAAACCATACTCAAGACACGTTCGAATCATCCTGCCAAAACTTGACGAGGGACCTAACCTTCCGGGTATAAGCCATACCAGGAAGTTCAAACTGAGCATAAACCATACTCGAGTTTTATTGAGTTCCTTTGCCAGATCCTGACGAAACAATAAGCCGTTCCAGAGTACAATCCATACTTAAGAATCCTAGTGAGTACAATCCATACTCATGTCGGGATAGAGCTATGCTTGCCAAAACCTGACAAGACAGTCTGTCCCTAGGCATAATCCATGCCTAGGGGTCCGAGATAAGTATAAGCCATACTTTAGCTGAGATTGAGAATCCTGCCACGACCTGACAAGATACTTAAATTGCCAAACATAATCCATGCTCGAAAAGTCCTTCCTTATTCAATTCAAAGTACAAAACCAAAGCAAATCCTGATTGGTTTGTTATCGAGTGCAGCGCACGCTTTGGAGCTAAATCCTAACCCCGAACGTGCGTACTCCGATTTAGCCAATCGGAAAACCTAAAGAAAGCAAAGAAACATATCTTAAATCCTAAGAAATGCAGGAAACGCAAATTGATCCAATCCATATCAGTTGATGACGAGCCGATGGGAGCTCGTTCCAGGGTCATTCCCTCTCCGGGGAGCAGGTGGTGGCAGCACATGTACAGGTGATGTTGGTTGTTTCACATACTCGGGTAGCTCTCCACGTCTAACCCGTTCCTCAATCAGATCTCGCAAGTGTCTACAGTCATTTGTGTCATGACCGTCCATATCATGAAATATGCAATATTTCCCAGAATCGCGTTCTCTTTGCGATGGTTCCCTCCTGGGAGGCTTTGGATAGGAGACGTCACCGTTTGTGTTCACGTAGATGTCGGTTAGTGACGAATTGAGTTCTGTGTACTTTTCATATCTGGGCCCTCTCCGGGGCTGAGCGTTGCGGTCATTCTTGACGGCAGCTTTTCCTTTGCCTTTATCAGAATCAGACGGTTCTCCGTCTTTGAGCATGTTAACATCGAGAACTTTCTTCTTGGAGGTTGCGTCTTCTTCACGCAAAAACCTATCTGACTCAAGGTAGAATTCGCTGAGATTCCTTGGTGGGTCCCGGTACAAGGATTTTTTGAACTCCGAGTTGTCTAGAACGCCGGATACTGCCGCCGTTAATACCATAGATGGCTCAGGTCGATCAACTGATGCTGCTGCAACGTTGAACCTTTCCAGAAATGACCGCAAAGTTTCTTTAGGCCTCTGCTTGATTGTAGTTAGTGACATTACATTCTTGGGTCGAGCGATATGGACCCGAAACTGTTCAATAAAGCGAGCGACCAACATGTTCCAGCTGTTGATCGATTCAGATTCCAGCTGCCGAAACCACATAGCAACAATGTTAGTCAAAAAGAGGGGAAAACATTTAGCCATGACGTTTTCCGATGCCGATTGAACTTCCATATGCCGTTTATAGCGCATTAGGTGCACGGTAGGATCTGCCCTGCCGTTGTATGGCTCCAGTTGTGGAAGTTTGAAATCCGGGGGATTACGGTAATTTCTAATTTCTTGTGTGAATGGATTGTGGTTGACATCATCCATGTCATTTTGATAGGTGCGGCCTCTCGAGAGACGCTCAATAAGGCTGGCGAGCCGATCGCCTTCAAAGAGCTGTTGCAAGTTGATAAGTCCAGAGCTGGTGCCCCCAGCGTTGAGTTCATAAGAGTGTGGAAGAGTATAAGGAGCTTGGCAGGTCAGCCGGTTCGGTTCGTAGGTGCCCCCTTGCTGCGGTTCGGAGAAGCGAGGGAGGTTATGGAGAGGTGCACGGTTCGGATCGGAGGTGCCGATCCGAACAGGTTCGCCTGTTCCGAACCGGGGAGCTTGATGCTGAATTTGTGTGGTATTTCCGACCCGAACTGGTGCGGATGTAGGTCGAACATGAGCGAAGCCTTGATTTCCAGAGGGGAGGCTGCTGCCCCCAGGCTCATGCAGGGTTGCTGTTCGGATCGGGTCCGAACCGATCCGGTGGGGAATGTCCCCCTATTTCCATCTGCGTTGGATTCAGATTTTGGCCCTCGGTTCGGATCCGATCCGAACCGATCCGGTTTGTTATTCCTGCTGGAGCCATTTCAGTACCATTTCCAGTGAGTTGCGCATTGCCGTTCGGCCTTCCTTCCATCCGAGCGAAGAATTGGTCGATCATCTCCTGTTGTTTGCGGAGGAGATCATCTTGCCTTGCCATTTGAGTTCTCAATTCAGCGAGAACGCCGTCCATTTCATCTCTGGTTAAGTATGCTGATGGATTTTCATGAGAGGAAGCCTCCTGGCTTGCCTCGTTCCTTGTGCCTTCAGTGCCAACATCCTCAGCACGAGAGAAGGTTCCGTCTTTCTTTCACTTGACCATTGATCCAATAGCCAAATAATCCGCTTCCGTTCAAGCTAGTAGAAGAAGTTGTATCGTGTGCCCCCCTTCCTGGCGCGCCAAAATGTTAGACCGAAATCTGGGCCTAACACCCAAATTCTATGTGAAATCCTCACAAATCACAGATTACAGATAAAAATCAGTAAAAACAGGGAACACACGAGATTTTTATAGTGGTTCGGCTCAATCCAAGCCTACGTCCACTTTATAGTTTCTCATATCCTGAGGAATTACAATTACAATGGCGTCTCACAATCCGTGAGATTCGATTATACACAATATCCTTGTGTTGTAATGAAGAAGAGGAGAAAAGAGATTGAATTTATGCACGATAGCCTCGTGTTTGATTGAGTTGAGGAGTACCCAAAGTCCTTGAATACTTGGTAATGGAAGTCGGGAGGCGTTCGTGCCGGAAAGACCCCTTGAAATGACCATCTCGTGGTGTATTTATAGGCGTAGAGAAGCTGGTAGATTCTCTGAACCGGTTCGGATCGGGTTGAGGTGGCATGCGCTGAGGCAATTTCGGAGGTAGTGGAGAAAATGCTCTTCATATCGTGCTTAGACAGGTGGCAGCCGATCCGGATAAATAGGAGGCGGTTATCCCTTAAGAAGCGGTCAAAGTTGGAGTGCAGCAGCAGGTCCAAGCAGATCGGTTCGGGTCCGATCCGAACCGAGATGGAGCATCCGAACCGAAGACAGGGTGTGCACTTCTGTGCGGAGCAAGGCGGGTCGGGTCTTATGGTCCGAACCGAACCGAAGGAAATGCATGCCAGAGTTTCTAGTACAAAATTTTTCCAAGGGGGTCGGGTCTCCTCCTCCGATCTGACCCGGTTAGGGGTGATGCCAAATTTCCAAGTTCCAAGTTTCCGGTTCTGCATGCGTTCACGGAAACGGGCATAACTTTCAAACCGTAAGTCCGATTGAGCCAAACCAAAGATCAAACTGAAGCTAATTCAGAGATCTACAAGAGTTGCAGAGCTTAGCTCCGTAATCGCTGTTTTCGGGCCCAAAAAAGGTCATCTGGTAGGAGTTTCGGGCCATTCTTTGTTTGTGATGCGATTTCAACCAAATCACTTCATGTCTTCTGACGATATTCCCAACGCTTGAGTGTATTGTTGAGAAGAGATTCCATGTGTGACTGCTTTGAC
Source organism: Allium sativum (assembly GCA_030737875.1). NCBI lineage: Eukaryota > Viridiplantae > Streptophyta > Magnoliopsida > Asparagales > Amaryllidaceae > Allium > Allium sativum. The sequence goes on from CM060920.1 coordinate 502,990,628, forward strand.
TAAAAAGCGGGTCAACATTTTGCCCCTCAGAACATATCTTGCTGAATGAAGGAAGATATGTTCTGGATAATCCAAAAAGTCCAAGGCCACGCCGGGCCTGCCAGCTGCAAGCATAATCCATACCTGCTAAGAAGAGAGAGCAAAAAGGTGTGTCAAATCCTGACAAAACTGATTACACTTTCGAGCATAAACCATGCTTGGGCGCTTGTTTGAGCATAAACCATACTCAAGACACGTTCGAATCATCCTGCCAAAACTTGACGAGGGACCTAACCTTCCGGGTATAAGCCATACCAGGAAGTTCAAACTGAGCATAAACCATACTCGAGTTTTATTGAGTTCTTTTGCCAGATCCTGACGAAACAATAAGCCGTTCCAGAGTACAATCCATACTTAAGAATCCTAGTGAGTACAATCCATACTCATGTCGGGATAGAGCTATGCTTGCCAAAACCTGACAAGACAGTCTGTCCCTAGGCATAATCCATGCCTAGGGGTCCGAGATAAGTATAAGCCATACTTTAGCTGAGATTGAGAATCCTGCCACGACCTGACAAGATACTTAAATTGCCAAACATAATCCATGCTCGAAAAGTCCTTCCTTATTCAATTCAAAGTACAAAACCAAAGCAAATCCTGATTGGTTTGTTATCGAGTGCAGCGCACGCTTTGGAGCTAAATCCTAACCCCGAACGTGCGTACTCCGATTTAGCCAATCGGAAAACCTAAAGAAAGCAAAGAAACATATCTTAAATCCTAAGAAATGCAGGAAACGCAAATTGATCCAATCCATATCAGTTGATGACGAGCCGATGGGAGCTCGTTCCAGGGTCATTCCCTCTCCGGGGAGCAGGTGGTGGCAGCACATGTACAGGTGATGTTGGTTGTTTCACATACTCGGGTAGCTCTCCACGTCTAACCCGTTCCTCAATCAGATCTCGCAAGTGTCTACAGTCATTTGTGTCATGATCGTCCATATCGTGAAATATGCAATATTTCCCAGAATTGCGTTCTCTTTGCGATGGTTCCCTCCTGGGAGGCTTTGGATAGGAGACGTCACCGTTTGTGTTCACGTAGATGTCGGTTAGTGACGAATTGAGTTCTGTGTACTTTTCATATCTGGGCCCTCTCCGGGGTTGAGCGTTGCGGTCATTCTTGACGGCAGCTTTTCCTTTGCCTTTATCAGAATCAGACGGTTCTCCGTCTTTGAGCATGTTAACATCGAGAACTTTCTTCTTGGAGGTTGCGTCTTCTTCACGCAAAAACCTATCTGACTCAAGGTAGAATTCGATGAGATTCCTTGGTGGGTCCCGGTACAAGGATTTTTTGAACTCCGAGTTGTCTAGAACGCCGGATACTGCCGCCGTTAATACCATAGATGGCTCAGGTCGATCAACTGATGCTGCTGCAACGTTGAACCTTTCCAGAAATGACCGCAAAGTTTCTTTAGGCCTCTGCTTGATTGTAGTTAGTGACATTACATTCTTGGGTCGAGCGATATGGACCCGAAACTGTTCAATAAAGCGAGCGACCAACATGTTCCAGCTGTTGATCGATTCAGATTCCAGCTGCCGAAACCACATAGCAACAATGTTAGTCAAAAAGAGGGGAAAACATTTAGCCATGACGTTTTCCGATGCCGATTGAACTTCCATATGCCGTTTATAGCGCATTAGGTGCACGGTAGGATCTGCCCTGCCGTTGTATGGCTCCAGTTGTGGAAGTTTGAAATCCGGGGGATTACGGTAATTTCTAATTTCTTGTGTGAATGGATTGTGGTTGACATCATCCATGTCATTTTGATAGGTGCGGCCTCTCGAGAGACGCTCAATAAGGCTGGCGAGCCGATCGCCTTCAAAGAGCTGTTGCAAGTTGATAAGTCCAGAGCTGGTGCCCCCAGCGTTGAGTTCATAAGAGTGTGGAAGAGTATAAGGAGCTTGGCAGGTCAGCCGGTTCGGTTCGTAGGTGCCCCCTTGCTGCGGTTCGGAGAAGCGAGGGAGGTTATGGAGAGGTGCACGGTTCGGATCGGAGGTGCCGATCCGAATAGGTTCGCCTGTTCCGAACCGGGGAGCTTGATGCTGAATTTGTGTGGTATTTCCGACCCGAACTGGTGCGGATGTAGGTCGAACATGAGCGAAGCCTTGATTTCCAGAGGGGAGGCTGCTGCCCCCAGGCTCATGCAGGGTTGCTGTTCGGATCGGGTCCGAACCGATCCGGTGGGGAATGTCCCCCTATTTCCATCTGCGTTGGATTCATATTTTGGCCCTCGGTTCAGATCCGATCCGAACCGATCCGGTTTGTTATTCCTGCTGGAGCCATTTCAGTACCATTTCCAGTGAGTTGCGCATTGCCGCTCGGCCTTCCTTCCATCCGAGCGAAGAATTGGTCGATCATCTCCTGTTGTTTGCGGAGGAGATCATCTTGCCTTGCCATTTGAGTTCTCAATTCAGCGAGAACGCCATCCATTTCATCTCTGGTTAAGTATGCTGATGGATTTTCATGAGAGGAAGCCTCCTGGCTTGCCTCGTTCCTTGTGCCTTCAGTGCCAACATCCTCAGCACGAGAGAAGGTTCCGTCTTTCTTTCACTTGACCATTGATCCAATAGCCAAATAATCCGCTTCCATTCAAGCTAGTAGAAAAAGTTGTATCGTGTGCCCCCCTTCCTGGCGCGCCAAAATTTAGACCGAAATCTGGGCCTAACACCCAAATTCTATGTGAAATCCTCACAAATCACAGATTACAGATAAAAATCAGTAAAAACAGGGAACACACGAGATTTTTATAGTGGTTCGGCTCAATCCAAGCCTACGTCCACTTTATAGTTTCTCATATCCTGAGGAATTACAATTACAATGGTGTCTCACAATCCGTGAGATTCGATTATACACAATATCCTTGTGTTGTAATGAAGAAGAGGAGAAAAGAGATTGAATTTATGCACGATAGCCTCGTGTTTGATTGAGTTGAGGAGTACCCAAAGTCCTTGAATACTTGGTAATGGAAGTCGGGAGGCGTTCGTGCCGGAAAGACCCCTTGAAATGACCATCTCGTGGTGTATTTATAGGCGTAGAGAAGCTGGTAGATTCTCTGAACCGGTTCGGATCGGGTTGAGGTGGCATGCGCTGAGGCAATTTCGGAGGTAGTGGAGAAAATGCTCTTCATATCGTGCTTAGACAGGTGGCAGCCGATCCGGATAAATAGGAGGCGGTTATCCCTTAAGAAGCGGTCAAAGTTGGAGTGCAGCAGCAGGTCCAAGCGGATCGGTTCGGGTCCGATCCGAACCGAGATGGAGCATCCGAACCGAAGACAGGGTGTGCACTTCTGTGCGGAGCAAGGCGGGTCGGGTCTTATGGTCCGAACCGAACCGAAGGAAATGCATGCCAGAGTTTCTAGTACAAAATTTTTCCAAGGGGGTCGGGTCTCCTCCTCCGATCTGACCCGGTTAGGGGTGATGCCAAATTTCCAAGTTCCAAGTTTCCGGTTCTGCATGCGTTCACGGAAACGGGCATAACTTTCAAACCGTAAGTCCGATTGAGCCAAACCAAAGATCAAACTGAAGCTAATTCAGAGATCTACAAGAGTTGCAGAGCTTAGCTCCGTAATCGCTGTTTTCGGGCCCAAAAAAGGTCATCTGGTAGGAGTTTCGGGCCATTCTTTGTTTGTGATGCGATTTCAACCAAATCACTTCATGTCTTCTGACGATATTCCCAACGCTTGAGTGTATTGTTGAGAAGAGATTCCATGTGTGACTGCTTTGACTAAAAAGCGGGTCAACATTTTTCCCCTCAGAACATATCTTGCTGAATGAAGGAAGATATGTTCTGGATAATCCAAAAAGTCCAAGGCCACGCCGGGCCTGCCAGCTGCAAGCATAATCCATACCTGCTAAGAAGAGAGAGCAAAAAGGTGTGTCAAATCCTGACAAAACTGATTACACTTTCGAGCATAAACCATGCTTGGGCGCTTGTTTGAGCATAAACCATACTCAAGACACGTTCGAATCATCCTGCCAAAACTTGACGAGGGACCTAACCTTCCGGGTATAAGCCATACCAGGAAGTTCAAACTGAGCATAAACCATACTCGAGTTTTATTGAGTTCTTTTGCCAGATCCTGACGAAACAATAAGCCGTTCCAGAGTACAATCCATACTTAAGAATCCTAGTGAGTACAATCCATACTCATGTCGGGATAGAGCTATGCTTGCCAAAACCTGACAAGACAGTCTGTCCCTAGGCATAATCCATGCCTAGGGGTCCGAGATAAGTATAAGCCATACTTTAGCTGAGATTGAGAATCCTGCCACGACCTGACAAGATACTTAAATTGCCAAACATAATCCATGCTCGAAAAGTCCTTCCTTATTCAATTCAAAGTACAAAACCAAAGCAAATCCTGATTGGTTTGTTATCGAGTGCAGCGCACGCTTTGGAGCTAAATCCTAACCCCGAACGTGCGTACTCCGATTTAGCCAATCGGAAAACCTAAAGAAAGCAAAGAAACATATCTTAAATCCTAAGAAATGCAGGAAACGCAAATTGATCCAATCCATATCAGTTGATGACGAGCCGATGGGAGCTCGTTCCAGGGTCATTCCCTCTCCGGGGAGCAGGTGGTGGCAGCACATGTACAGGTGATGTTGGTTGTTTCACATACTCGGGTAGCTCTCCACGTCTAACCCGTTCCTCAATCAGATCTCGCAAGTGTCTACAGTCATTTGTGTCATGATCGTCCATATCGTGAAATATGCAATATTTCCCAGAATTGCGTTCTCTTTGCGATGGTTCCCTCCTGGGAGGCTTTGGATAGGAGACGTCACAGTTTGTGTTCACGTAGATGTCGGTTAGTGACGAATTGAGTTCTGTGTACTTTTCATATCAGGGCCCTCTCCGGGGTTGAGCGTTGCGGTCATTCTTGACGGCAGCTTTTCCTTTGCCTTTATCAGAATCAGACGGTTCTCCGTCTTTGAGCATGTTAACATCGAGAACTTTCTTCTTGGAGGTTGCGTCTTCTTCACGCAAAAACCTATCTGACTCAAGGTAGAATTCGCTGAGATTCCTTGGTGGGTCCCGGTACAAGGATTTTTTGAACTCCGAGTTGTCTAGAACGCCGGATACTGCCGCCGTTAATACCATAGATGGCTCAGGTCGATCAACTGATGCTGCTGCAACGTTGAACCTTTCCAGAAATGACCGCAGAGTTTCTTTAGGCCTCTGCTTGATTGTAGTTAGTGACATTACATTCTTGGGTCGAGCGATATGGACCCGAAACTGTTCAATAAAGCGAGCGACCAACATGTTCTAGCTGTTGATCGATTCAGATTCCAGCTGCCGAAACCACATAGCAGCAATGTTAGTCAAAAAGAGGGGAAAACATTTAGCCATGACGTTTTCCGATGCCGATTGAACTTCCATATGCCGTTTATAGCGCATTAGGTGCACGGTAGGATCTGCCCTGCCGTTGTATGGCTCCAGTTGTGGAAGTTTGAAATCCGGGGGATTACGATAATTTCTAATTTCTTGTGTGAATGGATTGTGGTTGACATCATCCATGTCATTTTGATAGGTGCGGCCTCTCGAGAGGCGCTCAATAAGGCTGGCGAGCCGATCGCCTTCAAAGAGCTGTTGCAAGTTGATAAGTCCAGAGCTGGTGCCCCCAGCGTTGAGTTCATAAGAGTGTGGAAGAGTATAAGTAGCTTGGCAGGTCATCCGGTTCGGATCGGATGTGCCCCCTTGCTGCGGTTCGGAGAAGCGAGGGAGGTTATGGAGAGGTGCACGGTTCGGATCGGAGGTGCCGATCCGAACAGGTTCGCCTGTTCCGAACCGGGGAGCTTGATGCTGAATTTGTGTGGTATTTCCGACCCGAACTGGTGCGGATGTAGGTCGAACATGAGCGAAGCCTTGATTTCCAGAGGGAAGGCTGCTGCCCCCAGGCTCATGCAGGGTTGCTGTTCGGATCGGGTCCAAACCGATCCGGTGGGGAATGTCCCCCTAATTCCATCAGCGTTGGATTCAGATTTTGGCCCTCGGTTCGGATCCGATCCGAACCGATCCGGTTTGTTATTCCTGCTGGAGCCATTTCAGTACCATTTCCAGTGAGTTGCGCATTGCCGCTCGGCCTTCCTTCCATCCGAGCGAAGAATTGGTCGATCATCTCCTGTTGTTTGCGGAGGAGATAATCTTGCCTTGCCATTTGAGTTCTCAATTCAGCGAGAACGCCATCCATTTCATCTCTGGTTAAGTATGCTGATGGATTTTCATGAGAGGAAGCCTCCTGGCTTGCCTCGTTCCTTGTGCCTTCAGTGCCAACATCCTCAGCACGAGAGAAGGTTCCGTCTTTCTTTCACTTGACCATTGATCCAATAGCCAAATAATCCGCTTCCGTTCAAGCTAGTAGAAGAAGTTGTATCGTGTGCCCCCCTTCCTGGCGCGCCAAAATGTTAGACCGAAATCTGGGCCTAACACCCAAATTCTATGTGAAATCCTCACAAATCACAGATTACAGATAAAAATCAGTAAAAACAGGGAACACACGAGATTTTTATAGTGGTTCGGCTCAATCCAAGCCTACGTCCACTTTATAGTTTCTCATATCCTGAGGAATTACAATTACAATGGTGTCTCACAATCCGTGAGATTCGATTATACACAATATCCTTGTGTTGTAATGAAGAAGAGGAGAAAAGAGATTGAATTTATGCACGATAGCCTCGTGTTTGATTGAGTTGAGGAGTACCCAAAGTCCTTGAATACTTGGTAATGGAAGTCGGGAGGCGTTCGTGCCGGAAAGACCCCTTGAAATGACCATCTCGTGGTGTATTTATAGGCGTAGAGAAGCTGGTAGATTCTCTGAACCGGTTCGGATCGGGTTGAGGTGGCATGCGCTGAGGCAATTTCGGAGGTAGTGGAGAAAATGCTCTTCATATCGTGCTTAGACAGGTGGCAGCCGATCCGGATAAATAGGAGGCGGTTATCCCTTAAGAAGCGGTCAAAGTTGGAGTGCAGCAGCAGGTCCAAGCGGATCGGTTCGGGTCCGATCCGAACCGAGATGGAGCATCCGAACCGAAGACAGGGTGTGCACTTCTGTGCGGAGCAAGGCGGGTCGGGTCTTATGGTCCGAACCGAACCGAAGGAAATGCATGCCAGAGTTTCTAGTACAAAAATTTTCCAAGGGGGTCGGGTCTCCTCCTCCGATCTGACCCGGTTAGGGGTGATGCCAAATTTCCAAGTTCCAAGTTTCCGGTTCTGCATGCGTTCACGGAAACGGGCATAACTTTCAAACCGTAAGTCCGATTGAGCCAAACCAAAGATCAAACTGAAGCTAATTCAGAGATCTACAAGAGTTGCAGAGCTTAGCTCCGTAATCGCTGTTTTCGGGCCCAAAAAAGGTCATCTGGTAGGAGTTTCGGGCCATTCTTTGTTTGTGATGCGATTTCAACCAAATCACTTCATGTCTTCTGACGATATTCCCAACGCTTGAGTGTATTGTTGAGAAGAGATTCCATGTGTGACTGCTTTGACTAAAAAGCAGGTCAACATTTTGCCCCTCAGAACATATCTTGCTGAATGAAGGAAGATATGTTTGGATAATCCAAAAAGTCCAAGGCCACGCCGGGCCTGCCAGCTGCAAGCATAATCCATACCTGCTAAGAAGAGAGAGCAAAAAGGTGTGTCAAATCCTGACAAAACTGATTACACTTTCGAGCATAAACCATGCTTGGGCGCTTGTTTGAGCATAAACCATACTCAAGACACGTTCGAATCATCCTGCCAAAACTTGACGAGGGACCTAACCTTCCGGGTATAAGCCATACCAGGAAGTTCAAACTGAGCATAAACCATACTCGAGTTTTATTGAGTTCCTTTGCCAGATCCTGACGAAACAATAAGCCGTTCCAGAGTACAATCCATACTTAAGAATCCTAGTGAGTACAATCCATACTCATGTCGGGATAGAGCTATGCTTGCCAAAACCTGACAAGACAGTCTGTCCCTAGGCATAATCCATGCCTAGGGGTCCGAGATAAGTATAAGCCATACTTTAGCTGAGATTGAGAATCCTGCCACGACCTGACAAGATACTTAAATTGCCAAACATAATCCATGCTCGAAAAGTCCTTCCTTATTCAATTCAAAGTACAAAACCAAAGCAAATCCTGATTGGTTTGTTATCGAGTGCAGCGCACGCTTTGGAGCTAAATCCTAACCCCGAACGTGCGTACTCCGATTTAGCCAATCGGAAAACCTAAAGAAAGCAAAGAAACATATCTTAAATCCTAAGAAATGCAGGAAACGCAAATTGATCCAATCCATATCAGTTGATGACGAGCCGATGGGAGCTCGTTCCAGGGTCATTCCCTCTCCGGGGAGCAGGTGGTGGCAGCACATGTACATATGATGTTGGTTGTTTCACATACTCGGGTAGCTCTCCACGTCTAACCCGTTCCTCAATCAGATCTCGCAAGTGTCTACAGTCATTTGTGTCATGACCGTCCATATCGTGAAATATGCAATATTTCCCAGAATCGCGTTCTCTTTGCGATGGTTCCCTCCTGGGAGGCTTTGGATAGGAGACGTCACCGTTTGTGTTCACGTAGATGTCGGTTAGTGACGAATTGAGTTCTGTGTACTTTTCATATCTGGGCCCTCTCCGGGGCTGAGCGTTGCGGTCATTCTTGACGGCAGCTTTTCCTTTGCCTTTATCAGAATCAGACGGTTCTCCGTCTTTGAGCATGTTAACATCGAGAACTTTCTTCTTGGAGGTTGCGTCTTCTTCACGCAAAAACCTATCTGACTCAAGGTAGAATTCGCTGAGATTCCTTGGTGGGTCCCGGTACAAGGATTTTTTGAACTCCGAGTTGTCTAGAACGCCGGATACTGCCGCCGTTAATACCATAGATGGCTCAGGTCGATCAACTGATGCTGCTGCAACGTTGAACCTTTCCAGAAATGACCGCAGAGTTTCTTTAGGCCTCTGCTTGATTGTAGTTAGTGACATTACATTCTTGGGTCGAGCGATAAGGACCCGAAACTGTTCAATAAAGCGAGCGACCAACATGTTCCAGCTGTTGATCGATTCAGATTCCTGCTGCCGAAACCACATAGCAGCAATGTTAGTCAAAAAGAGGGGAAAACAATTAGCCATGACGTTTTCCGATGCCGATTGAACTTCCATATGCCGTTTTTAGCGCATTAGGTGCACGGTAGGATCTGCCCTGCCGTTGTATGGCTCCAGTTGTGGAAGTTTGAAATCCGGGGGATTACGGTAATTTCTAATTTCTTGTGTGAATGGATTGTGGTTGACATCATCCATGTCATTTTGATAGGTGCGGCCTCTCGAGAGGCGCTCAATAAGGCTGGCGAGCCGATCGCCTTCAAAGAGCTGTTGCAAGTTGACAAGTCCAGAGTTGATGCCCCCAGCGTTGAGTTCATAAGAGTGTGGAAGAGTATAAGGAGCTTGGCAGGTCATCCGTTTCGGTTCGGAGGTGCCCCCTTGCTGCGATTCGGAGAAGCGAGGGAGGTTATGGAGAGGTGCACGGTTCGGATCGGAGGTGCCGATCCGAACAGGTTCGCCTGTTCCGAACCGGGGAGCTTGATGCTGAATTTGTGTGGTATTTCCGACCCGAACCGGTGCGGATGTAGGTCGAACATGAGCGAAGCCTTGATTTCCAGAGGGGAGGCTGCTGCCCCCAGGCTCATGCAGGGTTGCTGTTCGGATCGGGTCCGAACCGATCCGGTGGGGAATGTCCCCCTATTTCCATCTGCGTTGGATTCAGATTTTGGCCCTCGGTTCGGATCCGATCCGAACCGATCCGGTTTGTTATTCCTGCTGGAGCCATTTCAGTACCATTTCCAGTGAGTTGCGCATTACCGCTCGGCCTTCCTTCCATCCGAGCGAAGAATTGGTCGATCATCTCCTGTTGTTTGCGAAGGAGATCATCTTGCCTTGCCATTTGAGTTCTCAATTCAGCGAGAACGCCATCATTTCATCTCTGGTTAAGTATGCTGATGGATTTTCATGAGAGGAAGCCTCCTGGCTTGCCTCGTTCCTTGTGCCTTCAGTGCCAACATCCTCAGCACGAGAGAAGGTTCCGTCTTTCTTTCACTTGACCATTGATCCAATAGCCAAATAATCCGCTTCCGTTCAAGCTAGTAGAAGAAGTTGTATCGTGTGCCCCCCTTCCTGGCGCGCCAAAATGTTAGACCGAAATCTGGGCCTAACACCCAAATTCTATGTGAAATCCTCACAAATCACAGATTACAGATAAAAATCAGTAAAAACAGGGAACACACGAGATTTTTATAGTGGTTCGGCTCAATCCAAGCCTACGTCCACTTTATAGTTTCTCATATCCTGAGGAATTACAATTACAATGGTGTCTCACAATCCGTGAGATTTGATTATACACAATATCCTTGTGTTGTAATGAAGAAGAGGAGAAAAGAGATTGAATTTATGCACGATAGCCTCGTGTTTGATTGAGTTGAGGAGTACCCAAAGTCCTTGAATACTTGGTAATGGAAGTCGGGAGGCGTTCGTGCCGGAAAGACCCCTTGAAATGACCATCTCGTGGTGTATTTATAGGCGTAGAGAAGCTGGTAGATTCTCTGAAACGGTTCGGATCGGGTTGACGTGGCATGCGCTGAGGCAATTTCGGAGGTAGTGGAGAAAATGCTCTTCATATCGTGCTTAGACAGGTGGCAGCCGATCCGGATAAATAGGAGGTGGTTATTCCTTAAGAAGCGGTCAAAGTTGGAGGGCAGCAGCAGGTCCAAGCGGATCGGTTCGGGTCCGATCCGAACCGAGATGGAGCATCCGAACCGAAGACAGGGTGTGCACTTATGTGCGGAGCAAGGCGGGTCGGGTCTTATGGTCCGAACCGAACCGAAGGAAATGCATGCCAGAGTTTCTAGTACAAATTTTTTCCAAGGGGGTCGGGTCTCCTCCTCCGATCTGACCCGGTTAGGGGTGATGCCAAATTTCCAAGTTCCAAGTTTCCGGTTCTGCATGCGTTCACGGAAACGGGCATAACTTTCAAACCGTAAGTCCGATTGAGCCAAACCAAAGATCAAACTGAAGCTAATTCAGAGATCTACAAGAGTTACAAAGCTTAGCTCCGTAATCGCTGTTTTCGGGCCCAAAAAAGGTCATCTGGTAGGAGTTTCGGGCCATTCTTTGTTTGTGATGCGATTTCAACCAAATCACTTCATGTCTTCTGACGATATTCCCAATGCTTGAGTGTATTGTTGAGAAGAGATTCCATGTGTGACTGCTTTGACTAAAAAGCGGGTCAACATATATATATATATATATATATATATATATATATAATGGCCTGAATAGAACGCGCTGCGCTGCGGCAGTTCGCGAATTTCGACCATTGACTTTGAATGGACATTACGGGAGATCTGACCGTCGGATTCTCCTAAAACCGGAACCGATGGGTTCGTATCGAAAAGAACTTTCTAAGAAATACTAGAGATTTGAAATCTAACGGTTGGATTTGGAATTATGTCCAAATCAAATTTGGAAAAGGTCGTTGTAAGTGCAGTTCGATGGCCGTTGATGGAAATCGACTGTACGGGCCTTGATAAAATTATTAAAAATAGTAATAATTTGTGTAAAATCATAAGAAATGATTTGTGAAGAATTGGGATGAAAATTTCCATATTTGAAAAGTTAAAAGTAGATTTTTATCGAAATGAACTAGTTTTGAACTAAAATAATAATTTATTAATTTTTAAAATAAATAAATTGGATTTAAAATGGTTTTGAAAATAACCAGAATTTCCAATAATTGAATTTGAATGGATTTGAATCGAAATTGTCTTTGGAATATTTCGATGTTGGATTTCGTGATTATACGGATATTTCGAGAAGGTCCAGACATGTGGAATCCATCCATTGGCTCGAATTGCGGCTGGAAGACTGATTCCACTGCTCATAAATAGTATCCTCGAAAGTTGTGGCCGACGTGGCATCCGTGTAGAGGTATATCAAAAGCAGAGCTTTGCCCGCATATGGTTGACCGCCTTTATCTCCTTGGAAGTCAGGATATTAAGCGGACTAGCTCTATAGAAATCTTCCACGCTGGTCCGAGATAATAGGTCGACGAGTTCCTTCTGGAAGCGAGAAACTCGGTCGCCTTGGTGAGCGATTTTTCTGGTAATGTGTAGTCAATCTGACCGAGTTGGATTTGGGCCGATATTCCATTGCTTGATGTAGTGCCCCTGATGGGTCTCTTGGAGCGCGACTTATATTTGGTTGTGCGTTTGGGCTTTGGTTATGGCCCGATGAGATTAGTGCCAAAAAGAGGGCTAACAATATTGAATATAAGCCGATATATTTTCTATTCAGAGCCTTGTATTTAATATCAAATGTGATTTGGGTTTGTCGTGAATGGTATCTTCAATAATACTATTCTTTGACCCAACCGAGTTAAGAAAATCAGAAACTAACTGGAGATTAGTTAAGTTGAATGGTTTCTTGGGTATTGATCTGATGTTGGTTTCGGTCTTCGGGGTTAATAATTAGGGAATTGCTCACTTGCTATTTTACGGTTAAAGGCTGATAGAATGAAATGTGATTTTGGGTTTATCGTGAACCGTGTTTTAAATGACATTGATTCTTTAACCCAGTTAAAGACAGGAATATTAAAACCAAGTGGAGTTTTAGTGAATCTTTAATTAGATTGAAATGATCGAGAATGGAGTATCACCAGTTTTTCTCCAGGCGATAGTTATATCTTTAATTAGATTTGAACGTGAAATGGTAATTGAATTTACCGATAAAACCGTGGTGTTAGATATGAAGTATTACCAGTTCTACTTCATGGGATGAATAGGTTAGGATTGGGAGATAAAATAAATGATTACTTCGGTGTGGTTCGCTAATCCCGAATAATTTGAATTGATATTCAAAGGAGATTAAAGAATAAATTTAAAGAATTTATCTTTGATAAAATTAATGGGAACCTTTCCCTAAGAATGTGAAATTTAGAAACTAACTGTAGGTTAGCTAAGAAGAATGGTTTCCTGGGTATTGATCTGATGTTGGTTTCGGCCTTCGGGGTTAATATTTGGGGAATTATTCTCTTGTTAATTTACTGTTAGTAAATGATGAATTGGAATGAGGCGTATGTTGTGTTTGTGTAACACTTGTTTATTATATACGCGAGTTATTCAGAAAGACCGGGTTTACACCATTCTGAATAACTGATTCGACGATGAGTCGAAGATGAAGACGGTGGTCGAAGACCAGAGGTCTTCACGTCGTTTGGGTGATTACTGATGATCTTGATTGGGTCGTACACCCAAGAGGAGGGAATCAATTGGTGATCGTCCAGACGTACTTGGAGATCGATGGATATGCGAGGTACCAGGTGCCTCCGGTTTCGTTCAGACCCAGAACGAACTTGTAAATGGGTTGTGTGTCTGACATTGGATTTTATTCTGTGTGATTGATTTCTATTAAATATATATCCGTTTGGCGCCGGAGAATTTATTCTCTTGCTTAACGCCCTTCTCTGAGACGTACGAGCTCAGAGGTTATATATTGATGGATATCAAACGCATGGAGTGAATTGCCGGTGTGGAATGCCTAAGTGGCAAATGATCAAGGCTTCTGTTGAAAAGCAGAGTCTTGTGGTGGATGATCAAAGCACGGCCTGTGTGGCATAGCTTTGTGTAGCGTTGATTCGCGAGCGTCGCACCCCGGTTGTGAACCAGAAACGGGAGAAGGACCTCAGGGTGGACATGCGTTTCTTTCTAGTTAGAAGTGGCGTCAGTGGTTTTACACGCCCTGACGAGTTTGACTTATACGGTTGTAGCTGTTGCGATGCGCCTCGGATATATCGGTGACTATGTGAAGCCGATGGAGTCGTTTGTTGGCTCATTTACGCCCCAAAGGGCGGGGAAACGTAGTTTTCAGGCATTTTAATCCACATCGGTGGACCGGCCTTGTCGCTCTAAGGGTCATTCGAGCTCTGATCCTGAGGCTCGGGCTAGAGAGTCTCGAATTCGGTGAGGACTATCTTTTGCCTCGGTTGACAGATGGAAATCCAACTTCCAATACGTGACTTTGCAGTTTTATTTGTAGATCCTAGTATGGTGACATAGTGGGATGGGGCACTTATGTCGTCTATGATTGATACTTATGATTTGAAGTTGTTTTATACACTATGCACTTATAATAGTATGAAATGATTTGTTTTAAACGTATCAAGCATTCTTGGCTATAATAAGGTAAAACCCCTATCCTTCGGCTTGCGTTGCATTGTGTGATGGGACCTGGGTCTTATAATAGCTTCATTTTTCTTTATTTAGCATTGCGCTGTTGTTTTGTGCACTGGTATTCTTGGGAGGAAACCTGTTCCGAGTTATACGGCGTGGTCCTTTGATTTACCTAACTTTAAAATAAAGATTAATAACTGTTTTAGTTCTCACACCAGTCCCATGACTGACCTGGAGTTTATTGTTTTAACCTGAACTCTGGATGCCCTTATTTTGACACGGGCAGCTAGTAGTTTTGGTTTTGCAGATTTATATTCTCAGGATCCTGATTTACAGCTGGAACGATACTCGGAAAGCTCTGTATCTGTGTATTACTTCTAGTTGTGTTTTGTATTATTTTCCGCGGCGATGTATTTAAATGCAATTTGAATCTCTGATATTTTCTGTGTAATATTTATTCATACTCTGTATATTCTTGTATTCTGATGGAATTGTTGTAACATACAATGAAATGTTCTTCTGTCTGCGTTCAAATTTGTCGTGTTCTCAATACAATCCGGGCTTTCCTTATTGGGGAAGTTCGGGTCGTTTCATTCAAACTCAATCTAGGGTATTACTAACCCCATCTCTATCGAGTTACGCTATAGACCCAAGGTTATTACTAGACCAATAGCTCTGATACCACTGTAACGACTCGGAAAATTCGATGCTCGAATTTTCGACACAATTATATCATGTGTCCAAACTCTAGTACCGAACATCCAGCAAGTTATTAGAAAGAAGTTAGAGGGTAAGATAAGAGAGAAAGAAATATTAGAATAGAAGAAGAAGAAGAAACACCACACATAGTCTCTCATCGCAACGGAACAAAATATAATATATAAATAATCTTTATTGAGAGCTTGATATAAAACTTACAAATCATCAGAGTACAGCTTACAGCTAACTTATCTGGACAGTTATAATAATCTGTCCTAATATACAACACACAGCGGAATAATATGATATCATACGTATAAATTCTTCCAGCTCATCTCTTCACAATATCTGATAACCTGGACCTGTACAACCCGGTCTAACCCGAGCATTACAAATACCGGATCAGTCTGGTGAACCAGAGTGAGAACAACTCGCAAAGTTTTAATAACATCCATATTGATTTTAAAGTCAAAAATCCTTTTGAAAGAAAAGGATAATAGTAAGACCAGCCCACACATAAACACAGATGGTTTTTACCTTACTATAACCCAAAACGGTTTAAAAATCATATCTTATTCTGATATTATAATAATGTCTAAATACAAATGAATAACAATCTAGCGGAACGCTTGCATCTCACGCTCCACATATATAGTATACAATCAAAACCGCGGGCGCTTATTGGAAATTGGATTCCGACTATGACAAGGTGTGGAACCACCTGCCGATAGTGTATCTCTAGAGGCGAATACACTGAGTTCAACAAGAACGTCTTACAACCCGGCCCACACATGACCGATCACTCATTTCACTTGAGTGTATCGAATGTATATCACCAACGGTTGGGATCAGCAACCGTTTCCCGAAAAGGGGCAGCATCGATAGATTAAAGAAGCAAAAGGAATTTCTCTAGATAGGTGATTATACACCCTAATGGGAGCGACCCACATAGCCATGCTGCCTGCCCGATTTTCGTCATTTCTCGGTTGTGAAGCTTGAGGTTATAACGTATCTTTTGGAACATCTGTCCACCATTCACTTTGAATGCCACATCGTCAAATCCGCCAGAAATCACTAATTAATTTTGCACAAAAATAATCGGGTTGTTAAGTTAGGAGAAGGTGTCTTCTCCGTCGCCACAGAAATACGTTTGAGGAAATCAACGTACATAATCCCTTTTGGAAATACTCTGTCAGACATCCGTCCATACAAGTTGTCCTAGGACTGGACAAACCGAAGGTACCCTCCTAATGCATCCTTGAATTTCCCTATGGAATAGTAGCGAGTAGTCCTTGCAACCCGTAAATTTCCCTTACGACCGAATCACATCAGAATACCTCTGGCTGTACAACCAGAGAATATTCGACAAGCAATCCTTCCGCTTATGAAGATCCACGGTCTTCAATTGCTCCATCTCGCTTAGCCTCTTATATCTTCAACGTTTTCATATTCATTGTTCGGAATGGTTTTCGAATATAAATTCGATCCCGGTCTTTCCGTACCAACAATCGTATTGGTCATATTTGATAGTCGGTTCTTTAACTATCAAATAAACAACCATTCAATCATGAAAATAAAATGAATTCATTGATTGAGTACTCAACAACATTTGGCCCTTTTAATTATTAATAATTAATGAATGATTCAATAAACTTCTAAATCTTACATATATTTTAAAATATGGTATTTACTTCTTATTAGCATTCTCAAAACCGTTTCATTTCAATATTAGAGAAAAACATCTTATAACTATATCCAATATTCCATCTTACTTATTGTTTCAAAACATTAGTAACCACATTATTCATGCATATCTATACTCCAAAAACCATTAGTCCCTGTCCATAAATTAATAAGCGAATAACTCCCTAAGTATCAACGCCGAAGACCGAAATCAACATCTGATTGATGCTCAGGAAATCATTCAATTCAACAAATCTCCAGTTAAGTTCAAAGTCTTATCTTAACTCGTTACCGATCCATTATATTCCACTTCTAGTCCATTTAACTATTTCCACTTTGAAAATCTCATTTTCAAACTCCATTTTTAAATAACGTTAATTTAAAACTTAACGTTTTGGGCCTCACGCTCCCTTTTATAAATATCGTTTATACAATTCTAGCTTACTATGCACACCTTTTATCTGCTTCCTTTTTCTAAATTCAAACATCTAATTTAAACTCTCGTCTCGACTTAAAATTCCTTTTATAACTTAGTTATAAAACCCAGTTTTAGTATAAAACCGTTCATCCATTCTTTTCAAAAATTCGATTACAATATCCACTTGGTTACTCATTACTAATTGATCGCTTAAATTAGTAAAATAATAATTTACATTACCTTTAACTATGTACAAATAGTTACTTCTTATTTAACAAAAACAAAGCGTAAACTTCTTTTCAGAATCTAAATAAAGTTAAAGCAATATGCATTAATCTATTTCATTAGATTAATTAATACCAAACTAAATTAATCAATTCTAAAACATGATCATGTCGTTAACATTTCAAATTATTCATTCCTTTAAATTAATTAATAACATAATTAATTTAAATGAATTTCATCAAATTGTTTCTTGAAACAATAAATTTAGCTATTACATTGGTTTCTGCTCGTCTCCTTATAAAAGACATTAACGTAAGACTTTGATTTGTAAACTATTTAATAATACCTAAAACTTATAAAATAAAAAATTAATAAACCTTAATTTCCTTCATTGAACTTTTATTTAAATATATAGATTAAAATCTATCTTCGGTTATAAAATAAATTTCATAACTTTATTACCGTCGATTCAACCGACGGTAAATCAACATTTGTAACAACATTTATTTTTAGGCCAACTGCTGTTAATTACTCAATCAATACTGTTTATTGGTTACAACAAAACAACTGTTGAATTTAGGTTCAACAAACAATGATCAATCAATCATCCAATCATAGTGTGTAAACAGTTCATATAAATGCAACATGAAAATAAATGATAAATGTGAGGAATCCAGTTGGATTCCTCCAACCTAGTTTTCCCTGCATCCAAATATGTTATTTCAGCAGTATCATTTTATTTCAATAAACGTATATAATATTCAACTACCAAACAATGACAGCAATCAAAACATCCATCAATCAATTAACAATCATAGCACACAAATATTTAAACCCAAATTATATAAAATATAAGTGGAGTAAAACTAAGTGAGTTGAACTCACCTTGATATGATTCTCCGCTAAACCGTTGGTTTCAGTTGATTCCAACACGTCCAAACTAGCTCTAAACTTTTACGTTCGTTGATATGATGCGAACGTCTCAGATTTTATTCCATTCTGTTAACAAATAAGTATGTTACATTATTTACGCTGTTATGATTTATATTTGAACTAATAAAATTTTAATCGATTAACTAATTATACATTTCAAAGTTAATGGCCACGTTAAAACATTTCTTCGGTATGTTATAATCAAACATATTATAAACCAGACGGCATGTGACTGGGTCATTTTATAAATGCACCCTTTAAATACTTAGGCCACATTAAGACATTTTATTATCCTAGATGGCATGTTCCTAATAACACAGGCTATATATACCTGATTTTAATCATGCTAATGCAAGGGCCCTATAATCTCCTGACATCAAGACAATAACTACTACTCACATACAAACGATGTTTGCATGCGTACCCGTGAATCATGGATGCCACAGAATAAGAACAATTATGCGTATTTATGTGAATTAAGAGAATGTAGAAACTTAGAACAGATGTGTGACGACCCCAAAACCCCGTACGACGGTGGCAGGGG
Source organism: Allium sativum (assembly GCA_030737875.1). Classification (NCBI taxonomy): domain Eukaryota; kingdom Viridiplantae; phylum Streptophyta; class Magnoliopsida; order Asparagales; family Amaryllidaceae; genus Allium; species Allium sativum. The sequence goes on from CM060920.1 coordinate 503,009,362, forward strand.
TAATCTTTGGAATATAACACGTAAACATATAATAGCAAAACAGAATTAAATAAATACACCAGATAATGTACAAATAATACACTAGATAAACATAATCATCAGAGTTACACAGTATACAGGATCATACTTAGAATAATATATAGTTCAGCTATACATAAATGTCTACCGCGGAAAACAAAACATAATATGTACAATAGGAGCTGAACAACATAAAAAGAGATAAATGATAGAGTCCATCTTCAGCTCCCGTTATCCAGAATGAGCCTGCTAAAACCTGAATACAAGGCTGCCTGTGTAGAAAGAGGGGCAACCAATTTTGCAAGTGAAACAAACTACGAGTCAGTCATGGGACTGGTATGAGAAATCTACTTAACACATTTTATTATATGGCCAATCCCAGGACCACGCCACTTTCGCGGAACGGGTTTGCTCCCTTGGATTGCCAGTGCTTTAAAACACGTAAATCTTTTAAACATCGCCATGCTTTTTATAAAAATGAAGCCTTTATAAGACTCAGTTCCCATCACACAATGCAACGCAAACCGGAGGATAGAGTTTCACCTTATAATGGCCAAAATATGCTTGATACGAATAAAACAAAAGAATTTGATATTATTACTAGTGTTTATATGTTTCAAAACGATTTCAAATCATAAGTATCAATCATAGATGGCATGGGTACCATATATCATGTCGCCATATATAGGTATACAATCAAAACCGCACAGTCACGTATCTGGAAATTGGATTTCCGTCATGAACCAAGGCAAAAGATAGTCCTTACCGACTTCGAGACTGTCTAGCCCGAGTCTCAGGCAAGCGCGTAGGCAAGCCTTGGATCGTCAGGGCCGGTCCACCGATGTGGAGTATTATGCCTGAACACTGTGTTTCCCCGCCCTTTGGGGCGTAAATGAGCCAAATGACTCCATCGGCTCCACATAGTCACCGATATATCCGAGGCGCCTCGCAACAGCAACAACCACACATGTGAAAATAATATAAATGTCAGGGCTGGTAGGTCACTGACACCACCCTAGCTAGAAGGAAACACATGCCCTCCCTAATGTCCTCTCCCGTTTCTGGTTCATACCGGGGTGTGAGGCTCGCGAATCAACGTTATACACAAAGCTATGCCACACAGACCATGCTTTGATCATCAACCACAAGACTTTGCTTTTCAACAGAAGCCTTGATCATCTGCCACTTAGGCATGCCACACAGGCAATTCACTCTATGTGACTGATTTCTATCTATATATAACCTCAGAGCTCGTACGTCTCAGAGAAGGGCGCTAAGCAAGAGAATAAATCCTCCGCAGCCAAATAGATATATATTTAATAGAGATCAATTAGCACAGAAAAAAAATCCAATGTCAGACACACAGTCCATTTGCAAGTTCATTCTGGGTCTGAATGAAACCGAGGCACCATATACCTCGCATATTCATCGATCTCCACGTACGTCTAGATGATACCCACTTACTATCTATATTTCAGGATGCCTCCCAATCAAGACATCAATTATCATCCAACCGAGGTGAAGATCTCTGGTCTTCAACCACTGTCTTCATCATCGACTTTTATCGCCGATAAATTATTTGAAATGGGATTTAACTCGACCTTTTCAAATAATTCACGTATATTCATAATTTCAAATCAATTTATTTCAATGGTTAAATTATTCGACCCAATAATTAAATTCATTAATGTAGCTTTCACGCCAAACACATTCAACCATCAAATATCCCATAAACCGAGCAAATTTAGTTTATTTTCATTGCATATCGTTTATAATATTTTATCACTGTTTATCGCTATTTTTATTTATTTAAAAATAGAAAATTCATTCAAACAACGCTTCAGGCCATAACGCGGTCGTGCCGTTGTTTTTCTTCAGATTTGATTTACACATATCTGAAAATCTAACCGTTGGATCTTCACAAATTTTGCATCATTAGAAAGATCTTTTCAAAACGAATCCAACGGTTCCAGTTTGGGGAAAATCCGATGGTCGGTACACTCGTTTGAAGTTTCGATTTCAAAATACGAACTGCAGCGTCGTTATTCAATTTATTTTAATTATATATATATATAATCGATTCTGGCGTTGTTTTTCTTCAGATTTGAATTGAACATTCCAGACAATCCAACCGTTGGATCTTCACAAAGTGGGTGTCGTTGGTAAGATATTTCCAAGGTGAACCCAACGGTTCCGGTTTCGGGAAAATCTGATGGTCGGATCTCCCGCACTAATCGTTTGAAATCACGGTTTCAGAACACAAACTGCAACTTCTTTATTCGATATATTTTAACTATATTTATTTATATATATATAATCGATTCTTCGACTTCAAAACCGTTTTCACCTCATATATTTGATAAAAATGATATTTTTATCCAATAGATATTTATTTCAACGCATGGATTTTGTTAATTTTATTTCAACACAGGAATTTCTATTCAACACATGAATTTCTATTCAACACATGAATTTTATTTCGTCATTCAACACATGAATATTTTCTATAGTTTATATATATAATAAAAATGTGATTTTAATTGCAAAACAATTTATTTCAAAACACGATTATTTTATATAGTTTATATATGTAATAAAAATGCGATTTTTATTGCAAAACAATTTATTTCAAAACACGATTATTTTATAGTTTATTTATATAATAAAAATGTTATTTTTTTGTGCTAAAACAACTTATTTAAAACACTAATATTTTATATAGTTTATATATATGATAGAAATGTTATTTTTATCAATACACGAATTCCATTCAACACATGAATTTATTTCAACACATGAATTTCTATTCAACACATGAATTTCATTTCAACATTCAACACATGGATTTTATTTCGACATTCAACACATGGATTTTATTTCAACATTCAACACATGAATTTAAATCAAACACGGAATTATTTCAGAAATTTTCTGCAGCATAACGGCAGGGTAGTTAAAACTGGGACCGTCCCTAGTACGGCTCCTCGCTCTACCTTAAAACCTCGCGGTTTTTGACAACGGGAATTTCATGCATCTAATTCGTACGTAGACGGGCATGTTTATTTTTCTTCTCCACAAACTAATCCTATGTGGTTTTATCCAAAATAATTCTCAACCACAAACAGGTATTTTTCAACCACAACCAATCATTCATGATTTTCACCAAATTTCACATCGACCAATAATCCAAACAATATCACAACCAATAAATATCGTCCATGGTCTGTGGACGAGGGGAGTATATATATATATTCATATATAAATATATTTCAATTCACTTCAATATCATTTCAATTTATTTCAACGCATATATCACTTTCACAACGCATATATAACTTATACATCGAACATACAACTTATACAACGCTTATACGTGAGGTGTACAATGCTTATATAACTCATACATTGACTATATAATTTATACATCATTGTTTTCCATATCGTTTATAATTTATAAATCTCACATTGGGTTCCACTCCACCAAAAATTGTAGAAGGCTCAAAAAAATATGCGGTCTCTTCTAGAATGTTGAAGATGTCCACATGAGTCCACTGTCTCTTGTTTCACTGGATTTCGTCAACAAATGAGAAAGATATGATTTTTACAATGAAATCATAAACCGTAGTGTTTTTAAAGCGCTATATATAGTTAAAAAAATATATATGCCGTACCTTCAACTAAACCCTTCAAAACAAGGTTTACATTTTCTGGCCAAACCGTCGCTCTAGGTCAAGATCGGTTGGCGCCACGTGAATCTGCTCCGAAATCCGCGCCAAGGGGTCACCACGCCGTTGAACTCGTCGGCGATCTGGAGGAGTGGAAGCGCGCTAAAGGTTCGGACTTTGGAGAGGTCGTTCTCTCCGATGGTGAGACGATAGGGGCTGAAGTCGGTGTTGATTTGAAGAGGGGGGAGAGAGCTTCGAAAAGTTGAACTGGGGTGGGGATCAACGATGAAGGGATCGGCCGGATTTTGGCCAGGAAGAACGGAGCACTCTTTCTCCGTCGATCGTGTTTAACGGGGGGAGGGGGTTTCTGGTTTTTTTATATTTTTAATTTATGAAAGAAAAATATGATTGGCCTACGTATTTATTTAATTTTAAAATAGAGTTTTCTAATACGAACTCCAATTCAAACCCAACGACTGTCGTTCCTAGCTAATTACCCCCATTCTGAACACATTGGGATATGTTTCGAAGGCCTATTCGACTGTTTCAGTCAGTTTTCAAATTAAAATATAAAACATTCAATATTTGATTTGAACATACATTTCAATTTGCCGGGGCCACATATTGATTCTGAAAATTCCCGAAAAATAAATCTAGCTATGTTTTGACGATACGGTCCCAACAAAACTAGTTTCGTCGAATTCTTAGACCATTTGAAAAATGGCCCTTTTCTGGTCGATCCAAATAAACAGAAATCGACCAAACACATTTTCCTTTGCCGCGCTCACTTACTAACTTCAAAAATTATGAAATTTGAAATCTAGCAATAATTTGACGTCCCGGATCCAACAAAAGTGGTTTCGTCGAATTCTGAGGTCGTTTGCAAAATGGCTATTTTCACGGGCTATATAAACTCCATAGCAATCTTTCTGAAAATTCATTTGGCCATAACTTTTGATTCCCACTATGAAACTTTGATTTTTCAGATTCATTAGAAAGAGATTCACTAACAGATTTAAATATCTTTGATTTCACAAAAATCCGTTTCGTTTTGCACCCGGTACAGTCAGTCAAAGTTTGAATTGAAATTTTGAAACTGCCACGCCATTTCAGGCCTTGTTTATAAATAAAAATAATTATTTTTATTTTCAAACGTCGATTCAAACATACTTTTCGACGTTATTATTTAAAATATTTAAAATTCACTAAAATAGCCAAACTAAAAATTTTAAATTGGCTCATATTTTCCGTGTTGTTACAATCTCCCCCACTTAAAACTTTTCGTCCTCGAAAAAGAAAGAAGTCGAAAGTTATTTAATTCATCAACTCAACTTTCTTTCTGGCTTCCATTCTTCAACTTTTTAGTTTCTAAGAATTTTCAAATTCTTCAAAAATTTGGCTAACACTCTAAATTTTTGAAAAATTTCGCCATAACCTCCTTTGTACGAGGAGAGGTATGTAAATTTATTAGGCCGTATTAGGTACCCAATAAATCCTAATAAGCATGCACATATTTATAATGATATATTCCGGTGTCCACAGGGGTGTGTGTATAGATCATAACTCCAGAGAATAAATTCTCGTCACCCTATAAATGGTTTTTGTGCCTTAATGACCAGAGAGACGTGTTTATTGTCATCTCCAGACCCGTGTGTGGTTTTTATTAATCTGGAAATTTACCGTTATATTTTACATAGTCCACATCAGTCATCAGTTCAACCTGTAAAATATAGTCATCGCCATACAAGCCTCTCGCTCGTATGGTAAATCTTCAACCTCATCACACAAGCCCCAAATGCTTATGTGGTATATGATGAAGTATTCCCATCTTCAAGAAGTATGCCATGTAGTGTAGTTCAAAATTAATTGTTACTATCTTATGACGACATTTATTATTACACACAGAACAACCAGCACTCCGCATCCAATGACATTCACAGGAGTTGATATAATAATAAAATTGCGCATCCAACTCATTAAGGTTTACCTATTTGTCGGGCATGCAAATAAATTCTTTACTCAACAGCTAGTCCATTTACCCGTTCACACATATATATTGCACATGTATATATTTCTATCTATTTTAAATCAGTTCAATACGTGATTTAATTGCATAGATTTACCCTTCATTCATAGATTGAATTAACTATCATTTTAATTAATCAAATCCACTATCACACCACAAAAACAACAATCAATTTGTTTTTAACTTTTCAAAAATATACTAATTGATTCATATACTCTTTTAAAATAATCAGACTATAGAACTAAAAGTTCACATCCATGAAAAGAAAATAACAACAAAGTAGAGAACAAAATGGTAATGCAAAGTATGGTAAATGTACCTTGCACCAGAGTCAATCAGAGATATCCACCCTGCACTTAGGATAGGCTTTCTTAATGCTTTCCTTTGTTTCCCAAGTACAATCTCACGGATCTCCACTCCATTGCACTTTGACTAAGTGAACCTTCTTGTTCCTCAGCTCTTTGGTTTCATTGCCAATAATCTTTATCGGCTCTCTTCTCACAGCCAATTCTGGAGTAATTTCCAATTCCTGTTGTGCGGCTTCTTCCACAACCGAGTCCGGATCCTGTACATGCTTTCTAATTGAGAAACGTGAAATACATCATGTACTCCAGGAAACCAATCAGGCAATTGAACTCTATAAGCGAGGGTTCCAATCCGTTCAAGTATAGGGAATAGACCAATAAATCTGGACGCCAACTTCCCAGTTTTGCAAAATCGAATCACTCCTCTCATCGGAGAAACCCTTAGATACACATGATCACCAACAGAAAAAGCCAAATCTCTTCATCTCGAGTCAGCATAGTTCTTATGTCGGCTTTAAGCGGCGAGTAATCATTTCTTAACGAAATCGACTTTGTCTGCAGCTTCACGGATCATATCAGGTCCCAATACAAGTCTATTACCAGGTTCTACCCAACAAGCAGGAGATCATCACGGTCTACTATACAATGCTTCGAATGGTGACATCGTCAGGCTCGCTTGGTAGCTGTTGTTGTATGAAAACTCAGCCAAATGCAAATGGTCTTCCCATGATCCACCAAAATCAAGAACAAAAGCCCACAATAAATCTTCTAGTATACAATTCACCCTCTCAGTCTGACCATCTGTCTGAGGATGATAGTCGGTGCTTAAATTCAGCTTCGTTCCCAGTTCTACTTGAAATGCCTCCTAGAATTTGCTAGTAAATATTGGATCTCTATCACTAACTATACTGATCAGCACTCCATGTAGCCTAATAATTTCCTTGAAATATATCTGCACCAGACTCTGGGCAATTCTATTCGATCTGACAGGTATGGAATGGGCGGTCTTCGTGAAGCGATCTACGATCACCCAAATGTTGTCATTTCCTTTCCTGGTTCTGGGCAAACCATCTATGAAGTCCATGGAAATATGTTCCCTCTTCCAACCTGGAATGTCCAGTGGTTGCAACAATCCAGCAAGTTTCGGTTGGTCTCTTTTGACTAGTTGGCAAGTAGAGCACCTGCTAAGATATAAAGAAATGTCTCTTTTCATAGATCTCCACCAGAAAGTGCGTTTGATGTCATTATACATTTTGCTCACTCCTGGTACTAAGTTTTGACTTGTGGCATTCATCCAGCACTTCCTTTCGGAGCTCAGAAATGTTAGGAACACAAAATCGGCCCTTTAGCCTTAGAACCCATTGGTTATCAATCTGGAAACTCAAGGGTTCGCCTTTCTGTATTCTTTCCCTAATTCTCTGATTGAAGTGATCGTCCTTCTGAAGAACATATATTTTATCCATCAATGAAGTCGTAATAATAAAACTAACGATCGTTACATTCTTTCTACTTAGCGCATCGGCCACAACATTGGCTTTCCCTGGAGTGTACAAAATCTCAAAATCGTATGCTGCAATAAATTCTAGCCAACGTTGCTGCCTCAGATTCAAGTCTTTCTGTGTGAACAGATACTTTAGCGACTGATGATTTGTAAACAGTTCGAATTTTTCACCCAGAAGATAGTGCCTCCAGATTTTTAAAGCAAATACAATGGCTAACAACTCAAGATCATGAGTAACGTAATTTTTCTCATGCGGTTTCAATTGACGGCTAGCATAAGCAACCACTTGACCTCTTTGCATTAAGACTGCACCAAGGCCTTCTCTAGAGGCATCCGTCCAGACTTTCAAGTCTTGATTGCCATCGATAATCGTTAACACTGGAGCAGTTGTTAATCTTAATTTTAGTTTCTGAAAAGCCTCCTCACATTCGGGAGTCCACTTGAATTTTGCGTGCTTCTTCGTAAGCTTTGTTAAGGAACTAGATATTTTCGAAAAATCTTTAATGAACTTCCGATAATAACTAGCCAATCCAAGAAAACTTCGAACTTCTGTGGGGGTACTAGGCTGCTTCCAATTTTGAATAGCGGTGATTTTACCGGGATCCACAGAAATTCCTTCTTTTGATACAACGTGGCCAAGAAAATTGACTTCTTCTTGCCAGAATATACATTTGGAAAGTTTGTCCTTCAAGACATTCTTTCAGAGAATTTCCAACACTTGTTCCAAATGTTCCACGTGCTCTCTCTCTCTGACCTAGAGAAGATCAATATGTCATCAATGAAAACCAGAACAAATTTATTCAAGACATCGCAGAATTCTCGATTCATCAAATCCACAAAATATGCAGGAGCGTTACATAAGCCGAACGGCATTACTAACCACTCATAGAATAAATCGGGACCTCTGAGTGCTGTTACAGGAACACACTCTTCGGCAATACGAAGCTGATGGAAACCTGTAGCTAGGTCCATCCTTAAGAATACATGTGCACCATTCAATCGATCCAGCAAATCATCAATCCAAGACAATGGATATTTGTTCTTTAATGTCTGTTTGTTCAAATCACGATAATCCACACATAGTCGAAGAGTACCGTCTGACTTTGGGACAAACACCACTGCCGCTCCCCAATCAGAGAAACTAGGCCTTATTAGACCCTTCCATACAAGCTGTCCAGTTTCATTATCTAATTCTTATTTCTTCTTTAGAGTCATCCTCCGAATAGCATGCACTACTGGCCTTGCATTCGGAATTAAAGCGATCTTGAAATCAATTTCTCTCTTCGGAGGTAAGCTAACAACTTCTTCGAACACATCTGCATAATCCTTAACGACAGGAATATCTTTTATGAGGTCTGGAATATTCTCTGTGACCACAGGGATATTTTATATTTGAGAAGGAGAAACATCTAGAGCTGACCAAAAGTCTTTTCTATCTGAATTCGGACCTTCACATAGTATGGTGATATAATCCCCTGATTTAATCCTTGCCTTAACCACTCTCTCGGCACATTTAACCTCTGCTTCATATTTGGTTAACCAATCCAATCCTAAAATAAGATCAAATTCAGTAAAATTCATGACGATAGAGATGGTGGGGAACTTATACTGGAAAAAGAGACAGGCACCCCACAAACCCAACTAAGATTGAGGGAACCCCCAACCGGATTATGGACAGTAATGGGTTCTTTGAGCTTTCTCAATTTCAAATCCAGCTTCTCAGCTGCATTCTTTGCAATAAAGCTTCGCAACGCGCCTGTATCAAACAGTACTTTAAGTGGAATGTTTTGGACAGCATGCGTGCCTTCTAAAACATCAGACCTTCCCTGACTAACTGAGGGTGCTGAAGTTTCTGCCCCTTCATTTACTTGAGTCACTTTGACCTCTTTCAAAAGCCAGCAATCTTGCTTTATATGACCAGCCTGATGACAAAGATTGCACTCTCGAGTCACTTGAAACTTGCTCTTGGATTTAGACTCATCCTTCTTTCGTTTCTTCGAGGATTTACAATTCCTAGTCAAATGCCCTTGTTTCTTGCAGTTAGAGCATGTGGCCGTCGTTATGGGTTCTTTCTCAGATTTAACCCTTTTCCTCTTGGCTCTGGGCTTCTTACTGGCCTCAAACATCGTACTGACCTCAGGACTATCAATCTCAGATTTCTCTTTATTACTAGAACTGACTTCCTCTTCATCGTTCAAGAGACCTTTCTTATGGAGATCTTCATACTGATAAGCCATGTATCATTTCTGAAAAAGGAAGCTTCACATGCCTCATTACACTACTTTGGTACTTTCTTTGGAGCCCGTTAATAAATCTCACATTCTTCCTCTTCGGGTTTTGAATTAGATGAGGGGCAAAGTGAGAAAGTTCATTGAATTTCTTATGATATTCTGGAATGCTCATATCCCCTTGTATCAGATAACAGAATTCATCACATAACTGCTCAGTTGCTTCTGGAGGAGTAAATCTTTCACTGAAAATATCTTTGAGTCTATCCCAGGTTATATTACTTTCTGGATTATCCTTAATAATCGAATCCCACCAGAACAGAGCTTCTTCTTTGAGTGCCCAAGATGCCGGTTATCTTTTTTGGTCATCTCTCTGCTTTAAACATTCAAAGGTTTTCTCAGCAGAACGAATCCAAGCTTGTGTTTCCATAACGGATTCTTTGCCCAAGAATGGTAATCCACCCAGATTTCGATACCTCCTTACTAGAGCTTCAATACCTGATTCGGTATTCCTTCTTCTGTTTCTGACACTCATTTCTAGTACTTCTGCAAATAGCAGATCAAGTGTCAGGTCAACAGAAAAGATATTATAAAGAATAAAAACATATAATTGAATGTAAATGTGTCCATCGGGGTGTATTTCATTCTGCTATACTCATACTAGGATATTACTGATCCTATCTGTAATAAGTTATTTGTCTTAGAACACTACTGGTTCTATTTCTGACGAATTCGTTAATATGTTATATTCCAGGACTAAGCTTAACCAAAGCTCTGATATCACGTTGTGACGACCCCAAAACCCCGTACGACGGTGGCAGGGGTAATCTTTGGAATACAACACATAAACATATAATAGCGGAACATAATTAAATAAATACACCAGATAATGTACAAATAATACACTGGATAAACATAATCATCAGAGTTACACAGTATACAGGATCATACTTAGAATAAAATACAGTTCAGCTATACATAAATGTCTACCGCGGAAAAACAAAACATAATATGTACAATAGGAGCTGAACAACATAAAAAGAGATAAATGATAGAATCCATCTTCAGCTCCCGTTATCTAGAAAGAGCCTGCTAAAACTTGAATACAAGGCTACCAGTGTAGAAAGAGGGGCACCCGAGTTTGCAAGTGAAACAAACTACGAGTCAGTCATGGGACTGGTACGAGAAATCTACTTAACACATTTTATTATATAGCTAATCCCAAGACCACGCCACTTTCGCGGAACGGGTTTACTCCATTGGATTGCTATTGCTTTAAAACAAATAAATCTTTTAAACATCGCCATACTTTTTATAAAAATGAAGCCTTTATAAGACTCAGTTCCCATCACACAATGCAATGCAAACCGGAGGATAGAGTTTTACCTTATAATGGCCAAAATATGCTTGATATGAATAAAACAAAATGAATTTGATATTATTACTAGTGTTTATATGTTTCAAAAACGATTTCAAATCATAAGTATCAATCATAGACGGCATGGGTACCATATATCATGTCGCCATATATAGGTATACAATCAAAACCGCACAGTCACTTATTTGGAAATTGGATTTCCGTCATGAACCAAGGCAAAAGATAGTCCTTACCGACTTCGAGACTGTCTAGCCCGAGTCTTGGGCAAGCGCGCAGGCAAGCCTTGGATCGTCAGTGTCGGTCCACTGATGTGGATTATTATGCATGAACACTGTGTTTCCCCACCCTTTGGGGCGTAAATGAGCAAAATGACTCTATCAGCTCCACATAGTCACCAATATATCTGAGGCGCCTCGCAACAGCAACAACCACACAGGTGAAAATAATATAAATGTCAGGGCTGATAGGTCACCGACACCACCCTAGCTAGAAGGAAACACATGCCCTCCTTGATGTCCTCTCCCGTTTCTAGTTCATACCGGGGTGTGAGGCTCGCGAATCAACGTTATACACAAAGCTATGCCACACAGGCCATGCTTTGATCATCAACCATAAGACTTTTCTTTTCAACAGAAGCCTTGATCATCTGCCACTTAGGCATGCCACACAGACAATTCACTCTATGCGACTGATTTCTATCTATATATAACCTTTGAGCTCGTACGTCTCAGAGAAGGGCGTTAAGCAAGAGAATAAATCCTCCGCCGCCAAACAGATATATATTTAATAGAGATCAATCAACACAGAACAAAATCCAATGTCAGACACACAGTCCATTTGCAAGTTCGTTCTGGGTCTAAACGAAACCGGAGGAACCATATACCTCGCATATCCATCGATCTCCACGTACGTCTGGACGATCACCACTTACTATCTATATTTCGGGATGCCTCCCAATCAAGACATCAGTTATCATCCAACCGAGGTGAAGATCTCTGGTCTTCAACCACCATCTTCATCATCGACTTCATATCGTCGATCAATTATTTGAAATGAGATTTGACTCAGCCTTTTCAAATAATTCACGTATATTCAGAATTTCAAATCAATTTATTTCAATGGTTAAATTTTTCGACCCAATAATTAAATTCATTAATGTAGCTTTCACGCCAAACACATTCAACCATCAAATATCACATAAACCGAGCAAATTCAGTTTATTTCCATTCCATATCATTTATAATATTTTATCACAATTTATCGCTATTTTTATTTATTTAAAAATAGCCAATTCATTCAAACAACGCTTCAGGCCATAACGCGGCCGTGGCGCTGTTTTTCTTTGGATTTGATTTACACATGTCTGAAAATTTAACCGTTGGATCTTCACAAATTTTACATCATTAGAAAGATCTTTTCAAAACGAATCCAATGGTTCCAGTTTTGGGAAAATCGGATGATCGGATCTCCGGTACACTCGTTTGAAGTTTCGATTTCAAAATACGAATTGCAGCGTCGTTATTCGATTTATTTTAATTATATTTATATATATAAATATAATCGATTTCAAAATACGAATTGCAGCGTCGTTATTCGAATTTCTATTCAACACATGAATTTTATTTCGACATTCAACACATGAATATTTTCTATAGTTTATACATATATATATTATAAAAATGTGATTTTTATTGCAAAATAATTTATTTCAAAACATGACTATTTTATATAGTTTATATATATAATAAAAATGTGATTTTTATTGCAAAACAATTTATTTCAAAACACGATTATTATATAGTTTATATATATAATAAAAATGTTATTTTTTTGTGCTAAAACAACTTATTTAAAACACTAATATTTTATATAGTCTATATATATGATAAAAATGTTATTTTTATCTTTCAAAGAATTTATTCAATACACGAACTCCATTCAACAAATGAATTTATTTCAACACATGAATTTCTATTCAACACATGAATTTCATTTCAACATTCAACACATGGATTTTATTTTGACATTCAACACATGAATTTTATTTCAACATTCAACACGTGAATTTAAATCAAACACAGAATTATTTCAGAAAATTTCGGCAGCATAATGGCAGGGTAGTTAAAACCGGGACCGCCCCTAGTACGGCTCCTCGCTCTACCTTAAAACTTCGCGGTTTTTGACAATGGGGATTTCATGCATCTAATTCGTACGCAGACGAGCATGTTTATTTTTCTTTTCCACAAACTAATCCTATGTGGTATTATCTAAAATAATTCTCAACCACAAACAGGTATTTTTCAACCACAACTAATCATTCGTGATTTTCACCAAATTTCACATCAACCAATCATCCAAACAATATCACAACCAATAAATATCGTCCATGGTCTGTGGACGACGGGAGTGTATATATATATATATATTCGTATATAAATATATTTCAATTCACGTCAATATCATTTCAATTTATTTCAACGCATATATCACTTTCACAATGCATATATAACTTATACATCGAACATACAACTTATACAATGCTTATACATGAGGTGTACAATGCCTATATAATTCATACATCTACTATATAATTTGTACATCGTTGTTTTCCATATCGTTTATAATTTGGAAATCTCACATTGGGTTCCACTCCACCAAAAATTGTAGAAGGCTCAGAAAAATATGCGGTCTCTTCTAGAATGTAGAAGACGTCCATACGAGTCCACTGTCTCTTGTTTCACTAGATTTTGTCAACAAACGAAAAAGATATGATTTTTACAGTGAAATCATAAACTGTAGCATTTTTAAAGCACTATATACAGTTAAAAAAAATATACGCCGTACATTCAACTAAACCCTTTAAAACTAGGTTTAGATTTTCTGGCCAAACCGTCGCTCTAGGCCAAGATCAGTCGGCGCCACGTGAATCTGCTCCGAAATCCACGCTAGGGGGTCCGCACGCCGTTGAACTCGTCGGCGATCTGGAGGAGTGGCAGCACGCTAAAGGTTCGGACTTTGGAGAGGTCGTTCTCTCTGATAGTGCGACGATAGTGGGGGAAGTTAGTGTTGATTTGAAGTGAAGGGAGAGAGCTTCGAAAAGTTGAACTGGGGTGGGGCTCAACGATGAAGGGATCGGCCGGATTTTGGCCAGGAAGAACAGAGCACTCTTTCGCCATCGATCGTGTTTAACGGGGAGGGGGGTTTCTGATTATTTTTATATTTTTAATTTATGAAAGAAAAATATGATTGGCCCACGTATTTATTTAATTTTAAAATATAGTTTTATAATACGAACTCCAATTCAAACCCAATGACTGTCGTCCCTAGCTAATTACCCCCATTCCGAACACAATGGGATATGTTTCGAAGGCCCATTCGACTGTTTCAGTCAATTTTTCTTCAAACTAAAATATAAAACATTCAATATTTGATTTGAACGTACATTTCAATTTGCCGGGGCCACATATTGATTTTGAAAATTCCCGAAAAATAATTCTAGCTATGTTTTGACGATACAGTCCCAACAAAACTAGTTTCGTCGAATTATGAGACTGTTTGAAAAATGACCCTTTTCTGGTCAATCCAAATTAACAGAAATCGACCAAAAACATTTTCCTTTGCCACGCTCATATACTAACTTCAAAAATTATGAAATTTGAAACCTAGCAATAATTTGACATCCCGGATCCAACAAAAGTGGTTTCGTCGAATTCTGAGGTCGTTTGCAAAATGGCTATTTTCACAGGCTATATAAACTCCATAGCGACCTTTCTGAAAATTCATTTGGCCATAACTTTTGTTTCCCGCTATGAAACTTCGATTTTTCAGATTCGTTAGAAAGATATTCACTAACAGATTTAAATATCTTTGGTTTCACTAAAATTCGTTTTGTTTTGCACCCGGTACAGTCAGTCAAAGTTTGAATTGAAATTTTGAAATTACCGCGCAATTTCAAGCCTTATTTATAATTAAAAATAATTATTTTTATTTTCAAACGTCGATTCAAACATACTTTTCGACGTTATTATTTAAAATATTTATTTTAAATATGTAAAATTCACTAAAATAGCCAAATTAAAAATTTTAAATTGGCTCAGATTTTCCAGGTTGTTACAAGATGGATCTAGTGCAGGTGATTATAACCGTTGATTTGGCAAAAGAAAACTAGATTAGGCAAGTTAACACTGTTCAGGCGTGGTTCACATTCACGGGTCTTGTAAAATATTTATTGTGCCACTTCTTATGAAAATTTTGAAACTTTATATTGCCAAATTATAAATATCATTTAAAAACTTAACTATAATATATACATTTAACTTCTTTTTGTTTTATTATCATTATACATGGGCCGAAACCCATCATTAAGCCCAAATATTCAGTAAACCGACAATAATGTAGATTTGGCAAATTTAAGTAATCAGTTAGGCCTATTTAATTGAGTAATCAGGCATGTATATTCTCACCGAGGCAACTGTGTATGGTCCCTTCATTAAGCACGTTGCCAAATTTAACTTATACATTACTAACATATATACCCTTAATTAGGCTCCTTGGTAAACTCCAGGCAATGTTTTTCCTACGTTAAATAAATACCGTTATAACAGTATGTAAATTAGGCACAATTAAATGCATTTAGGCATATTGAAAACGAGATTGACACATTTGGTTTTACTGTTCATTATCTCTTATTTATATATTTACCTGTTGTCCTCACGAACGAGGTTCCTCCATCACACAACTGCCATTCACGAGAACCCAACATGCTGAGCACTCCATGCTTCTCCTTATCCGACCTCAACATGACTTCGACCCTTGAAGAACGACATCGCAAACACAGCTCCAGTCGCCACATCCACCTCCTCTCCTTTACTCCTTCTTTACTTCCTCCACTATTCCCGTTTGTTTCTACGTCCCGCATGAATACTATTACTGTGCTTCCCTCCGCACCGAATATCCTCTTCCCATTGTACTGTTCGTCCCCTTGTTAGAACCCTGCACGTCACCTTCTTCATTTGCTGTTTTTGCAGCTCAAGCCTTCAACCCAGCTTCAATCCGATATCCACGCCTCACTTCCATTTTATCACGCTTCATCATGGCCGCGTCCCGCTTGTTGTCCACGCCTAAAGCTGCTGCATCACCGGAGAACAACACCTCTCCCCTTCTCTGTATCTGATCCTATCTCCACACTTCCTTCCCATCAGCCTCTCCACCGTTTTCATGAATATCCCCAATTTTTTCAAGCCCAAGGCCACCTTTATTTTATTTGTTTTGATTAAGTCCGTTTCCTTTGCTGTGAAAATGAGGATGAAGAGGGTATTTATAAGATCGAAGGTTTAGGGAGAAAGTAAAGATGTTTGGTAGGCACGTTTGTTACAAGGTAGGGTAGCTCTTCTTTTCAGTTGAGGGGTACCATACTTCAGAGCATTGATACAAGACTTGTTTGTCAAGGCAACACAAAAAGTATAGGCTGAAGGCTTCAAAAGTTCGTAGGCTATAGTATGTGCAACTGCGAAAAGAAAGGAATAGGGTGGTAGTACTTTTACTTAAACCTGAAGGTGTAGGGTGGCGTGAGAACTGTCTATGCATGTATTTTCATTTCCTAGACCAATATATTTTTTTACTTAGTTTAGACTTTGATTGGATATATGCATGTGCGTGTATACTTCTTGACGAAGAAAAAGGAAATTGGGTTAGTTTTGCAGCTGTTTAAATCTTAGTGTAGCTGCGTCCTTTTTATTTAGGCATATACCGCATGCATGCAGCGCGTGCTTCCTTCTTTACAGTTCAAAGTGGAAATGGGACTTTGTGCATAGCTTAGGAGAGTAGCAGGGTAGCTTGGTGTTTGGACGTGCTTCATATGGTCTTCGTCTAAAATTACAATGTAGGTTGCATATGGGTTTTCATATCACGCAGTTTTGATTTGACACCAAGCGAAGGCAGTAGGTTATGTTTTCATTGATAGGGTAGCTAGCTGGGTAATGTTGACGAAGACAACGGAAGGTATATGCAAGACAGGGTGTTGCCTTGCCCAAAAAAAATGACAGGGTGTTGCGTTGTACTCACTTTTCTTTAGTATGAAGCCTTCTTAAATTATTATTTTTATACATTGAATTAAATTGTAACTATGTGTTGCTGCACGCTGCATTTGAAAGACACATTTTTCTCGCCTCTAGTGCGGTTTACACACTTACCTTATTTTCAACAAACTAAGGTCCATATTATTAATTCAGCTCAAACTGATGTGAGAGAAATATATTGGTTTTCCTAATTAATACGGTAGCGCTCCTTAAAGCCGACGTTAAATATTCGCACCTCTATACATGAACTTCAACCATAATATATATATATATATATGGACTCACTGCTATATTCTAATGTCGTAAATCTCTAGAAATCTTCAAAATCCAATTTCATTTGCAAAATGACTTTAATTTATGTTCAATTTATTTATCGGTTCACATTTAAATTATGCACACCGTTAAAACAACACCGATCGCCTCCAAAATGGAAATATAGCAATAATTAATTATACGCATTCTAATAAAACTCATTTTGTCGAAAATGGGGATCTCTAAGAAGAAAACATTTTTAAGACCTATATAATATATCGAACAATTTTCCCGTGTGCGAAGCACGGGCTTCATCATAAGGTAAGCAACGCATTGATTGGAACGTTATATTTCGTATGATTATTTAATTTCATCATCAATTGTTGTTGAGCGTTTTATATTTGTACTATATATATGAAATTTCAAATTGTTAATTTCGAAATACCGCGACGTTTACGAGTTCAAATTATATAAATATAAGTTCAATCTTCGTTATATAAACGAATTATATGTTATAAATCCATTTAAAATCCCGAATTTATAAAATATATTAAATATATGATCGCCAAAAATACGGGACGTTACATTCCTTCCCCCTAAAAGAATTTCGTCCCCGAAATTACTAAGTAGGGAAAAATGCTAGAAATCTCATACGCTTTCAAAAATCTGACTTATTATAAGTTGAAAATCAAATCATTCAACACTTTTGGTAAACCATCGAGCACTCACCCAATCTCACCCACAATCAACAACCAATGCACAATCAACATAATCAATTCAATTGAATCTATATTTAATTCTTAGTATTTACTTGTTTATATTCACCTGGGCTTATAATCATCAATTAACCAATATCTAATCGATTTCCATAATTCGATTTCTCAATTCCAAATTGATTTTATTTAACTATAGTATCCATTCTTAAATTAACTTAACCAAGTTAAGTCCAAATTCCATATTCAATTAACTAATTGAATCTCTAACCATTTTAAAAAAAATCCAAATTCTGATTCTTTTTAATTCCAAATTAAAATTATCATTACTAGTTTCATATGTGAAATTTCTTTGGTTATATTAAACCATTCCAGATTTAATATCCAATTTGAATTCCATTTAAATCAAGCAGTCAATCAAACAAACTAATATTTCAATAATTTGATAAAATTATTTCTTTCTATATAAAAATATATCTTGGGCAAAATTATTTCATTTACCCTTTTTACAAAACAATATCATGTCAATTTCTAGTTCAAATGCTTCTCAACACTAGAACCGATCAAACACACAATACAAAACATTTTCATATAAAATTTATGAATACGCTCTCATATATATACACTCAAACTCAATCTAGGGTGTTACTATCCCCATCTCTATCGAGTTACGCCACAGAGCCAAGGTTATTACTAAACCAATAGCTCTGATACCACTGTAACGACCCCAAAAATTCGATGCTCGAATTTTTGACACAATTACATCATGTGTCCACACTCGAGTACCGAACATCCAGAAAGTTATTAGAAAGAAGTTAGAGGTTGAGATAAGAGAGAAAGAAATATTAGAATAGAAGAAGAAGAAGGAACACCACACAGAGTCTCTCATCGCAACGGAACAAAATATAATATATAAATAATCTTTATTGAGAGCTTGATATAAAACTTACAAATCATCAGAGTACAGCTTACAGCCAACACAACTGGACAGTTATAATAATCTGTCCTAATATACAACACACAGCGGAATAATATGATATCATACGTCTGAATTCTTCCAGCTCGTCTCTTCACAACATCCGATAACCTGGACCTGTACAACACGGTCTAACCCAAGCATTACAAATACCGGTTCAGTCTGGTGAACCAGAGTGACCCCACTAGACCCCCCTAAATCCTCTACTGTTTACTATAATATTAAATTATGGAAATATATCCCTTTTTCTCAACCAACTAGCATAAGACTAACTTTCAAACTGATTTACTCACTGGTTCCCTTTTTATCTCAATCCCCAATTTATGACATTTAAATGTAAACCTCTTACTTTTGGGCTTATGCCTTTTCTACAATTATCAATCCCAACATTACAAGTACTTTGGATTGCCTTGGGAAATGGAGAAATCCCGATTACCACCCGTTGTAGCTAGCGAAGCGTAAAAAAACACTTGATTAGTCAGGGGTAATTGAACTAAAGAAAATCCCATTACTGATAGAGATTCCAGTTGGTTGATCGAATAGTCAACCATGATGGTACTTGAGATTGTGAGTCGAACTCCTATAGTTAGATGTCTCGAACAAGAGCAGAAGGCAAGCAAGCAACAAGTGTTGCCTTGTGAAATTAGTGGCTAGAGGTTCTAAAAAAGATTACAGGAATCCAAATTTGGGTCCCTGAATATTGAGTTTTAGAGACCTAATGAGTGCCAAACATTATTTGAGTTCATTTCCATAATGATAACAATCTTATATAAGTATGCTTTTATCCATTACACTTTAATTAGGAATAACTTGCATAATTTTTTTTACAATTGTTCCAAACACAACTTATGCCAAGTTCAACAATTTTCAGGAATCTAACGATATTATATACCAAGAGTAGAAAAGATATAATTTAAATCCACTCACAAAAAAGCACTCCAAGTTCCAGATCCAAGTTTAATTCAATTCTATTACCTATAGCTTTCACCTTTGTAACTCTATTTGGATCCATGGACTGGAATTCGGATGGATTATAAATATGGATCTAATGAAATAAAAATAAACTAATTTAAAAGCCAGATATATAGAACTTACCTATTACGGGCGACATAAATCGGGCATATCTTACGAGATCTACAGTTCCTACCTCTAGATTTATATTTTGGAAGCCGAGATCTAAAATATTTATTTCCTTAAATGTTAGAGAAGAAAAGAAAATGACAGAGTTTATACACCCACTCAGGAAAATATGAATTTGGAGGCTAGCCCTGCACGTTTCTTTATAGATGTCAGAAATCACATCTTCGTTCAATTCAAAATGAATAAAATATCGCCGTACAACATGAAATAAACATGTTAAGTGTTACGGTTGACCTACTCCTCGGTTGGGTTATCCTATGGATCAACCGAAGCTCCACATAGTTTGATCTTAGAGTTGACTTGGGGTGGTAGGGGTTGATCTCCACACGGTTTCTTCTGATGTGTATTTTTTTAATGTATGTATTTTAAACCTTGGTTATCAATGCTAATTTCTTTCCATTATTTCTTGATTAAATTCCATTTCTGATGCGCGTTTATCTACAAATTCAAACGTGCGTTATTTCTAAAATTTTAAATGTATTAATTTCTTGGCAACGTTATGTTTATTAATATGTTAACATTAATAAATCTGCATTAATTACTGATTTAACTTTATTTTTGATGCATGTTAAATTTTCAAATTCAAACATGTGTTACTTCTACAGTTTATACTTATGTATATTTCTCTAAAATAAATACATAGACATGCTATACCATTCGTGGATTAATTCTTTTATAACGTTATATTTCATTTATCAATTTATAACGTTATGCCTTAATAATGTTAGTCCTCATAAATCTCTATTAACTATTTTATAACGATAAATTTATATAACATAAACATTTTAAGTAATTTCATTTATATCTTGATAAAGTTATATTACATAACGCTAATTTTTTATTTAGTTCCTATTTATTCCACATGTTCAAGTTTTCAAATTCAAACATGCATTACTTTTGAAATTCACACATTTATATACCTATGGAGAAATATACGCATTTGTTTATACACACAATTATTTTCCTTTACGAAACTTTGAATGTCAATAACTTTTCCATACGAACTCTATTTAAAAGATATTATATATGTAAATTGATTAGGAAATGACCACGAACGCTATAGTATAAGTCTCAAGGTAAAATTCTAATGATTCCAAAAATGTTTATTTTCATTATTCATAAGTATTTCAATTTTTTTTTTAAATTGTGAGATAGTATAGAACTAAAATTAGTCTTTTCTAAAGGTTAAAATATAGATCTGTAATTAAAACATTGTTTTAATTTTATATGAATTTGCATTTAATTCTAAAGTATAATTTAATCAATGGACATGAACAAGTAAATATTCAAGCCTAAAATATTGTACTTTAAATTGAATGGTAAAACATGTGTAAAGTAAAACATTATATTTCAATATATATATATATATGTATATATAGTTAAAAAAATGGTAAGGCCTACCAGTTTTTAAAGTGGTTTGTAACTCATTTTATTATAACAAATAATAAACACAAGAATACATGAGTTTAAAAGGTTGTCTACCTAGTATCAGTTTTTAAGGTGGACCATCCACCACAATCAAAATTTATAGTGGTCCATCCACTACACTTAGAAAGGCTCAAAGTACTCGAGCTATCCTAATGGACTGGACTACGAATTACATTAAAACACCACGTGGAGTGTAGCGTACATCAATGTCATCTAGAGATAGACCAAAGATACAATTCCATCCTATATTGCATAATGTTTATGACACAGGGAAGCAATACATTGGTAGAAACCAACATGAAGCTAACCAAATCAGCACAAGCTGCCCATACCCTTCTGGCAATTTGACTCCATGAAGATTCATTTTCTGAACCACACCCAGACAGGTAGCAACCCAACAAGCTGAACATCTCATACTCCGAAACCCCACAAGAACACAAAACTCAAACATATAGCTTCCTACTCCCCAATACCAAACTATAGCAATGCAAAAACTTCAAAGTCAGAAAAAAACACAAACAGAAACCAAAACAACAGATCTAAAAAGCCAAACTATATCTAAACTTGTTCACCAAGCTAGAAATAATGATCTTCTTCCCCAGAGCCGACTTGGTTAATAGAAGGAATAAAATACGAGGCTTAATAGATCAGTAGAATGGTGGATGCGAAATCAGCTCACATTGTATGACTGAACAAAGAAGCTAGGGCACTCCATGAAGGGGATGATACTTCCTTGAACAACAAGATGAACCCTATGCACAGAATACAAAGAACCTCATAGCCAAAGCACGCGCGTGATAGTACCAACAAACACCAAGCTAACCTTTTCCACCAGACGGTGGTTAGACTATGTTGGACAAAAGTTCACCATGCAATGAAGCGCACAAATTCGCTTGGATACCTAGCATAGCACATTATAGGAAAGAGACCGGATAGGAAGTCATGAAACTGAAACGTACAGGCAAAGACTAGGACTTAGAATAAACCTCGAAGGGATTCCACACTTGACAACGAAGGGATATAGTTGGATTAGTGAACAAGGTAGAAGCAAGGAGTTAGGGAAGATTAAAAAAGGGATTTAGAGTGAAGGAATCTCAGATTTGAAAAACAGATTTGAGAAATAGGGTACCGTTAAATCGACCTCATAGAAAGTAAGGCGAATAAGGAGAAGAAGTGGAGATCAGGTGAATCGATAAGTGTGGAAGGGGGAAGAAAGAGAAATCAATAGAGAAGATGAAGAAAAAAGAGAGAATGGAATAGGGCTTTGACGCCATTAATAGCCAAAGAAATGAACAACTGTTTTTAAACATTGTTTTAGTTTAAATTTAACAAAGTAATTAATCAAATCGAACTTGGTAAACTATTAGATCTAAAGAGTTACACTTTAACTTAAGTACTAAAAACATAGACCTACACTCAAATATTATTTTAAATCATAAAAAAATCAGTTTTTGGTTATCGAAGTAAGAACCCAAGTACATCATTCAACAAAAAATTCAATCTCCATAAGCAACTCTAATTAAACAAGGTAATGAAACATATAAATTATGATAATCAAAGTAAAATTCCACCAAACATTGAAAAAGAATACATCATTATATGTATATCGAAAAGAAAATACTTGCTACCAAATCCTTAAAACACACATAGTGAATGTTACCTTTGTGTAACGACCCAGATTTTTCCGATTTATTTTTAAGTATTTAATATTTATTTTAAACATTTAGTTAATAATATAAATCAATTTTTATATTGAGTTTTGATTTAATAATCAAAAAATGATTTAATTCGAATATATATAATTATCGTAATACGGGAATCTAAACTAATTCAATTCGAAATTTAAAACTAAGTCCAATTGATTTAGATAATTTATAGAAATTTTATGTGAATATATAAATGATAATAATTTATTATCCAGGAATTTGATTGATTTAAATTTAATTTATCGGTTTAAATTAACATCTTCTCCATATGATCGAACTGGGCTTCGATACCTGTCCCAGTGCGTTCAGAATGGTGGTTTAACCCTAGCAAGGCCCGTTGTTCGGCTCATATAGGAGATAAAACGAACATGATAATTTAAAATTTAAGGATACCATTTTTAACTAAAATAAAAATAAAAAGGGTTTCCTTCTACCCTAAGTAAATTAATGTACAGTACATGGAAAGTACAAATCAGGCAGACTAATTCCATCATCGTGAAGTACTCTCCATCTATTAATAAACGCGATATCCCGTTTGTTTTCCTTTTCATTTTCAATGCTTAGAATAAAATCAAGAGCTTTGGAATTGAAATGTAAATGGAGGTCGCCTCCTGTATATTTTGCCAAGCAAAGTAAACTTCACCTCTCCTTTTAATTGCGCAACCCAAATCAAAGCTGGGTGTTTTCCTTTATTCCTCAAATAAATTACAAGTTTCGAAATCAGAGAAAAAATGGTTGTCGCATCCTTTTTGTTTAAATTCGAAATCACCTTTACTTCCTTCGAATAAATCGCTATCGTATAAGAAAAAGGAGGGACAGGAAATAGAAATCGCGATGGGTTAAGGAGATTGGTGAGCATCCCAACGCAAGGAGGATTCACCTAGGATTCAGACTCGCTATGGCGTCGCATGAAGAGACTCCGATCAACAAAGAGGATCCACACAAGTAATAGTTGGTGACAATATAGGATTTTCGGATTTCAGCAAGTCGCGACTGACTGTAGGTGATGTGGAGTCGTAGGGTGATCAACGCGAATGGAAGTCAATGGGTTTGGAGTGATTTCAGGTGGTCAATGGAGGGTGCGCTACATGTATTGTATTGGTCAGTGAGGGTAGGTTACAGAACCACTAGAGTTTGAGCCAACGATTGGTTCATAGGAGGATGGTGCAGTGTTTAGTGAAATAAGGCGCAGTTGTAACCGAGTTATAGAGGAGAATTCAAAAGGGGTTGTTGATTTGTGTGGCAATGGAAGGGCTGACGGTGTCAATGAAGAGGGAGAGAGAAGGAGCTGTAATGTTGGGATTACAGGAAGTGGCTTGAGCTGTGAATTTGGGAAAATTCAGATCTGCTTTTAGGGAGTACGACAGTTAACAAATGGGGAGTAAAGTTCTTATGCTCTTGGAATGTGGATGCAGGCCTGCCATTTGAGGGAGTGAAGTCTGATATTGAGCTGGGTGATAACTCGTGATTTTTGCAGGAGGAAGGAAAAGAAATTAGCATAAGAAATTTGTCGATTAAGGTAAATAAATTATTAATTTAAATTATTAAAAATCTTATTTAATTTGTATCTAATTCATACAAACTTCAGTTCGAACTTGGTGTACAAAAGTAAGGATGAATCCATGGTTATATTAGCGCAGGAATATTTGGTAAGCAATATTAACTATATTTCATTGTTAATTTAGTTTTAAATTTAGATCGATTAAAAATATTATAATGCAATGTATTTAATTTATACAAGGTCAATAAAATCGTTAGCGCAAGTCGAGTTGGATTAGCCGGAACTGTATATGGATTTTCCTCGAGACGGATGGAATATAAATCGAACGTCTTCGATTTGATTCCGACAATTAAAATCATGGTGAGTAAATTCACTCATTGGTTTGTTATAATTTTATTATAACAAATTTTTAATTGAAATAATTTTTATATTTTGTTTGTTGGTTGTTTGAATGTAGTAAAATATTATTGTGGTTATTTTAGAAATATATTAGTTATTTAGGACTGGTGTTTGTGGTTATTATATATATATGTATGTATTGGAGGTTGGATATTTCCCGCAGTACCATTAGTGGATGCCCGTAGTATCATTAGCGGATGACCCTATACGCCCCACGCTATGATAGTGGATGACCTTTTATACTGCGATATTCTGCCTTGAAGCAAGATGGGTATTATTTATGTTGGCTAACATCTGTGGATGCAGGAAAAATAGGTTGGAGGGATCCAACTGGATTCTTCAAAAATATTATTATTTGTTTGTTTTCACATATATTATCATATATGATGTGTTTATTGATAATACTGGGGCCAAAATGTTGATATATAAAAATATCGTGAAAAGGATAATTGAGATATAAAAGGGGAAATTGTTAGATCAAAATTTGGACCTAACACCCAAATTGTTCTGAATCTTATAGAGTTTTAACTGGAGAATGAAGAAAAAGCAGAAAACACACAGGATTTATAGTGGTTCGGCGTTAATGAGCCTATGTCCACTTTATATGTTATCGATTATACTTTGAATGCTAGTACAATCAATTATCTCTCTCTAGCTCACTTTTACAATTGTGATTTCTCTCAATAATCTAGTAATAAAACTGATAAGAAATGGTAGTATGACAATAATGGCGGAATCAGAACTCAATATTGCCCAAAAGGATCCTAAAAAATGCCAAGCTCTGGGCTATTTGTAGCTGATTTTGTCATGCGGATCGCGGTTGCACGTGGCACGAATCCCGAGAACATCGGATCGTATCGCAGCCGATGAAGAAATAGTCAAATTAGCCGTTGTAGACAGGTGTCGCGATCCCCTTGAATATCGGATTGGACAAAGGAGGAGAACCAGTCAAAATGACAGTTGGGGACAAGTGTCGCTGGATCCGTATATCTCGGATCGCCGAAGACTAGCTCGTGCCTGAACGGGTCAGAGGCTTCGCCGTGCGTTAGGGGATCGGATCGGTCTATACTGGGAAGTAATGTATGTACGGATCGGGTCTCATAGAGGTGATCGTTTCGCTGATGCAATGGGGGCGATCCGATGAGGTGCGATCCGATGAGGGGTGATCCGATGGTGCGATCCGTTCCTTCATGTACTTAGGGAACGTAGTTTCATACTTTCTTCTTGTGAGTGAACCTGGGTGGCTTGTTCAAAAAGCTAGCCAACATTTTGCCCCCTCGAAGTATGTTTGATCGATGATGGAACATGCTTCGAAACTATAAAAACGTCTTTTCATAAAGAGATGCAAATCAGTGAACAATTCCTTTTCTGGGATCTTTCAGAGTCTTCATCATCGAATCTGTCAGTCGTTTATCGATTCGGATCGCATGCGCGAGTCGCGGTCTGTTAGCGAGTCATTCGCCTCGTTCTTTGGTGAGCATTTGGGCCTCTTCACGGAACGGAACGAGGTGGGCTTCTCTTCGAGACGTGGTGGGCTTTTGGTTCGCGGCCCGTCTATTTTCGCGGATCGAATAAGACAAAAAAAGGGAGACAAACGGTCGCCCTTTTGCCTATATAAGTCGACCCTCCTCTTCACTTTCTTCTTTCTTCTTGCTTGTGTATCGTATCGCCAGCTCCATCGAGGAAAAACCTTAGTTTCGATTTCCAAATTCTTGCCCGATTTCGAACTTTAAAAAGGTAACTAGACGATTTCTCTTGAGTTTCTACCGTGTTCGCACTAGTTTAGAGAGCATGGACAGCGGGATTTTATAGGATTTGGTGATAGTGGACGTGAGCGTGCCTGGTGCGAAGAGGAGAGTTGAGAAAGGAGAAGGAAGGGATGACCAGGTCGGTTCGTGGGCGAGGTCTGAGTTCGGAGTGGTAGCGAGACGAGGGGAGAGGGTACGGAACTGGAAGGTTGATTTGGGTAGCGGATCGGATCGCGGAAATGACAAGGCTACGATTCGTGTGAGTGTCGGATCGCGGAGATACCAGAGCTTCGGGTCGTGGAGGATGGGAGCGATGCGGATCGCCAAGAAGCCATCGCGATCCGTTCAGGATGAGTTGGTGCGCCTCACGATTCGAAGCTTTTCCATATCCGAATACCCTTCCGCGTATCGAGTCCTTCACCGCGATCCGTCCACATGCGGTGATCCGAACCTGTCTTGCGATTCGACTGCTGACTAAATCATATGATGCGACTTTAACAAATCGATGAACAGTTAGGTTAGAGCCCATGATACGAACATTCCAGATCGAACAAACACTTAATCTATCAATCGAACGATGACCAATGTCTGGATGATTTTATTGACCCTTGTATTTTTCTTTAATGCATGCACAAGCACACACACCGGCACCTGCACACACGGGGGACGGGTAGTTTTAATCTCATTTCTCATGTTTTCTCGCCTAACAGTAATGTCGGATAATCAATCTTCTTCAAGATCCGTCACAGAAACGGAGTCCGAGGCTCCTGAGCAACACAACCCCGAGGTCCCTCCAGTTAGCCCAGGGGGTGAAGATTCCGGATCTGAATACGAGGCAACGGAATCAGATTCGTCTGAAAGTACTTCATCTGGTGAAGAGTCTGGAACAGACAGGCGAGCTCCCGATGAGATTCCTGGCGCGCTCGGGATAGAGAAATTTTCTGACTCTTTAGCATCTAAGCTCGATGACATAAAGCTTAAAAGAATTTGCCTGAGACATGGGATCCCTTGGGATGATGTGAGGACACCTGTTAGCGAAGATAGACCCCACTTAGCTCCGGAAGGGTATATGGCAATCAGCCGAACCATGTGCTTGGTAGGAGCTATTCCTCCGTTTCCTCCAATTGTCATCGAGACTTTAAAACGACTGGGTATCGCCCCAATGCAACTTCATCCTAACGCCTACGCATCTCTATACACCCTATATATTGCATACGCGGAGATCCTGCATACCGTACTCACATTCAGAGACTTAACATTCTTTTATCTTTTCAAGCATCGCTCCTCGGCAACCCCAAATTTCTCTTTCTTTGAATCTGTGGCGAATAGGAAAGTTCTGTATGACGGATATAGCAATATAGGGGATCCCAAGTCTGATTGGTTCTATATAAAGAAACGGGTCGGGTGCTCAAGAAGATGGCTTAAATCAAGTAAACTTTAATCTTTTGACTGAATATCTTGCTCAACAAGCCGAAGCATTAACATCCCCCTCTTTTTTTTGTTCTAAGCAGATCACGTCTTCCCCAAGACGGAAGGCCCGTTATACAATCACCGATTGTCTATTCTTCTACAAAGTAGATCCGATTTTCTAAGGATCAAGAAGTGCATCACTGACGAAAATCTTCATAAGCATCGTCTTCTGGATATAAGATTTGGACTTGGTGCTGGCGGCAAACCCTACAAATATGTGCCCCCAACGGAGGGAGAGGGAACATCTCGGGCAGCAGAAACAACTAAATTCCGTAAGAGTCCTTCCCCGATAATCATCCAGGATGACGAGGACCTGAACATATATAGAGGAGATGAGGCTCGTGGTGACAAGCCTAAGGAAATCCCAGTCTCTCCACGAGGTTTCCCCTCCAGGACTTCCCTTCCGATCGAACCTGCTGCTCCTGATGATTTGACATATGAACAGCTATTTAAAGAGCTGAGCAAAATTCCTCTGCCTGATGATGTATACACAGAGGGGGACTTTGAAGGGGAGCCATTCTTCCCTGCTTCTGAAGAGACCACCGTTCCAATTAGAGAACAAGAAACTACTCAGATGAGCCTGACTTCAGGCCCGGGTCCGTTAGGGGGAATTATATGGGATGCACAAATCACACACACTGCTTGACCCTGCACTTTTATATCAACAATATTCAAGGTTTTAATATGCTCTTTTCTCTTTTGCAGGAAAGATGTCTCGTAGGCGGTCTTATTCTTATCGTTCTCTCCGTGAAGGCACACCCAGTCTTCATCCGAGCACTGAGCGCTCTCGCGGCCCTTCTCACAAGCCTACTTCTTCGCAACCCCGGTCTCCATCAAAATCGACTTCTAGCAAGCTTCCCAGTTATCTGGTAGTTCCTGCAGGGGAAAGAAACTTCCTAAAGAGTTAACTCCTCTGAAAAGTGCACCCTCTCACAGCAGGTCGTCAAAAAGGCACTACGAACCTAAGGATAAGAGCAAGGATCTGAACAAAGATTCTGAGAAGGAGAGAAGTGACATTGTCCCTTCCAGCCAACCAGAGTTAGCTGCCCCCGGGTCATGAGATTACATCCATGGTCCCGAGAATCAAGGTAGGCTGGAAAAGTTGCGGGAACAATTCCCCAACATCTTCTTCGAAAGGAGGACGTTTGTTCCATCCTTGGAACCGGTCCCTAAGAACTGGGATAATGAAGTTGTCGGGCACATTCGCCATGTAGCCAGACAGTATGAGATGATGAAGAAACATGCGGTTAATCTTTCAGAAGTCATTCGAACGCTTGAAATGGAAGCCCATAGATCTAAAGTGAAAATTGATAACAACGAAAGGGCCAGGACAAAGATGGAGAAGGACTTGGAAGATGCTCAATCCCAACTCGCCTTAGCACGGAGAGATGCTGAAAATTATAAGATCGAATTGGAAAATGCTAAGAAGCGCTTTCATTCGGAGCTTGACTCAAATAGCCAAGAAAAGATGGCCTTAAAGAAGGAGGTAGAAGAACTTAAAATGGCCAACATTGAGTTGAAGACAGCACAAGGCCACTTCGAAGCTGAGAGAGCTGCCTGGGAGGCAGAAAAAGCAAGTTTGAGAGAAAGTTTAGCCTTGGCTGAAGCGGAAAAGGTGATTTTGAATGATCAAGTCGTGGATGCGGAGAGACGGGCGGCTCTTGCCGAAAAGAATGTTGAAAGTGCCATTGAAATGGCTACTGCTTCTAACAACAAGCTCCTTGAAAGAGAAAAGGACATCGAAGGGTTTGAAGAGATGATTTTTGACTTCCTGGGCCAAGTCCTCAGAACCCGCAACATCTCGTGGATCCCGGACTACCACATTACTTTAGCCAATTTATGGGATGCCATCGTTGAGGGTGAGAAGCAGAGATTGGGAGTCGAAGAAATCGAAGAAGATGAGCTGATGAAGACCATCCTTAGGGATAACGAGCCCGAGGATCTGGCAGAAGGTCGTCGTCTGATTCAAGCGGAAATAGAAAAGGAGAGGGCCCTGGCTAAGGGTAAAAGCAAGGCTGACGAAGGTTCGAGTTCAGCCGTGGAGCCTAAGACCTCCGGAGTTGAGGAGTACCATCCTGATGATCCGTTAATCCCTTTGGGCCTAACTCCTGTGGTTGTTGGAGCTCCTGCAGC
The DNA here is from genome assembly GCA_030737875.1 of Allium sativum. Lineage (NCBI taxonomy): Eukaryota > Viridiplantae > Streptophyta > Magnoliopsida > Asparagales > Amaryllidaceae > Allium > Allium sativum. Next base: position 503,040,026 of record CM060920.1, read on the forward strand.
TACCCTAGACGGAGGATCTGCGGAAGGTATCTCCCTCTTTTCCCCACAATTTATCAAAGCAATTGTGAATTGTCGTCGTCTGGTAGAACAACCAATTGAATTAGTAACATGTGTTCCCCATAATACAGGTGGTGAGCCCGTCGGCAAGGGTGTTGAAAAAGGGAAAGAGGCGGAGAAGGAGGTCGTCTCGCCAGGTACCGGTGTTGATATATCGAAGCAGGCTGAGGGAGCAACAGCAGAGAAAAGCGTCCTGGCGCCTAGTGCTGATGTGCCCAAGGATGATGAAACCATCGAGGCCTTGAAAGATATGGATGGGCGCCATGTAGAGGACGAAGAGGATATTATTAGCGCCAAAGAAACCGAAGACGATGATGACGAAACTTTGGCCAACAGAAAAGCCAGGCAGGAAAAGGAGACGGCTTTGAAGAAGGTGGGACAAGAGCCTTTGAACATAGTCCCTATCGCAGAATTTGATCCCAAAACTGGGATGATTTTGAAAATCCAGCCCAAATCCATCAGCAGACAGCTTCATTTTGCGAATCCTGATGATTTCCCAGCTTCCCTTACTGATAAAAGGAAGAGAAAGGAGGCGGAAGAGGAATCTTCTGAAGAGTCGGATGTTCCTCTCATAGACAAAAGGAAGAGAAAGAAAGGAGATCAATCCGACGCTGACAAGGCGAAGCTGGAGAAGCAGAAGCAGGAAAAGAGGTCAAAGCATAAATAGGATATTGTCGCTTGTTTATATTTTGTCTTCTTTAGGTTTCCCACTGGCCAGGAAATGTAATTGTGAGACTGGCCCTCACTTTTGTTTTCTAGGTTATTTTTCGCTTTGTAGGCTTGCAGTATATAAATGAAAGTTTATCTCTTTTTGCATCATTGTGTACCTGTATTCAAATAAACTTTTCATGTTTAGTCATAGACCATCTAATTATAACTACAAATCAGTCAAACAACAGAAAGAAAAATTAAAAAAATTCGTGCTGCATTGCTGCATTAAAGTTCATGTGTATATGCATATGGCCCCCAATCAATCGTTAATGTAGCGCTTAACTAGGGCTTATTAAAGATTGATTAGCATTATTCGCATGTTGCCCCCTATTTCTGAATATAGGGGACTTAGAAAATTTCATAAGATAACTGTTCTTGTGGTACTGAATTTCTGGCACCTTTCTCAGTGCTTAACCATAGACTCCTTTATACTCTCCTGGCGGTCGCCGAGGTTAGAGTTCAAATTCAATAGTTCAGTCGGTCCCTGTTCCTTCAGCAGGGAAGGAGTTCTTTCTCAGCGCTCAATCGGAGACGCTTTTATACTTTCTCTTCTCTCTGGAGAGTTAGAGTCCGAGCTCAGCAGTTCAATCGCTCCCCGATCCTTCAGCGGGGAAGGAGCTCTTTCTCAGCGCTCAATCGGAGACGCTTTTATACTCTCTCTCTCTCTGGAGAGTTAGAGTTCGAACTCAGCAGTTCAATCGCTCTCCGATCCTTCAGCGAGGAAGGAGCTCTTTCTCAGCGCTCAATCCGAGACGCTTTTATACTCTCCTGGCGGTCGCCGAGGTTAGAGTTCCGTCAAGGCGGTTCCGATCATGGTACACCGCCATGACTTATGGACATCGGCTTCATGTCCGTTATGCTCTCTCTCGGCTCTGGAGAGTTAGAGAGCTATCAACGATATAATTTACTTTATTGCATCCTCAGAATTTTGACTAGTGATTACATTCCATTCTGATGGAAGGCATCTATAATTATATGCTTCTGGGATCGTTGCATTATTCACAGCAATTTCCATAAAAATAAAAAGGCAGATAAATAAAGGTGCAATAAAGGTAAATGACACACAATATTTTTATAGTGGTTCGGTCAAATCATGACCTACGTCCACTTTATAATTTTTGCTTTAAGAAATCAGACTATTCTAGGCAAGTCGTGCCTCGTACATGGTTCTCAACAAAGCAAAAGAACAGATTTGAAATTTTTATGTTAAGTATGGCCGTAAATGTTGGGCATTCCACACTCTGGGGATTTTCTTTCCATCTACGGTTGCCAGCTTGAAGGTTCCATTATCAAGCTTGCTCAGAATGGAGTACGGCCCTTCCCACTTTGCGCCCATATGAGTTGGGGGTGGAAAGACACGCTTCAGAACCAAGTCTCCTGGTTCCAAGGTTCGGGCTCGAACCTTTTTGTTGTAGTATCGAGCGACCTGTTGTTTGCATCTCAAGGCACGCAGGTCTGCTTCATCCCTCTTTTCTTCGATCATATCCAGGGATTCAAGGAGCAATTCGTTATTGGTCATCGGATCGTAATAAGTCACTCGGTGAGAAGGTACTTTTATCTCAACCGGGATGACTGCTTCTGCTCCAAAAGCAAGGGAGAAGGGGGTATGCCCTGTTGCCGATTTATACGTTGTCCTGTAGGCCCATAGTGCCGAGGGTAATTCATCAGCCCACATGGCTCTGGCCCGCTTCAGTCTTCTTTTCAGAATGGACTTAATCACTTTATTCGCCGCTTCGACTTGTCCGTTCGATTGCGGGTGCGCCACAGAGGTGTATCGTTACTCAATGTGGTATTTCTGGCAGAAGTTTCTGAATTCTGTGCTATTGAACTGAGTTCCGTTATCAGTTATAACAATCTTTGGAATCCCAAATCGACAGATGATGTTTCTAACGATAAAATTGATCACTTGTTTGGTTGTGATTGTAGTCAGTGGTTCAGCCTCGACCCACTTAGTGAAATAATCTACGGCTACAATAGCGAACTTTTCTCCGCCCCTAGCTATGGGGAGACTTCCGATAATATCAATTCCCCACATAGCGAAAGGCCATGGGCTCGTCATTGTTTTCAACTGATTAGGAGGTGCTCTAGATATTTTTGAAAATCTCTGGCACGCATCACACCGTCATGCGTATTTCGCCGCGTCCTTGTTTATGGTAGGCCAGAAATAACCATGCCGCAACACCTTTTTCGCCAATGTTTGCCCTCCAGTGTGATCGCCGCATTCACCTTCGTGTACCTCCTGTAGTACACGCTTGATGTCATCATGAGCTATACACCGAAGAAGGGGCATCGAAAATCCTTGTATGTAAAGAACTCCGCCTTGCAGAACGTATCGGGCAGCTTTACGAGTTACTTTACGCCTCTCGCTTTTCTTGGTCGGAAGCGCTCCATTCATCAAGAAATTCTTTATAGGGGTCATCCACGACTCCCTTTCTGGTTTCGTCTCTAGTATTGGATCGATTTCCATTTGATCTATACTAGGGGACCGAAGTACTTCAACGGGGGATAGCCCGGTCTCTTCAGGATCGTCGGATCTTTGCCAACTTATCCGCCTGTTGATTCTCTGACCGCGGAATGTGAGATATGCTGTAGTGATCAAAGTTGTTCAGCAACTCCTTCACTTTCTTCAAGTATAAAATCAGTCTTGCACTTTTGGCTTGGAATTTTCCAGTGACCTGGTTCACAACTAACTTGGAATCGCAAAAGATGTCTAGCTTTGTGACTTCTAACTCCTTTGCGATCCTTAGTCCGGCTATCAGGGCTTCATATTCGGAGTCGTTGTTAGTGGCGTGAAACTCCATTCGGATAGCATAGGATATCAATCGTTTCTCGGGAGTTTCAAGCACTATTCCAGCGCCGGATCTCTTGTCATTCCTAGCGCCATCAGTATACAATCTCCAGGCACTGGGATCGAGAAGTAATTTTGAGGGGTCAACTTCTTCGTTTGCTATATCCTCCTCCGGGATGGTAAACTCTGTTATGAAGTCGGCTATCACTTGCCCCCGAATTGACCGTCGGGGCTGAAAGTTCAGATCAAATTGACTTAACTCAATGTTCCATTTGAGTAATCTTCCAGATGCTTCTGGTCTCTGTAGAACTTGCTTGAGTGGATGATCGGTGTATACGGTAATGGGATGCGCCTGAAAATAATGTCGAAGCTTTCTAGAGGCGATCAGTAAACTATACGCCAACTTTTCTATCCTTGGATAATTACGCTCTGCTGCCGTCAATTTTTTGCTCACGTAATATGCAGGTCTTTGGACCTTATCTTCTTCTCTTACCAACGCTGAGCCGATCGCGTGGGATGACACTGCCAAGTACACGAATAAGTCCTCGTGATCCATCGGCTTAGATAATATCGGAGGTTTCTCCAGGTGTCTCAGTAAGTTCTGAAATGCTTCTACGCAGTCAGGCGTCCATTTGAAGTGGCGTTTTCCTCGCTTTATTAATTCGAAGAATGGGATGCATTTGTCCGTAGCCCTGGAGATAAATCTGCTTAGTGCGGCTACTTTTCCTGCAAGGCTTTGCACATCCTTAATTTGCCTAGGTTCCTGAATGTTTCTGATTGCCGCGATCTGGTCTGGATTAATCTCAATCCCACGAGAACTGACGATGAACCCCAAGAATTTTCCGGAGGCGACACCGAATGAACATTTTGTTGGGTTGAGTTTCATCCCGTACTTTCGAAGAATGCCGAACATCTCTGCCAAGTCCGTAGTGTGATTGGAGGACTGCTTGGACTTAACCAACATGTCGTCGACGTATACTTCCATTGTTTTCCCGATCTGGTTATAGAACATTCTGTTCACTAACCGTTGATATGTAGCGCCTGCATTCTTCAAGCCAAAGGGCATCACTACATAGCAATATAATCCCAGATCCGTAATAAAACTAGTGTGTTCTTGATCTGGAACGTGCATTGGAATTTGGTTATATCCTGAATAGGCATCCATAAATGAGAGAAGTTCATGGCCCGCCGTCGAGTCCACCAACTGGTCGATCCGGGGTAACGGAAAACTGTCTTTTGGGCAGGCTTTGTTCAAATCCGAGAAATCGATACACGTTCGCCACTTCCCGTTGGCCTTCTTTACCAGGACTGGATTTGAAACCCAGTCTGGGTAGATCGAGTCTCTGATAAATCCATTACTTTTTAGCTTTCCAACTTCTTCTTTCAAGGCAGCGGACCTCTCTGGGCCCAGCATTCGCCTTTTTTGTTTTACCGGAGGATGTTTAGGGTTAATGCTTAATGAATGGCTCATGATTGATGGAGATATCCCGCACATGTCTGCGTGGGTCCAAGCAAATACATCCAAGTTATTTTTTAAGAAATTCGTCAGTTCTTTAGCGAGATTCGGATTTAACTGGGATCCAATCTTAAGGACCTTCTCTGGGTCACTATCATCGATCGGTACATCCACAGTTGTCTCGTTGGGAGTCGCCATTCTGCCCCCAGGTTCTTGGTCCTCTCTGGGATCTATATCCTCGGGCAACTCTCTGGGCGACTCTCCTACGGTTATCCTCTTTAGTTGCTATAAGGTCCCCACCCTTGTAGGGGGAGAAGCGCCCTTGGTTTCTATGTCCCCTCCATTGCGGAGTAGTTTTAACTCTGCAACATAACACGCTCGTGCGGCAACCTGATCTCCTCTGACAATACCAACGCCAGCTTCCGTAGGAAATTTCAATAATAAGCACCAGGGGGCTATACAGGCTCTAAACTTTGCGAGGGCTGGTCGACCCAGGAAGGCATTGTAGGGTGATTCAACATCCAAAACCACGAAGGGAAGGATTCTCACTCTCTGGCGTTCTCCTTCCCCAAGCGTAACTGGTAACTCTACATAACCCATTGGAGCGGTGGATGCTCCGTTAAATCCACGGATCCATCCCTGACAGGGCTTCAAGTCTTTTATCTCGAGGTTCATCTGGTCGAATGTCCTTTTGAAAAGAATGTTGACGGAACTCCCGTTGTCCACCAAAACCTTATGAACAGTGGCCGGACCAATAGGTACTGTGATTACAAATGGATCTTCAATCGGAGCATGGACTCCAATACTTTCTCGTTCTCGGAAAACGACATCGTCGGACATCATCTTTTGTTGCTTTATCGGTACGTTGACCTCGGGGTCGCTACACTCCCCTACCTCGAGGTGTTGCTTGGCTGCATTGACATACTGATCCAACGCCTTGGAACTGTGTCCAGCGAGATAAAGCCCTCCGATTACGGTATTGATAACAAGGTCTTTTCCCTTTTGCTGGGCAGTTGGCCTGACTGTAGGTTGATTCTGGTTCTGATTTGGGGCCTGTACGGCTTGCCCCCTATCTCTGGGCGTTACTCTGTATTCATCTAATTTTCCTTCTCGAAGAAGCCTCTCAACTACATCTCTTAGGTGACGGCATTCATTTGTCGAATGGCCATGAATCTGATGAAAGAGACAAAACTTCCCCGTTTCGCGTTCTTTCTCCGTCGACTCTCTGGGAGGTGGTCTCTTATTCTGGAGGACATTGTACGAGTCCATGAAGATATTTTCCAACGTATCATTTATTGGCGTATAACTCTCAAAAGCCCTGGGACGAGTCCTTCTTTGGGAGTCGTTCCCTCGATTCCTCTTCCGGTAGTTGCCATTACTGTTATTATCATTGTTCCCTGACTGACGACCACCCTGATTCCGATTTCCGACATTAACTTCGACCTTCCCCGAGCTGTCTCATGTCTGCTTGATGGCGACATTGCTCTGGATTTCCTCCTTATCGGTCGTTTTTGCCTTTCGGTTAGCATATACTTCTTCCCGGCGTAAATGTACGTTAGCTTTTTCGTAGAATAACTCTCTAGTATGGGGTGGCTTGCCGGCCAGGTATCTCCCAAATTAAGTGTCTTTATCTACTCCGTCAATCAGAGCTGCGACAACGGTTGGCTCGTGAGGATCTTTAACTTCAGTAGCGGCCAGGTTGAAACGGTCTAGGTACACCCTCAGACTCTCGCCTGGTCGTTGCTTGACAAGGAACAAGTCAATCACACTCTTTGTCTTTTGTGCGTAGATGCGGAACTGTTCCACGAACCTTTCACTCAACTCCCTGAAGCTGGAAATTGATCTTGCTGGTAAGCGAGTAAACCATAATAGTGCTACATCCTCCAAGAATATGGGAAATGCTTTGCACTTGACAGCGTCAGAAGCTACGGCAGCGGTCATTGACCAAGAATATCTCATCAGATGCTGGACGGGATTAGATCTACCCACGTAACGGTTCATCTGTGGCATGTTGAAACGCCTCGGGAAAGTCGCATCCAAAATATCATCAGTGAAAGGGGTATAACTGCGGTCAATTCCCCAATCTTCATTCCGTTGTCCACGGCTATTTGCCAGAATTTGATGGATCATAGCTGCAACGTTTGCACTGGTCAGCGGAGGTTCGGGGTCAGTGCCTCTTGCTCGGTGGGGTTCTCTAATCTCTCTTCCGGGAGCAGTCACAAAATCCGGGGCTCGAATTGGGCTTCGTTGCCCCTGTTACCATGAGCATTTGCACGACGACGGGGCTGAGGTCGTCTGTCCTGTACAGGGTTGTCCACACCCCGAGCTCTGGGAGTTGCGGCGTGATCGTTCACATTACGGTTTGAGGGCCCTGCACCCAGCGCCTCTTCTTTCCGTGACGGCAGGGTTCCAAATCGAAGCTGCTCTATGTTTTCGGGTCTCTCATATGGTCGCCGCGGAGGTCTCGGCAATTCCTCTGACGAAGAAGAGTATTCTGGGGTGAGCGGACGAACTGGTGGCGTCCTTTGCCTTACGAGATCATTAAGCCTTCTATCCATATCGGTCAAATTCTGTAGCAGAACGGAGCTTTCCTGCCTCTGAGCAGCCAACTCATCAAACAGCCTTTCCCACATTTCAGAAAAGCGAGAGAGGTCCCCCTCAGTAACGGGAGAAGAAGGATCATATTGATCATCATCAATTTCTCTTATGCGCAAAGAGCTTGAGCCAGGTCGAGCGGAGGGGCCAGGACGATTGGAGCGAGCCATAGGCTCCTTTCCAGGTCTAGTTGTAGTCTGATCATCAATTCGGATCGCTGTGGATCGAGGATGGTGGCTCGCAGCGCCCCCTGGGATCGGTTTGTGGTCACGGTTCGCGGAGGGTTCGAGGCGTTATCACGGGATCGAGTAACAACCCCTTCAGCAGTTCGGTTCGTCTTGTCCTCGTCGACTCGGAGCGTGGTACCTTCATCGGATCGGTTCGCCCCTGGCGCTCCGCGATCCAAAGTTCCCTCGTTGCCTAGCTCGTGCACACTTTCTTCAACTGCTTCATTCGCGATTTCATTGGTTCGTGAGGCGCGTACTTCCTTAGACCTCTTTCCAGCCATGATATCAGATGTCGCTGGAATCTTCAAAGAACTGAATAGTGAAGTTTTGGGACTGTGTTCTCAGTGAAAGCACCAAAATGTTAGATCAAAATTTGGACCTAACACCCAAATTGTTCTGAATCTTATAGAGTTTTAACTGGAGAATGAAGAAAAAGCAGAAAACACACAGGATTTATAGTGGTTCGGCGTTAATGAGCCTACGTCCACTTTATATGTTATCGATTATACTTTGAATGCTAGTACAATCAATTATCTCTCTCTAGCTCACTTTTACAATTGTGATTTCTCTCAATAATCTAGTAATAAAACTGATAAGAAATGGTAGTATGACAATAATGGCGGAATCAGAACTCAATATTGCCCAAAAGGATCCTCAAAAATGCCAAGCTCTGGGCTATTTATAGCTGATTTTGTCATGCGGATCGCGGTTGCACATGGCACGAATCCCGAGAACATCGGATCGTATCGCAGCCGATGAAGAAATAGTCAAATTAGCTATTGTGGACAGGTGTCGCGATCCCCTTGAATATTGGATCGGACAAAGGAGGAGAACCATTCAAAATGACAGTTGGGGACAAGTGTCACTGGATCCGTATATCTCGGATCGCCGAAGACTAGCTCGTGCCTGAACGGGTCAGAGGCTTCGTCGTGCATCAGGGGATCGGATCAGTCTACACTGGGCAGTAATGTATGTACGGATCGGGTCTCATAGAGGTGATCGTTTCGCTGATGCAATGGGGGCGATCCGATGAGGTGCGATCCGATGAGGGGCGATCCGATGGTACGATCCGTTCCTTCATGTACTTAGGGAACGTAGTTTCATACTTTCTTCTTGTGAGTGAACCTGGGTGGCTTGGTCAAAAAGCTAGCCAACAGAAATTTATATTTTTAAAAATAGAATTTGAATTTTTAATGAGCTATAGAAATATTAACTTGTTCTGAACAAGTATTGAATTTATAAACGATGTTTTATAAATTGAAAAATGCAGGAAACTGAATTAAATTTATAAACGATGTTTATAAATAAAATGGAATGATTTTCATTGGATAATCAGGGAATTGAGATGAATTTATAAACGGTGTTTATAAATGAAGTGGAAAAATTATCGTTTGATAATTTGAATATTTAAATTCAAATGTGAATTTAAAAATAGAAATGGGGACTCGTTTTAAAGAACTAAATGATGAAATTTATTCTTATGTTCGGAATATGAATTGAACTAAAATAAATCCGTAAGGATTTATGATTTGTTATCGTTTAGTTCGAATTTATAAAAATGAAATATGTCTAGAAAAATATTAAGATTTACTTTAAATAGAAGTTAAATTTAATATTTAAATAGATTCTATGTTATATATAGATAAGTTAAAATAAATAGAATATCCCAAAGAAAAGATTTTGTTTTTTAAATAGAATTCGAAATTGAACTTGTTAAATATACATAACAAGCAAGTTTATAAACGATGTTTATAAATGTGGTGAATTTATTATCAAGAGATAATTTATCATTTTAAATTCAAATATGAATTTAAATTATAATTTGGAATCATTTCTAGAAAAGGGAAAGATAGTTTTTATTCCGAAATTCGGAATATAAAACGAATTGAGTTTAAACAGATTTGAAATGAAACTTGTTTTAATATATAAACAAGGAAGTTGGATTTATAAACGATGTTTATAAATCGAGTAAAATAAATTATCATTTGATAATTTAGACATTTAAATTCAAGTATGAATTTAAAAGTGAATTGGAAAACAGTTTGAAATAAAACGATAAATTTTATTCTGGAATTGGAAATATAAACGGAACTAAGATAAATCTGAGGATTTAAAATTAGAATTTGATTATATCGGATTTTATAAATAATTTATTTATAAAGGATTTGGAATTTAGTATAGAAGGTTTAATTATAACTGAATTATAAAATAATCAATGGTTAGGGAAAATCAGAATATTTAGTTGAATTAGGAAAATTGGTTAAAAATATTAGAATGGAAGTGAAATTTATTTATGAACAAAATTTAAACGTTATATATAAAAATATAATTTAAATTAACTCGCCGCAGCGTGGTAGTTCATAATTTGGAGTTTCGAACTTCAGTAGAGTATACAGAACTCAATTTAAGTCGGAACTCTGTGGAAAAAAAAGATTTTTAAACTATGGAATGAAGTTAACAAATTAGAAAAATAATTAGTTAACGGAGTTGGAATCAGATTTAATTTGGTTAAGTAAAGTGGGTTGGCAAATTAAAAATGGAGAATTTAATATGGAAACTCGTATTAAATTTGGAATCAATATAGAAAGTGAATTTGACTTGTTTATCAGTCAATAACAAATGTGTTTAAACATGGGTGATTCCAAGTAAAAGCAAATTGAGTAAAAGAAGCTAATAAGAGGATTAATTAGTGAATTGAGTTAAAATGAGTAGATTGAGTTGGAATAAATTGGGAATGGACGTAAATGTGTTAGACTGGCATAGAATGAAGTATATGAAGATTTTAATATAAATGCTCGACAAAAAAAGGTACTTGTTTAAATTCCATATGAGATTTTATGCGCCGAATAGGCAAGCCGCTTGGCTTTTTAATTTTCTTTTTGAATGGAAAGCGCCCAGAGAGGCGTTTTGCAGTTGTACTAAGTGACCCACACAAAGGAGGTTATGGCGAAATTTTCTGGAAATTTAAGGAGTTAGAATATTTTTAAGAAAAATTGATAGTTAGAAATCAATGTATCAATGTATATATCATTTGATAAGGAAACAAACTTAAAAATAGAATATTATTAAAAAAAAATCTATAATTAAATCTAGTAAAATTAAAAAGAGAAACGTAAACGGGTTTAAAAATGAATAATTGGTTTTTATGATGTTGATTATTTGAGGTAAGTGGTCTTGCCTATTTTGAAGTTAAGGATGTTTTCAGTCAAGGTCTGAGAGGTAGTTATACCCCAACTTGATTGATTTCGTTTTTAATCGATAAATAGCAAGATCCAGTCTCGAAGAGAAATGTTTGAATAAGATTTAGTTGAATGCAGTGTTTTGGGTTTTTGTAACGATGTTTTACACAACATTCGTTTTAACCCAAGTAAGTGGAAATTTAAAAATATAATAATAAATATTTCCTAAGTATAGAAATAAATGAACGGGCGTGAAAGAAATAAGTAATTGGAATGTTTTCCAATTATAAATAGAAGATATTTTCTATGTATAGATAATAAAAGGAGGCGATATATGGAAATGTTTTCCAAATAGCGAAAAATGCAAGATGATTGTTGAAAATATTTGGTTAACAAATATTGATAAGGAAATGGAGTAGTGATTTAATTAATGAAAAATTAATTAAGGGCCCAATGATTGGTTGATGCTGTGAATGGCTATTTGTTTTTCTTCAATAGTTAAAAAACCAACTATCGAAGTGTTTGCCAATATCGTTGTCAATATGGAGAGACCGGTTGGAGTATTATCTGAGAACCACTCCGTACCGGCAGTAGCATTGCGAATTAGATTATATAAAGATAATTGAAGATGGAGTAAAGTGCAAGGGCTTTTTCTGTTAACCCTAGGTAAAAATTGCCTAAGATGGATTAATAGATATTGTGCCTTTAGTTTTGTTCAATCCCGAAACGAACGTATATGGACGAATGCCTGACAGAGTATGTCCAATGATCATACAATTTGGTCTGTATAGATATATATGGTGGCAGAGAATTTATACTTTCAGCATAATATCCTGAATATATTTGTGCAAATCAATTAATGATATACAGATCTGACAATGTGGCATTCAAAATGATTATGTTATCAATGAATGATATGTAATCGTAGCCCCAAGCCTTAACAATCGGGAAATGACAAAAATCAGGCAGGCATCATGGTTATGTGGGTAGCTCCCATTAGGGTGTATCATCACCTATCTAGAGAAATTCATTTAATTCCTTATTCTATTCGATGCTGTCCCATTCGAAAAAACGGTTGTTGATCCCAACCGTTGGTGATATACATTCGATACATTCAAGCGAAATGAGTGGTCGGTCATGTGTGGCCGGGTTACAAGATGTTCTTGTTGAATCCAGTGTATTCTCCTCTAGAGATACACTATCGAAAGGTGGTTCCATACCTTGTCATAGTTGGAAATTCATTACCAAATAAGTGCCCGCGGTTTTGATTGTATATTATGTATGTGGAGCGTGAGATGAAAGCGTTCCACTAGAATTTTATTTATCTGATTTAGACACTATTATAATATCAAAAGAGTTTTGATATAAAGATTATCATTTTCTTTCAAAACTATTTTGAAAGTTGAATCAAGTGTTTTGGATTCTCATAAGGGAAAACCCGTTTTGTGTTATACGGCGTGGTCTTATGAGATATAATTTATTTTCTCAAACTGTTTTAATTTGTTTACTCATACCAGTCCCATGACTGACCCAGAGTTTATTTTGTTTTGTTTTACCTAAACTCTTGGGTGCCCAATTTGTATAGGCGGTCAAGTATTTCAGAGTTTTACAGATTTATCTGAAGGGGCTTGGACCAGGAGGCTTCAGTGTTAGTTGTATAGAGTTTTGTTCCTCTGTGTTGTAAGTGTTGTACTCTGATAATTGTGTGTTATACAGTTAAAATTTTGTATTTCAAAAATTATGATATATTATATTTTGTTCCGCTGCTATGTGAGAATCTATGTTGTTATTTCTGCACTTCTTCTACCCATTTCTTCAAAAAAAAAATCGTATTTTCGTGATATTTGGGTTGGACGTGTGATGTATGTAGTCAACCCAGATAGTATGGATTTGCGGTTCGTTATAGTTGGTATCAGAACTTAGTTTGAGCGAACACCTAGGCTTTGGTGGGATGTGCTCATTAGATATAGGGTCAGTAGTACCCTTGAATGAGTTGAGTGTATATATACGAGAGCACGTATTTGTTAATTGATAAAAAAAATACTTTATATTGTGTCAACTAGTCTGGTTAGTGGCTTATGAATTTTGATCGAATCGTAGGACGCCACAAAGTCGATAGGAATTTCTAAACACTTGAATAGAGAATTCGACACAGTATTGTTTTAAAGTGGGTAAATGAAATAATTTTACCTAAGATTATAGTTTGACATAAAAAGGAATAATTTTCTGAAATTATTATATGGATGTGTTGGTTGTCATTATAATCAAATAAGATTATACAATAAAAATGGTTATATATAACCAAATAGAAGTCGTACATGAATAAAATATACAAATATGATGAACGAGAACTGTATTAAAACAATGGTTTAATATATAATCTCGGGAAGTTAGAAAATATTTTTCGAAGTATATTAAAATAATATAGCTTTGTTTTGAGAGAATTTGAATGAAAACCATTTTCGAATGGATTTTGGAAATAATAAAGCACTGAACTCACTTCAAGGGGTGGAAAATAATTCTTATGGTAATTGCAGCATCATTAATGTTCATTTTCGAGTTTCTAAGTGATGTATTGCTACCTTAGAAAGGTTTTGATAGATATTTGTTTGAAATAAAAAAGTTGGGTTTGAAAATTCAAATGTTTTGAATTTGTGATGGGTTATAAATATAGGTATATATTTATATGATTTCAAAAGGATTTAAAATAAAAACCCGGGAATTTGAATTTAGGAATTTAAAATTAAACTTAAGCAACTTAAAAGGATCGAAGTGAATAAATTAATCTGGAATCAAATTTTAATGCATATGAATGAAAAAAGAGTTTTTGTGAAAATTAAAATTTGTTGAAGTATGAAATGTTGGATTCCAGTATAAGAGAGTTTTCGAAAAGATAATGGTTCCGAAGAATTTTTCCTACCTTACTAATTTTGGAGATGAAATTCTTTTAAGGGGGAAAGAATGTAACGACCCAGATTTTGACCGATTTATTTTTAATATTTAATATTTATTTTAAATATTTAGTTAATAATATAAATCAATTTTTATATTAAGTTTTGATTTAATAATCGAAATACGATTTAATTCGAATATATATAATTATCGTAATATGGGAATCTGAACTACTTCAATTCAAAATTTAAAACTAAATCCAATTGATTCAGATAATTTATAGAAATTTTATGTGAATATATAAATGATAATAATAATTTATTATCTAGGAATTTAATTGATTTGAATTTAATTTATCGGTTTAAATTAACATCTTCTCTATATAATCGAATTGGGCTTCAATACCTGTCCCAGTGGGTTCAGAATGGTGGTTTAACCCCAGCAAGGCCCGTTGTTGGGCTCCTATAGGAGTTAAAATGAACATGATAATTTAAAATTTACAGATACCGGTTTTAATTAAAATAAAAAAAAAGGTTTCCTTCTACCCTAAGTAAATTAATGTACAGTACATGGAAAGTACAAATCAGGCAGACTGATTCCTTCATCGTGAAGTATTCTCCATCTATTAATAAACGTGATATCCCGTTTTTTTCCTTTTCATTTTCAATGCTTAGAATAAAATCAAGAGCTTTGGAATCGAAATGTAAATGGAGGTCGCCTCCTGTATATTTTGACAAGCAAAGTAAACTTCACCCCTCCTTTTAATTGCGCAACCCAAATCAAAGCTTGGTGTTTCCCATTATTCCTCAAATAAATTCCAACTTTCGAAATCGAAAAAAATGGCTATCACATTCTTTTTGTTTAAATTCGAAATCACCTTTACTTCCTTCAAACTAATCGCTATCGTATACGAAAAAGGAGGGACGGGAAATTGAAATCGCGATAGGTTAAGGAGATTGGTGAGCATCGCGACGCAAGGAGGATTCACCTAGGATTCATACTCACTATGGTGTCGCATGAAGAGACTCCGATCAACGTAGAGGATCCACACAAGTAATAGTTGGTGACAATATAGGATTTTGGGATTTCAGCAAGTCTCGATTGACTATAGTTGATGCGGAGTCGTAGGGCGATCAACGCGAATGGAAGTCAATGGGTTTGGAGTGATTTCAGGTGGTCAATGGAGGGTGTGCTACATGTATTGTATTGGTCAGTGAGGCTAGGTCACGGAACCTATGGAGTTTGAGCCAATGATTGGTTGATGGGAGGATGGTGCAGTGTTTAGTGAAATAAGGCGCAGTTGTAGCTGAGTTTTAGGGGAGAGTTCAAAAGGGGTTGTTGATTTGTGTGACAATGGAAGGGCTGGCGGTGTCATTGAAGAGGGAGAGAGAAGGAGCTGTAATGTTGGGATTACAGGAAGTGGCTTGAGCTGTGAATTTGGGAAAATTCATATCTGCTTTTAGGGAGTACGACAGTTAACAAATGGGGAGTACAGGTCTTGTGCTCTTGAAATGTTGATGCAGGTCTGTCATTTGAGGGAGTGAAGTCTGATATTGAGCTGAGTGATAAGTCGTGATTTTTGCAGGAGGAAGGAAAAGAGATTAGCATAAGAAATTCGTCGATTAAGGTAAATAAATTATTAATTTAAATTATTAAAAATCTTATTTAATTTGTATCTAATTTGTACAAACTTCAGTTCGAACCTAGTGTACAAAAGTGAGGATGAACCCATGGTTATATTAGCATAGAAATATTTTGTAAGCAATATTAACTAAATTTCATTGTTAATTTAGTTTTAAATTTAAATCGATTAAAAATATTATAATGAATTGTAATTAATTTATACAAGGTCAATAAAATTGCTAGTGCAAGTCGAGTTAGACACTTAGCAGGAACTGTATATGGATTTTCCTGGAGATAGTTGGAATATAAATCGTACGTCTTCGATTTGATTCCGGCAATTAAAATCATGGTGAGTAAATTCACTCATTGTTTCGTTATAATTTTATTATAACGAATTTTTAATTGAAATAATTTTTATATGTTATTTGTTGGTTCTTTTAATGCATCAAAATATTATTGTGGTTATTTTAGAAATATATTAGTTATTTAGGATTGATGTTTTTGGTTATTATATATATATATATATATTGATGGTTTGATATTTCCCGCGATACCATTAGCAGATGCCCGCAGTATCGTTAGCGGATGACCCTATATGCCCCACGCTATGATAGTGGCTGACCTTCTATACCGCGATATTCTTCCACGAAGCAGGATGGGTATTATTTATGTTGGCTAACGTCTGTGGATGCAGGAAAAACAGGTTGGAGGGATCCAACTGGATTCCTCAAAAATATTATTATTTGTTTGTTTTCACATATATATGTGTTGATTGATAATTGAGTGGTCTGATTATTTAAATATCACTATGGCCAAAATGTTGATATATAAAAATATCGTGAAAATGATATTTGAGATTTAAAAGGGGAAATCTGTATTTTTTAAAATAGAATTTGAATTTTTAATGAGCTATAGAAATATTAACTTGTTTTGAACAAGTATTGAATTTATAAACGATGTTTATAAATTGAAAAATGCAGGAAATTGAAGTAAATTTATAAACGATGTTTTAAATAAAATGGAATGATTTTCATTGGATAATCAGGGAATTGAAATGAATTTATAAACAGTGTTTATAAATGAAGTGGAAAAATTATCGTTTGATAATTTGAATATTTAAATTCAAATGTGAATTTAAATATAGAAATGGGGACTCGTTTTAAAGAACTAAACGATGAAATTTATTCTGATTTTCAGAATATAAATTGAACTAAAATAAATCCGCAAGGATTTATGATTTGAATTTGATTAGTTCGAATTTATAAAAATAAAATATGTCTAGAAAAATGTTAGGATTATTTTAAATAGAAGTCAAATTTATTATTTAAGTAGATTCTATGTTATATATAGATAAGTAAAAATAAATAGAATATTCCAAAGATAAGATTATGGTTTTTAAATAGAATTCGAAATTGAACTTGTTGAACATATATAACAAGCAAGTTTATAAATGATGTTTATAAATGTGGTGAATTTATTATCAAGAGATAATTTATCATTTTAAATTCAAATATGAATTTAAATTATAATTTGGAATCATTTCAGAAAAGGGAAAGATAGTTTTTATTCCGGTATTCGGAATATAAAACGAATTGAGTTTAAATAGAATTGAAATGAAACTTGTTTTAATATATAAATAAGGAATTCGATTTATATGCGATGTTTATAAATCGAGTAAAATAAATTATCATTTGATAATATAGACATTTAAATTCAGGTAGAATTTAAAAGCGAACTGGAAAACGGTTTGAAATAGAACGATAAATTTTATTCTGGAATTAGAAATATAAATGGAACTAAGATAAATCTAAAGATTTAAAATTAGAATTCGATTATATCGAATTATATAAATAATTTATTTATAAAGGATTTGGTAACTGAATTATAAAATAATCAACCGTTAGGGAATATCGGAATATTTAGTTGAATTAGGATAATTGATTAAATATATTAGAATGGAAGTGAAATTTTATTTATGAACGTAGTTTAAGCGTTATATATGTAAATATAATTAAAACCAACTCGCCGCAGCGCGGTAGTTTGTAATTTGGAGTTTCGAACTTCAATTGAGTATACAGAACTCAATTTAAGTCAGAATTCTATGAAACAAAAATCAGATTTCTAAATTATGGAATGAAGTTAACTAATTAGAAAATTAATTAGTTAACGGAGTTGGAGACAAATTTAATTCGGTTAAGTAAAGTAGGTTGGTAAATTAAAAATGGAGAATTTAATATGGAAACTTGAATTAAATTTGGAATCGATATGGAAAGTGAATTTGACTTGTTTATCAGTCAATAACAAATGTGTTTAAACTTGATTGATTCCAAGTAAAAGTAAATTGAGCAAAAGAAGCTAATAAAAGGATTAATTTGCGAATTGAGTTAAAATGATTAGATTGAGTTGGAATAAATCGGGAATGGACGTAAATGGATTAGACAGGTATGGAATGAAGTGTATGAAGATTATAATATAAATGCTCGACAAAAAAGGTACATGTTTAAATTCCATATGAGATTTTATGCACCGAATCGGCAAGCCGCTTCGGTTTTTAATTTTCTTTTTTAATGGAAAGGGCCCAGAGAGGCGTTTTGTAATTGTACCGAGTGACACGTACAAAGGCGATTATGGCGAAATTTTCTGGAAATTTAAGGAGTTAGAATATGTAACAACCCAGAAAATCAGAACTAATTTAAAATTTTTATTTTGGCAATTTTATTGAATTTTGGATATTTAAAATGAATTATTTTGAATAATAACAAGGAGAAATTTATTTTGAATAGAATTAGAATGTATATATTTATTTGAATCGACGTTAGAATATAAATATTTATTTTAATTATAAAAGGAATTGAAAATGGCGCTATAGTTTGAAAATTCGATTTCAAATTTCAAATTTCAAATGGATGTATAGGATTCAAAATAAACCGGATTTTAGCGAAACCAAAAATATTAGAATCTATTTGAAAATATCTTTCTAACGAATCTGAAAAATCAAAATTTCACAGCGAGAATAAAAAGTTATGTCCGGTTGAAAATTCAAAATAGTCGCTATATAAATATAACCCTTAAAAATAGCGGTTTTGCAAACGACCTCCATTTTCGACGAAACCACTTTTATTGGATCCGAAGTGTCTGATTATTGCTAGATTCCAATTTTCATAATTTTTGGGACCAACATGTGAGCGTGGCGAATTTAAACATGTTTGACCAATTTCAATTGAATTTAATCGACTGGAAAATGGCCATTTTTCAAACGGTCTTCAAATTTGATGAAACTAGTTTTGTTAGAACCGCATCGTCAATACGAAGTTAGAAATATATTTTTTGGAATTTTTGGGGTCCGTATGTTACACCAGTAAATTGAAATATATCTTTAAAATTGAATATATTGACTTATATTTTACATTTGGCGGAAACCGATCGTAACAGTTTGTAATAGTTTGTAACACCTAGTGTTTTCTATAAACATTAAAGTAATGAATTAAAGAATAATTAATTACAAATCTGAAGATTAAGGGAAACGGTTATGCCATTATGTTTGTCTCGGAATTTTGCTCGAGATAGAGTCCGAGTTTGCGTAAATCGGACTCTATATGAAGGAGTTATGACCTTCAGAAGATTAAAGAATTTAAATAAACAGCTGAGATTAAAGTTCAGAAAATTCAAAATTTGAAATCAGAAGCAGAAGCGATCTGGGCGGGAATTTTCCCGCCCAAGGCCAGGTCGACTAGGAGGTCGACCAAGGGTTCGATCTCCCTCCCATACAGGTTAACCTGGGGGTCGACCTCCCCCTTGGGTCAGATCTGAAATATGTCGTGTTTCTTTGTGTGACGATCTGCTGTGTCATTAGGGCTTGTGTGGCAAGTTCTGGTTGGTTATCTTAGTTTTGAATGGCTTTGATTTGCCCTGGGTTGATCTAACGGTTCCTATTTAATCAAACTTCTATATAAGCAACCTAAATCTAAACCCTAAGCCACACAAAAATATTCCTAAGACCGTCATGCTGTCAGTACTTAACCTAGAGTAGCCGCCATTCTCCATCAACTAGAAAGGAAGTTAAAATTGCAAATCAAATCTAATTCAACTAAGAGAATTCAACGTCTACAACAAAGGAAAGCTATTCAATTTCAGAATACAGATCCTAGAACTCAAGACTAGTCTCCTTTTTGTAAGTCCAGTTATCATTTAGACCTAAACGATATTAGAGTCATGACTAAAATAAATGGATGTAGAACAATTCCTAATGTAAATTTATGCCTATCCTTTTTGTTAAAGCTGAATTGATTAAGACTATGACTCTTATCATGTTAAGTTTGTGACCATGATGTATGTAATTTGATGATAAATTGGCGATGACATATTATAATTTGGTGACGGCATATCATATTGTGAAATTTGGCGATGACATACCATATTATATAATTTGGCAATGGATATCATATTGTGTAATTTTGCGATGGCATACCATATTGTATAATTTGGCGATGGATAACATATTGTGTAATTTGGCGATGACATACCATATTGTATAATTTGGCAATGACATTTCAAGTTGTATGATTTGGTAATGACACCTATATGTTGTATGACGATTTGGGAATTTTGCTATGTTTATGCAAGTTCAACCATGATCACATATATGACCAAAACTACATGCTGATATGATTAGGTTCATGTTAAATTTGATCCAACTAATTTGCAAGTTCACAACTACATGCCTAATTTTAAGTTTATGTAGTTCTATGTAAAACCCTTATTTTACGATTCATATTGAGTAGATCTAAATTTGCAAGTTCATGTATATTGTTTTATGCCATATTCATATGACACATGTGTAGTTAGATCCATATTTTTATGATGTTGGAATTATTACATGTTCCCCTTTTTCCCTTTTGTGTATAAGTTAGGCTATGTATCGAGCCTAACATTTTATGTGATTTATGCGAACGTTTAACGGGGGTAACTTTGGGGAAAAACATGAAATTACATATAATTGGCATATTTGGCTCATAAATATGTAAATGTTTTTTGGCATAAAGTGGTATAAAATTTTTATACCTAAAATTATGAACTTGATTTAAAGGGAAAGTGGGGCTTGACTTAAATGACAGTAATTTACATATAAATATAAAGAGGTAAATATGTAAATTTAGAAAAGACGAATATGCCTAACCCGAGGTTAGATTGAGTTACGGTGTAAGACCGCCCAGAACCGCCCAGCATATCCAGCAACCATAATAATATATATAATGTGAGAGGTTAGTGTATCGAGCCCAAAAAGAACCCGAGGTTAGACTAATTTGCGGTGTAAAACTGCCCGGACCCGACCGGCACATCCAGTGATCGCAACAATACCTGTCTAATGAGAGTGGTTGGTGCTTTAATGAATGAATTAAAGCTAAATCAGGAATGGTAGGGTTAAATTAATTAAGGCAACACTTAACCATTACAACATGTTAACTAAACTGATGGGTGGGGTTAGCTTAACTTGGATACTTAACCAATTTAACATGTTGATTAGGAAACCCTAGTAACGGGGACCCATTTCAGCAGTAACCCACATTGATGTATCATGGTACCCTGAACTTGGCAGGATGGGGCATGATTACTGGGCTAATTATAAGAGGTCAAAACAACAGTAGTTGGTGCGTCAGTGTACGTTCCGACGAAGTACAGGCATGCATGTACTCCGGAGTGGAAAAAGCAGGCACTGGGCATCAGTAATTATACACTATGCATCTTGAATCATGTCGGATTGCCACCATAGGATTTGATACACCCATGGTGGGACCAGCACAGGTATCTACAATCAAGCGGGGTTGTATGACACAAGTAGTAAATGCGTGCGAGTAGGAGCCGATCGATAAAAAGGGATCACTGGTTTGAACTCATGATGATGGTTGAAATATCTAGTAGGTGCAGAGAATATGGATATGAGTGCGACAGTATGATTAGTTTATCTTGCTTGTTTATCTTGCCTTATCCTATGTTACCTTAGTTCCTTGTTATTGTCATGTGTCCAGCTTATTCAAGTCATGGTTTTCTTATCAGTTTACATGATGAATAATCACTGGACTTACCAGACTTATGTCTGACCCATTTTTCTTTCGCTCTCTTTTCTTCCGTTCCCCCCCCCCCCCTCAGGTACCCAGGGAGGGAGTAGCTCAGCTTAATTTGGACCGTTCATCTTTCCAAGCTTGAAGACTTTGTGATGTATAGCTTGGAACCTCTTATCTTTGGCTATGGCTTTGGACACACTACTACTTTGGGATTTATGCAGTTTTATTGTGTCTTATGCTTCTTTATGTTATAATCAGGACAGAGATTTTGATGTAATGATTTGGAAGTTGTTTTGAGACAGTTTGCTGTAATGTTTTTTTTATGAACTACATATGAAATAAATTTAATCTTTTTTCGCTACTTATATATGTCTGTCTTGTAAATTATATGTGTCTTTTAGCTATAATGCTCCACCAAAGTTAAGGCATTCCCTTTGTGAGTGACCTTAACGGAGGTGGGGTGTTTCACTTGGTATCAGAGCAAAGGTTTACCAGATCAGATAAAAATTTTGAAAACTATTTTTCAAAAATAAGCTTAAAGAAGCAATTTTCAAGATAAAGTGTTGTTTTATTTTAAAAAGGCATAATCCCCCAAAGCCGTATTCACTATCTTTCTATCCTTTTTTTTTGAATCTTTCCATTTTCATTTCAGCATGTCTGGGGATCTTAACCTTCCAGAGGGTGTGCCAGTACGTGGCTGGTTCAGAAGGTACCTAGGGGCTAGGGCTAATGTCGCAGGCCCAGCAGACGTTCCTCTTCCCCCAACTACAGCGGTTCCTCCTCCTCCTCGTGCAAATGCTTTCTCAAAAATATGTAGGGACTTTCGAGCCATGGGTGGAAAGAACTTCAATGGAAATGAATCCTTCATGGAAGCAATAAACTGGCTCAAAGAAACTGAGGATTTGTTTGATATATTCGAAGTGGATGATAGGCAAAAGATACAGTTGGGTGTGTGGTTGCTCAAAGATGAAGCTTCCGATTGGTGGGAAGTTATAACGCTGAAAGACTAATTGAAACTTGGATGGATTTCAGAATGAGGTTTGAAATGAAATTCCTCTCACAAACTGAACGAAGCCTACAAATGGAGAAGTTCTTAGCTCTCAAACAGGGGAGTATGTCGGCCAAGTGGTACATTAACCAATTCAACCAGCTGGCTAGGTTCGAGTTGGAGTTAGTGAACACTCCACATAAGAAGGCTCTCCGTTTTGTTAAAGGATTGAATGAGCCACTGCACAGCGTAGCTATGTCCCATATACCTATATGTGTAACTTATGAGAGACTGGTGGACATGGCACTGTTACAAGAGGAAGATAAGGGTGGCAAGAAAGAGACAAAGGTGGAAGTACCTCAAGATAAGAAAGTGGAAGGATCACAGAGCAAGAAGACAGATTCCAAGAAGGGTGGGAAGAACAACATACCCCGTGACAAGAGGAAGTGTAATTTTTGTGGCATTCCTGGACATCTGGTTAAGGACTGCAGAAAGAAGAAGAGGAAGATGGGTGGTTGTTTCCATTGCGGCGAGACGGGACACATGGCTAAGGACTACCCAAGAAAGCAAGGGCTAGGGCAGAGAGCTGGATCTACTTCTGGAGGGAAGGTTCACGCTCTCATGGAACCTCCACAAGAACGAGGTTGAAATGTTTCTGTTGAGAGTTTAGTTTATCTTTTTGATCATCCTATTCATACACTCTTTGATTTTGGCGCGTCACACTCTTTTATATCTACTGCTTTAGTTGAATCTCTGCACTTAGACACCAGTTTAGTAGAGGATCCCTTTGTTGTTTCAAATTCAATTGGGGGCTCAACATATTTGTCAATGATATGTCTGGATTTGGAAATTTCTATACTGAGTGTTGGGTTTAGATGTAATGCCTATGTTTTGGGTTTCACGGGCTATGGGTTGATTCTAGGCATGGATTGTTTATCCAGTAATGGTGTCATCCTCGATTGTGAAAAGAGAGTGGTTAGACTCATGAATCTCCTCGGTAACACTCTCGAAATTTCTTGTAATCCCATGAACTCTATTATGCTTCGTGTTAACCCATTAAAATACGTGTTCAATATGTCGTCAAAGTCATGCTGTTGTTTGTTAAGTCGTAGGGATTGATGAGTAAATGCCAAGTCGCTCTAAGGCCATGTCATAAAGAAAGGAAGTAACCATGCCGCCTTCAGTTATGACACATCAGTCAGGTCATCATAATCCGTATCGAGTTATAAAACTAAGTCATGTATCTCCATGTCGTAATCAAGACTCTTCTGAATCATGTCGTAGTTCGTCAAAGTAATCCCGGAAGGTTAAGTCGTTTCCAAGTTGTGTCGTACCTGCTTCATGTCATACAAGAAAGGTTAAAGCATACATCAATCATGCCATTCTAATATCATAACGGAGTGCTCTCCATGTCGCAAGTCAATATAGCACCCCTGGTTCGTATAATAAAGACCATGCCAGTAAGACTCTAAAGGATAAAGCAAGGGCCATACCGTTGTGATCTATGATGTTCAATATGAGTTAACTCATTTGGAAGTCCTATCGTGCCTTTCCATGTCGCACTCCCCTTATAGCACCAGAAAGAAGTCAAGTCGTCATACGATACGACACTGTGACGTGCTGTAAGCTCAGGGCGCTAGGAAGCATTGGATCGAACGACATGAGTTATGCCGCCCTGCCTCTATATCGTACTACGACATAAAGGGTCAGTCACTACTTAAAGTCTGAAGATAAGTCATGTCGCGCCCTACTCATGTCAATTCCAACAAATATCGGGTCACCCGAACAAGATAAGTCATATTGTAGCGAACCATGTCGTGACCTACTCATGCCGCATCCAGCTTTTACCAGGTTATCAACAGTTATCATCCGAACGATATGAATCATGCCAAGGAGATTCAAATCGTGTCGCAAGCACAAAACACCAAGAACTAACCTGCCATGCAACATGAGTCATGTCGTTGGCGATATGAGTTATGGAGGAAGTCCGAGTCATGTCGACGGCGACATGAACATGAACCATGGCGTTTTTCTGCATAATTACAGAATTGCCACCCGGGCTAGAATCACCTATAAATACCCCTCATAATTCACTTGGGGGGATCGAAAATTCATTCCTGCAAGGAGACTCTGTCAAATTCAGAGCTCGTCTACAACTTCTCTAATGGCTTCTATGAATTCATCAACACTTTTCTAACTTCATGAAGATCAAATCCAAGTCAAAGATCATGAGAGCTTCCTACAATTGGATCTAAGCACCTTCAATCTCATTCAAGCTATACAATAAATCTCTCAAGCAATTTCATACCTTCTCTAATCCCCTCCAAAGCCTAAATCAAATGCTAATCCACTATGAAATCTATGAGGATCATGAGAAAGGATCAAAGCACACAAGTGGTTGAAGATTCATTACAAAGCTAAATTTCTTCCCTTTTCTTCACCAAATTTAAGAGAAGTTAGATCATAAATAGAGTTAAATGAGAGAAATGATTGTAATAAGAGAAAATTCATATGTTGTAAGCTTGAATATCATAATGAGAATCGATTAAAAGTGCATGTAGATTCGTATTGAATCAAACCACTATAAAAATTCCTTTGTGTTCCTACTTTCTTTTATCCGTTTATTTTGCGATAACGTGGTTCCATATTCTTACCGAATTAGTGAAGTGTAGCTTCACACCTTTGGTGCTTGGTACCAAATTTGGAGCAAACACTTAGCTATTTAGAATCTCTTGATGCGTCCGTTGAGAATTTGCAGTCTGTTAGAGTATTCCGTGAGTACTCGGATGTCTTTGAAGAGGTGAAGGGCTTACCTCCGAAGCGGGAGATAGACTTCCGCATATACCTCGTTGATAATGCAAAACCCGTTCCTTTACCCATTATACACATGGATCCAAGAGAGAGGAAAGAACTCAGCAAACAAGTTAAAGAGCTGCTTGAGAAGGGGTCTATAAGGCGGAGTATTTCTGAATGGGGTGCTCCAATAGTGCTTGCAACTAAAGCAGATGGTTCGCTTCGCCTATGCGTTGACTATCGGGAGCTAAACAAGCTGACCAAGAAGAATAGGCACCTACTCCCAAGAATAGACGACTTGTTCGATCAGCTTATAGGTGCATCAGTTTTCTCCCATGTGACGATCTCAAAACCCATACGACGGTGTTAAGGATAATCATTGGAGTACAATACATTAATCATCATTAGCAGAGTACAGATAATAGCATAAATAGGAAACAGAATAATTTTACATAAATATGGCAGCGGAATCATAATATATAACAACATCAGAGTAGCACAGTGTAGGATATAACTTAGTGCATAAAAACGGAATGATCAGCCAACATCGCCATAAGTGGAATATACACATATAGTGAGACGTAATGGAGATATCAGTCTACATCGCCATAAGAGGCACATATACATAAGGTAATACATGCTGGAAGTAAATCAGTCTACATCGCCATAGGCGGAATCATATACATAAGATAAGAATGGAGGAAAGTCAACAGCCAAAATACAAGTAAATCTAATCCTCGCCATCAAGCCCAAAACGCACTCCGTGCAGCAGTGCTAAGCCCAAATATCCTGTCATATGTCAACTAGGCTGCCCGTGTGAAAATAAGGGCACCCGAGTTTGCAAAGTGAAACAAACAAGGAGTCAGTCATGGGATTGGTATGAGAAATCTACGTAGCTGGTTAAACAACAGTAATAAGGCAAATCATAGGACCACACCACTTTCGCGGAACGAGTTTACTGCAGTGATTGGCATAGCATTAAAATAAGGTAAATTCTTTAAACAACGCAATGCTTTTTTTAAAAAGAATGAAGCCGTTATAAGACTCAAGTCCCGTCACACAATGCAACGCAAACCGGAGGATAGAGTTTTACCTTATAATGGCCAAAATATGCTTCATACGTGCAAAGCAAAATCACTTGATATTATTACTAGTGCATATATGTTTCAAAAGCGAATACAATCATAAATATCAATCATAGACGGCATAAGTGCCCCATACCACTATGTCGCTATACTAGTTCTACTATCAATCCGTTATTTCGTATTGGAAATTTGGATTCCATCATGAGTCGAGGCAAGGGGCAAGCTCCTCTCCGCTTCGAGACACTCTAGCAAATGCCTCAGGACTACACACTCTGGGTTACCCTTGGAATCGGCTGGGCCGGTCCTCTCTTACGTTTGAGGATTGGCAATTCCTGAACACAGGTTTCCCGGTCCTTACAGACCTATAATCGAGGCGCCTCGCATTCCAACAACCACAAAGGTGAAAATAATATAAATGCCAGCCAGTTTAAGCACTGACACCACCGTAACTAGAAAGAAATGTCGTGTTCTCCCAGCAGTCACTATCTCGTTTTTGACTCATACCGAGGTGTGAGACTCGCGAATCCATGCTATACACAAAGCTAGGTCACGTAGGCCGTACTTTGATCATCGACCACAAGACTTTGCTTTGCAACAGAAGCCTTGATCACTGCATCTTGGCATGCCACAAAGGCAATCCACTCCATACGACTGATTTCTATTGATATATAACCCCTAAGCTCATTTGTCTCTGAGAAAGGCGTTAAGCAAGAGAATAAATTCTCTGTCGCCAAACAGATATATATTTAACAGAGATCATTCAGCACAGAACAAAATCCAATGTCAGACACACAGTCCATTTACATGTCCGTTCTTGGTCTGAACGAAACCGGAGGCATCATATTCCTCGCATATCCGTACAATCAACACATACGTCCAGATGGCTACTACTTTCGTCCCTTCAAGGTAGCTACTCCAATCAGGAACCTCGGTAGCGCCCATCCATCTAATACGAAGATCGTCGGTCTTGAACCGTCTTCGTATTTTCAACTTCGCATCGTTCGATCAATTATTTGAAATGAGGATTAACTCGGGCTTTTCAAATAATTCATGTATATTTACAATTCAAATCAATTCTTTCAATGGTTAAATTATTCGACATTCACATTTCAGTTCTTTAGTATAATTTTCATGTCAAACACATTCAACCATCAAATATCAAGAAAACCAAGAAAAATTGGTTTATTTCCATTCCATGTCGCTTATAATATTTTATAACGATTTTTCGCCATTTTTATTTATTTAAAAATGGCCATATTTAATTAAACGACGTTTCAGGTCGTGTCGTGGCACTGGCGCTGTTTTTCCCCAAATTTGTTTTACGCATATCGGGAAATCTAACCGTTGGATTTCTACAAAGTTTATATCACTGGGAAGATATTCCCAAAGCGAACCAACGGTTCCAGTTTCGTGAAAATCCGATGGTCGGATCTTTCGGTATAATATTTTGAAGTTACGATTTCAAAACGCGAACTGCACGACCTCGATTCGTTTTAATTTAATTTATATTTATACATATAAATATAATTCATTCGGCGATTCCAATATCGTTTTCACTTCAAATATTTCACTAACACCTTTATATTTCGAAAAATTTCGCCATAACCTCCTTTGTACGAGAAGGGGTTTGGAAATTTATTGGGCCGTATTAGGTACCCAATAAATACTAATAAGCAAACACATATTTATAGTGATATATTCTGGTGTCCACAGGGGAGTGTGTATAGATCATAAATCCATAGAATAAATTCTCATCACCCTATAAATGGTTTTTCTGCCTTAATGACCAGAGAGATGTGTTTATTGTCATCTCCAGACCCGTGTGGGGTTTTTATTAATCTTGTAATTTACCGTTACAATTTATTTAGTCCAGATCAGTCATCAGTTCAACCTGTAATATATAGTCATCGCCATACAAGCCTCTCGCTCGTATGGTAAATCTTCAACCTCGTCACCTAAGCTCAAAATGCTTATGTGGTATATGATGAAGTATGCCTATCGTCAAGAAGTATGCCATATAGTGTAGTTCAAAATTAATTGTTACTATCCTATGGCAATGTTTATTATTACACACAGAACAACCAGCACTCTGCATCCAATGGCATTCACAGGAGTTGATATAATAGTAAAATTGCGCAGCCAACTCATTAAGGCTTACCTATTTGTCGGGCACGCAAATAAATTCTTTACTCAACAGCTAATCCATTTTCTCTGTTCAACACACACACACACACACACACACACACACATATATATATATATATATGTATATATATATGCAGAACAAAGCTAATAATAATATTTCTAGCGAACAAATATTTATTTCAACACACTGTTATTTTTAACACTTCATACATAGGATAAAATAATATTTTTGACGAACAAAAATATATTTCAACTCTTGACTATTTTATTTAGATCCTAAACGTGTTAAAAATAATATTTATAACCCCTGAACATTTATTTCAACACGTGTGTATTTTTAGCTAGGCGTATACATGATAAAAATAATATTTTTATCATCAAAAATATTTATTCAACACATGAATGTTTTCTATAGTTCATATATATAATAAAAATGTGATTTTTATTGTTAAAACAATTTATTTAAAATACGAGTACCATTCAACACATGAATTTCTATTCAACGCATGAATTTCTATTCAACACATGAATGTTTTCTATAGTTCATATATATAATAAAAATGTGATTTTTATTGTTAAAACAATTTATTTAAAACACGAACACCATTCAACACATGAATTTCTGTTCGACGCATGAATTTCTATTCAACACATGAATGTTTCAGAAAATTCATATATATAATAAAAATGTGATTTTTATTGTTAAAACAATTTATTTAAAACACGAATACCATTCAACGCATGAATTTCTATTCAACACATGAATGTTTTCTATAGTTCATATATATAATAATAATGTGATTTTTATTGTTAAAACAATTTATTTAAAACACGAATACCATTCAACACATGAATTTATGTTCAACGCATGAATTTTTCAGAAAATTTCGATAGCATAACGGCAGGGTAGTTAAAACCTGCACCGTCCCGATGTACAGCTCCTCGCTCTACCTTAAAACCTCGCGGTTTTTGACAATGGGGATTTCATGCATCTAGTTTGCACACAGGCAGCATGTTTTATTTTCATTACCAAAATCCTATTCTAATTTGTTTCAACCACAAGAGGGTATTTTTCAACCACAAAGGTATTTTTCAACCACAATCCAATAATATCAACCACAAACAATTATTTTCAACCATTCGTCATATCACATATTTTCACGCTAATCACAAGCAATAAATATCGTCCATGGTTTGTGAACGAGGGGAGTATATATATATTCGTATATAAATATATTTCACTTCCATTTCAACACAATTTCAATGCATATGTGTTTCATACAACGCTTATAATTTATACATCGCTCATATAACTTACACGACACATGTACATGAGGTATACAACGCGTATATAATTTATACTTTGGTTATATAACTTATACAACACAATTCCATTCACATTTGAATTTAGAGTTCTCACCTTGGTTTGTTGCTTTTCTAAAAATCCTAGTGAGCTCAGAAAAATCCGCGGTCTCTTCTAGAATGTAGAGAGCGTCCTTGCGGTCACGATGTCTCCAATTTCATCGAATTTCATCAACACACGATAAAGATACGATTTTTCAAAGTTTTCAGCACTTAAAAGTGTTATTTTCAGTTTAAAATGGCCAAAACCGATACCTTTCACGAACGTTGGAAACTAGGTTTCAATTTTGCAGCAAAACCGTGAAGTTTCGCGTCGTTCAGGTGGTGCGACGTCGAAGGGGGGTCTGAGGCGCACCTGCGCGTGGGGGTGCGGTCAGGTCCGATCGCTGAGGCGTGCGTGGCGGCGGCGGGAAAGTTGGAACTTGGCGGAGGTGATTCGCGAAGCACAGGCGACGAGGCGGGGTCTAGTAGGTATGGATTTGAAGAGGAGGAGGAGAGCTTTGAAGATCGGGTGGTGGCGGCGTCTATCGTGGACTGTGGCGGCAGGAAAATGATCGGGAAGGTGGGAGTATGGTTTCCGTCGAGAGCTGTAGGGGGCGGGGTTTTTTTTCTTCTGATTTTGGAAAATAAAAATTATAAAGGAAATTTTCTATTGGGCCATGCTTTATTAAATTTTAAAATAGTGTTTTCAAGTACGAACACCAAGTCAAACCCAACGACTATCGCCCCTAGCTAAATACCCCCATTCCGAACACAATGGGATATGTTTCGTAGGCCAATTTGACTGTTACATTCAGTTATTTTTCAATTTAAAGTATAAAACATTCAAATTCTGTTTTGAACGTACATTTTAATTTGCTGGGGCCACATACTGATTCTAAAAATTCCAAAATAATAAATCTAGCTATGTTTTGATGCTACAGTCCCAACAAAACTAGTTTCGTCAAATCCTGAGACCGTTTGAAAAATGTCCATTTTCTGGTCGATCCAATTTAACAGAAATTAACCAAACACGTTTTCTTTTGCCACGCTTACATACTAGCTTCAAAAATTATGAAATTTGAAACCTAGCAATAGTTTGACATCCCGGATCCAACAAAAAAGTGGTTACGTCGAATTCCGAGGTCGATTACAAAATGTCTATTTTCAAGGCTATACATTCTCTATAGCTACCTTTCTGAAAATTCGTTTGGCCATAACTTTTGATTCCCGCTATGAAACTTCGATTTTTCAGGTTCGTTAGAAAGATATTCATAAACAGATTTAAATATTTTTTATTTCACTAAAATCCGTTTTATTTTGTACCCGGTACAGTCAGTCAAAGTTCGAATTCAAAATTTTAAACTCCTGCACCTTTTCTAACTCATTATTCTATTGAAATATTATATTTCAATTATTTAAATTTATTTAAAATAACCAATTTAAAATTTTTAAATTGACTCGTATTTTCCGGGTTGTTACATCCCAACTAGATCTGGCTACCGGATTTCACCGGCTAAGAGTGTCTGAAGATAGCATTGATAAGACCACGTTCAGAACTCTGGATGGTTTCTTCGAGTGGCTTGTCATGCCTTTCGGCCTGAAAAATGCACCCGCTTACTTCGTTGACTTGATGAGCAGGGTGTTCAGGGAGTTCCTTAATAAGTTTGTGGTGGTCTTCGTAGATGACATTTTGGTTTTCTCAAAGAGTGAGGAAGAGCATGCTCAACATTTAAAAAAGTCATGGATACTCTTCGAGCACATCAGTTGAAAGCCAAATTCTCCAAATGCCACTTCTGGAGAGAGGCACTAAGGTTTCTTGGACATGTGGTGTCCAAGGAAGGGTTAGCCGTGGACCCCGCAAAAGTAGTTGCAGTGCAAGATTGGAAGGTTCCATGGAATGCGACCGAGGTCCGGAGCTTCCTCGGGCTAGCGGGCTTTTACCGAAAATTCATCAAAGACTTTGTGAAAATATCAGCTCGGCTTACAAGGTTGACGAAGAAGAACCTAACATTCAATTGGGATTTGGATTGCGATGTTGCTTTCCAACGATTGAAGAGGGCTCTAACAGCCGCCCCAGTTCTGACATTGCCGGACGGGAGCAAGATGTTTACCGTATACACGGATGCATGTGGTAGGGGACTAGGTGTTGTCTTGATGCAAGAGGGGAAGGTAGTAGCTTATGGAGGCAGAAAATTGAAAGTACATGAGAAAAACTACCCAACCCACGATCTTGATTTGGCTGCCATCGTCTTTGCACTTAAGTCTTGGCGCCATTATCTCCTAGGTGAGAAGTTTGAATTGTATACTGACCATAAATCGTTGAAGTACCTTTTTCGCAGAAAGATCTTAACTTAAGGCAACAAAGGTGATTGGAATTCTTGGCATCCTACGATTTCGAGATTTCCTATAACCCTGGCAAGGGCAATGTAGTAGCAGACGCCTTGAGTAGAAAGAAGCTGACCTTAAGCCCTCTCTTTGTAGAAAGGCAGAGCTTGGAGTACACAGACAATTTTGACTTTGGACCCTCTGTCGATCATGTGACTGATTTGTTAGCATCACTAGAAGTGCGACCTACTATTTTGGACTCAATAGGAACCGCGCAACGTGAAGACCCTTAGCTAGTTGATGTGATGGATAAACTAATTAGGGGTGAGACTTCTAGTCACCTTAATAGATACTCCATCGATGATAAGGGTTGGTTGAGGCGGGATAGAAGGCTATGCGTCCCACAAGCAAGGGATTTGGTGAAGAAGGTTCTCGAAGAGGCACACCATTCCAAGTTGACCATACACC
Organism: Allium sativum; assembly: GCA_030737875.1. Lineage (NCBI taxonomy): Eukaryota > Viridiplantae > Streptophyta > Magnoliopsida > Asparagales > Amaryllidaceae > Allium > Allium sativum. The sequence continues at coordinate 503,072,764 of CM060920.1, forward strand.
CAGGTGGAGACAAGATGTATAAAGACGTAAGAAGGGTTTTCTTTTGGAATGGCATGAAAAGGGATGCAACTGAATTCGTCTCTAAGTGCTTAATATGCCAGCAAGTCAAGGCGGAGCAAAAGAAGCCTGGCGGTTTTCTTCATCCCCTAGAGGTCCCACAATGGAAATGGGATAGCATTTCAATGGACTTTATTGATGGGCTGCCTAGGTCGAGAAGGGGCAATACCAGTATTTGGGTAATAGTGGACAGGCTCACAAAAAGCACACACTTTATACCCATTAAAAGTAGAAGGACTGCCTCATCTTTAGCATCCATTTATCTTAAAGAGATAGTTCGACTCCATGGGATACCCTCCAGCATTGTGAGTGACCGGGATCCTATCTTTACGAGCGAGTTTTGGAAGAGCTTGCAAGAAGCTTTAGGCACACAGCTATGCATGAGCACGACCTATCAGCCCCAAACCAATGGTCAGACGGAAAGGGTGAACAGAGTATTAGAGGACCTCTTGAGATTATGAATTCTTGACTTTGGAGGAACATGGTAGGATCATTTTCCTTTGGTGGAGTTCACCTTCAACCACAGCTACCAAACCACCATAGGCATGGCATCCTTCGAAGCCTTATATGGAAGACCATGTCGGTCACCAACTTGTTGGTGGGGTCTACAGACAAGCTCATACTTGGACCAGATATGATTAGAGAAACTGCAGAGAAAGTGGACTTGATATGAAGAAGAATGAAGATTGCCTAAGATAGACAAAAGTCCTACGCAGATAAAAGAAGGACCGACCTTGAATTTCAGGTTGGAGACAAAGTTTTCCTTAAAGTATCTCCTTTGAGGAACGTCGTTCGCTTTGGATCCACAGGAAAGTTGGCACCAAGTTTCGTAAGGTCGTTTCCTATCATTGAAAAGATTGGAAAGTTGGCTTACAGAGTAGAGCTGCCTGAAAGATGGGCTGGAGTTCATAATGTCTTTCACGTTACTCACCAACGGAAGTGCTTACATGAGTCTGCGGAAGTGGTGGAACCAACCATGTTAGAGGAAGTAGAACGAGAGGCGACCGTGAGAAGAGTTCCAACTCGTATCTTGGGTACAGAAGTCAAAAAGCTACGCAACCGCGAAGTCAAACTTGTTAAAGTTCAATGGAGTGACGCGGAGGAAGACACGACTTGGGAGACTGAGGCCAAGATATGCGCAGCCTACCCTTTTCTTTTTGAGGGTACATCTTTGATCTATTTTTCCTTAAGTTTGTTCATGCTCGTATCTATCTTTTTCCTCAGTACTATTCTTTATCCTTAGGTAGAAACCAATGGATGTAAACATGTATTTGAAACATGTTATGATGGATGGTTGCAAGTGGTTGCAAGTGATTGCTGGCGGTTTCTCGTGGATGCATATACACATACATTAGGTGTTAGATCGACTCAGTCACTTTCATATTGCATATGCATATATGTACTTGTATATGATTGAAACTTGATGTGTTATCATGTGGATGTTTAATTTGTACGAATGATTATGCACTCATGTAAAAGTATGATTTGGGATGAATGCATACATAATGGGCTCATGGCACCGACATGACTTGCATTAAGGAGGTCGACTGAATCGGTAGACCGCCCAGTTTAACATTAGATAAGGACATGTACACACACTATGCATATGATCATGAAGGATTAGAAGTCCTTTTAAGGACAATGGATGCCTGTGTTTGATGGTTGAGTAGACGAACGATTGGATGGTAGGATATACGTTCTTCTTGACTTGAAGATTTCGAGGACGAAATCCTTTAAAGAGGGGAGAATGTAACACCCCGTGTTTTCTATAAACATTAAAGTAATTAATTAAAGAATAATTAATTACAAACATGAAGATTAAGGGAAACGGGTTACGCCATTACGTTCGTCTCAGAATTCTGCTTGAGATAGAGTGCGAGTTTATGCAAATCGGACTCCGTATGAAGGAGTTATGACATTCAGAAGGTTCAAGAATTTAAATAAACAGCTCAGATTAAAGTTTAGAAAATTCAAATTTCAAAATTCGAAATTAGAAGCAGAAGCGGGCTGGGCGGGAATTTTCCCGCCCAAGGCCAGGTCGACTAGGAGGTCAACCAGGGGTCGACCTTCCCCCATACAGGTCGACCTGGGGGTCAACCTCCCCCTCGGGTCAAATATGAAATCTGACATGTTTCATTGTGTGACGATCTGCTGTGTCATTAGGGCTTGTGTGGAAAGTTCTGGTTAGTACTCTTAGGTTTGAATGGCTTTGATTTGCCCTTGGTTGATCTGACAGTTCCCATTTTTAATCAAACTTCTATATAAGCAAACTAAATCTAAACCCTACGCCACACAAAAATATTCCTAAGACCGTCATGCTATCAGTACTCAACCTAGAGTAAACGCCATTGTCCATCAACTAGAAAGGAAGTTAGGAATTGCAAATCAAATCTAATTCAACTAAGAGAATTCAACGTCTACAACAAAGGAGAGCTATTCAATTTCAGAATGCAGATCCCAGAACTCAAGACTAGTCTCTTTTTTGTAAGTCCAGTTATCATTTGGACCTAAACGATATTAGAATCGTGACTAAAATAAATGGATGTAGAACAATGCCTAATGTGAATTTATGCCTATCCATTTGTTAAAACTGAATTGATTAAGATTATGACTCTTATCATGTTAAGTTTGTGACCATGTTGTATGTAATTTGAAGATAAATTGGCAAGGACATACTATAATTTGGCAATGGCATATCATATTGTGCAATTTGGCGATGACATACCATATTGTATAATTTGGCGATGGATATCATATTGTGTAATTTGGCGATGACATACCATATTGTATAATTTGGCGATGAATATCATATTGTGTAATTTGGCGATGACAAACCATATTGTGTAATTTGGCGATGACAAACCATATTGTATAATTTGGCAATAACATTTCAAGTTGTACGGTTTGGTAATGACACCTATATGTTGTATGACAATTTGGGAATTTTGCTATGTTTATGCAAGTTTAACCATGATCACATATATGACCAAATCTACATGCTAATATGATTAGGTTCATGCTAAATTTGATCCAACTAATTTGCAAGTTCACAACTACATGCCTAATTTTAAGTTTATGTAGTTCTATGTAAAACCCATATTTTACGATTCATGTTGAGTAGATCTAAATTTGCAAGTTCACGTATATTGTTCTATGCCATATTCATATGAGACACGTGTAGTTAGATCCATATTTTTATGATGTTGGAATTATTACATGTTCTCTTTTTCCCCTTTTGTGTATAAGTTAGGCTATGTATCGAGCCTAACATCTTATGTGATTTATGCGAACGTTTAACGAGGGTAATGCTAGGGAAAAACATGAAATTACATATAATTGGTATATCTAGCTCATAAACATGTAAATGTTTTATGGCATAAAGTGGTATAAAATTTGTATATCTATAATTATGAACTTGATTTAAAGGGAAAGTGGGGCTTGACTTGAATGATAATAATTTACATATAAATATAAAGAGGTAAATATGTAAATTTAGAAAAGACGAATGTGCCTAACCCGAGGTTAGATTGAGTTATGGTGTAAGACTGCCCGGAACCGCCCGGCACATCCAGCAACCGTAACAATATATATCTAATGTGAGAGGTTAGTGCATCGAGCCCAAAAAGAACCCGAGGTTAAACTGAGTTGCGGTGTAAAACTGCCCGGACCCGACCGGCACATCCAGTGACTGCAAAAATACCTATCTAATGTGAATGGTTGGTGCTTTAATGAATGAATTAAAGCTAAGTTAGGAATGGTAGGGTTAAGTTAATTAAGGCAACACTTAACCAATACAATATGTTAATTAAACTGATGGGTGGGGTTAGGTTAACTTGGATACTTAACCAATTTAACATGTTGATTAGGAAATCCTAGTAACGACGACCCATTTCAGCAGTAACCCACATAGATGTATCATGGTACCCTGAACTAGGCAGGGTTGGGCACGATTACTGGGCTGATTATAAGCGGTCAAAACAACGGCGGTTGGTGCGTCAGTGTAGGTTCCGACGGAGTACGGGCATGCACGTACCCTGAAGTGGAAAAAGCAGGCATTGGGCATCAGTAGTTATACACTTTGCATCTTGAATCGTGTCGGGTTACCACCATAGGATTTGATAGACCCTATGGTGGGACCAGCACAGGTATCTACAATTGAGCGGGGCCGTATGACACAAGTGGTAAATGTGTGCAAGTAAGAGCCGATCGATAAAAAGGGATCACTAGGTTTGAACTCATGATGATGGTTGAAATATCTTGTAGGTGCAGAGAATATGGATATGAGTGAGATAGTATGATTAGTTTATCTTGCCTTGTTTATCTTGCCTTATCCTATGTTACCTTAGTTCCTTATTATTGTCCTATGTCCAGCTTATTCAGGTCATGGTTCTCTTATCAGTTTACATGCTGAATAATCACTTGACTTGCCAGATTTATGTCTGACCCATTTTTCTTTCGCTCTCTTTTCTTCTGTTTCCCCCCTCAGGTACCCAGGGAGGGAGTAGCTCAGCTTAATTTGGACCATTCACCTTTCCAAGCTTGAAGACTTTGTGATGTATAGCTTAGAACCTCTTATCTTTGGCTATGGCTTTGGACTCACTACTACTTGGGGATTTATGTAGTTTTATTGTGTTGTATGCTTCTTTATGTTATAATCAGGACAGAGATTTTGATGTAATGATTTGGAAGTTGTTTTGAGACAGTTTGTTGTAATGTTTTGTTATGAACTACGTATGAAATAAATTTAGTCTTTTTCCGCTGCTTGTATATGTCTGTCTTGTGAATTATCTGTGTCTTTTACCTATAATGCTCCACCAAAGTTAAGGCATTCCCTTTGTGAGTGACCTTAACGGAGGTGGGGTGTTTCACATTTGAATGGGCTTACAAAACATATTCCATTGTGTTCGAAATGGGTGTAATTATCTAGGGGCGATAGTCGTTGCGTTTGATTTGGAGTTCGTATGGAGAGATGGGTATTTTTGGATTTAACAGAAATAAAAATATATATAAAAACCATGGACCAATCAAAATTCTTCATTTCTTTTTCTCTCTCCCCGTAAGCTCCAAACCGACGACGGAAAGGGGTTCAAAGCTTCCCGTCCATTTCTCTTTCAATCAAAGCAGAATTAGACCTCAGTTCAGTTGGGAATTTTGTAGTACTCCTTAAGATCTTCAAATCTATATAAAGTTTGGATTTTTTGTGGAGTTTTCGATGAGATATCGTGTTCGAAAACCCCACCTATTCGAGCGTCGCCGTGAGCTGCTCCGGCCACCGAAGACCGCTGCACCACCAGCGAACTGTGCGCCTCCCCTCCCTCTTTGACCTCATGCAACCCGATTCCAGCCTAGTTACACGGATTGGAGTGAAAACTAAAACCTAGTTTTGAATGTTATGTTGTTTTAATTATTTAAACTAATTTCAACAGTTTAAAACCGTCGTAAAGTTCGATTAACTTATAAAAATCGTATCTTTTACATGTGTGGTCAAAATCCAGCGAAACAAGAGATACCGGGACCGTGACGACATCTTCTACATTCTAGAAGAGATCGGAGAATTTTTAGAGCTTGCTACAATTTTAGGCGAAGCCAAAAGCAAGGTGAGAACTTCTCACTTTGATTTTATTTTCTAGTTAAAATATATACTAGGATGCAGATGGTGCTTAGCAGCCCCCGACACCTGTCGTCCACAGACCATGGTCGACTTGTTTGTTTAATTAATTGTGTTGTAAAAATTGTTTGTGATGTGAAATGGACTGAATAAAATATTCATGTATTGAAATAAATATTTTATCATTAAAATTATAATTTTTAACGTGTATATGAATAAAATAAATATTCATTTACAAATCGGACAATTTGTTTATGTTCACACATTTGACTGATATTGATTGGGACGATTATTTTACACATCGCTCAACTGCACAAATAATAATCAGTGTTTGTTGTTTGAAAACCCCACACGGGTGTTGGGATGATATTGGACATACACTAATCCCAATGTTTAGTGGTATGTAAATCGATTGGCTGACAAGCTGTGTAAGCGTTAAATATTTATATTTAATGCTTATATCAGTGTAGAATGCATTTTGGATGATGGTTGATTGTTTATCATGGCTGTTGTATACATGTTGTTGACCCGCTTTTTAGTCAAAGAAGTCACACATGGAATCTCTTCTCAACAATACACTCAAGCGTTGGGAATATCGTCAGAAGACATGAAGTGATTTGGTTGAAATCGCATCACAAACAAAGAATGGCCCGAAACTCCTACCAGATGACCTTTTTTGGGCCCGAAAACAGCGATTACAGAGCAAAGCTCTGTAACTCTTGAAGATCTCTGAATTAGCTTCAGTTTGAGCTTTGGTTTGGCTCAATCGGACTTACGGTTTGAAAGTTACGCCTGTTTCCGTGAACGTATGCAGAACCGGAGACCTGGAATTTAGCATTGAATAAATCCTCGGATCGGATAAGTCGGTTCGGATCGGAATGAGGCATCCTGCCTTCACCAACTCATCATCCTCCCTCAACACTTAGATGCCGGCTCGGATCGGAGACTCCGGTTCGGATCGGGATAAGGCAGACCCGACCCGACCCGCTTCACACCAAATCCTCACAAGAGCTAGCTTGGCACAGCTCCCACTCTCATCAGTCCGGACCGGATCAGAAGGGGCAAACCCGACCCGCTTTGGACATCTGCACAGAAGTGCACACATGCGCTCAGCTCGAAGGACCGGTTCGGTTCGGATCCGATCCGAACCGACTGGACCTGTTTCTGTACACACTGCTGCTTTGACCTCTTCTCTTGGCATAACCGACTCCTACAATTGCGGATCGGACTCCACCTGTCCTAGCACGATCTGAAGACCACCTCTCCACTACTTCCGAGATCACCTCAGTACCCGCCACGTTGCACCTCCGAACCGGACCGCTTCAGAGCCTGGCAAGGTCCCTCTACGCCTATAAATACACCACAATGTGGCCATTTCAAAGGACTTTTGGAACTCTAACTCTCCATGGCTTCAACTATGGTTCTTCGCAAGGCTATTGCATAACCTAGAAGTCGGATTCCACATTACAACACGAGGATTTCGTGTATAATCTCCCCTTTAATCTCCTCTTCTTCATTGTAAGCACGAGGATTTCGTGTATAAACTGCAAACAAACAACATTGTAATAGCTTCTTAGGATTTAAGAAACTATAAAGTGGACGTAGGCTTGGATTGAGCCGAACCACTATAAAAATCTCGTGTGTCTCCTCTTATTTTACTGCTTTTTCTGTATTAATCTGTGATTGTGAGGTTTTCACATAGCAATTGGGTGTTAGGACCAAATTTCGGTCTAACACATGTGTTGTATGAAATCTATATAAATCACATTATATGGTAGTTGACTGTGTCTGATTCCGGTTCAGAAAGAATGAATATTTTAAAATAACGAATATTTTAAAATAAAGAATATTTTAAAATAATATTCAGTAAAAGATCAAAATTGATTTTGAAGTCCGATTTGGGATGGACACGAAAATATTTAAATACATAAAGCCGTGTTGATTAGATTAACGCCTGATGTGAACGATATTTATATTGATTTTATTCATTTTTATAATGAATATCGAAAAGAAAGTGATTTCAAAATCTAATGTTTGAAAATATTATCATTTATATATCGACGATATGGAATATTCGATTTTGATTTGAAATTGAAAATGAAGTTGAAATCGTTTTGAAAACAAATTTAAAACGATTTATAAAATACGTTTTAAATGGAAATCAGCGAAATATATATAATATATATAATGGCCTGAATAGAACGCGCTGCGCTTTCGACCATTGACTTCGAACGGACATTACTGGAGATCCGACCATCAGATTCTCCTAAAACCAAAACCATTGGGTTTGTATCGAAAAGAGAATTCCAATGAATACAAGAGATTTGAAATCTAACGGTTGGATTTAAAATTATGTCCAAATCAAATTTGGAATAGTCGCCGTAAGTGCAGTTCGATGACCGTTTATGGAAATCGACTGTACGGGCAGTGATAAAATTATTAAAAATATCAATAATTTGTGTACAATCATAATAAATGATTTGGAAAGAATTGGGATGAAAAATTCCATATTTGAAAGGATAGAAAATATATTTTTATCAAAATGAACTAGTTATGAACTAGAATAATAATCCAATGTTTTTAAATAAATAAATTGGATTTGAAATGGTTTTAAAAATAACCAGAATTTCCAGTATATGAATTGGAATGGATTTGAATCGAAATTATCTTCAGAATTTCCGTATTGGATTCTGTGATCATACGGATATTGTGGAGGAATTCGGAAAATATATATCGTTATTCCAATACGATATTTATTGGTTTCAGAATTTGATACTGAATATAAGCTGATATACTTTCTATTCAGAGCCTTGTATTTAATATCAAATTGGATTTTGGGTTTGTCGTGAATGGTATCTTTAATAATACTGTTCTTAAACCCAATAGACTTAAGAAAGTTAAAACTGATTGGAGATTAGCTAAGTTGAATGGTTTCCTGGGTATTGATCTGATGTTGGTTTCGGCCTTCGGGATTAATACTTAGGGAATTGTTCTCTTACTAATTTATGGTTAGAGACTGATGGGATTTTGGGTTTATCGTGAACTGTGTTTTAAATGACACTATTCTTAAACCTAGTGTGAAAAGAATAAATCTTTTAGTTAAGATGTAGGGAAGAATTACCAATTAATTAACATTTAATTGGATTTGAAATGGAATGTGAATTGGGTTTATTATGAACTGTGTTTTTAACGACATTCGTTCTTTAATCCGATTTACAGTGAAATGTTTTTTGGAATTTATAAATCTTTTTATTAATATTTAACAGGAATTTCCTAAGTAAAGTTTTCCAATTTAATATATTAAATTGGAATTGAATGGAATTCGATTGATAATAATCGAAGTGAACTTCTGTAGAGGAAGAACGTTAATACGTATGGAATTTAAAAGGCTTTGCCGTTATTCCATTTATACTATTAGTCAGATATGGAAATTGATATCGATTATATATTGATTTGTTTTTCCGTGAAGATTCCGTAATTAATGGAATGTGATTTGGGTTTATCATGAACTGTATTTTAAATGACATCAGTTTCTTAACCCAGTTAAAGGCAGGATTACATGTCAGTCATTGTATTTCGAACTGTATGGTTGATCTTTGCTAAATATATATTTGTTTGGTGGCAGCGAATTTATTCTCTTGCTTAAAACCCTTCTCTGAGATGTACGAGCTCAGAGGTTATATATCGGCAAAAATCAGTAGTACGGTGTAGATTGTCGATGCGACATGTTTGTGGTTCCAAAGTTAAATAATCATTAATATTGATTTTTGGGAAGATTAAAACTAAGTGGAGTTTTAATGAATCTTTATTTAAATTGAAAGATGAATACGATAATTTAAATTATCAAATCTGGGAAATGATCGAGAATGGGGTATCACCAGTTTTGCTCTAAAGCAATAGTTAAATCTTTAATTAGATGTGAACGTGAAATGGTAATTAATATTTACCGATAACACTGTGGTGTTAGATATGGAGTATTACCAGTTTTGCTCCATGGGATGAATAGGTTGGGATTGGGAAATAAAATAAATGATTACTTCGGTTTGGTTTGCTAGTCACGACTAGTTTGGAAAACCTTAATATGGTTTGATATCCAAAGGAAGATTAAAGAATAAATTTAAAAGAATTTATCTTTGATAAAATTAATGGGATCATATTCCCTAATGATTTGAATATTTGAATAGAAGAATATTCTGAATTGGAATGAGGCGTATGTTGTGTTTGTGTAGCACTTGTTCATTATATACGCGGGTTATTCAGAAAGGTTGGGTTTATACCCATTTTGAATAACTGATTCGACGATATGTCAACGATGAAGACAGTGGTTGAAGACCAGAGGTCTTCACATCGTTTGGATGATTACTGATGTCTTGATTGGGCGGTACACCCAAGATGAGGTAATAAGTGGTGATTGTCCAGACGTACTTGGAGATCGACGGATATTCGATGACCTCTCTCCTGTATTGGATATATGGGACGAGGAATAAGGTGCCTCCTGTTTCGTTCAGACCCAGAACAAACTTGTAAATGGACTGTGTGTCTGACATTGGATTTTATTCTATATTGATTGATCTCTATTAAATATATATCTGTTTGGCAGCGGAGAATTTATTCTCTTGGTTAACGGCATTATCTGAGACGTACGAGCTCAGAGGTTATATATCGATAGACATCAGTCGCATGGCGTGAATTGCCTGTGTGGCATGCTAAGATGCAAATGATCAAGGCTCCTGTTGAAAAGCAGAGTCTTGAGGTTGATGATCAAAGCACAACCTGTGTGGCATAGATTTGTGTATAGCTTTAATTCGCGAGCTTCACACCTCGGTATAAGTCAAAAAGGGAATCGTGACTGCAGGGAGTGCACGATATTTCTTTCTAGCTATGGGTAGTATCAGCGTTTTACAAGCCTTGGCATTTGTATTATTTTTTAACTATGTGGTTATTGGAATGCAAGGCGCCTCGGATATATCGGTCTTTACGGAGTCGATGGATAGCTCCTATAGGACCGGAAAACGTGTGTTCAGGTATAACTAATCCGCTATGTGAGGACCGGCCCTGAAGATCCAAGGATTCGCCAGCGTCCGAATCCTGAGGCATTTGCTAGAGTGTCTCGAAGCGGTGAGGAGACATCCCTGGCCTCGACTCAAGATGGAAATCCAATTTCCAATATGTGACATTTCGGTTTTAATTGTAGAGCCTAGTATGACGACATAGTGGGATGGGCACTGTGTCATCTATGATCGATACATTTATATTTGAAGTTGTTTTCATCCACTTTATACTATGATAGTATCAAAATGAATTGCTTTAAACGTACCAAGCATGTTTGGCTATTATAAAGTAAGACTCTATCCTCCGGCTTGCGTTGCATTGTGTGATGGGACCTGAGTCTTGTAATAGCTTCATTTTTTCAAAAACTATTGCGCTGTTTTGTTATATGCACTGGTATTCTTGGGAGGAAACCCGTTCCGTGTTATACGGCGTGGTCCCTTGATATATCTGATTTTCAAGTAAAGTTTTAAATAACTGTTTTAGTTCTCACACCAGTCAGTTGACTGGCTTGGAGTTTATTGTTTTAACCTAAACTTTGGGTGCCTCTATTCTCCACATGGGCAGCTAGTAGTTTTGGTTTTGCAGATTTATATTCACAAGATCCTGGTTTATAGCTGGAACAATATCTGGAAAATAAGATCCTGGTTAATAGCTGGAACAATATCTAGAATGCTATGTATCTGTTTTTCTCTTTCAGTTGTGTTTTGTATTATTTTCTGCTGCTATGTAATGTATTGTAATCCCTGATATTTATCAAATGTATATTATTTGTTCATACTCTGTATATTCTTGTACTCTGATGTAAATTGTTGTAATAAGCAATTAAATGTTCGTCTGTTTGTGCTCTGATTCGTCTTGTCCTCAAAGCTATCCGTTCTTTCTCTTGTCTTCGGAGACGGGGAAGGTTGGGTCGTCATAGAATATTTTTAAGAAAGTTTGATAGTTAAAAATCAATGTATCGATGTATATATCATTCGATAAGGAAACAAACTTAAAAATAGAATATTATAAACAAAAAGAAAATCTATAATTAAATCTGTTAAAATTAGAAAGAGAAACATATACGGGTTTAAAAATGAATAATTTATTTGTATGATGTTGATTATTCGAGGTAAGTGGTCTTGTCCTTTTTGAAGTTAAGAATGTTTTCAGTCAAGGTCTGAGAGGTAGTTATACCCCAACTTGATTGATTTCGTTTTTAACCAATAAATAGCAAGATCCAGTCTCGAAGAGAAATGTTTGAATAAGGGTTAATTGAATGCAGTGTTTTAGGTTATTGTAACGATGTTTTACACAACATTCGTTTTAACCCAAGTAAGTGGAAATTTAAAAATATAATAATAAATAATTCCTGAGTATAGAAATAAATGAATAGGCGTGAAAGAAATAAGTAATTGGAATGTTTTCCAATTATAAATAGAAGACATTTTCTACGTATAGAAAATAAAAGGAGGCGATATATGGAAAATTTCTCTAAATAGCGAAAAAGGCAGAATGATTGTTGAAAATATTTGATTAACAAACATTGATAAGGAAATGGAGTAGTGATTTAATTAATGAAAAATTAATTAAGGGTCCGATGATTGTTTGATGTTGTGAATGGTTGTTTGTTTTTCTTCGATAGTTAAAAAATGGTCTATCGAAGTGTTTGCCAATATCGTTGTCAATATGGGGAGACCTGTTGGAATATTATCTGAGAACCACTCTGTACTGGCAGTAGCGTTGCGAATTAGATTATATAAATACAATCGAAGACGGAGTAAAGCGCAAGGGTTTTTTCTGTTAACCCTAGGTAAAATTGCCTAAAATGATTAATGGAAATTGTGCCTTCGGTTTTGTTCAATCCCAGAACGAACGCATATGGACGAGTGTCTGATAGAATATGTCCAATGATCATACAAGCTGGTCTGCATAGATATATATGGTGGTGAAGAATTTATTCTTTTAGCATAATATCCTGAATATATTTGTGAAAATCAAGTAATGATATATGGATTTGACAATATGGCATTCAAAGTGATTATGTTACTAATGAATGATAAGTAATCCTAGCTTCAAGCCTCAACAATTGGGAAATGACAAAAATCGGGCAGGTAGCATGGTTATGTGGGTAGCTCCCATTAGGATGTCTTATCACCTATCTAGAGAAATTCATTTAATTCCTTATTCTATTCGATGTTGTCCCATTCGGGAAAACGATTGTTGATCCCAACCGTTGGTGATATACATTAGATACACTCAAGCGAAATGAGTGGTCGGTCATGTGTGGTCGGGTTACAAGATGTTTTTGTTGAACCCAGTGTATTCTCCTCTAGAGATACACTATCGAAAGGTGGTTCCATACCTTGTCATAGTTGAAAATTCATTACCAAATAAGTGCCCACGGTTTTGATTGTATATTATGTATGTGGAGCATGAGATGAAAGCATTCCACTAGATTTCTATTTATTTGATTTAGACACTATTATAATATCAAAAGAGTTTTGATATAAAGATTATCATCTTATTTCAAAATTATTTTGAAAGTCGAATCAAATGTTTTGGATTCTCATAAGGGAAAATCCCGTTCCATGTTATATGGCGTGGTCTTATGAGATATCATTTATTTTCTCAAACTGTTTTAAATTGTTTACTCATAACTCTCCTATGACTGACCCAGAGTTTATTTTGTTTTGTTTTACCTAAACTCTTAGTTGCCCAATTTGTACGGGCAGTCAAGTTGTTCCAGATTTTACAGATTTATCTGAAGGAGCTTAGAGCAGGAGGCTTCAGTGTTAGTTATATAGAGTTTGTTCCGCTGTGTTGTAAGTGTTGTACTCAGATAATTGTATGTTATATAGTTAAAAAAAATTATTTCAAAAATTATAATATACTATATTTTGTTCCGCTGCGATGTTAGATTCTATGTTGTTATTTCTGTTCTTCTTCTACCCTTTTCTTCAAGAAAAAATGATTCGCATTTTCGTGATATTTGGGTTGGACATGTGATGTATGTAGTCAACTCAGATAGTACAGATTTGCGGTTCGTTACACTCTGATTATCATCTTGAATGAAGAATGCTCCTAAATTTGATTGAATCGTCTCCAGAAACTGCAACATATAAAGCACCAATTTTGGATTTATTTGATTTGATATGTTTTTAGTCATAATTTGGGAACTTTTTGAGATTTGAAAGCTATTTTTTTCCATGAATGTAAAAGGACGACGTTTACACTGAAAGTTTGAGATGAAGAGATTAAAAGTGAAAAAAAAGTAAATCAGAATGAGGAATGAGTGCAGACAAGCAATTTATAGTGGTTCGATGATGGATTGCCTACATCCACTTTATAACTTCTGTTCAATATTACAAAAAAATGAAGTTACAATGCTTTGGTATAGTAAAATCTCTTGAGTACAATGTGTTTACAGAAAATAAAGTTAGTAAGAGAACCAAAAGTCCTTTTATTGCTCTAGGAGGCTATTTATAGAATACATTCGATTTCAGTTCGGTAGGGATACATGGAAGTCGATCTGAAGGTAGTGGAGATCGTAGGCTTGATTACGATGCAATTGAATTAGTCAATAACAACTATGATCTGGCCCGACCTATGCCCGGGTCGGCATAGTAGAGTCGGATGTTAGCTGATATAGATTTGTCACCAGAATCTTTACCGAGCCTGAGTTTGATAGATCCGGAATTTGCTCTCTGCCTATCTTAGTCGAGCCTGGTCTTGGTCAAGCCCAATTTATAGCCAAGTTGTGATTACTTCTCTTGAATCCTTTGTGCATGAACGTGTATAAATCATGCCTTAAATATTATAATTATTAATCTTTACGAACTTGATGGCCTTGTCGAAATGCAAGTCAACACTTTTCCCTTCCAAAGTATTTTCCACTGCATACTGGATGTGATTTGAATCGGCTTCATCTCCGTGGGATGTCACATGTTCTTAAGAAAACGATAATGAATACTCATGTCCTATTGAGTAGTCATGATTCTTGGATTCTTCTTCTCTACATAAATAGCTAATTATGTTTCATACTGCATTCGATGGTGCTTACCAGCCAAAGTTTTCGACTGAAGTTACCGAGAGACATTGGGTAATTACTCAAATCCTGTCGAGTCAAGAGGTTGAGTAAATCTATCATATAGCCAAGTCGTGTAGAGTCGTTGGCTCCTGCATGTGACTGCATACATATAGGTGATTACCGAACAATGTTGCCTTTTATGTGCAAGTCGAGCGCATTTTCGAGCCATGTCAATCATTACACGTGAATCAACATTTGGAGTCATCGACCAAGTCATGTAATTATCTATGAGCGATTCTCGTTTTTAGTTTAATTTTATTTTCGGATTGACAAAGTCGATTCAGATAGAGTTATCAGTCATATCGCTAAGAAGGAAAAAAGTCTTCTCTTGTCCCCAATGAATATCAGGTCTATGCTGTAATTTTACTTCTTTACTTTAACTTTTTACTGCTTCGAACCAAAACTATCGAGAATCTCTATTTCCAATTCGACCAAAATCAACTCGATCAATTGCGAGTTCCATGACTAATCTTTTGATCTCGAATGTGAAACAGTTTAGGTGGGTTTCAATTGGTCTTACTTTATGTCTTTTATTCAAATCGGCTTTGAATTATTGTTTCGTGTTTTAGTTGAACTTCCACGGTCATCATATCCTTTCTTATCGCCTACTAGAGGTGGTGGCAAAGGTGGTACTGCTGTCGGAGGAAACGTTGGCGGCAAGATCGAACTGTGGTGGCGTCACAAGTAGAGGTGTGGATGTAAGGACCATCGTGTTTCTCACCACGGAAGACTTTTGAGTTTCATAAGGGACCCTCGAAGTCAATAGAGGGGAAAACAAGGGAGTTAGAGTATGAAAAAAAATATTGTATGTCTAGCTCAATATCCTATTAGTCGATCTGGAGATAGGCCAAACCGAAAAAGTCGATCTGGTCAATCCGAAAATATTAATCCAAAGTTGGTCGATTTGGAATACTCGAGTCGGACTTCACCAAACTAGTTTGGACATTCAACTTCGACGTTTCGCCAAACTTGAAGACCACAACAACCTTGCATGGAACGGTAACAATGAATCAATTCTGAACTTAAATCCATTTATACAATCATTTAGACAATTAGGATAGAGCATATTAGAACTTTCAAACTTGCATATGAACATAAGTTGACATGCATATGCTCTTGGCTTCCCAAGTAACATAACACTACTTCATGTAAGAATATGACGTGAAATCATCCATGATCGCAATTTCATAAGACCGTTGGGAAGGACGACCTATCAAGCGGATTATTTTAGCATATTTCTAATGCTTTGTCTATGTTGTTGTTTCTGCACAACTTTTACTGCACACACCGCACGCATTGCAGTAGTTCTCACACAAGGGAGTACAGTTTCTCACTCTAACAAATGATATTTATTGGATATCACAGTTAGAACGATTATAAGATACCCGAGAAGTGCTTATGAAGCTGGGAGGGGAAAGATTATCTAGTGAGATCCCGATACAAAATCTAACTCTAGAATTGGAACGGATGACGATTTAGTTGTTCATAATCCAACCTTATGATGAGGAACCTACGATTTCTTCATCTGAGGAAGAATCTTCATTGGGGAAAGAGGAAGCCGATGGAGAAGGATCTCCTGATACTTTTCCTAGGGCTTTCGTTCTGAACGTGCCCACTGAGTCTTGGCACCTTAATGGATGAACCAAAGTTTAGGTGATTGTGTGTGAAGCATGACATTCCCTTTGACCAAATTTGGATGTCGGCTCAAGGAGAGACTGTAGTAACCCTCCAGAATTCTACATGATGATCAGTCGATTGATGTGCACAATGGGATGCATTCCTCCGTTCAACCCATTCATCGTTGACTTCCTTCATCGCATGAAATTAGCACTCATGCAACTACAGCCCACGACTTAGGCCTATCTTTCCAGATTGTACATAGTATATGGGAAGCATCTACATTAAGATCCCATCCTCAATGATACCGTCTTCTTTTACAATTTCAATCATTGGAGGGATATTTCGTCTTTCTTTTTCTACAAGTCCATCTTGGGAAACCGAGTCATGATGGCAAGGTTTGACAAACTAGGGAACCTAAGAACCGATAGGTTTTATGTTCCGTAGCAAAAGGGATCCACTAAAAGGTGGATTCATTGTCGTAAGTGTAAAGTCCTGACTTGTTTCTTTGAATTTCACTAGAGAGTTTATAATGCTCGTACTCCTTTGCAGGTGACAGCCCAATCAAACCCAGTGGCAATGCGTATTGCACTCGTCTGGTTACTCTAAGGAACGTTTTGGAGAATATTCAGAGTGTCGAAAGATGCACTGCTAGTGAATTCTTACAACGATTCCATTTGCCTTATGCAAGAACTTTAGGTATGTGCGACATTCGAGCTCCTCTAGTAGTGCCACCATCGGCCGTGCCCTTAGTCGAGAGGACAACGGTTGTTGAAACTCAACCCCGGGTCCATGTCTAGTGTGCCACTAAGGGAGAAACTGCCATCGGGTCCAATGAGAACCCATGAAAGAGGGTAAAAAGAAGTCTCCTGGAAAAGTAGTTGAGGAGGGGTCTAAGAACTCCCGTCTAAAAGAGCCAGATGTTGAAATGTCTTCGGCCAAAACTCCATCTCCTGCCATGTCTCCAATTCATTGTTCCCAATCATAGGGTACCGAGCCACCATTCAGGGGTCTAAGTGATTTGCGGATGTCATGTATTCTGCTTGGAATTTGGACCCCCACTATTTTCTTCCATGGATATGCATAAAAGGTAATTCCTATTAAAGTTGGGAAGATAATTCCAACAAGCCTGACTTCGGGCTCAGTCCGCTAGAAGGATTACCAAAACACAAACATCACGAGCACTTCACGTCACAACACTCTATCATCATATGCTGAGTTCAAACTTTAGTTTTTTTCCTTGATTTACAGGCTCCATGACCAAAGGGAAAAGCATTACAAGCACTTCGATGCAAGTCTCTTCAGGAGTGTTCCTTCATATAAAAGCTCTTAAGAATGCGATTACTGGGAAAGGCACAATCGATAGGATAGGGAGTATGGAAGGGAAAAGGAGAATGAGAGAGAGGAGAGGGAACATGATTGGGATAGGGAGTGTGTAAGAGAACAATGCCATCGCGAATACAATCTTGGCTCTCCTGATAAATCCTCTTGATGTAATGATAGGATCCCAATTAAGCATTCTTCAATCAAGGGCTCGTCACAAATAAGCTCCATACTGAACTGACCCCGCAATCCAGGACAACATCGCCCAAGGGTTGGGGGTCGTTGTGCCCAGTGGGAAAAGAGACAAGGAGTACCATGATGCATTAACCTAAGAGCAGGAGATAACCAACAAAAAGAGAAAGAAGGAATTGGAAAAGCGCATTCCTCATCACTATTTCTCTATAATCCAGTTCTTGTCCATTCTGAATCTAATGCCGGATTTCTTCGATGATAAGCTACGAGCGGATACTAATGATATACTTTCCCAGTACCGAGAAATGGTCAGGTACTCGAGAATGCTATCCAAAGTCATTAAGGTCTTAAACTGGATATCACTAACATGAATTAGATATGGGATTACGACAAAAGCACCTTGAAGCGCACCAAGAAAGATTCGACAAATTGTGAGGTCCAACTCATATCCATGAAAAACTTATATGAGAATTCCCAGATTGAGCTTGATGGCCTTCAAGAGAGATTTTATAGTGAATCAATCTGTGGTCACTCAAAATCAAGGCTGTCAAGGGTAAGATGAAGCTAGTTGAGGAGAAAAACCTATCTCTCAAGGTAGATAATAAGGCACTGAAGAAGGAGAAGAAGCAGTTGGCTTAGAAAAATTCACGGCTAAAGGCCTAATTTGGCCATCTCTGAAGAAGCCAGGAAGAAAGCTGAAGAAATTGCTCACATAGCCCTTGAGTCTGCCGTTAACTCACAAGCTCAATATGATAAAAAAATTCGGAAGCTCAAAGTTAAAGTGAATGAGGAGGAGAAGATGGAGGAGGTGTTCAGCTCCCATGTGTTGACATTATAGAGTCATTAGGTACTGGGATTTGACATGTGTTAAAGAATACCTGCAGAGCCTGGCCGACACTTAGGACTTGTTTCTAAAGGTGGAAAGGCTGGCTTCGTAGGATGGCGCAGTGAATGAAGAACAACTGATTGCCAAATTTCTAAAGGGCGATGAGCTGGAAATTTTTGCTCAAGGTCGATGACAGCTCAAGGAGGAAGAGGATGCAGAACGACTCTAGCTCAAACGTTATTCTATAGTTGAGGGGGTGCGAGGCATGACTAAGGATGACAGGACTTCAGCTCAATCAACTAGCCAGCCTATCCATACTGTGCATCCACTCAAGTCAGGAGTAGTCATTATACCTCCTCCAGCTCAGGGCTTCAAGAGAGTAGAGGTGTATAGCAAAGACAAACGAGGCCTAGGCTTACATAAGACTTTGACTCTTATCCTTGAGATCAATATATTTCTACTCTTGGGGATGGTTTTGTCGAAGGAATTCCTCTATTTCCTCCTCAATTTTAGAAAGTTATTATGCCATGTCACCCCAACAGTAGGGTTTCCAATCGAGAGACCCGTTATCTTATGAGGACTGACAGTCATTGCTTTTTTGGCTTTAGGTACAACGCTGGCCATGGTTGCTCCCGAGGTAGAAGCAAAAGGGATGGATGAGCCTCAACTTCCCCTAGGGACAATGCGGTCCAAGAGGTAGGGATGATAGATGCCTTTAAAAATCTAGATGGAAAAAGGCTCCCAGCGAAGGCGGCGACGATGTAATTTACACCGACGAGTCTGGTAAGTCTGGAGCTTTGGTCATGGACGAGTTAAAAGCACTATTGGAAGGAAAACTCATTGATCTTAAAGCCGAGTCAGTGTCAGGGATCATTTCAGAAAATCTCTTACAGATCATCTCTCCTGGCATTGAGGTCCCGACGGAGCATGAAAAATTCTTTTTCCGAGAAAAGCGTTCTAAGAAGAATGACGACTGAGCCATGTCGGGGGTTAAGAAATCTTCCAGTGAAAATTCTTGGAAGAGCTTTCTCACAGAGTCGAAATTCAAGAAGAAGAAGTCAAAGACCCGATGGCTATTTGTTGAAACTTTTGTTTTATAAGCCTATAGTGGTTCAAGCGATTGCGGCCCAAGAACTTTTGACTTGTATTTGTATATAAACCTGTGATGCGAATAAAGTAGTCTGTTTGTTTGGAATTTTATTTTTCTTTCAATTAAACGTACTTTCGATTTACTTTTTACAAAGTCTTGTTTAACTCATAAGCTATCCCACTTAAAACGAGCAAGCGTCACAGTCCGGAGGTATAGTGTACATGCCCTTATTAACTTTGAATCTTGCGGTGCATCAGGGGCGTGTTCAAATTAATTTGTAATTCTATGCTCATACCCTCGGCATTGGTGGGGTTCAATCTAAGTCTACTAAATATATGGTCCTTAAATCTTCATATTCTCCTATCGTTAGTTCAGGTTATAGTTGCGGGATAAGCATTCTTAAGTCATTACATGCCATTCATGCTTAACCAATTGTTTTATACTCTCTCTCAAGTCACGAGAGTTAGGGTTGGGTATACGAATGGTCATTTCACCTTCTCTTGGGCATCATTCCTACGCTTTAGTCTTTAAAGTGAGAATCGCCTCATCGAGCATTAGAGTCGAGCTCGAAATTTGTTAACTCTTATCCGACTACTCGTGGAGTTGAGTAAGTTCATCCAAACATGAGCGAATAAACATCGTTGGAGCCATTCCCTTTATTCATGTTTTGGCGCAGAATGGTCGAGTCATAACACTTAGGCATATCATTGTTTTTTTTTTATTGTACATAGTCACAAACTATGAAAGGAGCTTTTATTTAAAACACAATGGCAATTGGTGAGTCACACCTTATTACATAGTCTAAAAACAAAATGATATTTACAAAATTAATAAAAGCTCAAGTCAAATAATGTCATAGATGCTCAACATTCCATGCCCACTCCCTTAGAAGTCAGTCGACATCAATATTCGTCAACCTGAAAGCACTGTTATCAAGTTTCTACTAGATGACGTAAGGCCCTTCCCACTTCAGGCCCAGTTATCCAGGCTTGAAAAGAAACACTTCAGGAGGAGGTCGCCATGTTCTAAGGTTCTAGGTCAAACCATCTTGTTACAGTATCAGACGACTAGATGTCTATGGGCTGAGGCACGCATGTCAACCTCCTCTCTCTTATCATCAATAATGTCAAGTGATTCTAGGAGAAGTGCCTTATTAGTCAATGGATCATAATTCATCGTTCGGTGAAAGGATACTTCATGATCTACTAGTATAACAACTTTGGAGCCGTAGGAGAATGCAAATGGAGTGTCGCTAGTTGCTGACATATGGGTCGTCCGATATTTCTAATGATGAAGTTGATCATCCTCTTCATCTAGATCACGGTCAGTGATTCAGCTTTGGCACATTTTGTGAAATAATCAACTATCACAATCGCATATTTCGCTCTGCACTTGTATATCGAAAGGCTACCAATGATTTCTACCCCCATAGTGCAAACAACCAGGGACTAACCATCTGGGTAAGCTGAGGTGTTGGAGCTTTTGAAATCTTGTCAAATCTCTAACATTTATCACAACGTCGTGAATAATCAGCCACATATTGGTTAATGGTATGCTAGAAGTAGCCGTACCTAAGTATCTTCTTTGCCAAAGTACACCTCCCGGTATAATCATCACACTTGCCTTCATTCACTTCCTATGGTACTTGCCTGGCATCATCGTGAGATACACAATGAAGCATAGGGATGGAGAAATCCTTTTGATACAACGTGTCTCCCTGGATGATGTATCTTGAAGCTTTATGTAGGAGTAAAACGTTTCACATTCTTTTGTTCAGGTAAGGGTCTGCACAGGAGGAAGTTCTAGATTGGAGCCATTCATGCTTCTCTTTCAGGTTTGACATCCAATTCCTGATTAATTTCCATTTGACCTATGGAGGTAGCCATCATCTTTATTGGAACTGACTTTGTTTCAAATGTCGGATTCTTCGAGGTAGCAAGATTTTCCAAAATGTCAGCTTTTTCATTTTGTTCTTGTAGGATATAAGAGATGCTACAATAGCCGAACTAAACCAACAACTCTTCCACCTGATCAAAATAGGTAGCAAGTTGTGCACCCTTTGAATGGAATTCCCTATTACATGAAATTCAACAACCTATAAGTCACATAAAATGTTATTTGTCTTCACTTCCAATTCCTTTACAAGTTTTATCCCAGCAATCAAGGCTTCATGCTCGGCCTCATTATTGGTCGCTTGGAATTCCAGTCTCAACACATAACAAATCGATCGCTCCAATAAAATTAATAAAACAATTCTGGTGCTAGAGCATCGATCATTATGTGCTCTGTCAGTGATTAAATTCCATATAGAATTTGATGAATCCATTTGTTATTTATTGGCCTTAGGAGTAGTAAATTCTACTATGAAGTCTGCAAATGCATGCCCCTGGATCACCCTCCAAGGAATGAACGTAAAATTGATATGACTAAATTTAATATTCCATTTGATCAACCTTCTAGATGCCTCAGATCGTTGAGGGACCTAGCATAGCAGTTGGTCAGTATACACTTTGATGGGATGATCTTGGAAGTAGTGTTACAGCTTTCTCAAGACTATCAGGAGGCTATAAGCAAGCTTCTCAATCTTTGGGTAGTTACACTATACCCTCATCAACCTCTTACTAACATGATATACATGTCGCTAAAATCGATTCTCTTCACGAATAAGTCCTGAGATGATGTCATTCAAGGATACCACAAAATACACAAACAAGTCTTCGTGATCAACTGAATTTGCTAATATCATAGGTCTCTCTAGGTGATTCATCAAGTTTTGAAATGCTTCAACATAGTCTAGTGTATAACAAAATTTGCGCTTCCCTCGTTTTATCAGGTGAAAGAAAGGAATGCACTTGTCGGCTTCCCTGGATATGAACCTATTTAGGGTTGTCACCTTCTCATTCAAGCTCTGCATATCTCTTGTTTCTGAGGCTCCAGAATGTTTCATATGACTTTTATCTTTTCAGTGTGGACATTAGTACCCCGAGAACTGACAATGAAATCCAAAAACTTCCCTAATGTAACGCCGAAGGAGCATTTCAAAGGGTTGAGTTTCATCCCATATCGACAGAAAATATTTAGCGTTTCCGCTAGTGATCCACATAGTTGGCCGATTGTCATAACCTAACAAGCATGTCATTCACGTATACCTCCATCGACTTTCCAATATGGTTACGATACATGTGGTTAACCAACCACTAATACGTTGCTCCAACAATTTTCAATTCAAATGGCATGACCACATAACAATATAACACCAGGTACGTTATAAAGCTATCATGCTTCTGGTCTGGCATATGCATTGGGATTAGATTATACCCAGAGTACGAATACATAAATAAAAAAAATTCATGCCCAACCATTGAGTCCACGCGCTGGTCAATTCTAGGAAGCGGAAAGCAATCTTTGGGGAAAGCCTTGTTCAATTTTGACAAATCAACGCATGTTCGCCAGTTGCCATTAGATTTTTTATGAGAACTAGATTCGATATACACTTGGGGTACAGTAAATCTCAAATAAACATATTACTCTTTAGCCTTTCTACTTATTTCAATTATGTTGACCTCTTAAGATCAAGCATATGTCTCTTCTGCTTCACTGGGAGGGGTCCAAGGTGGATCCGATCTTGAAAGACCATAGAAGTGTCATCGTTATCGATTGAGATCGCCACTGTCATCTCATTAGGAGTCACCCTTTGGTATCATTAGAAATGTCCTTGAATTAACGGCTATGTTATCCAGGCTGATATTTTTTTCTCTTTATTTTCTATGCAATTGCATCTTGAATACGAAGGGAACTGTTGACAATTTTTCCCTTCTTCTTGGTAAGAGAATCCTTCCACTCATCCTAATAGCGTGATCTCAATGTTACCTATTCTCCCCGTGTAACTACGACTCCATTCTCAGTTGAAAATTTCAAAATAGGGCACCGAGGAGCTATGCTTGCCCGGAATTCTGCAAGGGTCGGTCGGCCCAAAAAGGAATTATATGGAGAGTTTATATTCGACACCAGAAACAGGAGAACTCACACTCTCCGGTGGTCTCCTCGCCCACCGACAATTTCACTATTCCTATTGGTTCATTATCTGAGCCATTAAAATCTTGAATCCTAGCCTTACATGACTTCAAATCCTTCGCTTCCAATGTCATCTACTTATAGGCTCTTTTGAGCAAAACATCAACGGAACATCCATAGTCAATAAGGACTTTTTGCACCAACATTAGGCCAATCATGGCCGAGATCATAAGAAGGTCAATACTTGGGGACTCCATCCCATCAGCTTTAAAATTACGGAAGACGAAATCATCCATCATCGTCCTCTGCTGCTTAACATGACCAGCCTCATCTGTGGTGTTGCACTCTTCAACATCAATGTGCTTCACCGCATTTGCATTATATTCCATATTCCGAAGACAAAAATCCCCCGGATGTGGTCCTCTAATGATGGTGTTTATGACAATTCCTTTGTTCTTGGGTTAGGCGGCGACTCTAGGATGAGACTTCTATAAAATTACACAGTGGAGTATGAGCCATCTGACTCTTGAATTCGTTCCATAGTGCCACATGTCCTATCCATATCCTGCCTCAATGCAATGTTCGTGCACATCTGATCATTCAACATTGTTGCCATTTCACTCATTCTTACCCTAAGTTCCATGAAATCATTACGGCTGACGATTGCAGAGGTTGGGGCTTGATTGGATGGATCAGATATAGTGTAGGGACATTTCCAGTCTAGGTTGGCATTGCCGAGTCGAATTTTGAAGTAGAGGCAAGTTGGTTTGCCTCTTCTTGTGAACGGTTTCTGGAGGAGGTGTAGTTCCTTGTAGATACCTTGCTTAAAGTAAAGGAATAAAGGATTTTCTCTTCTAACTTGGTGATCTAAATAGTAGATTTAAAAAATCCTAATGCTAATAATTTAGAGCTCTTAGTGAAAACACCAAAATGTTTACACCCAAAGTGGTACAAAAACTAAAAGATTGTGATGAAGATATTAAAACTGAAGAAAAAGTAAATGAAAATGAGGAAAGAGCGCACACAAGCAATTTATAGTGGTTCGGCTACGGATTGCCTATGTCCACTTTATAACTACTCTTAAATATTACAAAAAAATGAGGCTACAATGCTTTGAGAAAGTAAAATTCAAGTATATTGAGTTTGTAGAAAATAAAGTACACAAGAGAAGACAAAAGTCCTTTTTCTATTGCTTCTGAGGACTATTTATAGAAGATATTCGATTTCGGTTTGGTAGGGACATGTAGAAGTCGATCCAAAGGTGGCGGACATCGTAGACTTAGTCACGATGCAATGGTGCGAGTCAGCAACAGCTATGATCCGGCTCGACTTATGCCTGGATTGGCAAAGTCAAGCTGGATGTTAGCCAATCCGGATTTGTTATCTAAATCTTTATCGAGCCGAAGTTTGAACGATCCAAAATTTGCTCCCTTCCCAACTTAGTCGAGCCGAATTTTGAGCCAAGTTGTAATTACTTCGTTTGACTCCCTAGTACATGAATGTGTATAAACTACATCCTAAGTTCTCTTATTATGAATCTGTATGAATTGGATGACATTGCTGAAAAGTAGAATAATAGATGAAGATGCGCTAGGTGTTTAGAATGAGAGTTGTTAAAGGGAGCAAGTGAATGAAAGACAACAAAATTATAGAGGGAGCCTTATTTAACCTCTTTCCTCTATTTTCTAGATCCTAACATTATATTTTAAGCCTCCCCTCTTTATTCCTGCGGCCTTATATGAATGATCCTAGATAGGCACAAAATATTCCCAAACTCATTTAGCAATTAATTTTTTTAGATCCAACTTAAATATTTTATGAATATCATATATCGATATGTACATACATAACTTTTGTATACATACATTATTAAATACTAATAGCATTTAAACAAACTATATAAAAAAAAATAAACAAAAAAATTAATAATTAATTTATAAAGACTATAAATTAATTAAATCACCTGATTCTTGAAGCATTTATCGTTGTAGTTGTGCAATTTAAGTATGCAAGTTCATCAATAATTAATAACGAAAACTTAAATATTAATGTTCAAATGGTGTCTTAGCTAATGTTATGAAATTTTGGATGAATGTATCACTTACACATATTTTAGGTAAAATCCATTTTCACTTATCATAAGCGGTACTTGATAATGCGATCAGTTACACCAGTTCTCTTCATTGAAATTATACCACTTTGGACTTAAAGAATTCGATAATGGATGAAATTCCAATATTGAAATTCCAGATAATCCAGATTCAGATTTATAGTTCAAACATAAAGTCCTTGGATTAATATTAAGAATGATTATTAACCAAATTACTCTAGATATATACTTTGGATTTGAGTTGACTTCAACCATGATATAACCTAATATAACCAAGGAGACAAATTCTCTTTTGAGTATTGTTTCAATTTTAGATCTTCTATTTGATCCAATTATAGTCGTTAGATGGACGTCATGCCATGATTTAAATATAATCATAGTGGAACTTCCACAGTATAGATAGGCAACATTCTCAAGTTGAGTGAAATAAGTAGTTTAGTCATATCGATATTTGCTTGACCTCTATTATAATAATACAGTGAAAATTACTAGGTGAGTCATTCCATAGTTATCTAATAAATATCGGTATGTAACCCCTTGCTACTACTAAAATCCTTAGCTCTACACTGTCTAACCATTGGAAAGCGTTATATTACCTAGTTTCAAAAAATGTATCAATATCCAGTCTCAATACATCTTGACTTGGAATATTTTAAAATGTATATTTATTTTCATTGTAATAAACCACTCACGTTTATAACCATTTGTAACTACTATCAAAAAACTTAACATTTACGGATTTTATATTGAAAATACTTCTTTAATTTGATTCCTTAAAGCCAATTAGGTTGCCCTTAGTGAATGGGAATCTACCATGATTCATTTATCATATTTTTCAATTTACCCTCTCTGACAGTGATAAAATGTTTTAGCATCTGGAATAATTTGAAGTATGTCTCTCAACTTTCAACGAGCTTTAAATTCAATTACTGCCTATATTGCGACATTGTTATCATATAACAATGTTTTCAGAATTCTAAATATTTGGTATTTTCTCAGTTATGAGTTTATGCATATAAATATATCTTTATTTTCGCCCATTCAAGGTGATGTACTTAGGTTTTTCCATTAAATCAACCACATTCTTTCATTTGGAACATTTCAAGTCAAAAACTATTAACTTAAATTTTACATATTACACTTAATATCACTTATAAAATTTGAGTCCAAATACTCCTACATAACAAGTTTGTTGTTTCTATAGACAATAATCTGCAATTTTACAAATACATAAAACATCTCAAACAACAATTTGGTGATAATGAACTTTGGGTTAGTTAATTTTATTTCAAATATGACTACAATCATGTCAATGGATTACATTCTTTAGAATATTCTACCTAAATTTTATTTTGATAATGTAATTGAAACCCTTTCAGTTTTATGCATCATGCCATATGATTGATTTAGTACTCTTTATGGTTTAATTAAATAACCAAAGACTATATATTTTTAACATTGAAAAGAACTCATAGTTTCTCTTCAATGTATGAGAATACTTGTTAGAACTTTAATGCAATGTGTTCCTTTGGGCCAGTTAATCTTATTTCATTTCATGTAATCAATTTTATCTTTTGATCTTATCCAAATCCTTTTTACTGTCAACAATATTTCAAAACATTCCTTCGCTTTCAAGTAAGTATTTCTTGAAACAACAATTATTCCTCAATACAATGGAATAAGTATTAATAAACTTTAATGAATTTCCTTGTTTATAAAAGTGATTTTTTAGTTTAGAAAATTGAGGTTGAAAACATATTATGTAATCTAACAACACCTTTCTCAGAATCCTCGTGAGAGATTCATATATGATCTCTTACAAACAATTATCATGTGGACACTTTTGATTCATACAACTTATTAACTCCTTAGCTAAGGATATGATGGACTTTCTTATACACCCTTATCTTATATGATTTTGTAAATTATTATTTAGATGGAAATATATTAACCTTCTATACAACACTTAAGTACATGACCTTATAGAAAGAGATTAACTCAATATCACAATCATTAATCGCGCTTCGTCCAAAAAATTGCTCAATTACTTCTTATCAATACATCATTATGTATTACATAGAGGAGTGGCTTTTGAGATTGAGTACTTACTCATTTTTAGGCTCACTCCATACTCTTTCCAAGATAATTACCCATTCCACTAAATCGATTCATTTTAATGTTACCGCAAGTTATTTTTTCATTTATACTTTATTAGTTACTATAAAGATGTATGTATAACAAATACAAATGTCCTGCCTATTAAATAATCAATGAATATAATGAAGTATGTTGAACTATTCTATTATTAATAGACTTGTAGTTGCATATATCAATAAGCACTAATCTAATGAGTTCACCAACTCTTACATTGCTCTTACTAAATAGGTATAATGCCCTTGATTGTATGATATATAATTAACCAGTTCGTATAATTCATAATCATATAATAAAATTATTCCTAAAGTTATAACTTAGTCTATCTTTTCAAAGTAGTTGAAAATAATTTTAGGTACTTAACTATTTTAAAAGCATCACTATTTTATGAAAAATATATTCGATTATAGCTTTATTTTGTAATGAGTATTTATAGTATTCATTTTGAATCATAGTTATTTCTATCAATACTTAAAAATAGTAATTATTTCATAAATAGTGTATGGTACATATTGCAAAAACAATTTTCATAATATGATGCAATCAATAATTATTATATGGCATTATCCACTTTTGCTGCAAACTATAATAACGTGTTGAATCAAAGTTCCATCATTCACTTAATATAGAATATTTGTTTCATATATGCTAAATAGTTTATTATCAAAGCTCTTTAATTAAATATCTTAATCTTAAGGAAGAAATCTTATAAAAAAATCTATATGAAAATTCATTTTGAAAATGGAATTAATTTTCTCATTCCAATATCAGGTATCAATTATTATTATTATTACAATTCTAGTTTTTTAAGTTTCTTTTTGAAGCATTATAGATTATTCATTCTTGTCATTCCAACTATACCTCAAATCACATATACTCTTGAACATTCATTTTCCTTATGGTCGGCCCATTCAAAAGAATACACTTACTACAACATCATAATGAATCCTTTACGGAAAGCACACTAAATCATCTTTAATAATTAAGGACATCAAACATCCTGAACTTTATGTAAGCTGATTGAACTAATATTTCAGTTAAATTCTTAGATGTATCTTGTAATTATGGTCTAGTGTTACATTTAACACAATACGGTCTTTATTGTAATCAATCAATTCGATCTCATGGTTCATCGAAATATCATACATTACAAACTATGACCATCTACCATATAATGCTTATATATGATGGTATATGGATCAAATGTCGACATTTTGTATCATTTCGATGTTTGAAACTCATTGAATGCAATACATAATATCTACCAAACAAACATGTAAGCAACCACAATTCGAACATACCGAGTAGTTGTAAAATTAGGCGCTTCTATGTGTTTAGAAAACATTAACATACAATAGACATTTGCTAATATGTATAAGTTATATTTCTATTTATCATTCTTAATTCAGTACTACATTTTAATTGATAAATTTTTTTATCAATCTTCTTAAATGCACAAATTTACTTTGTAGATTATTTTGACATTATACAACATAAAATATTTGTAAAACCATAGGTATATTCGAGAAATTATAAATTAAAGCAAGAAAACAAATTTAAAATATAAAATTTTCACAAACATCTTAATTTAGCTAAGGAGACTTCACCATTGCATCTATAGTGATTTTCTAGATAATTTTCATAGATGACTCATTGTGATCCAAGTTATTATGGAGAAGATATAAGAAGTTTAATTTCAAAATAAAAAAGGATGATCAACTGGTCCCAGGAGCAGCCAATCATGGCGGTCGACGTTGTCCGTGAAGGTGACCATGGCGGTGTAGTTGGACCTACTATTAGGGCATGTATGACTTGAATTCGAACAATATTTTGGTAATGAGAGGACTAAACATGGTCATTATTCAGGTGAAGGCTATGATGTGTCTAAATAGTTGGATTTCTTCTGCGACGTGTTCAAACAATTGGATAACCATTGTGACATGTTCCGATGGATGGATCATGAGAAATGTGTTATGATCAAAGGGTAAGATTTGGGGAGTGATGTGTTCATATGGATTGAATCTAAGGTTAATATAATGGTGGTAAGGCTATATGTAACACTATAAATATACAACAATCCTAACCCTAAAACCTTATTATTTTTTCACATAAACTATTCACTCTTCTTCTTCCTCCCTAAAACCCGTCCGCTTCCAAAATTAAAATTAAATGCATTAAAAAGATTAAACAAATTGGGGAGGAGAATTGCAAGGGGAAAAGTTTAAAGGATGTTAGAGCTTAAGCTTTCAAGTGATTGGGATTTAAATTTAAATCAAAAATTTTAGATTCAATTATTAGATTTCTTCTTAATTATTATAGTAGATAATATATGGATCTAGATTTCTATAAACTTTGAATTAATAATTTAACTTTGAAACTTTTAGAATAATTGGAGAATTGTGATCCAGGGTTTAAATTGATATTATTCATGTTAATTTTTTTAATCTTAACCTAAATTAAATCTCTAAAATACCAATAGTTTAAAATTTAGATCTTGAAACTTTAATTTACAATATTCTAAAAAGTGAAATAAACTAATCATAAACCGTGATTTAGAGAATTTAATATGTAATATAAATGTTGAATTAATTTAAAGTGAAAACAATATGTGCAGAGATGAATAATCATGGTTCGCCTTATTGAGGGTGCACTTAATCTAGGACCTGATAGCCACGTCTGGTGGGTTTTATTTTGGGTTGATTTTGAAAACTTGGGTTATTCATTTAACTTTGGGAAGGAGGACATTTTAACTTCCCTAATGGTTAAATGAATTGGTTCGGTATGTCCGCAAAGTAGGCCTGGCCATTCCACCTCAAATAACGATAATAATAACAACAATAGTATGAAAAAAAATATGTATTCTGTAATGTAGAAAAATGGGTGGCAGTCTGTTGATAGATTATTGGCGGTCCACTGCTGGTAATATTGAAAAATAAAATGGCAAAAATTAGTAGGCTGTGACGTAGGTGTTTGCCAGTCCATCGTCGAGAACCGAATTGGGAATGGAAGAGTAGGTCATCATCAATCCTAAAACATGTGAGCATGCAACATCGAAGCCGGAAATCAGTAGTCAAAGGTAAGAAAAGGAAAGGAGGGAGTCTGATCTAGGCGATGGGAGATTGCAATAAGAGGCTCCTTTGTTCTTATGGAGTTGGTGGCAATGGAGTGTAACAACCAAAATTTCGACATGCCGATATTTTTCGAAAATCCAAATCTATCGAAGCTCGAGTTGGTTTGTCTAGAATCTTGCAAAAAGTCAAAGACAAACAAATCATAACTCATAAAAGGAATCTCACAGCGGAAGGGAATAAAATATAATAGCAGGTAATCACTTACCAATATAATGACTCTATCTAACATGTGTCTTTAAGCTGCAGAATATCAACCACATGTCTAACCTGTGGGTTTGTTATGAGGAAGGGGTTAGAATAAAAGTTATGGTGAATGAAAAAATTATACTTTATACAAATAACACTACAATATACCATTCTATCACTGGTTCATATTTATTAAGCTATTCGGGTTTATCTCACAATACACTTTCGATTTTTCCGCATAAATCGCACCCACCTAATCCCCTATAGATTAACCTTATAAATAATATATATAGCAATATGCCTAAAAAAACCGAGGTACTCCCCGTAGTGTAACAACCCGTATTTTTATGGGTAATAATTAATTTATTTAATTATTTAAATATTGATTTAGAGAGGTTAATGGTTGTTAAATTAAATAATAGTGAATATTTAATTAATATTATAATTAAATAATATATTTAATTCTGGAATAATCAGAATTTGTGGAACTCAGTTTAGATTTGAATTATATTAACGAATATATTATATAAACGATAGTTGAACGTATTAATTATATTATAATTATAATTGAGCTCGAAATGGTGTTGCAGTTCATAATTTGGCGATTCTAACTATAAACGAATGTACAGAAGCCGTTTTAAATCGGATTTCTATGAAACAAGAAATGTTCAGAGCTGGTGAAGTATATTTTTCTAATGGAAGAGAAAAATCAGGATTTTGTCGTGTAGATTTTGATTTATGTCCAAATCAAATTTTAGAAAAGTCGCTATGGAATTCCTTTATAATTTATATCGATTTATAAAAGGATTTAAATATAAATCGAATATCGATATAACTCTGATGATGAAATATCGAGTTGTAAATCCATATATATTTATTCTGGAGCCGTATGGTATTCTATTGTGGATATATACGATAATATAAATTTATAAATATTTAATTTAATTGTTTTTAAATATATTTATATATTTAAATGGGTTATTTATAGTTTTAAAAATAGCCAGTTTTGCAAACGACCTTAGAATTCGACAAAACTAATTTTCTTGGATCCGCAATATTAAATTATTGCTAGATTTCAATTTCCGTGATTTTTAGAGTCAGTATGTGGCCGTACAGGATTTTAATGTGAAATACAGTCGATATTTTGATGGTTAAAAATACGCTGCGTGAGCAAACGAAGTCGGAATTCAACGAAGCCAGTTTCGTTGGGACCGTAATGTCGAACTGTAGCTACATGACCATTTTCGCGATTTTTGAATATCGTGTGTGATCACATGGAATTTTAGAAGGCGAAATGAATATTAAAAACTAAAATATCTTAAGTATGTGTGAACCTAGTTTAGGCCACGCATCCTCCTTTCTCAGCCTCACCCTCACCTTTATAAACGCAAGAAAAATAGGAGCCGCCACTTATAGAAAATACCAAACCAAAGTTCTTAAAAAAAATTCAATCTTTACTAAATCATATAAATTCGGAATCTCGCTGAAATCACTCAAGTATGGATCGCTTGGAATGCTGAGATCGAAAGCTTCCTATCTATGTCACAAGCTTGAGGTGCGATGGGTTCTTTCCGGGTACGAATTCGCACACAATAAATTAGGTTTGGAATTTGCAAATGAATCTTTAATGGATTGGAGAATTGAAGTTTAGAGGCTTGTTTGTGGCTTCATTTCAAATGGATTGTGATTTTGTTTGGCAATTCCGGTAATGAAATTGTCGCTCGAACACTGTGGACTCATGGTTTACTGTTAATGACGGGATTCCAATGTGGAGTTCGAACACTGCAAAAATGGTATAATTTTGGGGAGATTGTGAAGTGACGAATTTTGGTAACGATGGTTTGAATTTCTATCAAGCAATGGAAGTGAACGGAGAGCTCAAAGGGATCGAAAATGGTGAACGGAAAATGCGGAGCGGGTTGCTGAAGTAAAATGGGAGTGTATAGTGGGGCCTCGTGGGTTTTCTAAAAAATTGGTGAAACAAGATCCGTTGGGATCGTATGGAAGAGGGCTATAGCCTGGAACTGACTAGGAGCGAATCAGAGCTCGTTACAATTTATAGCAAAATAAATTGTCCGTCTGAATCAACATACGCAAATCCTTATTTAACGGTTAACGCGAAATGTGAGTAAAACTCACCAACTCTGAACAGTTATATTTTTATAATGTGTTTTTAGAACTATAAATCATCTGTTGATTGCTGTGTGTTAACTATTTGGTTGAATTGCTTGTGCATTGGTTGAAATTATAGATAACGATATATATATAAATCGTTAATCAAATATTGATTCTGTTTAGCAGAATATTTCATATTGAAATGAAATCGATGTTAATTTTATTGTTTAACATCTGTGATGCAGGGAAACAGGTTGGAGGGACCCAACTGGGTTTCTCAATATATAAAATACTGTTTTGTTTCATATATTGTGTTATATGATGTGATATGAAATCTGTTGATGATTTTATATGTTTGAATGAACCGATCATTGTTATATGGTACGTCAAATACCATTAGGAATATTGGAATAGAAAAGGGAAATTTCAAACTATGTATTGAAATAGAATATTTATAAAATCAAGGGATTTTATAAAAAGGAATTTAATAAAGAAAATATTTATAAAATCAAAGAATTTTATAAAAAGGATTATTAAGGTATAAAAAGGATTATTTACTTAGAAAGCAAATAGAATAATTATAAAAGGAAATTTTCAATGTTATATTGAAAAAGAAATTTTTATAAAATCAAAAGATTTTATAAAAAGAAATATTTATTTGTTAAAAAATAGAATTGAAAAGGGAATATTTATTAGGGAAATAAATAGAAAGAATAATGAAATATTTATTTAGGGAATAAATAAAGATAAAAAGGAAATATTTGTAAACCATTTACAAATAGAATTGAAAAAGAATCATTTATTTAGAAAATAAATAAGATATTACAAAGGATATTTATTTGTAAAATAAATAGGATAATGAAAAGGGAAATATTTGTGAAACAAATATAAAAGGAAAATATTTGTGAAACGAATTGAAAAGGAAATATTTGTAAACCATTTACAAATAGAATTGGAAAGGAAATATTTGTAAAACATTTTACAAATAGAGTTATAAAGAGGAATATTTATTTGGTAAATAAATAGAATTAAATCAAAGGAATATTTAGAAAATGAATAGAGAATGGTAATCTGTTTTAACGGATAAATGGAAAAGATTGATTTAAAGTGGAATTAAACAGAAATCTGTTTAATAGGTAAATAGGTAAGGTTTATTTATAAATAATATCTTATAAATTAAGTAAAATATTTATCATTGGATAAATAGAATATATAAGTCAGGACTTGTATAGAGAAGTAAGAATCGATTTCAACATCGATATTTGAAACTGAATATGGATGTAGAATTAATCGATTAGAGTTAGAGTTAACCAGTTATAGTTAACCAGTTAGAGTTAACCAGTAGAGTTAGAGTTAATCAGTTAGAGTAAACCAGTTAGGGTTAATCAATTAGAGTTAATCAAATTAAGTTAATCGATTAGAGCTAAGAAAATCAAGTTAAGATTATCGAGTTAAGTAATAGGGTTAAATTATCGAGTTATGATTATCGAGTTAGGTAATCGAGTCAAGTTATCAAGTTAAGATAATCGAGTTAAGATTGTTGAGTTAAGTAATAGGGTTAAGTTATCAAGTTAAGATTTTCGAGTTAAGATAATCGAGTTATAGTTTATTCGAAAGTAGTTAATAGATTAGTTTAATCAAAAGGAGTTATCGAATTTAGTTATTCGAAAGGAGTTAAATCGAATTTAGTTATTCGAAAGGGGTTATCGATTAGTTTAATTGAAAGGAGCTAATCGAATTTAGTTATTCGAAAGGAATTATCGAATTTAGTTATTCAAAAGGGGTTATCGATTTGTCTAATCGAAAGGAGTTATCGAATTTAGTTATCCGAAAGGAGTTATCGAATATAGCTTATTCAAGAAGAGTTATCGAATATAGTTTATTCAAAGAGAGATTAATCGGATATAGTTTATTCGAAAAGAGAGATTATCGAATATCGTTTATTTGAAAGAAAGAGTTATCGAATATTAGTTATTCGAAGTGAGTTAATCGAATATTAGTTATTCGAAGAGAGTAAATCATCGAATTCGATTATATCGAATTCGGGAAAGTATTATTTACTTTTCGGTTTTTAAATCAAGATTTATTTATAAATAAATTAGAGTAGGTTAATTATTCAAAGTAAGAGATAAAAAGTTCGATGTTAAGTTAGATATTTCAGAAGTAGGGTTTATAACGTTAGCGTTATAATCAATATTTTCAATAAAGAAGTGGATTCGTAAATAGAATCCGAGAGTTACGTAAGGAAGTTTGTAAAAGATTTAAAAAGACAAACTTTGACTGTTTCAAAGTTAAAACATTGTTTAGTTAAGGTCTGAGAGGTAATTATACCCCAACTTGATTGACTTCCTTCTTAACTTAGGAATGGTAAGGTTTGATAGTGAATGATGGTTAAGTGAATTTAGTAAATGAGTGAAATGGTTTGAGTTAGCATGGTGATGTTTGATTTAAACATCAGTTTAAATCCATCGAAGGAGTTTTGGAAGTGTTTTCCAAACGAGAATCAGAAATGTTTTCTGAAAATAGAAAATAAGAATTTTGAATATATGGAAACAGGAGAGATAAGTAAATTAATGAACTAAAGAGATAAATGTTCAATGATCATTGATCGATATAATTTCCATTTGGAAATAATATCGTTGTTTGCACTCGTGTTTTTCTTTGATAGTTAACTCACCGTCTATCGAAGTTTTTGACCATTTTAACGTTGTTAATATGGAGAGACCGGTTGGATTATTATCCGAAGAACCACTCCATATTGGCATAAGCTTGCGAATCATATATGCCAAAGATAATTGAAGACGGAGTAAAGTGCAAGGGCTGTTGTATAAATCTTAGGTAAAGACTGCCTAACATGGATGTACTGAATAGTGCCTTCAGTTTGTCCAGTCCCAGGATGACCTGTATGGAAGAATGTCTGACAGAGTATATTTAATAGATCGCGTAAGTTGATCTCTTCAAACATATTTACGTTTGGTGGCGGAGGAATTCGTTTCTCCTAGTTGTATACCCATGGTATTTTTGGGGAAATCAATTTGTGATTTGGCGGGTATGACGATGTGACATTCAAAGTGAATAAACGTGTGATCTATCAGAGATAAGCGTGGCCTCTAGCCTCACATCCAGAAATGACAAAAGTCGGGCAGGCAGCATGGCTATATAGGTCGCACCTATTAGGGTGTAAAATCATCTGATCTAGAGTTTCATTTACTTTAAAAAATCTATTGTCGATGCTGTCCCATTCAGGAAACGGTTGCTGATCCCAACCGTTGGTGATATACATTCGATACACTCAAGCGAAATGAGTCGTCGGTCATGTGTGGCCGGGTTGCAAGATGTTCTTGTTGAACCAATTGTATTCCTCTTTAGAGGTACACTAGCAGAAGGTAGTTCCATACCTTGTCATAGTTGGAAATCCATTATCCAATACGTGCTTGCGATTTTGATTGTATACTATATATGTAGAACGTGAGATGAAAGCGTTTCTGCTAGATGATTATGATATTGTGGTTGATAGACACTATTATAATATCAAAGAGTTTTGATATAAAGATTATTTTGGATTCTCATAAGGGAAAAACCCCATTCCGTTATACGGCGTGGTCTTATGAGATATTGTTTAATGGCTCAAACTATTTTAAACTGTTTTACTCATACCAGCCCCATGACTGACAAAGAGTTTATTTTGTTTTGTTTTCCCTAAACTCTTGGGTGCCCAATTTTGTACGGGCAGTCAAGTAGTGAGGTTTTACAGATATACTTGAAGAGCTTGGAGAAGGAGGCTTTAGGATTATATAACTATAGTTAATTCCGCTGTGTTGTACTCTGATAATGTTACTGTATACATATACTGATTTTATTTCAAGGATATGTTATCTATTATATGTTGTTCGTTCCGCTGTGAGATTCGTGTTACTCTGATGTTGTATCTTGTTCTTCTTCTATTCTAAGTTTCTATCTTATCTACTCTCACCCTCTATTTTCTTTCTATTAGTTTTCTGTTTTCCAGTACAATGTGGGTTGGACTT
This sequence comes from Allium sativum, assembly GCA_030737875.1. NCBI lineage: Eukaryota > Viridiplantae > Streptophyta > Magnoliopsida > Asparagales > Amaryllidaceae > Allium > Allium sativum. Next base: position 503,110,336 of record CM060920.1, read on the forward strand.
GTGTTATTTGGTCAGCACAAATTGGACTGGAATTTCAGGACGCTACACGTAGTATCCTCCTCGAGTGGTCCTCATCGTCGTACTACGAAATCATACTGGACCTCCATCTCCACACTACGAAAGCGTAATATATGATGCTACGAGGGCGCACTAAGTCTCTAATGTTGCACCATGAAGGCGTCCAAATACCTTAGTTCTTAATGGAACTCGGGTGGAGGATTTATTATAGCTATCAAGAATGGCTTCTGGATGACCCAAAAATAATGGCTTCGTTAGGCCCAAAATAAATATATCTAAAGTTGGTATGTCTCTTCTGTGGCTCTTCAAGGCCCCACCAGCCTGCCCTTAGTGAAAGACTATTCAAAAGAGTTAAGTAATTGATCCTAACAAACAATCTAAACAAACATGTGGTCCCACATCCATTGACTCGATAGTGAAGATCCTTGGTCTCTAAGTCTAGCTCCAGCCTTTCCGCACATGCTCCGACTGATGATGGTAGGCGTCCGACAACCTACTATCCTTTGTTGGGTCTTGACTATGAAGCCTCCCTTCCTACAAGCCGAGACAACTACCGAACTATCCTAGAAATCATCCAATCAATCTTTAGGCTACCCATAACTGCAAGTGTAACAGATGTAGCCAAGGCGTTCTTATCAGATGGCATCATACAAACCATGCCTCTGTGGGTACAACCCTAAGCCTACCACAGAGGACCATCATGGGGTATCCTCACGTCCCGAAGAAGTCTCACACTTCCCTCCAACCTCGTCGAATTAGTGGACGTGCTCCTACCATGTCTTCCGACATCTTCGATGATCTGCCCCGTTGTGTTCCTCATCCTTACAGACTAGACTAAACGCATATCATTATTTTTTTGGCAAACCCGACCTTTATATTGACCGCAAACACTTATTATTATAACCAATAATAATTACAAATATAACAGGAGGTCAGCGATTACCAACCTACTACATTTGTTTTTAAGGTGGACCATCCGCCTATAAGGTTTTTATAGTGTGTAACACCCCATATTTTCTATGAACATAAAAATAACAAATCAAGGTATAATTAGTTAGGTCAAATGGGTTGCGCCATTGCGTTCGTCTTGGAATTCATCTTGAGATAGAGTCTGAGTTTGCATAAATTGGACTCTGTATGAAAAAGGTATCCTTAAATTAAATATTGTAGCAAAACATGAAAAAAGAAGAATGAGAAAAGAATAATGTTTAGCATTGTTCTAAGGTTTTTAAGCAAAAGAGTTAGTAGCTCATTTGGTTGGAACATGTGACTTGTATATAAGAGGTACAGAGTTCCATCTTCGCCAGCGCCATATTTTTGTTTTAGGGGAATGACTTAAAAGTGGCTTAGTGTGAACGCAGTTCAAAAAGTGGTTTAGTGTGAAAATGGGTAATTGGGAAGATAGATAAATATATATATATATATATAATATATATATATATATATATATACACACACATGCATGTATATATATGACGTGTACGCATCATGTGGCGTACGTGGCGCATCTTTTGGTTGTCAATGATTGTTTTTTTTATGTTGCCTTCTCTGATAGGCTTTTGTGACAAATTTAATAAAAATATGTGGATGCATGCAGTGAAAAGAAAGATTTATGCATGTATAAATAGATATTTATATATGGGTAATTAATGTATACAGTAAAGAGGAGAATATGTAATTGACAATAATTGATTTATAATCTACATATAAATATAAAGGATAAACATGAAAAATTACATGGCATAGATTGGTTCATGAAATGGTATATTTAGCATACCATTAATTGTGAGCATAATTAAAAGGATAATTATGGCATAATTAAATTTGGAATAATTTACATATGGAATTTGTCATAAATAAGAAATATGTAAATTGTAGAAAAGGTGAACATTTGGTACATTAACGTTAAAGTAGAAGGTTATTAATACAAATGCTGAGCCATTGCTGAGCCATTCCTGACCTGTTGCTAAGTCACTAGGATAACTCTATCTAGTCTAGGCGGTTGAGATTGCTCCTATGATAATCTGACGGCTCTTAATTAAATTAAAATTTTATATAAACAACCCAATGCTCAAACCTAAAAATCACACAAAAATAATCCTAGGACAATCATGCCGTCAATAGAGAATTGGAGTAGCCGTCACCAATTCAAAGATAAGATAAGAAACTGAATAAAAAATCAAATTAAAAGTAATCAAATTCAGCGATCGACATCAAAGGCGAGCTTACCAATTTTATAATTCAGATTTCAAAAAGCAAGAATTCCTTCTTTGTAAGTTCGGTTATTCCTTAGATTTGAATGTGTAATTGGAATTATGAATGTAATGAATCAAAATATAGAACTATACCAAGTTGTAAGTTAATTATCTTTGATTCGTGCTTATGTCAAATTGAAAATTATCTATGCCTTTGGATCTGATTTACGACTATGACTACGAGACTTTTGCCTAAGACTATGACTATGAAACTGTTGCCTATGAAGCTATTGCCTATGACTATGATTGTGACTATGAGACCATTGTCTAAGACTATGGCCATGAACCGTCGCCTATGAAATTAGTGCCAAGGACTATGAAGCATAACTATGAGACTATTTCCTATGGCATTGATTAAGAACTTATTATGATTAGTCACCCATGACTATTGTGATTAATTGCATATGATTGTTGTAGTTAGTTGCTTACGACTATTCCCATTGTTACAATTAACCGATCATGTTGTACCTTGAACTGGCATTATGTTGGACCAAATCACCTATGCTTATTCCCTTGATGATGTGGATCTCATATTGAAACACCCCACCTCCGTTAGGGTCACTCTCAAGGGGAATGCCCTAATTTTGGTGGAGGTTTATAAGTATAAGTCACAGATATACAAGACAGATATAATAACACATATTTTTGAACAGCGGAAAACAACAACTTTTATTTCATTAAAATACGTGTTACATAAACCATGCCATAATTGTCTTACAATCCTTCCAAAAACATAACACCTTCATAACTGTCTTGATTACATTATTTAAAGAAGCATAAAGAAAACATAAACAACTGCAAAAGTCCCATAATTGCTGTCCAAAGCCATAGTCCAAAACGGAAAAGATCCAAGCAATACATTCTTTCTCTTCAAGCTGGATGTGAAATCTGGTCAAGCTGCGGTGTTCCCTCCCTGTGGACCTGGGGGAAACGAAAGAAAAGAAGGCGAAAGAAAAGTAGAGTCAGACATAAAGCCTGAGTAAGTCTAGGACTATTCAGTCTATGAATAAAGAACTGGGTATGATAAGTATAAACTAGAAATGGGAAAGCACCATAAACTAAGTTAAGTTGTCTAGGGTTGAATACACTATCGTACCCCATATTAATCTCTGTACCCATATAAACTAGTTCCCAACAGGCACCCCATAATCAAGGTGAAGTGATTCATTTCTGATGATCGGCTCCTACTCACATAGTTACATGTGTCTTACGGCCCCCGATGTTGTAGTTACTTATGCTGGTCCCACCATGGGGTGTATCAAGTCCCATGGTGGCGGCCCGACACAATCCTAGAATACACAGGTATGCTACTGGTGCCCAGTGCCTTATTTTTCTACGCCGGAGTGTGTGCACGCCCGCACCCTGTTAGAACCTACACTGCTGCACCACCGCCGTCGATTTGACCTCTTATAGTCAGCCCAGTAATCGTGCCACACCCTGCCTAGTTCAGGGTATCCTGATACACTTTGTAGGGTTACTGCTGAAAAGGGTCCCCCGCTACTAGGTTTTCTATTTCTAGCCAACATGCTAAGTTGGTTAAGTGTTTAATAAACCTAACCCCCAATCAGTCTGTTTAGTTTAGCATGTTCCATTTTGATTAAGTATTAATATAATTTACTTAATACTATCAATCCTGACTCAGCCTTAATTGTCTTATTAAAGCCTTGACCTCTCACATTAGACAGGTATTGTTGTGGCTGCCTGTTGCCGGCTGGGTCCAGGCAGTCTTACGCCACAACTCAGTCTAACCTCGGGTCCTTATTGGGCTCCGTGTTTAACCACCCACATTGGATAGATATTGTTGTGACTACTGGACAGCCGGGCGGTTCCGGGCAGGTTTACATCACAACTCAATCCAACCTCGGGTTAAACACATCGTATTTTCTACATTTACATATTTTGTCTCTTTTCTTTTTATATGTAAATATTTGCGGCCCATTATTCAAATTCATCTTTATTGATTAAAATTTATTCATGCCACTTAATTGTTTTTCAAGGTTGTTGGCATGCGTCAAACATGCCAACACATATGTTCTATATTTTAGCCCAAACGTCATTACCCCCGTTTTATACGTTCGCTCCAATGTAAGGTGTGTTGGGTTTAATACTTAAACCCAATTTAGCCAAATGAAAAGGGGAGGCTTATAACATGGTGTTTATAAGGTAACATGAAAAAGGGGAGTGTGAACGCATGAACTTGCAACGAACGATTCAATTAACATAAAGTAGGCACATGTGAACTTGCAATTGTAACATCATATAATCATGGCATAACATGAATCATTTTATTCATATGGCATAAACAATACTTAAACATGAATCATTCTATTCACATAATTATGGCATAAACAATACTTAAACATGAATCATTCTATTCACATAATCATGGCATAAATAATACTTAAGCATGAATCATTCTATTCATGTAATCATGGCATAAATAATACATGAATCATTGTAAACTTGCAATTGTAACATCATATAATCATGGCATAACATGAATAATTTTATTCATATAATCATGGCATAAATAATAAATGAATCATTGTAAACTTGCAATTGGGATGTAAATCTAACTTAATTGTGTCACATATATCACCTTATGGTTTTGATAACAACTTAGGCCTAAAACATAATTCAACTAGGCATAATACCAAACATAGTTTGGTCATGTTCATAAAGGTGCTTACTTTTGTTTCTAACACAAAAGTATGGTTCGCCAATTTCAACATAGATTCATATAAATCATAGCACTTAGTCGATTCAATTACACACTAAAAGTTATCATAAAAGTATGTACATCATATTAGCATAATAATGAATCATATACTTGCATGAATCCCAATTAAAATTCCGCAACATGTGGTTGTCAACATAAATCATATACTTGTATGAATCCAATCGTACACCATAGCATTGCCAAATCGTTTAGAATCAAAATAACATACAAATATAGATTATTATCGCCACAATTCCATTTCGTTGTTAACTTCCAACGCAAATCATGTACTTGCAAATATCCAATCGTATACCATAATATTCCCAAATCGTTTAGAATCAAAATAACATACAAATATATATTATTATCGCCACAATTCCATTTCGCATCTTACACAAATCAAACGCAATTAATTATTCATATCGGAATAGCACTCTACTTACAACGTATGATGAATCTTCAATTCAGGAATCTGAGTTCTGAATTTGGAAATGTTATCCTTTGTTGTAGGCGTTGTTTTGATTGATTTGACGTTGCTTTAAGCTTTGAATTATCTCCTAATTGTCTCTCTATTTCTGACGGCTATCCTTAGTCTCTCCTCAGCAGCATGACGGTCTCATCTCCATTTTAGTTTGTGTGAATTAGGGTCAGTCTTAGGTCCTTTTTATAGAGTTTGTGAGTTGATTTAGACCGTCGATGGAGCTTGGTTCAATAATAGCCGCCCGTTTGAAGGGGAGACCAACCAGGAGCTGACACCTAGCCCTAGTGACAAGGCAAGGCACAGAAAATCGACCAAACACAGACCTGGCCAGCCAAGACCTGACCAGCAGGTCATTCTGACCTGGGCGCACTTGGCAGGTGCACCAGGCTAAAAATGTACTGGCGCACTTCCCAAGTGCGCCAGTTCATTTTTGTTCTGGCGCACTTCCCAAGTGCGCCAGTGCATTCTGACCCGTTTTCTGGTTTTTCGCCCAACTTCGTTTGTCCATATCTTCTTCATACGATATCCGTTTTACGCAAACTCGGACTCTATTTCAAGCAGAATTTCGAGACGAACGCAATGGCCTATCCCGTTTCCCTTAATTCTTTGATTTGAAATTAGTTATAGTTCAATTTGTGAATTTCACTGTTATAGAATACACAGGGTGTTACATTCTCCCCCACTTAAAAGGATTTCGTCCCTGAAATCTTCAAGTTCAGGAAGAATGTTCATCCTAACATCCAAACATCCATCTACTCTTCCATCAAACACGAGCATCCATTGTCCTTAAAAGACTTCTAATGCTTCATGATCATATGCGAAGTGTGTGTGTACATGTACTTATCTAATGCAAAATCAGGCGGTCTACTGATTCAGTTGACCTCCTTAATGCAAATTATGTAAGTGCCATGAATCCATTATGTATGCAAATTCTCCTATTCATGATTCTACATGAGTGCTCAACCATTCATATAAATGCAACATCCATATGACAACACATTAAACTTCAACCATATACGAATGCAAACATATATGTATATGCAATATGAAGTGACTGAGCCGATCTAAAACCTAGATTGTGTGTGTATATGCAACCACGAGCAACCACTAGCAATCACTTGCAACCACTTGCAACCATCATCCATAACATGTTTCAATTACATGTTTTCATCCAAAGGGTTTCTGCCTAAAAGATAAGGTCGAGGAGATATACCTAAAAAGATAGATAAAAGCGCAACTTAAGGAAAAAGGAAAGATCAAAGATGTACCCTCGAAAAGAAAAGGGTAGGCTGCGCGTATTCTAGCTTCAGTTTCCCAAGTTGCATCTTCTTTGGCGTCGCTCCACTGAACTTTGACGAGCTTGACTTCGCGGTTGCGTAGCTTCTTCACTTCCATACCTAATATGCGGGTTGGAACTTTCCTTATGGTTGCTTCGCGTTCCACTTCAGCTTCTTCTAGGATATTTGGCTCTACCACTTCAGCAGATTCATGTAGACATTTTCGGAGATGTGAAACGTGAAAGACGTTGTGAACTCCGGCTAGTTTTTCGGGTAGCTCTAATCTATAGGCCATTTTCCCAATTTTCTCAATGATAGGGAATGGCCCTACGAACCTTGGTGCTAGCTTTCCTGTGGTTCCAAAACGAACAACGTTCCTTAGCGGAGATACCTTAAGAAAAACTCTGTCCCCAACCTCAAATTCAAGGTCGGTCCTCCTCTTGTCGGCGTAGGACTTTTGTCTGTCTTGGGCCGTCTTCATCCTTCTTCATATTAAGTCTACTTTCTCTGAAGTCTCTCGGATCATATCGGGTCCAAGTATGAGCTTATCAGTAGACTGCCACCAACAAGTGGGCGATCGGCACGGTCTTCCATATAAAGCTTCGAAGGGCGCCATTCCGATGGTTGCTTGATAGCTGTTGTTGTAGGCAAATTCCACCAAAGGAAGATGATCTTCCCATGTCCCTCCGAAGTCAAGGACGCACAGTCTTAAAAGGTACTCCAAAACTTTGTTCACTCTTTCTGTCTGGCCATCGGTTTGGGGGTGATAGGCTGTGCTCAAGCATAACTGTGTGCCTACCGCTTCTTGCAGACTCCGCCAAAACTCACTTGTTAAGATAGGGTCTCGGTCACTAACAATGCTGGATGGTATTCCATGGAGTCGGACAATTTCCTTGAGGTAAAGAGATGCTAGAGATGAGGCAGTCCTTTTACTTTTGACAGGTAAAAAGTGGGCGCTTTTAGTAAGCCTATCCACTATTACCCAAATGCTAGTGTTGCCTCTCCTAGACCAAGGCAGCCCATCGATTGAAACACCCCACCTCCGTTAGGGTCACTCTCAAAGGGAATGCCCTAATTTTGGTGGAGGTTTATAAGCATACAAGTCATAGATATACAAGACAGATATAAGAACACATATTTGTAAACAGCGGAAAATCAACAACTTTTATTTCATAAAAGCAAATACGTGCTACAACAACATTTCCATAATTGTTTTACATCTTTTTCCAAAACATAACATAACACTTTCATAATCTGTCTTGATTACATTATTTAAAGAAGCATAAATAAAACATAGATAAACTGCAAAAGCCCCATAGAGTTTGTCCAAAGCCATAGTTCAAGACGAAAAGGACCAAGCAATACATTTCTCTTCTTCAAGCTGGATGTTAAGGCTGGTCAAGCTGTTGTGTTTCCTCCCTGTGGACCTGGGGGGGGGGGAAACGGAAGAAAAGAAGACGAAAGAAAAGTAGAGTCAGACATAAAGCCTGAGTAAGTCTAGTACTATTTTGTCTATGAATAAAGAACTGGGTATGATAAGTATAACAAGAAGTGGGAAAGCACTATAACTTGGTTAAGTTGTCTAGGGTCGAATACACTATCGTACCCCATGTTAATCTCGGAACCCGTATAAACTAGTTTCCAACTGGCGCCCCATAATCAGGGTGAAGTGATCCATTCTATGATGATCGGCTCCTACTCGCATAGTTACATGTGTCTTACGGCCCCCGATGTTGTAGTTACCTATGCTGGTCCCACCATGGGGTGTATCAAGTCCCGTGGCGGCGGCCCGACACAACCTTAGAATGCACAGGTATGCTACTGGTGCCCAGTGCTTTATTTTTCTGCGCCGGAGTGTGTGCACGCCCGCACCCCGTTAGAACCTACACTGCTACACCACCGCCGTCGATTTGACCTCTTACAATCAGCCCAGTAATCGTGCCCCACCCTGCCTAGTTTCAGGGTATCATGATACACCTTGTAGGGTTACTGCTGAAAAGGGTCCCCCGTTACTAGGTTTTCTATCTCTAGCCAACATGCTAAGTTGGTTAAGTGTTTCTAACCTAACCCCCACCAGTCCGTTTAGTTTAGCATGTTCCATTTTGATTAAGTCTTTAGTTCACTTAATCCTAACAATCCTGACTCAGCCTTAATTGTCTTATTAAGGCCCTGACCTCTCACATTAGACAGGTATTGTTGTGGCTGCCTGTTGCCGGTTGGTTCCGGGCAGTCTTACGCCACAACTCAGTCTAACCTCGGGTCCTTATTGGGCTCCATGTTTAACCTCCCACATTGGATAGGTATTGTTGTGACTACTGGATAGCCGGGCGGTTCCGGGCAGGTTTACATCACAACTCAATCCAACCTCGGGTTAAACACATCGTATTTTCTATATTTACATATTTTGTCTTTCTTCTTTATTTATATGTAAATATTTGCGGCCCATTATTAAGTTAATGGTGTGAAGGTTACACCAATCATGGGCCCAACCCATACTTGAATTTGGGCCCTTCTATTTTATATTTCCATTTATTAGTAATTTTAACCCAACGTTATTTTCCCCCGTTTTACACGTCCGTTTATTGTATATATATGTTGGGCTTAGCCTTTTAAAGCCCAACTTAGCCATGTGAAAAGGGGAGGCTTAAAGCGTGATTACATACACAAAAAGGGGAAGGTGAGCGCATGAACTTGCAATATGACGTTTGGAAATACAAAATAGAAACTGGTGTACTTGCATAGTGGTAACATATACTTTGGTCATAAAGCATAGGTGACATGAATCAAAGCATGTAGACTTGTAGTTGAGATAAGAATCTAAATTGGGTATCATTATTGACACATAGTCATAACTACAACATGAACAAATATTTTTATTTAGGCATAATGTCAAACATAAGCAAATCATGTCCATAAGACTACCACATGTTTACAAAGGTGTCTACTTTTGTGACTAATACAAAAGTATAGTTAAATTTGTTCACATAACCATGGCATAAATATTTCTAACATGAAATCATGATTTTTACTTTAGTCATGCAAACTTGCAAAAGGGATTTTTGAATCTAACCTAGCCATGTACCACATATGTCATCATAAAATTCTTGTTAACAATATGGATTTCAATTTATGCAAAATATCAATCATAGCCTAGTCATATCCATAAGTTTGCAAATAGGTTTTCTAGTACAAAAGCATGGCTTAATACATGATGCCCAATTTTCAACATAATTTCATATGGATTATGATAACCCAAACTTATTCCAATTACTTCACAAAAATGATGTTTGTATAAAAATACACATTATGATGGCATAGTAGCAAAGCCCCAAACTTGCATGAATTTCAATCAACTACATACATGTAGCTTCAACATGGATTACATAATTTGCGAAATATTCCAAACGTATACTTGCATAGAACTACCGCATGTAGTTCTTTATAATGAATAACATAATTCAAGAATATCCAAACGTATACAATATTTCAAATCGATAAGAATCATAGTAACGCACAAATTATGAATTATTTATCACCACAACCAAGTATACAAATCAACACAGTTATTTGTTCATACCAAAATAATACTCTACTTACAATGGTGTGGTGAATTCTCAAATTTAGGGATTTGAAGATGCGGTTTGATTTGATTGAGTTGCTTTATGCCTTAGAATTTGCCTCCTAATCCTCTCTCCAATTTGGTGGCTACCCCTAGTCGTTCCTCAGCAACATGGCGGCTTTGTTCTTATTTTTGAATGAATAGATTAGGGTTAGTCTAGGGTTGTTTTTATAGAGGTAATGAACTGATTAGGACCGTTGATATTGCTCGGTTAGATCGTAGCCATTCATCCTAAGGAGAGACCAATTAGAGCTTGCCACCTAGCCCTAATGACAAAGCAGACCACAGAAAATCGACCAACATAGAATAGGCCAGCCAGGTTGGACTGGGTTCGACCTGGCTCTGGACCAGGTCGACATGCCTGTCGACAGCCCTGTCGACAGCCCTGTCGACCTGGTTAGGCCAGGTCGACAGCCCAGTCGACCTGGGTGCATTAGGCGGGTGTTTTTCCGCCCTGGCCCATTGGGCCCCATTTTGGAATTTTAAACTGTTTTATTCAGAAACTTCCGAAGGCCATATCTTCTTCATACGGACTCCGTTTTTCGAAAACTCGGACTCTATTTCGCGTATTTTTCCGAGACGAACGCAATGGCGTATCCCGTTTCCCTTAGTTCTTTGATTTCAAATTAATTATACTTTGGTTTGTTAATTTCACAGTTATAGAATTCGCGGGGTGTTACATCGATGAAGTCTATTGAGATGCTATCCCACTTCCACTGTGGGACCTCTAGAGGATGTAGCAGACCGCCAGGCTTTTTCTGTTCCGCCTTAACCTGTTGGCACACCATACACTTAGAAACAAATTCTGCCACGTCTTTCTTCATGCCGTTCCAAAAGAAAGTTCTTTTTATGTCCTTGTACATTTTATCTCCGCCCGGGTGTATCGTCATCTTGGAGTGGTGCGCTTCCTCGAGAACCTTCTTTACTAAATCCCTTGTCTGTGTGACGCATAGTTTTCCGTCTCGCCTTAGCCAACCCTTGTCGTCGATGGAGTATCTGTTGAGGTGACTTGAAGTCTCACCCCTAATTAGTCTATCAATCGTTTCCACAAGCTGAGGGTCTTCGCGTTGTGCTGTCCCTATTGAGTCCACTAAAGTCGGGCGTACTTCGAGAGATGCTAGCAAGCCTGGTACAAAATCGGAGGAGGGCCTAAAGTCAAAGCTGGCTATAAACTCTAGGCTTTGTCTTTCAACAAACAACGGGCTTAGGGTCAGTTTCTTTCGGCTCAACGCGTCTGCCACTACGTTGCCTTTGCCCGGAGTGTAGGAGATCTCGAAATCGTACGAGGCAAGAAACTCCATCCATCTCTGTTGCCTCAAGTTAAGGTCCTTCTGCGAGAAAAGATATTTCAACGATTAATGGTTAGTGTAAAGTTCGAACTTCTCACCTAGGAGATAGTGTCGCCAAGACTTGAGTGCAAAGACGATGGCGGCTAACTCAAGATCATGGGTCGGGTAGTTCTTTTCATGCACTTTCAATTGCCTCCCGCCATAAGCTACTACCCTTCCTTCTTGCATTAAGACGGCGCCTAGCCATGTCCCACATGCATCTGTATAAACGGTGAACATCTTACTTCCATCTGGCAACGTCAAAACTGGGGCTGTTGTAAGAGCCCTTTTCAGTCGCTGGAAAGCAAACTCGCAATCCAAGTCCCAATTGAACACTAGATTCTTCTTGGTCAACTTTGTGAGTGGAGCTGAGATTTTCACAAAATCCCTTATAAACTTTCGATAGAAACCTGCTAGTCCTAGAAAACTTCGGACCTCAGTTGCATTCCTTGGTGTCTTCCAATCCTGTACCGCTACTACCTTAGCAGGGTCCACAGCTAACCCTACTTTGGATACTATGTGCCCAAGGAACCTCACTTCTTCTCTCCAAAAGTGGCATTTGGAGAATTTGGCTTTTCGCTGATGGACTCGCAGAGTTTCCATGATTGCCCTTAAGTGCTGAGCATGTTCCTCTTCACTCTTTGAAAAGATAAGGATATCGTCTACGAAGACCACTACGAACTTATTGAGGAAATCTCTGAATACCCTACTCATTAGGTCCACGAAGTAAGCAGGTGCATTTGTCAAGCCGAAAGGCATGACAAGCCATTCAAAGAAGCCGTCTGGGGTTCTGAATGCCGTTTTATCGATGCTATCTTCAGCCACCCTTAGCTGATGAAAACCGGTCGCTAAATCGAGTTGGGAGAAAACAGACGCTCCTACAAGCTGGTCAAACAGATCGTCAATTCTGGGGAGAGGGTGCCTATTCTTTTTCGTTAGCTTGTTGAGCTCCCTATAGTCAACACATAGACGGAGTGAACCATCCGCCTTTGTAGCGAACACCACTGGAGCGCCCCATTCTGAAATGCTCCTTCTAATGAACCCGTTCTCTAGAAGCTCTTTAATCTGTTTACTGAGCTCTTTCCTTTCCCATGGAGCCATGTGTCTAACGGGCAACGCAACGAGCTTTGCATTATCTACAAGATATATGCGGAAGTCTATCTCCCGCTTCGGAGGCAAGCCCTTCACCTCTTCGAAGACATCCGGATATTCCCGGACCACTCTAACCGATTGCAAATTTTCAACGGAGGCATCTAGCGATTCAAGATAACTAAGCATAACCGCATACGAGGGATTACAAGAAATTTCCAAAGTGTTACCGAGCTGGGTCAGGAGCCTAACAACCCTTTTCTCACAATCAAGGATGGCCCCATTACTGGATAGCCAATCCATGCCCAAAATCAAACCATATCCCGAAAAGCCCAAAACAAAGGCACTACATTTAAATTCTACGCTTAGAATAGAAATTTTCAATCCCACACAGATCATAGACAAATGAGTTGGGCCCCCAATTGGGTTTGAAACAATTAAGGGGTCCTCTACCATACTAGTTTTTAGGTGCAGAGATTCTACTAAAGCAGACGAGATAAAGGAGTGTGATGCGTCGGAATCAAATAAAGTGCGAACAGGGTGATCATAAAGATAAACTACACTTTCTACAGAAGTATTTATACCTCGCTGTTGCAGAGGTGGCGCTTCTAGCACATGAACCTGCGCCCCCGAGGTGGATCCAGCCCTCTTCCCCTGTCCTCGTTTCTTTGGGCAGTCCTTAGCCATGTGGTCTGTCTCACCGCAAGAAAAGCACCCACCATTCATCTTGGCCTTCTTTTTCCGGCAATCTTTCACTAAGTGCCCCACTTTGCCACAGAAATTACACTTCCTCTTCTCTTTGTTGTCTTTCCCGCCCTTCTTAAAGTCTGTCTTCTTAGGCTGTAAACCCTCTTTCTTCCCTTGAGAGCTTTCTGCCTTTGTCTCCTTCTTGCCCTTATCCTCTTCGTTCAGCAATGCCATTTGTACCAACCTTTCATATGTAGCTCCCATGGGTATATGGGTCATGGCCAAACTGTGTAATGGCTCATTCAACCCTTTGACAAAACGGAGAGCCTTCTTGTGCGGGGTGTTGACTAGGTCCAGTCCGAACCTAGCCAGCTCATCGAACTGATTAACATACTCTTTAACTGTCTTGTTCCCTTGCTTAAGAAATAAGAATTTTTCCAACTGCAAACTCCTTTCCGCGTCTGAGAGAAATTTAGCCTCAAACCTTGCCCTAAAGTCCTCCCATGTTTCCACTGGTCTTTCTGCATTAGTGACTTCTCACCAGTAGGAAGCCTCGCCTTTAAGTAGCCATACTGCCAGTTGTACTTTCTGCCTATCTTCTACTTCAAAGATGACGAATAAGTCCTCGGTTTCTTTCAGCCAATTTCTAGCTGCCACGAAGGACTCAGTTCCATGAAAATCCTTTCCTCCCATAGCTTTAAAATCTTTACATATCTTAGCAAAAGTGTTTCCCCACGGAGGAGGTGGAGGAAGAGGTGCTGCTGCAGCTGGATGATTTCCTGCAGCTGGGGGAGGAGGAACGGTAGGGCCTGGCTGAGTGGCCCTTGCTTCTAAGAACTGTCTAAACCAACCAGGTATTGGTACACCCTCTGGCAAGTTAAGTTCTTCGGACATGCTAAAACAAAAAGGATAGATTCAAAACGAAGGATAAGAGATAGTACCTATGGCTTTGGGGGACTTTGCCTTTTTAAAATATAATATTTTATCTTTTAAAAATGCTTCTTTAAATTTTCTTTTGAAAATAAATTTTCAAAAACTTTTTATCTTATCTGGTAAACCTATGCTCTGATACCAAGTGAAACACCCCACCTCCGTTAGGGTCACTCTCAAGGGGAATGCCCTAGTTTTGGTGGAGATTTATAAGTATAAGTCACAGATATACAAGACAGATATAATAACACATATTTTTGAACAGCGGAAAACAACAACAACTTTTATTTCATTAAAATACGTGTTACATAAACCATTCCATAATTGTCTTACAATCCTTCCAAAAACATAACACCTTCATAACTGTCTTGATTACATTATTTAAAGAAGCATAAAGAAAACATAAACAACTGCAAAAGTCCCATAATTGCTGTCCAAAGCCATAGTCCAAAACGGAAAAGATTCAAGCAATACATTCTTTCTCTTCAAGCTGGATGTGAAATCTGGTCAAGCTGCGGTGTTCCCTCCCTGTGGACCTGGGGGGGGAACGAAAGAAAAGAAGGCGAAAGAAAAGTAGAGTCAGACATAAAGCCTGAGTAAGTCTAGGACTATTCAGTCTATGAATAAAGAACTGGGTATGATAAGTATAAACTGGAAATGGGAAAGCACCATAAACTAAATTAAGTTGTCTAGGGTTGAATACACTATCGTACCCCATATTAATCTCTGTACCCATATAAACTAGTTCCCAACAGGCACCCCATAATCAAGGTGAAGTGATTCATTTCTGATGATCGGCTCCTACTCGCATAGTTACATGTGTCTTACGGCCCCCGATGTTGTAGTTACCTATGCTGGTCCCACCATGGGGTGTATCAAGTCCCATGGTGGCGGCCCGACACAATCCTAGAATGCACAGGTATGCTACTGGTGCCCAGTGCCTTATTTTTCTGCGCCGGAGTGTGTGCACGCCCGCACCCCGTTAGAACCTACACTGCTGCACCACCGCCGTCGATTTGACCTCTTACAGTCAGCCCAGTAATCGTGCCCCACCCTGCCTAGTTCAGGGTATCCTGATACACTTTGTAGGGTTACTGCTGAAAAGGGTCCCCCGCTACTAGGTTTTCTATTTCTAGCCAACATGCTAAGTTGGTTAAGTGTTTAATAAACCTAACCCCCAATCAGTCTGTTTAGTTTAGCATGTTCCATTTTGATTAAGTATTAATATAATTTACTTAATCCTATCAATCCTGACTCAGCCTTAATTGTCTTATTAAATCCTTGACCTCTCACATTAGACAGGTATTGTTGTGGCTGCCTGTTGCCTGTTGGGTACGGGCAGTCTTACGCCACAACTTAGTCTAACCTCGGGTCCTTATTGGGCTCCGTGTTTAACCACCAACATTGGATAGATATTGTTGTGACTACTGGACAGCCGGGCGGTTCCGGGCAGGTTTACATCACAACTCAATCCAACCTCGGGTTAAACACATCGTATTTTCTACATTTACATATTTTGTCTCTTTTCTTTTTATATGTAAATATTTGCGGCCCATTATTCAAATTCATCTTTATTGATTAAAATTTATTCATGCCACTTAATTGTTTTTCAAGGTTGTTGGCATGCGTCAAACATGCCAACACATATGTTCTATATTTTAGCCCAAACGTCATTACCCCCGTTTTACACGTTCGCTCCAATGTAAGGTGTGTTGGGTTTAATACTTAAACCCAATTTAGCCAAATGAAAAGGGGAGGCTTATAACATGGTGTTTATAAGGTAACATGAAAAAGGGGAGTGTGAACGCATGAACTTGCAACGAACGATTCAATTAACATAAAGTAGGCACATGTGAACTTGCAATTGTAACATCATATAATCATGGCATAACATGAATCATTTTATTCATATGGCATAAACAATACTTAAACATGAATCATTCTATTCACATAATTATGGCATAAACAATACTTAAACATGAATCATTCTATTCACATAATCATGGCATAAATAATACTTAAACATGAATCATTCTATTCATGTAATCATGGCATAAATAATACATGAATCATTGTAAACTTGCAATTGTAACATCATATAATCATGGCATAACATGAATCATTTTATTCATATAATCATGGCATAAATAATACATGAATCATTGTAAACTTGCGATTGGGATGTAAATCTAACTTAATTGTGTCACATATATCACCATATGGTTTTGATAACAACTTAGGCCTAAAACATAATTCAACTAGGCATAATACCAAACATAGTTTGGTCATGTTCATAAAGGTGCTTACTTTTGTTTCTAACACAAAAGTATGGTTCGCCAATTTCAACATAGATTCATATAAATCATAGTACTTAGTCGATTCAATTACACAATAAAAGTTATCATAAAAGTATGTACATCATATTAGCATAATAATGAATCATATACTTGCATGAATCCCAATTAAAATTCCACAACATGTGGTTGTCAACATAAATCATATACTTGTATGAATCCAATCGTACACCATAGCATTGCCAAATCGTTTAGAATCAAAATAACATACAAATATAGATTATTATCGCCACAATTCCATTTCGTTGTTAACTTCCAACGCAAATCACGTACTTGCAAATATCCAATCGTATACCATAATATTCCCAAATCGTTTAGAATCAAAATAACATACAAATATATATTATTATCGCCACAATTCCATTTCGCATCTTACACAAATCAAACGCAATTAATTATTCATATCGGAATAGCACTCTACTTACAACGTATGATGAATCTTCAATTCAGGAATCTGAGTTCTGAATTTGGAGATGCTATCCTTTGTTGTAGGCATTGTTTTGGATATGTTATCTGAAAACCACTCCGTATAGGCATAAGCGTGCGATTAGATATGCTGAAGACAATTGAAGATGAAGTTAAATACAAGGGTCGTCCCGCTCCAGAATGATGTGTTCTGTTTGTCCAGTCCCAGGACAACTTGTATGGACGAGTGTCTGACAGAGTATTTCCAACGGTCACGCCGTTGATTTGTACGGATATACCAAGTTGGTGGGGAGAAGGTAACTTCTCTTTATTCTACACCCAGTGTGCATTTGTGTAATCAATGTGTGATTACGGATTTGACGATGTGACGTTCAAAGTGAATGGTGATAAGATGTTCTGAAGATAGACGTAGCCTCTAGCCTCACAACCAAGAAGTGACAGAAGTTGGGCTAGGCAGCATGGCTAGTTGGGTCATCCCCAAGCAGGGTGTATTGTCACCGATCTAGAGAAAATTCATATTTATACTTCTTTTCGATTCTGTATCTTCGGATGACGGTTGGATGGCCTACAACCGTGGTGGCAATATATTCGCGACACTCAAGCTAAATGAGTGAGCGGTCATGTGTGGCCGGGTTGCAAGACGTTCTTGTTGAACCCTGAGTGTATCCCCTCTAGAGTACACTATTCAGAAGGTGCTCCCATACCTTGTCTGTTGAAATTCATTCTCCAATAAGCGCCCTGCGGTTTATGATTTTATAACATATATATGTGGAACGTGAGATGCAAGCGTTCTGCTACTTGGATATTTATGTGCTTAGACATTATTATAATATCACTGGTTTTGATATCAGAGTAATTTGGGGTTATAGTAAGGTAAAAGCCGTCCATGTTTATGTGTGGGCTGGTCTTACTATTATCCTTTTGTTTCAAAAGGATTTTCTTCAAAGTAAAACCATATGGTTAGAATTTACTCACACCAGTCCCATGACTGACCCAGAGTTTATTTTGTTTGTTTTCCCTAAACTCTTGGGTGCCCAAATTTGTACGGGCAGTCAAGTGTTTCAGGCTTTGCAGATTCACTTGGAGGAGCTCAAAAGCAGGAAGCTTCACCATTAGTTATGTAGAGATATTTCCGCTGTGATATGATGTATTGTACTCTGATAATGGTATGTATATACAATACAGTTTTGTATTCAAAGTTATGTTATATAATACATCTTATTTTGTTCCGCTGCGAGTTTCGTGTTACTCTGATTCTGTTCAGTTGTGATCTTCTTCTTCTTCTTCTATTCTATTAGTTCTATCTTTTCTTTCTCACCCTCTAAATTCTTCTATTAATGTTCCGGTATTTTCGATGCTCGAGAAATTGACAGTGTATTTATGTTGATTTTCTGGGTCGAAAATCCGCGCCATTACAGATGGTATCAGAGCTGAAGGTTAAGTGATTACCTTGGCTCTGTGGCGTAACTCAATAGAGATGGAGTTAGTTGTACTCTAGATTGAGTTTGAGTGTATATAGATGAGCGCGTATTTGTGAATTAATATAAAAACTGTTTTATATTGTGTTGACTGGTCAGTCGAGTGGTTTATGAATTCTGGTCGAAATAGTAATACAAACTGGATCGATAGGTGTTTCTAAACTCTTGAACAGAGTAATTCGACATGATATTGTTTTGAAAGCGGGGTAAATAAAATAATTTTACCCAAAGTATATTTTGATATAAAAAGAAGTGTATATCTTGATATTAATATAATATATTGGATATGTGATCATTATTATGATCGAACAGGATTATAATTAAGTTGGTTATATAAACTACCAATCGAAATATTATATAAGTATGATATGCAAAATCAGATGAGCTGAATCTGAATTAAAAACCAGAATTGAAATAAAACTCTAGAAACTTGGAAAAGAATTGAAATTGAATTTGGATAAAATATAAGGGAATTTTAAAATCCTGGGAGATTTGAAAATTTGTTTTCCAAGTGCTGTGAATGATATTTTGAAGTAATATTCAAAATGAAAATGTTTGAAAAATGAGTTTTGAAAAATGATAATAGTATTGAACTCACTTCGATTACTGGAAAATAAATTCCGATGATGAAGCGCGCCATTATCGGTGTTCATTTTCGAGTTGCTAAGTGACGGATTACTACCAAAGATTTTGTTTTGTATTGTTTGAGAAACAAGTTGTCAGAAATTCAAATGTTTTGAATTATATATGATTTCAAACTGATTTGAAATAAATCCCAGGAATTTGAATTCTGAAATAAAAATTTAACTTATGGAGTTAAAATGGTAAAAGGGGAATTTAAACAAAGATAACAAAACTGGACTGAATTTGGAAAGATCCAGAATGAAAATTATAAAAGAAAAATATTGGAGATTCAAGTTATTAAAAATGAATTGATTCTTGGAGAATAAGAATCGAATTTTGAATTAGCGATGGAGATAACTGATTTGAGAAATAAATCAGTAAATGGAATGTCAGAATAAAACTTAACAAGGTTAAGAACTGAGAGTGGAATTGGAGTTGAAATAGAAATTTGGCTTAGTAAAAGCGAAAGACTGGTTTGAGAACGGATTGATGGGAGATCAACCAAGGATGCTTGGATATGCTGGTTTGATAGCAGATGGCAGAGATAGAGTTGAATGCCCAACAGAGAAGGTACACGTTTATATACGAGTATGAGATTTTTTATGAGTCAGTTTGGGCAAGCCGTTTGGCTGTTTGATTTTCTTTTGGATTGGAGAAGGCCCGGAGTGGCAAGTTGTTGTAGTACCGAGTGAGCCGTGCAGAGGAGATGCTGGCGAGATTCTCTGAAAATTTAAGTGTTAGGAAATTTTCAGAAATTTTGAAAATATTCGAAATAATAAGGAATTAATATTTTAATTGGAAATAATCAGTTCAGTGGAAACTGGAATTATGAAGTAAACAAAAAAGATTTTTAACCATGTTATAACAGAGATTGTAGCATTTTCCCTATCTTAGCAATTTCGAGGATGAAATTATTTTAAGGGGGAAGGTCTGTAACGTCCCGCATTTTTGTCGGTTTGTATTTGAATATTTAAATCAGTTTAAATATTGAATTTGTAATATAAGTGGATTTATATATTAATTAAAATGAAGTTGAACGTATAAAGATATATATTAATTATAATCGAGCCCATAACGACGCTGCAGTTCGTAATTTAACGTTCTGAACTTCAACTGAGTGTACCGGACTCTTTTTGAATCGGATTTCTTCGAAACAAGGAACGTTGGAATCTGTTGAACCGTATCTTTCTAACAGAAGTGAAAAACCAAGATTTCGTGTTACAGACTGCAAGATATGTCCAAATCAAATATTCAAAAAGTCGCTATGAAATCGTATATCGACCGTAACGGTTATTTGAATATAACTTGATATCGGTTGCAAATCGGGACAAGGTTCTTTTGAGGCGCAGCGATAATATAATTTTTAGAATTTTACTGTAATTTTTAATTAATTAAATATGCAACTTTTTATTTGGGGTATTGTGCACCCTGTATCGGTATTTCGGGATTTCAAAATATGAGTTAATCTACCGGTTTTATTATATTTTTGGGATCGTGACACATCATTGAGCACGACTGTACTCTCACTTCTGTCCGTACGTAAGTGTAATTTTAGGAATTGAGGTAAATCAATCTTTAAACAATTAAAGAGATGAATTGGGAACTTCCCCAAACATGTAAACAAAATTCACTCACTGTATGTAACATTTGAAACAATAGATTAACAAAGTAGGTGGTATGTCCGTGGGAGAAACAAACATTGTCAAACACTTTTTCATGCATGCTAAAAGACAACCATCCATCCTTATTAAATGCGTGACATGCTTTCATTTAATGAAGCCCATCCTCTTCTATTATATCTCACCATACCCTACACGTCGAAACTCTAAGCTATCCTATATATAGGAATACTATATCACTTAACTTAATCGCAAAGGAATTAAAGACCATGCCCTAATACGCCTACCCTAAACTAAAGCATGAATGGTCATTTTCAATGCACGGGTACCCAAGAGTATGGTTTAGAACATGGCTATTAATAGCCATCTATACTGTTATTCCTTGGCCTTCAAGGTATCGAGATACTATAAATACACGTCACTCTGTTACTTTCTCCCAAAACCAAAATCTCCTTCCTGAAGCTGCACTCTCTCCTTCTCTTTCTTTTCAAGAATGAGATCTAAGTTTTAAAAACAAAAACAAACGCAGAAAATACTTGAGGGAGGGTTCGAAGCACTGTAATGTTGAGGGTGCATCTGGTACAAAGCAGTCTTGGCTTGGAGGACGTGAACAAGAACAGATCTGAAACCGCGAGAGGAGGAGATGATGGCTATAGTCTCTCAGAGAAGGAGAATGAAGGGAGTAACGTTCGAAAGCATGAAGGGGAGAGACTGCTACTGGTTGTAGCAGGTTGAGGCGCGGCATATGATGGACGATCTGTGTGTTGATGAGCTTCAACGCAAGTAAATGAAGGAGTGTAGCATGAGTTAGTGGGTGGGTTCGTATACATGAAATGGTGGGTGCGTGCTGGGCATTTGAAGAGGAGAGAAGGATAAGCTAATGAAGAAGTGATGAGATGCAAGAAATAAAACATGAAGGGAGAGGGAGCTGTGTGAGTTCGGTTGCTGTTGGTAGTGCATATGCTGGAAGGAAAGTGGTGGGGAATATGTGTATGGTACACGTTGCGTTTGAGTGTGTATGCAGTATATATGGGAGGAACTGGTGGTATTGTGGAGGAGAGAGGATCTTTAACGTGAGGGATGGCGTACAAAAGAAGAGGAGAACAAGGTGCGCATGGGTATTTCATGGCATGTTTGAAGTGTGCAGAAGGATCTCTGAGAATCCGTTTGCATGGGCGTGGAAAGCAGATCTTATGCTTTGTGGAGGGGTTAAGTGGTTAACCAATGGAGTTGGCGCAAATTATTGTGAACGAATGGGGCAAAGTTTGAACAGGAAGCGAGTGGGTGACACTAATTTGGGCCAACGTTAAAAAGGGGCACACGGTGTAGTTTGTTCAGGAAAATGGATGTGATTATGGTGAAGAAAACTAGCGGAGAAGGAATGTACAAAGGAAGCAAAGTTTTGGTATGACGTGTTAGCAGGAGGCGGGTTTTCAGTTCATGAAGAAGATGGGGACATGTGAGCATACAAAGTATTACAGCATACAAAGAAGAAAACAAAATCAAAAGGAAACGTTGAAGCAAAGCGGAAGCTCACAACTGTTTTGCCGTGAGTTTCATGATGCGAAGGCCAGAGGGTGCATTCATGTAGGAAAAGCGGCGACATGGGGTTATGGTTTCAGTAGCTCGTGTGTTAGTATAAGGAAGAAGATACCGTTACATTTTGGACGCGGGTTGATGTATGTGTGATGGGCCCAGCAGTTGAGATAAAGCCCATTAAATAAAAAAAGAAAAAAAGAAATGAAGAACGCTGAGAATAGAATTGAGGAGATGGGGTAACTGTTCACTTTCGATAGTGATTTGTACAGGCCGAAGAGAAGGAAGGTTTTCCAGAATTCAGTGAAACCAAAACCGTTGGATCCGCAACCGCGAAGCTAACACGTACGAGCTGGAACAAAATGAAGCAGAGATGTTGGAATCTCGTAGAAAAAGCAAACGCTTGGTTGATTTTAAAACGAAACAATAGTAGAATCGTCAACTGCAAATCAAGGTGAGTAAATTCACTCACTCTGATCTATTTTAATTATATTTTAATGTTGTTTCAATGCTGTGTGATGGTCGATTAGGTAGATTACAGTTAGTTTGGTTGAATATTCTATATCGTTACATTTGTACACATCACCGGTTAGACACTGATTCCATTGATCAGAATACCTCTAGTATAGAGTTAGTGTAGATTGTGTTGACTGACATCTGTGGATGCGGAAACCGGTTGGAGGAATCCGACCGGATTCCTCAATATTTATATGTACTGTTTGTTTTGTATGCACTGTTTGAACCCGAATTTACATTTTAAAACCCCGTGTGAGTTATTGATGTTGAACGGAAATTCAACATCTGTTTCGATAAATCAATAAACGATATCAATTCAGAAAGTGATACCAGTTGATTGTAAAATCCTCGTTTTGTTAAGGAGTTGAATTACCGTCAGGTAAATGAACGGAGTTAATTATAAAAATTATATTTTTATAATTAAAAAGAAGATTTAAATTTATAATAGAAGTTCTATTATAAATCAGTATTTTAGAGTTCGTGTTATAAAGTAAATACAGACGATTGTTCGACATTTAAATAAGTTATTAAGATATAATTATCCTACGAGTGGATAACTTGGAAGATTAGTTTAAAGCAAAAAGTTAGGAAATATTATTAGATTAAGTATATTAATCTAATGTTTAAAAGAAATTAAAATCAGTTAATGAGTTTACTGATGGAATGAAGTTGATTTTAATCAACTGTTTAATTGAAAAATGATTATTAGGTAAAATGGGTCCTTGTAAAGAAATTATAAATAAAACTGTGGATTGAAGTTGAAGCAAAGAGTTAATGTTTAAAATAAATAATTATAAACAACGAAGATCTCAAAGTATGAATATGATGTTATGAAACCATATTCCAAAATAAAACAAGGAAATACGATTTGATGAATATTATAAGTAATAAGGAATTAGAATACAGACTTATATCTGTTCTAAAGTAAGAACGTTGTCGGTCAAGGTCTGAGAGGTAAATAGAATACCCCAACTTGAACGGCTTCGCTATTATCGAGGAACAACATCAGTTTGTAATGGAAAGATATGTCAAGATTTTTGTAACGGAAAGAGATGTCAAGATTTTTGTAACAGAAAGAGATGTCGAGATTTTTGTAACGGAAAAAGACGTCAAGATTAGTTATAAAGTGGCATATAGCAGCGTATTACAAGTTTGAACTATAGCGATAAAATAAACGATGTTGATTAAGCATAAGCGTGACTGTATGTCAAGATTAGTTATAACAAAGAATATTACAGCGTATGACAAGTTGAACTATAGCAATAAAATAACGTTGTTGATAAGGTAAGTGTGACTGAAATGTTGGGATTAGTTATAAAGAGAATATTACAGCTATGACAAGTTTAGAACTATAGCGATAAATTAACGTTGTTAACCAAACTTAAGCGTGATTTTTATATATGGTAGCACTTCATAGGAAATGATGCAGTTTAGTTGAAATCCACTTATTCGAAAGTGATAAATAACGATGTCGTAAGGAGATATAAGAATCAGTTTTAGAAATAGAAATTGGGAGATCGTGTTAGAAAACGATGACAGCATTTCGATGTTCGAAATGTGGTTAGAATTAAACCATTAGGATTGGGAACTAGAATTCGACGATGTCGAATATATTAAAGTAATTCATTTTTAGGGATTATAATCTAATAGAATAATTAACATTTAGTTTAAACAAATAAATGTTGATAGGATAGGAGTCAGTATTTAGTTATAAACTTGACATCGATTGATAAGAAGTTGACTTAGAAACAGGGTGTATAAAGTGGAATAGGAATATAAAGGTATGAAAGAGATTTCGATAAACAAGATAAGGGGAATTATTACGTTAATAAAGAGTATATGATAAAGATGTTTAGATTTCTATAAGAAGGGATGGTATTCCCATTTCAAAGGGAATAATGTGTTTAAAAGGGAACGTTGGGCCGATTAAAAGGTTAAGATGAATTTGGAAATATTTTCCAATATAAATAGGGTAGATTATCCAAGTGTAGAAATAAAGAAAGAATGGAAATGTTCCGAACGTTAATTGACGTATATTTTCTGGAACATGAAAGAATAAGATTTTACAATAACTGGAAATGTTTTCCAAGAAGTGTAAAAAGGCTAAAATGGGATTTGAGAAATATCTGGTAAGATATGTGAATTCGAATAATAAAACGAATGTTAAATAAAACTGACCATGGTTGTGTGTGTTTAGTTGATCATTTAAATGGATGTTATTTTTACTTCGATAGTTAAATAACCGACTATTGAAGTGTCTGACCATTGTTGTCAATACGGGGAGACCGGTTGGATATGTTATCTGAAAACCACTCCGTATAGGCATAAGCGTGCGATTAGATATGCTGAAGACAATTGAAGATGAAGTTAAATACAAGGGTCGTCCCGCTCCAGAATGATGCGTTCTGTTTGTCCAGTCCCAGGACAACTTGTATGGACGAGTGTCTGACAGAGTATTTCCAACGGTCACGCCGTTGATTTGTACGGATATACCAAGTTGGTGGGGAGAAGGTAACTTCTCTTTATTCTACACCCAGTGTGCATTTGTGTAATCAATGTGTGATTACGGATTTGACGATGTGACGTTCAAAGTGAATGGTGATAAGATGTTCTGAAGATAGACGTAGCCTCTAGCCTCACAACCAAGAAGTGACAGAAGTTGGGCTAGGCAGCATGGCTAGTTGGGTCATCCCCAAGCAGGGTGTATTGTCACCGATCTAGAGAAAATTCATATTTATACTTCTTTTCGATTCTGTATCTTCGGATGACGGTTGGATGGCCTACAACCGTGGTGGCAATATATTCGCGACACTCAAGCTAAATGAGTGAGCGGTCATGTGTGGCCGGGTTGCAAGACGTTCTTGTTGAACCCTGAGTGTATCCCCTCTAGAGTACACTATTCAGAAGGTGCTCCCATACCTTGTCTGTTGAAATTCATTCTCCAATAAGCGCCCTGCGGTTTATGATTTTATAACATATATATGTGGAATGTGAGATGCAAGCGTTCTGCTACTTGGATATTTATGTGCTTAGACATTATTATAATATCACTGGTTTTGATATCAAAGTAATTTGGGGTTATAGTAAGGTAAAAGCCGTCCATGTTTATGTGTGGGCTGGTCTTACTATTATCCTTTTGTTTCAAAAGGATTTTCTTCAAAGTAAAACCATATGGTTAGAATTTACTCACACCAGTCCCATGACTGACCCAGAGTTTATTTTGTTTGTTTTCCCTAAACTCTTGGGTGCCCAAATTTGTACGGGCAGTCAAGTGTTTCAGGCTTTGCAGATTCACTTGGAGGAGCTCAAAAGCAGGAAGCTTCACCATTAGTTATGTAGAGATATTTCCGCTGTGATATGATGTATTGTACTCTGATAATGGTATGTATATACAATACAGTTTTGTATTCAAAGTTATGTTATATAATACATCTTGTAACAACCCAAGATTTTTAATAAAATTTAATTGAGATTTTTCTGTCTTATAATTTAGACTTCCTGATATATATAAAAAAAAAAAGAGTTATATAAACAAATTTATAGCGTCGTAATTGTATGTATTGGTAGTAAACACCTTGTTCATATAAATAATTTGTATTTGATTTATGGCATCTTGTTATTGTCTAAGCTATATCATATAGTAGCATTTATATAGAATATGGTTTGAATAAGAAATTTATCTTAAGTTATATTGACCATAATATTTTGCTAAACATATATTCGAAATTTTTATTTAAAATTTTATTGGTTAAGCTATATATATAGAGAATGGTATTGATTTACTGATGGAAATTTGGTGAATTATAACTTTTATAACATATAATGATTATATAGAAATTCTATTTGTTAAGCGCTGGATTTATATAAGGTTGAAATAATATACGCTTAAGTAAAGCTACATTTTGACGCCATATGATGATTTTTTTTATATTTCTTTCATTTGATAAGCAAAATTAAACTAAATAATATTTTTGTTAATTTTTGAAACAATATATATATATATTGTAAATGATTGGAACTTATAAGTGTAACATTTTGTGTATAAAATGTTTGAAATCTATATGTAAATGGTTAAATTGGTTACATATAAGTTGGTACAAGTCATAACCATAAATTAAAATTTACAAACAAATTGGTTACATATATATATTACATAAAAACCATTAAATTCCAAATTTTTATAAATAAATAAATTAGTTAAATTTTTGTTGAGCATACATTGGTGGGCATTTTAAATAAAACAAATAGATGCATTTTTGTCTCCATGCATGGAGGTGGGGTGCCAAGTGGCCTTGTTAGAGGAAAATTGGGGGAGAATTTAAATCAACTATGAAGGGATACGGCAGCCTTTTGGAGTGTGATAATGTCGTTCCTTGAAGAAAATGCGTTTTGGTCTGCAACACGTAAACTACACTGTTGTCTCCTATTTAAACATCCTCCCTTCCACCGTATTCATTATCTGACCATTTTCTTTCTCGTCCTCCGCTCTTTCCTTCTTTGCTCATCTTCACACCATCATTCCGTTCTTCTCCTCCTTCTTCTTTCAACTCCAGCGTCCACTTCCTCCTCTTCTATACCCGCCAGCACCTCTCCCTTTAAATAGCTCGACTCCTCGCCATTTCCTGTTGCCACTTCTTCGTCAACCCCTCACCATTCCGCACCACCACCAGCTGTCCTCATTCGCACCCTTCTTCTTTCACCTTAGCATCAGTCCTCCTCTCCACCTCAACTATAGCTCCCTTCCTCCACCTTGCAACGTCAGCCTCCTCCTCCTTATCTACCAGTCCGCCCATCTCCCTCCGTAGCCAGCCTCCAGTCCGCACACCTCCACCTGCTTCTAACTCCGACGCACGCATTGCCTCAACCCACGCACTAACTCCAACACATTCACCATTCTGGCCTTCAACTCCGCCCTCCGCTCAATCCGCCCACCGTTCCTCCGCTCAGCACCAAGCAGCTCCGCCAGTCCTTGACTAGAAAACCCTCAGCCCCTCTCCTATAAATCCGTTCAGACCTCCCAGGACCCCATCGGCCACCATTCCTTTTTCCATTCTCCTCAGTTCACCTCCTCCATCATCCGCATCCGCGGCAGCTTCTCTTTTGTTGTGCGTGTCTTTCCTTTTTGCTTGCAAGAACTGACGGGGTTTTTTTTTTTAAAAAAAAAAAGAAGAGAAAAAAAAAGAAATATATTGCAAGGCAGTCCAGTTCACTCAAACGCTTTCCACCTAGCCGTGACAACCTAGATTTATTTTGTTGAGAAGATAATGTAGTAATATTTATGTTTAAGTACATACGTAAATTTTATATGCATGGTTAATAAAGAGGAGTTGCATGCGTTGCAGCATACTCTTGATCCGCTTAGGGTTGGGTTCACGGTTTATACGAGTTGATATTGCACGCGGAAAGCTAGTGTGGTCCGTCACTGGTACAAAGCTATGAGAACAAAAAGGAAAGCGACGAAGGTGAGAACATTTAAAAATTTAATTTTTATGATTTCATGACATGCTGCGTATACTGATATTTGAAATCGGCTACGTAGTTAGTTGTTTGCAAGCGAAATGATAGCGTAAATTTGTAGATAATATGGTCATGATTGAAAAAATTCCATGTCAAAGTGCGTTAGTGACTTAACGTGTATTTATGAATTTTGTCGTTGTATGCGTTGAACGGATGACATGTAGTGAAATTACTTTGAGCATTATGGAACATAACACCGACGTGAAATTCATTTATTGTTTGTTTAGTGATTGTGCTCCAAATAAATGATACTTATCCGTTATGTGATGAATTGATTTTGAGTAAATTGGACTGCATGGAATGCACATGCCATAGTTGTGAATTTTTACGGAAAATCAATTTAACGTTCCTTCTTGTGGGAAAAATGGTTTAAAAGATTTGAGTTCATTTTTGTAATTTTTAATGAATCACTTAGTTAAGTGTTACATGGATCGAGTTAAATATGTCACGTAGTGACAGTTTGTTATATTGTTTAAACCATTAAATCGTTGAATCGATTATAACTTGAACCGTTGAATCGAACCAACGACGGGAACATTGGATTTTAATAATAATAGCTTCTGAGTAGAAAAAGAATTCTTAAATTCTACCATACGATATTCAAGTTATGTAAGGATCGCCATACGCGAAATTTCTATGACTATAAAGGAAAGTCAGGAAAACGGGTTTATAAAATCAAATATATATATATATATATATATATATAATATTCGATAACATAAATCTTATTTTATTACTTTAAATTGATTCGTTTTGAAATTTTTGAATTCCAAGATCTCTTTTAAGTCTATTTGATTTAAAAGGGCTAGGGACGCATCAAATGTTATGACCTCATTTTTATGTATAATGTGATTTAAGTGATAAGGCATGAACTAGAAGTTCAAACAAATAAAAGTTGTGAAATAGCTTGGAGGGTCAAGTGATTTTATATATATATGGAATTCTTACTTATCTTAAGATATTGGCTATGTGAACTCAAAAGAAATGGTTGTATGAATTGATATCTAATATAAGTCGACTAAACTCTATTGAAATTTCATATTTAACTATCAAATTTGGTTGGGGTATCGCAAATGGAATCTTAATCCAAATTAAGACTCGATAAGTAAAGAGTACGAACAGTACATTTTGAAATCTCAAAATCAAGGGATTATGCTTTAAAGAAGGATTAAGAGGGGTAACGGAATTTACAAATCCGAAATAGATATAACCTTGACTTGTAAATAAATCGATAACGATTGGGAAGAGACTTGAGTTGAAATTTCTGCGTGATTCATTATTACTGTTTAAACACGCTTATTACTTGGGAAGACCGGGATCGAACATATAGGTTCGAAAAACCATTCTAAGTAATAATACGACGTTGTTCGTAACGGGGTCAACGACGAGTGAAGACCGATGATCCCGAATTTGCTTGGATTGATGGTCGCCGATGTCTCGTTTGGGCCGATCACTCAATACGAGTCTATTAGTGGCATAAGGTCTGAGTGCATTTGGAAATCTTCGGGTTAATGCCCATTCAGACCCAGAATGGACTTGATGGATGGTGTGTCTGACGTTGAAATTTGACTGCATAACACTGATTTCTGTTAATGTATATCATGTTGTGGCAATATATTATCCTTGTCTCTAAGTTATATAAACTTAGAGGGTATACATTGATTTGGAATCAGTGAGATGTCGTGAATGGTCAATGTGGCATACCCAAGTGATGACGCGAGTTAGTGATGATCAAAGAAGGGCTTATCGGAGCATCGCTTTGTGTATAACGTGACATCGACAAACCTCGCACCCCGGATTGATGAGAAACTGGCGGTTAGGTTGTATACTTATATATGAATTGATGATGGAGCTGTGCAGCAGTGGGAAACCACTTACGAACCTGGGGAAGTTGGGTATGTCCGGGGGGCCGCGTCTGGTCGAAAACCGTTGATCTGCCCTGACGATGTGTAGTCGGTGTCCGCGTATGGTCGAAAAAGCCGTTGAGACACTTCGTTTCGTATCCCTGATTGATCTTTCGTGCCAGGAATCATCAAGTTGGAAACCCAAATTTCCAATACGAGCCATACGATTTTGATTGTATATATATATATGGCAACATATATTATGGGGTATTATGCTGCCTAGGATTAATACATTTATTTGCGAAATGTTTTTCCACACTTTATATATTATGGTATATAAGAGGATTTTACGTACGAAAGCATATTTGGTTGTCATAAAATAAAACTCGCCCATCTGGTGTGCGCTTGCATTGTGTGATGTGGGACGAGCTTATGACAGCTTCATTTTTCTCAAAGACATTGCGAATTGATATGCACGGGAAGTTACTTGGAGTACACCCGTCCGCATTAGCGGCGTGGTCCGGTAAATTTCCCAACTTTAAATAAATCCTGTAACCAAATGTTTTATGTTCTCACACCAGTCCCCCGACTGACCTGGAG
This sequence comes from Allium sativum, assembly GCA_030737875.1. Classification (NCBI taxonomy): domain Eukaryota; kingdom Viridiplantae; phylum Streptophyta; class Magnoliopsida; order Asparagales; family Amaryllidaceae; genus Allium; species Allium sativum. Next base: position 503,141,253 of record CM060920.1, read on the forward strand.
TTTATTGTTCCTTCCTAAACTCTGGGTGCCCAATAATTTTATATGGGCAGTTAGAGTTTAGTTTGCAGTTTTGATCGTTAGAGCTGGACTTGGAGCGCTTTCTGAGATTTGAATTCAAGCTAGGATTGGAGCTTCCGCCGTACTATGCGATTTTTCTTCCGCTGAGAGTATATTTACTTTTCTTCCGCTGTATAAGTTGTAACTCTGATATTCTGTGTAACTCTGATAATATTGTACTAAGCAATGTAAAGTTCTGTTAATTTGTTCAATATGTGTAAGTACCCATAACAATTCGTCTTTGTGAACGGTTTAAGTTGGTTTAATTACCGGCGAAAACTGAGCAAAAAGGCGGGTCGTTACACATCTTATTTTGTTCCGCTGCGAGTTTCGTGTTACTCTGATTCTGTTCAGTTGTGATCTTCTTCTTCTTCTTCTATTCTATTAGTTCTATCTTTTCTTTCTCACCCTCTAAATTCTTCTATTAATGTTCCGGTATTTTCGATGCTCGAGAAATTGACAGTGTATTTATGTTGATTTTCTGGGTCGAAAATCCGCGCCATTACACAAAGCCACCGCCGCCATTTTTTTCTAAAGCAAAGGAGATCGGGTCAAAGAAAAAAGGGGCAAGGGAAAATAAAAGAGGCCGGCCAAGTTTTTAACAAAAGGGGATAACCCTTGTTTTAAATCCTAGGGTTTTTCTATTATTATTTTTTGTTTAATTAGTGTTGTAAAAACAAACGAACAGTTTCTAGATATGTAAAATCTAGGGTGACGAATTACGGGATTTGTAATTCGGGAAAATCTGGTTTCAGGGATAGAAACTAGTGCAAGGTTTTGAGCGTAGGGTTAAGATCAGTTGGGAGCGAGTGTCACGAGTTTATAGGGGATTCTAAGTGTAGAGATTGTTTTAAGTCCTAGTAGAAACCTTGGGGAATGCAGCAGTAGGCAGGGTTTTGCCGAAGCTGGGTATATCTGTGTGTTATTTATTTTCCACATTTATTCTGATTATTATATGTGCTGTTATTATTTAATTACTCTGTGAAAATCTGCGATAAACCCTATTAACCCCCTCCCCTCTAGGGTTAATTTAGATCCTACAATACCATTAACAAATAAAACGCTATATGAACTTCTTTATAATAAAAAACCAAAGGTATCTTATTTTTCAATTTTTGGGTGTAAATGTTTTATTTTAAATATAAAACGAAATCCAGATAAATCTGATCCTAAATCTGTTAAAGGAACCTTTATTAGATATTCAAATAGAAGTAAAGCGTACAGAGTTTTCAATTTAAAAACCAATACTTTTAAAGAAACTCTAAATGTCATATCTTATCTGACTTATGATTATCCGATGAACTCTAAGAATTCCCTTGGTATTGAAATCAAAATCATATTCAAGATGAATGTGATAATGATTTAAATGGAATAAATAATGAACTTAATCAACCTAATAAAAGAATAAGACTTTTAAGAGATCATTCTGTAGAGAATATACTAGGAGATATTGAATTTGTAGTTAGAACCAGAAACCAATTAAATAACTCGAGTAATATAGTATTTATATCAACTATTGAACCTAAAAATCCAAAGTAAGCATCGTTTGATGATTCATGGATACTTTCTATGTAAGAGAAATTCAATCAGTTCATCAGAAATGATGTATGCTAACTTGTTCTTAGACCAGAAAATAAAACTATAATAGGAACTAAGTGGGTTTTAAAAAATAAAATGAACGAACTTGCTGAGGTCATTAGAAATAAAGCACGATTAGTTGCTCAAGGATATTGTCAAGAAAAATGAATAGATTACGATGAAACCTCCCCCCCCCCCCTCCCCCCGTTGCAAGATTAGAAGCTATTAGAATTTTACTTGCTTTCACAAATCATAATAATTTCAAATGGATGTAAAAAGTGCTTTTCTACATGGATTTGCTAAAGAAGATGTTTATGTAGAACAACCCCCATTATTCGAGGATAAAAAAATTACAAACTACGTTTATAAGTTAAAGAAAGCCTTATACGGGTTAAAACAAGCCTCTAGAGACTGGTATAATAGATTAAGAACTTATTTATTACAATCAAAATTTGAAATTGGTAAAGTAGATAATACACTATTTATTAAAAGAAATGAAAATGATATTCAATTAGTACAAATCTGTGTAGACGTTGGATCAATAAGTAATAAAATGAATCAAGAATTCTGATAAAAGAATTTGAAATGAGTCATATGGGAAAACTAACTTTCTTTTTAGGATTACAAGGTAGACAATTAGAAAATGAAATATTTATTAATCAAGAAAAACATGCTAGGGATTTAATTAATAAAGTTAACATGGTCAGTGCTAAAGGAAAACCCACACCTATGGCAACCAACGAAGCCTTAAGTAAAGACGACTATTCGAAAGATGTAGATCAGAAATTATATAGAGGTATGCTAGGTTCTTTATTATATATAACTGCAAGTAGACCAGATATAATGCATAGCGTTTGCCTCTGCTCTAGATATCACTCATAACCTAAGGAAACTCACTTAAAAGTCATAAAACATATTCTACGATATATTAAACATACATTAGACTTTGGTTTATTTTATTCTAAAAATGATTCGTTTGCTTTAATTTTGTATTGCAATGCTGACTATGCTGGTTGTAAATCAGACCGAAAAAGTACGGGTGGAACTTGTCACTTTTTCGGTCATTCCCTGGTTTCTTGGTCTAGTAAAAAGCAAAATACCAGTTTCTTCTCAACAACCAAATCAGAATATATATCTGCTGCTTTGGCTGGTTCTCAAATAATATATATGCAACAAACTCTAAGAGATTTTGATCCAAATATAACTAAATCACCAATTTATTGCGATAACACGAGTGTTATAAATCTACCTAAAAATCCTACACATCATGCTAGAACATAACATATTAATGTGAGACATCATTATTTTAGATATAATGTAAATAAGGAAAATATTTCACTAGAATTTATTAAAATAGAAAATCGAATTGCAGATATATTAACTAAACCATTAAACGAAGTAACGTTTACTAAATTAAGAAGAGAACTAGGCATTTGTTCATTATCCAAAGTGTAATAATTAAAATATTAGTATAAATATGTAATAAAATATAAGAAAGATTAAAAATTTCAAATATATATATATGTCGAGCATACACAAAGTCATATATCGACATGTAACTGAAAAATTTTAAAATTTTATTTCCCTCCAAAGTTATTCATCCATCCTATTTAAACTCTCTACTTAGAAAATCCTTCTCTTCTTCCACATTTTCTCGGTAATAAAAATTCTAAAATAACAAAACTATGGCTTCCCCTTAAAATAATAACCAAAATAACTTTTTTTCGTTTCCTTCGCTTACTCCTGGTCTATTTAAACGATCTATGCACGTAAGGATTATCAAATTAAAAGAATCTATAAAAGATACCTTGCAATTTCTCGTTGAAATTCAACTTCTACAACTCCGGATGACAAACGAACAAGAAAAGTAAGGGAAGATTGTTAGGTATCTACAGAAATACATAATGAATAACCAAAACAATCTGATTGTTATTGATGATGATTCCTTCAATAATCAAGTTCACAATACAATGGAAGAAGATGAAGAAGAAGAAAAGGTTGAAGAAGAAGAGGAAATATAAGAAGAAAAATCAAGGAATGGACGAAGACGATCAAGTGATTTGCGTCGACGAAGTTTGTTTTGATAAGGAAGGGAATGTGATTGAACAAAATGGAGAATTCTGCCTCCATTACCCAAATTGTGCAATTCACAGTCCTCAATTTTCGAAAACAATAATTAGTTTGGTTTCGCATACTCGTGTAATCGCTATTGTACATAACTATTCCTGTAAATATTTGTTACATATTCTCATACGTTTCTAAAAAAACAATTAGTATATTTGTAAACAACATATCATAATAATAAAAGTTTTTATTTATATGTTTGTATTATACTCTTTAAAGTAGTTTTCTAATGTATATACTTAAGGATAGTATCAGATTTGTGCACTTTGTTTGGATTAGGACAATTTTAAGTTTATTAGTCCTTGTTTTATATTTTAGATGTATGTCTTAGTTTTAGGGGGAGTATTATAGTTTGCTTAGGATTATATAGTTTTTTGTTGATGATAAAGGGGGAGAATTATAAAATAGGGCTTAGATTAAGGAGTTGTTAGTAATTTATTAGGAGTTAATAGAGTGAAGGGGGAGTAACCGGAGAATCAAGATATCAGATATGAATATTATATAAACCGAAGTTGTCATCATACAAAAAGGGAGATTGTTAAGTACTAAGATGTTGATAATGATGGTTTTGATGACAACAACCTTGTTTCAATTATTATTGTTATAAAATATATACTAACACTGTTATCTAGAATATATATATATATATATATATATATATATATATATATCCAGGAAATCTATGCAGGTATTGATTGTTGAAGACTATAAAATTCAAATAATGAAGATGTCAAAGTAGAAGAGTTCAAGATACAAGACTCATGAATATCAAGATCAAGAGTTCGAAAGTTCAAAAAAAAAAGTAATAGTGTAGTGTCTAGATATATTGTTAAAACTTTGGTTAGCACTGAATTCTGTTTTCAATTTTTTTCACTATTTTCAAATGATTTCAAAGATTATCATCTTGTTTTAAATCTATTTTCAAGCTGATTTTCAAAATTACTTCCTTATTTTAAATTTATACCTCTATATTCTTAACTATACTTTAACTCTTGAAATTTATTTTAACTTCTGTTTTAAAATTATACTCAATATATTTTAACTCCTACTTCAAATAGTTTTTACTTATAAATCTAATACTAGTTTTATTATTGTTACTTATAATTTAAATTTCCTTAATTATATTAAGTTTTAAATATATTCATAGTTTTTTATATATGATTTTATATTTAGTTGCTAATAATTTTTTATTATCTTAATATATGTTTTAAATATATTTCTACTTGGAATATTCTACTTTAAAATAAAGGAATATAGTTTGTTTTAACTCAGGAATCACCATAATTTATTTAAACATTATTTACATTGATTTAAAAATAAATTTTTGAAAATACACTAGTATATGTCTATATATACAAAGTGGAATGTCGACATATGTACCGTTGACTTATTTTTAAAATTTTGAAAACTTGTGTCTTTTGAATTCAAATCTTTTCAGAAAGGTTGTGCCTGTTGGAAAACCGTATAAAGGCTTCAAAATTCGAATTTTTAAATAACTTATCATCTCTTCTTTTTTTCCTTTCTTCTCCGGCCATTAATCTTCTTATTATTAATGTTCAAATCTATCTTATACTCTGCCGAATTTCAAGGAAATTATACAAACTTCCTTTCTTTCAATTCTACATCAAACACTCTCTCAAATTCAAGTTCTACTCAAGAGTTGTAGGATGTTTGTAATCAAAGATTGCAAGATCAAGTCCTATCGAGTCAAAACTCCAAAACTGATATTGAGAAAAGGTGTGATCATCGCTCGTAAATCGATAGGGTGTGATTGTAGTGCGAAAATCGATTAGCTGATCTTGTAGCCTCGGAAATCAAGAGAGCACCCTATGCTCGGAAGCAAGTGGTGGTGGACCTCGTGGCCACTGAAATCATGGATTGTAATTTGGAATTATACGCAATCTAGCATTATGTGGAACTAGATGTAAGGTAACTCCGAACCAGTATAAAATCTCGATGTGTACTTTCCTTTTACTGCTTTTTATTTTCTGCAACTGTGTTTGATTCTGTGATTGTTGATATCTATGATTTGCATAACATTCTATTTAATCCAAAAAGATTTAAAGAAATTAATAAAATTCATATAACACTATTAACCCTCCTCTAGTGTTTAGATTTCCTTAAGATCCTTAATCCGCATCCCCAACAAGTTTGAGTGCTGTGAAAATGGTTATTCACTTTTGTATAAGAGCTTTTTATGCAGTAAGTGGAAGAATATGTTGGTTGTTGCTCATATTCTCAGCCTTGTGTGCAATATGCTTTAGTTCTTGTTTGTATAAAGGTTGGTAGTTTTCTTCTTGTGTTACTTTCTATAATATTTAAAGAAATCTTTCAACCGAACCATTATTTTTGGCATCCCCTTTTTCATTCTAGTCTTTCTCATTGCGCGTGGCTTCACTACTTGGCTTGCTTCAAGTTCATCCTAGCTTGATAAAGATTACAATTTATAAAAAAATCCTTCATAGTTTTTTTCTAATTTAAGGAATATAATAAGCTGAATATCCTTCCTCAACAACTTGGAAGAAGAGTAGTTTACTTAGTTATGTTTGTTGGCTTGAATATTTGGGATTGAAAGCAATAGAGGCTTCACTAACATAGCCAAAACTCAACTACCATACATATATGCTTTTGTGCTACTACTAAACATAATTCAACAAATATATTTTCCACAGTTTGTTTGTAACTTCAAAAATATCTTCATCCGTTAGCAAAATGCATCATCGATTTATACCTCTACCACAACTATCAATTAAATTTTACTATCAGTTAGTTATCGACACTACCGGCAAAGCTAAACGCTTGAAATAAAAGTATTGTGACTAACAATTTTTTTACACTTACAACATGCATTTGTCCATCCATCTTTTTATTAAATGAAATGTAAATATATCTATCTATTAGATGTGCTATATGTGAATCCGATTATGTAGTAATGTACTTGATTCTTTTCCTTCGTGCACAAGGATAAAACGTCTCAAAGTTTAAGTTATGCTTCAAAATATAGGTTAAATATAATCTCGGGAGATCTATTAATCAATTTTTGGGGCGATGATGTGTATGAATATCTTTGTAATCAAATAATTTTAGTAACAAAAAACCTTCTCATAAATAATATAGTAGACTATTTGAATTCGATTGATGATTCAAATTAAGGATGAGGAGGTTGTCGTACTTCTAACTTCAAGGATCTAATACGTTGATTCTTTTAGATAATAGTTCAATATAACAAGTACAAGCAGGTTGTAAACTATTGACTTCTGAATTCAATGAAGCCTTAGAATAGTATAACTGAATTCCAATTTTGTATGGCTTCGATCCAATTAAGAAGCACCTTTTTTATTTATATTCTGATGATGCAGTGTTGAGATGAGAGCGAAGAAGCATAAGAGAGATTTGACAGCATTGTATTCAGTAGGAACAAAGCATTTTGTAACACTTTCTAGCACCATGAAATTCTAGAGAGGAAAAAGTGATATTAGATGGAATTTAGGAGTTGTTATTTATATGTGCAAGAAGAGGTGTCCATTTATAATTTGTAAAATCGTGTTTCTTCCTAAACTATGCTTCTGTTCGTTTGAACTTTCAAATGTACAGTTGTGTTTAGCCCTTGATTGCAACAGCTAAATCTCTTGCCACTCCCATTCAATTTATAGGTCTGCTAACGAGTCCGAAGACGGTCCATTTTAAGTGGAATAACATCATCCAAAAAAAGTATTCGCTCCCAAACTAGGTCTGGTCATGTTCAGCTAGTCGGATAGGGAAGCCAATGCGTACATGTGGTGGCCATATTAGGCCTCTAACCGTACGATAGAGCAAATATTTGGAATTTCAAGGGGTTCAAACTTCACTTATAGGACCTACATCTAAACAAATATAGTTCTTTATATTCCAAGATGTTGTACTAAAATTTTCTTCATCTTCTTCAAAATAAACCCCAATACTCAAAATTATTTTGAAACTTTAAAATATTTTCCCTTCAATTTGAAAATATGTAAAATAAATAAAATGTGGTTGTATCAATTAAGTGACTACCAACGTACCCAAGTGGGATCAAGCAAAGGTACTTCCAAGATCTAGTATTTTATCATTATGGAAATCAATATATAAATGATAGGTATTTTTTGGATTAATTTGAACTTTCACTTAGTATAAACAATTCAACGTTCTATTGAAGTCTATGGTGAACATATCTTGAACCAAATATCCCTTTTGATAGTGACAGAATAGTCATACATAAATATTTTCATATACAAAGTATTCCTTATGCTTAACATTTTAGTGGTTATGTGCTTAAATCCTAGGTTTACAATTCCACTTCAGAAAGCAATCTTACTTTCATTTGAAACGCCTAGTCTTATAGTTAAATGTCTTAAGGTGTTTCTGAGAGACACCATGTAATTTGGACTAAACTTATCAAGGATCTTTATACAACCTCTTTCATGCAAAATCCAATACTAATGATGGGCAATTTTAGTTTTAGTATTCCTAATCATTCTCTTAAATTGTTGGTACCCATTGAACTTTGTCTACCATATTAAGACATAAGTTGGGTCTCTATGAAGGATGCTCAACCTTCATTAACAGACCTTAACCTCATTTTTTATTTATTTTATAGGAACTGTAACAACCACGGGATATGAACCTCTGGCATTTCGTAAAACAACACGACCCACTAACCACTGTGCTAAAATATCTTTGTGTTAGGTTTCCAAAAGTGGTGTTACAGACTACCCCCTTAAAGAGCCCAACGTCCTCGTTGGTTCATATCACTCACCATCTAAGCATTGTACATGTAATCCAAAGCAATACCACACCTGACTATCATCCATAGTATTACACGCGCAATTCCGGCTGGGTATAGCCTTTGATACCAAACGTGACAACCGCGGGATTCGAACCCTTGGCCTGTTGGAAAGCAACACTACGTACTAGCCACCGTGTTAAAAGATATTTGTGTTAGCTTTTCGAAAGCTATGTTACAAGAATCATAGACCTCGGAAGACTTTTAATAAATGGGTCAGTCAAGTTTTTCTTCATTTCTATGTAATCGACATTGATTACTCCTCCTTTGGGTAACCATCTTATCATCTAATGTCTAAGACCTACATGTCTAGACTTTCCGTTCATGTTTTATTAAAACCATTTTACATTGTAGCATGATTATCATAGTTAGCCCAAGACCTAAAGTTTACAAACTTTCTTTTATCATCATAATTAGAAATGTGAATTTCACATTCATTAGTACTTAAATTATGAATGAATGCAAGTGTTATTAAATAATGGATCGAAGATATGGAAGCAGCATGAGCGTACATTTCAAAATAGTCAACTTTATATCTTTGCTTATAACCCTTTACTACTATTTTGGCTTTAGATTTGTCGATGGATACGTCGGTATTCAACATCTTCTTAAATATCCATTTATGGTATTATGAAATAAATTGGTCAAAATCCAAGTTTGGTTTACCAAAATTGAATTTATTTTATCATTGGTAGCTTCTTGTCGGAAAATAATATCTTTGAAAATAAATTAGTCAAAATCTAAGTTAGGTTTATGAATAAATTAACCTTATTGTTTACATAATAGTGTAAAATCTATGAAAAATATTCACCGTCATGATCAACATGTAATACTTTTTATTTAAGTCCTGATAGCATTTCAACCTCAACCTTGTGAATTTTAAATTTACCAATGACTTCATTTTTGATTTCATTAGACAAACATAAGAACATTTGGAATGACCTTTTAAATCACCGAGATCGTTATATATAATATCAAATAAGTTGTTTTTCGTTTTAAAGATTTGAATGATTTTCTACGTATCTATACTTAAACAAAAAATTTATATCTAGAGATGAATTCAAAATTGCAATCAGAAATTAATTCTAACTTATATTTTTAAATGAACCGTAGTAAACATGTTTTAATCTAGCATTCCATAAATCTATCGAATCAATGATATAATTAAAAAATTTCTTTATTAATTTCGACTTAATAATGTTGTTACTAGAATATCCTTACCCAATGAAATTTTTGTTCCTAGACAACACTAATTTATCATTTTCGTATACCATATTCAATCCTTCTTTGTTAAGACAGTATCCCATGACCAATTTTTTTGCAACTGTATGACACATGAGAAACATTAACTAAAGCGATAGTCTTTCTAGAAGTGAATTGGAATTCCACAGTGTCTTTGCCAATCACTTTGTTGATGCTCCAACAACTTGATTTTCATCCCCCCTAATAACTTGGTAGTTCATATAGAGACTACGATCCTTGCATATATGAATGGTTACTCATATACAAAGCCATCAATTGTTTTGTATGCCCCTCAACGTAGTTAGCTTTATGCACTACTGCCACCAATGTGTCTTTGACCATATTAACCTTCATTTGTTTCTTTCATTAACGACAGTCACGAGTGTAATAGCCGAGCTTGTTACAAAAATAACAAGTGTCTTTCTTCTTATCTTTCTTAAAATGACTTGTCTTTCGTAAACTATGTCTCATTCTTAGGCTTTAAAAATTTGTCAATTTAATATTATTTATCTTAGAATGAAACTCGGTTAGCGGATTATCCTTTAGTTCTCATTCGCAAGAGTGCTCTTCTATGCGAGGCTGGCGTAGTAAACTTTCCAAATCATAACCCATCTCTGTATGTTCTAATTTTTTCTTGTAGTCATTCCAAGAGTGAGACGGTCTAGAAATAACAACCCCAACCACAAAAGATTCAGTTCAAGCTTAACATCTCTAAGTTGATTTAATATATATAGTTTCACTAATTTATCCAACAATGAACTTATTAAAATCCATTTTAAAATTCATAAAATTACATATGAGAAAAAATTCTTCTAGATATTTGATATTTACTCTCCACTGCAGTCCATAGTGCATTGGTCGTTTCTAGACTTCTATGTGCATTGTACACAAAAGTAGATAATGCATTGAGTATGTGTGTCCTCTACACATAAAATCGTCTTCTTTGTGCTTTGTATATGCTTTCAACTCATCTGCAATTTCTTCGGATATAGCCTCCGATTCATCTTCAAGGATGTAGAGTAGTTTGGCAATGACTAAAAAGAACTTCATAGTTTCTTGCCAACATATGGAATTTTCATCATCAAATTGCCTCAAATGAGTTAAGTGTCGATTCATGATTTGCAGAGCATTGATGCTAATCATTTTACAGTTGAAGATATCGTCTAAAAAATTGTTGGAATTCCATCGATTATTCGAGTATAAGAATAAGGAGATTGTCATACTTCCGACTTAAAGGATTTATTGCGTAGACATTCTTAAATAATAGTTCAACCCAACAAATACAAACAAACTGCAAAACTATTGATTTTATGATTCAATTAAACCTCAAAACAACGAACCTAAATTCAAAGTTTATACAACTTCGTTCCGATCAAGAAATAGTCTTTTTGTTTGTCTTTCATAATGCAACGTAGAGAAGAGAGCGAAGAAGACAGAGCCAAACATTACTATTTTCACCAGAAAAAAGGCATTTTTTAACACTTTCTACCATCACCAAAATTCTAAAGAATAAAAGGTTATATTTAACAGAAGAAAATTAAAAGTCTAAAAGATTCAATTTTCTCTTGACAAACCCATATCCAAACAAATATAATTCCTTATATTGTAAGACAAGGGACCATACTTTCCCCCTTTAAAACAAACCCTTGTATCGGAAACTATTTACATCCCGCAACTAAGGAATCAAAATATTTATAAAAAAAAACATATGCAAGAAGATATAGTTTGACATTCCAAGATAGAAAGTATCAGAAACGTGCAAATGTATTGAATCTATATATGTGTAAGGTTTGTTCTAATTAATCTTGTCTAAATGCCAAAGCCAGTCAACAAAAGTGAAGAAAAATAAAAGCTGTCATAACTTATACAGCAAACGAAAGAGAAAACCAACTACTCCTAGCAGCTTACAAAACTCGAAAAAACTGTAACTATCATTTATCTGGGATAGAAGCTACTGTTTTAAAGCTCGGATTGGCCCTTTTTTGAACTTTTACCCTTAGCTTTCTTGCTAAATTTCTTGCCTCTCCACCAACTTTTTATCTGTTTAGATACAGTGGTAACGTGATGTCTTACAACTTCTTTTGCATCTCGTACTCCTTTCAAAATCTTTTGTTTTAAATCCTTCTTGGGCGATTCCTTCTCTCTTAATATGTTCCCCTGAAACATATAAAATTACATACAATGTCAAATTTACAACTCGAAAAACTCGTTACAGTTGACCCTGCCAGATAACTTTTTTGCTGAGTTATCCTAACAATCTGATTGATATTTCCATTGAAGATTAACTTTTGACGGGACTGAATTGCTCTTAGTCACACCAAATTGATGTAAACAAAATTAATATGTCTTTCAGCGAAACATTTCATATGTATTGTTCAATATATGTAAATAAACATTTTCATACCAATTTTCCTGGGAATTTGTCTTCATCTCCATCGTCATCTTCGTCGTCATCGTCAGCCTCTTCACCAATGCCAAATTTGTTGTTCATTAATTCATCTCTTGAATACATCTTCATGTTGGGTGCTCCAGGCATACCCTATCATCACCAGAAGTTAATGGCATTTATATTATAGACATCGAATTTTGGTTCAAAGTTCAACTGAATGTTCTATGTGGGTTACCTCCATGGATCTTAAAATCTTGTCCATTTCTGCATCTTTAGATGGCTTTGCGGCAAAAGGCTCTCCTGGCTTCCTATCCTGCAAAACATTAATAATTTAAACTTACTGCTGAATGAATATTTCAGTTTAATGTATTTGCTCGAATAAATAATGCCATGATTTAGACCCAAACACATCTATGAACATGACTTCTAAAATAAAAAAATAAAAAAGAAAGAAGAAAAGGGGGATAAAAAATTCAGGATGTTTCAAACCAGGAATAGTGCAGTAGATTACACTGCAGCTTTAATCAATGCTTCAAACGATTACTAATTTTGACAATGTTACACGATTATGTATTCATGCAAGCATAGTCAACGTCAATTAATAAATTGATTGAGTAACAACAGAAAAAATGTTTAAGCATCTAAGCTCAATAATACGGAAGATGAAAAGATACAGATGAACATAATAAAAAATTGATTGATTAACAAAAAAAAATGTTTAAATGTCTAAGTTCAATAGCACAAAAGATGGAATGATAAAGCTGAACATAATAAACCATTTTTATTAACATAACTTGAATAATATGAAGATAAACTAGTATGAAAAATAGGTAAACCTTATAAAGCATGTGATAATATATATGTGGATGAACAATCTACAAGCACCTGTTTGCTAGCATGAAAAATAGGTAAAGTTTATAAAGCATGTGATAGGTAAGGGTAGCTATTTGTCCACAGAAATTCGTAGCAAACAAAAATATGTACATGAGTGGGGCTCACAAGTTTGTCACCATGTAAAGGGATGTTCATAAAGGGGAGAAATTGATAACTAATTAGTAGTGGTTGTGGCCGTGGTCGTCGTAGTTGTGGTGATCATGGCCATGATCACGGCGGTTGTAGTTGTGGCAATCGTATAGTGGTGGCAGCAGCAGTAGCAGTGCTACCAGCAGTAGTGGTGGCCGTGGTAGCGGTACTAATATTTATTAATAGTTGAAAAAGAAAAAAAAAACTTTTGGTCCAACCGCCAAAGTTCCAAAAATATAATTATACACAAACAAAAAGGTCAGGGGGTTCCAAAAAGAGCAATTGTTAACATCTGCTTGTAAACAGAAATTTGATATGTAAAAAAGAACAAGTTAGGAACTTCATTCCACGAAAAAAAAAAAAAATCTCGTAACATTAATAATAGAGAATGGTTATAGCAACACAAAATTTGACATAATAGGTATCGACCACTGGATCCTTTTGTTTTTATATGGAAGGTAAGAAATCAAGGGAAGATTCAATGGTTAATATCTCTAGTGTCACATTTTCTAAACTTGTGTTCGAATAAAATTCTTCATAGTAATAGAAGTAAAATAGATCGCAATCACGGGGGCAACAACAATAATAATAAGAGTAAGAGACAGCGAGTAGGAGACAGCTGGAGGAGGATACAGGGGTCCAGACAACAATAGGACAAAGACATTATCAATGGTAGATACAACAATAAGCATTAAAACATGATTGTACAAAATTTAATGAACTTATGTAACCCACTTAACATTTGAATTCTTTAATAAACACCGCCCTCAATGTATGCAATTAACTTACCTTAGGGACAGGCGGTGTCTTAACAGAGCATGCATTAGAAAGGTCCTTGCACAGGTATTTCTTTAAGGTATCAACAGAAGGTCGGTTTGTGTATATATATTCAGCAACATCTGTATCTGAATATCCCATGATCTGCAAGTAAGAGAAAACATATTATTATTTTCCAGCCATAGGAATAGAGAAAAAACTGTCTTCTTTAATTACTGATTATTTGAAACTGCTAGTTAAAATTTAATTCAATGGGTAGCTGAACTTAAACTTGAAATAAAGATGGTTGTGTTGAAAAGGTTCAGGTTTTTTGCTTTTTAAATTTAAATTAGGAACATTAATATCCACTTTTGAAATAAATTCCGCTTCAATACTGCATTTTGAAAACAATCACACGTTTGATCAGACCACATTTGTAGTGAATGACCATTAGTCCCTAAACAAGCTTTAGCACATATAACAATATACGATCTGATGTGGAATCAAAGCATGAGTTATGCACAGTCTATTCTCCTAAGTGGTTAACCATGAATACATCTCAAAAATCTAACCTCCTGGCAAGCACGTTCGATGGTTTTGCACTCTGAGTTGCATAGCCCCTCTGTACCTTGATCAACAAGCTGTGAATACAAAATAAGTATATAATATCTGAATCTGGTAGGAAGATGCATTCATTATTAAAACCTTTATATAAATAAATAAATAATCATAACAAAGAGTGTACACAGATTTAACTAGGGAAACTTCCATGTACAACTATTGCAATTAGTTTATCATGTGTTTATATGCTTGTTCTGACAAACAGATAACAGCCAGGTATGGTTGAATACATATTTTAAGATTCAAAATACTACCTGTAACCTATGACTATACTGATGGTTTCCATTTTAGATACTTTTCCTTTCCACTCATTTGGATCGACTAATATAAGTTGCTTTTCAACTTTTTGAGAGTCAAAATGAACTAGTTTTTGGTTTGGAAAAGTCAAAAGGTAACTTATTCTAATCGATCCAAATGATCCCTTAATTTCCTCAACATTGTCTGCAAGGCTAGAGTAATTACTCCGACTGGTACACAAATTTCTCGCTTAACATTGTTCGCATGGGTATAAAGGTATAATCCATTTTAGACACTTTCTTTTAAAATTCTGCATTTCCTTCTGGCTTTTAGACTTTAACATTATAGTACTGCTTACTTTATAAAGAACAAGGATCAACTGCCCCCTTTATTTAGCATCGTTTGTAGCTCCATGATATCAGCTAAAAGTTTATAATTAATTATTTGATCAATGTGACATGAGAGAGAAATAACAAATAATTAGAAACATGTAATTGACATCGAATGCTACAAAATGGTGCTAAATAAAAAGGGCTATTGATCCTAGCTCTTTTATAGATTATTAGAGTTCAAAAAAAAAATGATATTTACATTAAGGTTAGCTTATTCTATATAACAATATGATTAGTATAATTTCTCCAGTAAACGATACATGCAAAACTAATGATTGGACAAACATCATTGTCCAAGTGATTAAGGCACTTTGACATGGTATAAGATGTCACAGGTTCTAACCTTGCATTGAACAATCATCATAAGAGGCAAATATAACGGATACACTAATAAGATTGATGAAGTCACGATTAATGCGAAAATAGCTAATTGGAAAGCTAGTCATATTTTTAATCCTCCAAGTTACCAACAAATGAACCATACTATTTGATCCCTGCTTCATTAAATTTAAATAAAATGCATCGCGAAACGATTTTACCATGAATTAGTCAATTGATTTTTAGAACTTATTACCACTTAGGAGAGGTGGCAGAATGGTTGATAGCTCCGGTCTTGAAAACCAGTATAATTTTGACACTGTCGAGGGTTTGAATCCCCCCCTTTCTTTTTCTTTATTGTGAACTTAAATTTTTTATTTATTCGTTTGGATTGACTTGTTATTTTTCATAAAATAAAGAAGCATGGCTCAGCTATTCTACCTAGCCGAGCCAAAACAGAAAATAAACAATAAATGTAAAGAAAAGAAATCTCAACTAAGTAGGATAATAAAAGGAACAAGTTCAAAATCACGATCGATTCCTTTTCCAAATTCTACTGCATATGCACGGACCCTTCCCGCATGCCATAAATGACCCACAAATAGAAAAAAATCTAGAACAAAATGAGAGGTAGCTAACTATTTCTAGGAGAAAGCATCAATCTCGATGGTTATGCCACCTACAGAATTTAAAGAATCAATTGAGTAACATAAGACTTTGCACGATTCGAAACTCACTTGTCATGTAGTATCTTAAATTTAAATTTAGTAAAAACTCTCTTGCAAAATCATCGTTTGGTAGTAGAGTGGTGGAGCAATACTTACTCGAACTCACATGAACATTTTAAATTGCGCTTTTGTGGCACATTATTTTTTGATTGATGTTATATTTGTGAACTGTTTTTATGTTTTAGGATCGGTCTATTTGACATCTCCTAATCCAACTTTTATGTGCTCTTTGCTTCAGTTTTGCATTTATGCTACATTCACTGCACTTCATTACGTTGTTTTTGTATTATGTGTTTTTATGTTTTGGTCTATCAGACATCTCCTAATCCAACTTTTATGTGCTCTTTGCTTCAGTTTTGCATTTATGCTACATTCACTGCACTTCACTACATTGTTTTTCATTACTTGCGGTATTGCATTAGCATTTTGCAATTTATATGTGCAGTTTTTGCCCTATCTGCAAATTTTGAAGAAGCAAATTTTCCATTTGTATGTTGAGGATTACACGTTGCATCATCTAGTAGCTACTGTAGCTTTTGCATTTTACATACAATGCATGACACAAAATGCAAAGGCTAGCAGATAATACAACAACGAATTCAACATCATATTAATCTTAAACACCAACATTAACTTCATCTGTAACCATAGTTCTCACGATCTATATGAATCACAAACCATCGTTCGTTTCATAACTATTATCAAATTACTGCAAACTCTTTCTGTTACCTTCCTTTACATCCCCCTAGTGCTAATTGTCCTGGCAAAATAAGCGGATAGCACAATCCTAGGGCAAACCTGACGATAATCCCCAGTTGCATCTTTGCATTAAACGCACTCTTCACAGAGTCCACTTTGTTAAAATTCATCATTTTAGTCACCACATTTTAAGTATTCAAAACTCTTCTCCGTTACACAATCCAATCCCAAAATGCAAAGATGAGTAGAACCACACTTTATGTAAATATTCAACAATAACTTTATTTGTAACTGCAGTTCCCATGTATAGATAAAATTTTGAACTTTCTATCATAATCATATTTCAAAGTAATCATGCAGTCCAACCATAACAAGCTGTTATGTAACGACGGTCGGAACAAAGCCCCCCGTCCTCATAGGGCATACGCATATGAGTTGGCACACGCATCCTTGTAACAAAAGGAATCTCTGATGTTACATGTCTACCAACTCATATTTATACTCCACTCCTTTAATTTATTCCGTGATGTAAGACTATTTATTCAAACCGTCATTCCTACCTTAACAACATGCGAGACAATCCAAACACTCTCCCCTTGACTCGCATCCTACGAGTATCTTTGATAGCACTGTTTTGTCTGCATGGCTCAGTCCCTAACTTCGGCTCTGATACCACTCTTATGTAACAACGGTCGGAACAAAGTCCCCCTTCCTTTCACATAGGGCGCATACATATAAGTTGACACACACATCTTTGTAACAAAAGAATCTCTGTTGTTATGTGTTTACCAACTCATATTTATACTCCACTCCTTGAATTTATTCCGTGACGTGAGACTATTAATTCAAACCGTCATTCCTACTTTAACAACATATGAGGCAATTCTAACACAAGCAACTACTGCAATTTTGATACATAGCTCAAAAGTGTACAAATCACATCATCATACAGACGGATTATATATTATCAACATGTAATTTGCAAGATACCATTTTCTATGTAGCACAACTACAGGTACATGTACATCAATATGGTATGATGTGAGATTAGTTAAAAACTCAAAAAACTTAAGCAGGGATATGTATACATTAACATAGGACTACAGGAGGTATTATTTAACAATACATGAATTGTTAAGTTCAACTTATGCAAGTTATTATCATTTTTTTGTTCTTTTTTTATTGTTATGTAGTTTTGTTTTGTCTAGCTCATACTAATGTTTCCCAATACCAAAAATGTCGTTCAGACAAGTTGAATAGCAATACATTTTCACAGACAAATATTAGGAAATAATACAACATCAAGCAACTAAGCCCTATGCTTACATTAGGAATATGTATACATCAACATAAGAAGTATTATTTAATAGATAGATGAATTTGCTAAGAGTTCAACATGCTTTAGTGTAAGCATAGGACTTAGTTGCTTGATGTTGTATTATTTCATGATATTTATGTATGAATTTGTATTGCTTTTTAGCACGTCTGAACAACATTTTTGCTACTTGGAAGCACTATCATGTGTTAAACAAAACCAAACTTTACAAAAAAAAAAAAAAAAGGATAATGCGTTGCATATGTTAAGACACTCTCTTTAAACTAGTAGTCTAGGCCTTTGATGTATTCCTAAATGCACAGAAAATGATAGAAAAATAAACTTAAATCTGGTATTTAAGTATTTAAAAAAAATGATTATTCATCTTCTAATCCCCTATTCATTGATTATTGTGTTTATCCTGCACAACTATAGAAAAAAATCTTTTTAGATTTCATATGATTCCAATTAATTAATTTCAAGACAAAAGCGCCATAATATTTGTATCTAAATGTTTCACTGCAAGTACCATCCGTATACTAAATGTGTGAAAAATAAGCTAATACCATGACTCGAGGTTTCAACTACAATCCTAAATTTTTAGCTAACTCAAATCAAAAGAAGGTCATAGTATGATATTGCCTTTACCAACATGAAATTGAGGGAACTCGATATTTGATGCATTAGAAGACGAAAAGTGATAGAGAAACAGAAATCTTTGAGAAAGTGGAAGAAAAATAGTTGGCGACATTTAGTTTCTACTATGGTTAGATGAAAGAAGGAAAAAGAAAAAAGGAAGAGGAAAAGAAAATTGAAGAAAAGAAGAAGAAAATAAAAGTAACAATAGCTAGTCCATTATGGTAGCACATGGCCCGTTGTGTTTTTATTTCTTTATTTTTATTTTCTGAGAAGAAGAAAAAAAGTTAGCTCATGGCACACTGACACCCTGATTTGAACAAATTATATTTTAATTAGATTATACATGATACGAGTAAAACTATATAATCAAAAATTATCAAATAATAATTGGTGTACTATTAATAGAAGATTGTTAAAGGAAAAGTTAAAATGATTAAAATAAAAACGGGTTAAGGTGAACTATTAGACAGTGGAAATTTGATCAAAACAATGGGACGTATAATCGGTAAAAAATCAGATGCAGATCTATTTTAACATAAATAAAAAACATCATGATCTCGAAAATATATTTGTTCATTTGTCCTCTGCCTTTCTCCTCTTTCGTTACCCTCCTTTCATTCCACCTCTCCTCAGACCAAATTTCTATCAAAATACTATCACTAATCTATTTTTCTTTCGTTCTTCCTTTTTTAGAACAAGAGTGATACTCGTTTCGAGAAAAGCACTTTAAATCCTAGTCTGTATTAAATCAATGTGCATGTAATCTTGTATATCTGGAATCAATGTGCATGTAATCTTGTATATCTGGAGATTGAATTTTCATATACCATCTTCAGCTTTTAATAAAATAAATTAATTAGAAATTAGAGACTTTGATTGAAAAGACAAAGAAAAGAGTTTTAGCGGAATGAAGGTAATAATATGTGAAACACAATGAGATAAAAGACAAATATGGAAAGAGAAAACGAGTAATTATGTCTTAATTTTATACAGAGAAATCAAATATCCATTCGCCTCTTGACAAAATATAATAATTAATAATAACAACAACTAAACCATAAATCACAAACAAGTTGGGGTTGGCTAGACATGAAACCAAAAAAAACGTTAAAAGCTTCCGTAAAAATAAAATAAAGTTTTAATTAAAAAAAAAAACACTAAGGTTCTGGTATATGGATTGCTAACTTCCATGCACTCCTATCTGATACCAGCTCTTCAGATATACTCCAATTTTTCAAGTCTCTTTTTACTATCTCCTCTCATGTTATTTTAGGTCGACTCCTACCTCTCTTTGGGCCTTCGGCGCAGCCTATAATTCTAACGTGCACGGGTGCATCGTGCGGCCTATAATTAATGAATCTCAAATTTTGCATTCCCTTTATCAGCATTGCTTCTTCATTTTATAATTCCCTTCTAAAATTATCCCAAAAAAAATTATAATACTAAACAAGCACAGTTACAAACATTGACATTTGATTATTTAAAACATTTTTTTTTTTTTGAGGAATTGTTATTTATAACAATTATTGAATGGTTTTTTTATTATTTTTTGATTACTCGATGAGATTAAGAAACCAAACCAAAACTTCTAAAGCCAACAAAATAGATTCACAAAAATTAAAAATTGAAATTTGATATAATATCAAAGTCAATATGGAAATTAAATACCCAAATCCTATCATATAAAAATAATGATATGTATCAAAGCATACATGAGCAAACCTAACGTGCATCATATCAAATGGTGTACCTAGCAAGTACTTACGCAACTTAGGTTATTTCCTATCATCATATAATTTTTATCCTTCTAGCTTTATGAGGGGTCATGTTGTACCTCTTGATCTTCACTCATGCGTAGCAACTGGTGTGTGTAATGTTTATCCATGAGTGCTTTAAACTAGCAAAACCATTGACCAAAAACACCCATCTCAACCTTAATACTAGTTCAGATGCTCGGCGAGATGGGTGATCCCATCTTGATCAACTTCCCAAATGCCCATGATTGGATCATGAGGATCTCATATTTGATAAAGGTACAACTTCACTGAATTGGAAAACTATTCAAATACACCCTGGTCTTCAACTTGAATTAAATGTACTTGATTCTCTGTGAATGTCTATGAATACAACGCTTTGTTCAACTCCAAAAAGGAAAGAGCTGATAGGAAAAAAATAATCAAACTACAGATGCTATATATATGAACTGTAGATAAGCCAAGACTTCCCCATGCACTTTTTAGCTTGGCCTGCAAATTTTTGGAGTCAAATTATTGCCTTCACTCTAGGGCTGTCAATGGATACTTTCGGATGCGGATAGTGTCATATCCGCATCCGCATCCGAAACAATTTTCGGATATCGGATATCCGCATCCGCGGATACAGACGGATATCGGATAATTATCCGCTCCGCCAACGGTCGATAAATCAATGAACATAAATGAATTTTTTTAGCTTAGTATTAATCTTTTTCAACCCAATTGATTATTAAAGTGCTATAAATAAATAAATATGATGATAATATATAATTTTGAGTAATATGCATGCATTTAGTAGACTTTCAATTTAGCAAAATAATAAATTAGTATACCTAATTATGTTAAAATATACATAATTTGAGCTATAATCGTGAGAAAAAACGGACGGATAATTTTCGGATGCGGATATGTCTATATCCGTATCCGCATCCGCTTTTCCGGATATCGGATATTTATCCGCTTTTCGGATGCGGATGCGGACGGATTTCGGATTTTTTGGTTATCCACTGACAGCCCTACTTCACTCGGCTACCTCTCCTATCAAACGTCTCAAAATCAAGAAAACGATGGCTCTTTGACTAAAACCTCATAGAAACTGCTTCACCCTCTTATCCCCCTATTGATCTAACCTTCTTACCAAATTTTAATGTCAACAAATTAAGGTTGACTACGGGAATTCTACAGCAAATGGATGCCATGTATGCGATCTAAGCAAATAGGCACTATCTTCCTAAGAGCAGAATTCTACTGACAAACATATTCTTCCTATGGGTGCATTTGAGCTGCAATTTCATATAGTTGTGTTTTCTTCCTTTTGTCCCTTCTACTCCATCAAATTGCTACAACCATCTCTTACTTGATTTCAATCATTTGCCAAGCCAGTTACTTGGCTGCAGGTTTCAATGCATCCTGACTTATACTCCAAAAAAGCATGGATTGGACTTTTAGTGCTGACTTGGTAAGAGTAAACAGGTTCATTTTACTGTAATGCTAAGGCTAGATAAGCAAAGACGCAATCTTTTTATTGAAATGTTTATTAGCGTTCAATGCACCAACTGAAGGACCACAAAAGGTAAATTATTTACATTATAATCCAGACCAAACGTGGCATGGAGAATATCTACTTGCAGAGCAAGCAAATGATGCATACGGATATGGAAAGCCTACACAAAAGTCGGTGTTTTGATTTGCATATATTTTATTTTTTTTCACCTTAGTGAAAGACTGAATTTAACCCAAACAATATACATTAATGTAAAAGACATCTTTGACCATTGTCACTATTGATGTAAATTACAATATCAAACTTCAAAATATGACTTTATCAAAAGATAAATGTGTGGGTTCAAATAATTAGGTTACCATGTCACATTGAATGCTACAACTACTTAAAAGTATTTCATGCTGTTAGAAGTTACTGGATCTCCTATAAATTTCACTCATTCACATTTTGTTGAATTATATCCAAGCTTTTGGTTACATACCCTCCAAATTCTTGTTAAATTTCTTATTGGTATATTGCCTTATACCATCAATTTCATACCGCAAGCAAATAACATATCTTATAACTTTTTAATCAAAGTTTCTACCATTATCGGGCAACAATACGATGTCAAATGTGTATTTTTCATATTTCAATAAGCAAATTCTATTCATACACCTATAATTCCTTAACAAGCACCAATGTTTTAATAAGATAAACTAAGTCAAGGTTACCCTTGTCCTAAATTGCATTTTAAGTCTTTTCTTATGACACGTCTAATTAAAACATTAAAATCAATAATATTTGATTAAATTTATTGAATTTTATGAAGTTAATGTAACTTAAGATATCAATTAAGACAACTTCTATAACTAAATACTCTAATTTAATTGCGTTTAATCATATAAAATTAGAGCTGATTTTTAAATAAAAACATTCAAACAATTTGCAATATTAGTGTCAAAAATTAAAGTTTTTTTAAGGTAAATTTATTGCAAGGAATTGTTTTGCGTGGTTTAGTTCTAAGGTTGAAGAGGGAACACGATGAAGATATAAAAGGGTAATTTTGTGAAAGAGGATGAAAACTAATTTTTGGTGTATGTTATTTTATGTTATTTCAGGGTGTAGTACATCAAGGACTTACGGGTGCATGAATAGAATTAGCCATTTCAATATTTGGGATCTACTTCAATAAGGCATCAGTCAATAGATATTGTACTAAAGAACAATAAACATTTGTACCTCCAATTTGTCCCCATTTTCAACAATATCAATCTGTAAAATCCAATCCGCCTCCTCCTTTTTCAAGTTACATACATTCTCCGCTATCTCAATTATCTGATACTCCGAAACCTTACAAAATACAAGCACTCAATTAAGCCTACAAATTATAGAACTCAGAACAAGCACAACGGAGATCTAAAGTTCAAAAAAGCAGACCTTTCTAGGCAAAATTTCAGAGCCCTTTTTATCGACTTGACTGTGAATCTGCTGCGCGATTCGTTCGCAAACCTGACATTTAATAAAAGGAATGTCTGATTTTCGTGCTGTAGCAGCTGACTGTTTCTTTGCGGACGAATACAAAATTAATGAAAACAGAAGAATTATTGAAATTAAATCGGTGAGCTTCGCCATCAAGAGGCTATTTTTTTCAATTTGACTTGAGCTAGCAGCGTCAATTAGATTTGAGAATAAATATATTACGGTTTATGAGTAGTTGAATACAAGCTGCCAGCCAAGTGACGTGGATTGACAGGTGTTAATTTATGGTTGGAACTAGTAATGTAGGGGCTGACTGGTAATTTTATTGACATAATCTTTTCATGCTTAGCTTTGTAGAGGTTAAAAAAAAGAACGGTTTTTCTGAGATAGGCCGTGGGTTGTTCAATCCGGTTTTTGAGTTTAAACCATTCAAGTAACATTTGAACAACACACATATATAGGGCTGTTATGATAACGGTAAATTTACCAGTACCATACCAATACCAAGTAATTGGTATACAAAAAATTGAGCTCACTTTGATTACCAATGGTATCGGTATGGTAACGGTAAATATACCATTGTTAACGGTAAATATAGTTGTAAAGAAAAGTCAAAACAAGTGTTAACGGTAAATTTACCAATGATATTAAATTTATTTTTCACTATTAGATCAAACCTTAACCATAGAAACTTTTAACGATACATTGTGGTTTTTAAGAAGATTTGTAGCATTATTTATGATGATGATTCTTTTTAAGTTTTGTTAGGCTCAAAGTTTGAGATTATAAATGTTGTTATCTCATATTATTGTAAATAAGCTGTGATGGATTAAGAAATACTTAGATGTCAACTAAAACATGTCGTAATACTAATATAAATATCATAGAGTAATAATAAAAAACAAGATAATTGCTTCTTTTTTTCCAAATTTTAGTGCAACAAAATTTGAATGTTTGTTGTACCGGTAAATTTCCCATTACCAGCCAACGGTATACCAATGAATATTTTACCTTTGGTAACGGTAAATTATCAGTAGCTATTTTTGACTTACCAGTAGTACGGTAATGATTCTCCTGTATCGGTAGAGGTTACCATTACCATAGCAGCCCCCCCCCCCCCCCACACACACACACACACACATATATATATATATATATATATATATATATATATATATATATCAAGACATCTCTGTTTTGCAACATCTCTACGTACCGTGAGCTATAGTAAAACAAATCCAATAAGATTTTATAGATGTTCAATCCACATATATATTTTCATCTACCAAAATTTGAGTTCGTTCCGACATTCATAACGTTTTCAAAATCTTAGTTCAATCATTCATCGTTCAGACATTTATTCGAATCGTTAATTTTAAACATCAAATATATTATTCTACGAATGTCTGAACGAGCTCAAATTTTGGATAGATGATAATATATACGTGGATTGAACATGTACAAAAATCTTATTGGATTTGAATTAGTGGTGCTCACGGTAGGGTAAAAATGAAAAGGCGGTGCTGCAAAAACAGGGGTTTCTCGGAATGCTCCTTATACATACATACATACATACATATATATATATATATATATATATATATATATATATATATTGTAACGACCCGGTAGGAATTCGATGCCCGAATTCTGACAATAATACATAACCCTGTATTACCTGCCAAACTGAAGTATCGAAAACCACCAGATAGTTATTAGAAAGAATTTAGAGGATGAGATAAGAAAGAAAGAAATATTAGAGAAGAAGAAGAAGAAAAAGATCCAACATGACACAGAGTCTCACATCGCAGCGGAACAAAATATAATATGGAAATAAATCTTTATTCAAAGCTTGAAAATATACTTACAATCATCAGAGTACATCACACATCTGGACAGTTATAATAATCTGTCCTCATATACAACACAAAGCGGAATAATATAACTTCATACGTCTGAATTCTTCTAGCTCGTCTCTTCACAGCAACCGATAACCTGAATCTGTACACCTCGGTCTAACCCGAGCATTACAAATACCGGTCAGTCTGGTAACCAGAGTGAGAAAATCTCGCAAAGTTTATATAACAGCCATCTTGATTTTAAAGCTCAAAAATCCTTTTGAAAGAAAAGATAATAGTAAGACCAGCCCACACATAAATATGGACGGTTTTTATCTTACTATAACCCAAACAGTTTTTGAAATCATATCTTGTTTGATATTATAATAGTGTCTAAATACAAAAAAATAGAATCTAGCAGAACGCTTGCATCTCACGCTCCACATATATAGTATGCAAACAAAACCGTGGCGCTTATTGGAGAATGGATTCTGACTATGACAGGGTATGGAACCACTTGCCGATAGTGTATCTCTAGAGGTGAACACGCTGGGTTCAACAAGATCGTCTTGCAACCCGGCTACACATGACCGACCACTCATTTCGCTTGAGTGTATCGAATGTATATCACCAACGATTGGGAGCTACCCACCGTTTCCCGAAAAGGGATAACATCGATAGATTAAAGAAGCAAAAGTAATTTCTCTAGATAGGTGATTATACACCCTAATGGGAGCGACCCACATAGCCATGCTGCCTGCCCAATTTTTGTCATTTCCCGGTTGTGAGGCTTGAGGTTATAATCGACTTTTGGAACATCTGGCCACTGTTTACCTCGTCCGTACAAGTCATCCAAGAAAAGGATGAACCAAAGGCACCATCCTACCGCATCCAAAGGATTAGTTGCGAGTAGTCCTTGCAAACCCGTAAAATCCCACTTACGACCGAATCACGTCAGAATACCTCTGGTTGCAACGTCAGAGAATATTCGACAAGTAATCCTTCAGCTTATGAAGATCCACGATCTTCAATTGCTCCATCTCGATCATCTTCTGAACATCTCCAACGTTTTCATATTTGCTGGTCAGAATGGTTTTCGAATATAAATTCGATCCCGGTCTTTCTTTCCATACGAACAACGCATTGGCCATGATTTTGATAGTCGGTTATTTAACTATCAAAATAAACAATCATAAAAATAAAATACATCCATTGGTTTATTACACAGCATCACTTGGCCACTAAAACAATATATCAGTTATAATACCAAAGATAATATATTGGTTTATATATATATTTATATATATATTCTCAAATCATTTAATTTAAATACTTACAACTATATTAGAATCATACCCAATTTCCAATTAACTATAATTTCAAAATATTTCCCATAACATCACGTATTATCCATAATTGGGAAATCGATTCAACCTATCACGCGTAAAACAATCGTTACGAAATCCCCCTTTCGTTTCGTTATATAAAACAAATTAATCGTCACTTACTCCTTTTGAATAAACCCATTTTAAATCTCATCTCATTACTTTTGAAAATCATTATATATTTATAAATTTCCTTTTTTATTCCTTCTTTACTATGGAACTATCATTTCATATACTCAAGCCATTTTTATTTCCTCTTGTTTAGGAATTTCATAATATATATTCCAAATTCTTCAAATTATTATTCCTCAATATAAATCACTTCTAACATCTCCACCCTTACAACTCATATCATCCTTTGATAACCCCGAAGTTGTTCAAGTTAGAGTATTTGAATTATCTCTCAGACCTTGATCAACCACATTCTTATCATAAAATAAATATGACTTGTAATTTCAAAAAAAAAACATATTCATTTCTATACCATTTCACTATTGTATTAAAATACAGTTTTATAAAACCTTCTTTCTTTTGAAATCTCCTTTTTAAAATATAAGGTCATTACTAAATCCATTGATTAAGTAAATGATTAATACATATTAACCTTTTAACTTTAACTCCTTTAAAAATCTTTGTTCCACTATCTGGATTTCTATTACAAATCATATTACTAAACATTTTACCAAGTTCAATTATAGAAATCCTTTTCCTAATTCTTTAATTCATTTCCTTTGGGGAAATCTTATTTCAATCTTATCCATTACACTAATGCCATTATTAGGTATCGTTAATTCATGTTTTAACTCCCCATTTCCTTATTCATAACCCGTTTACACATCTCCGCTTGATATAGACCCTTTTCCCTCTCGATTTCCTTTACTTAAAACATTAAGTAACATTTACTTTAAGCTTACCGTATTCACTTACACTCACTTTATAACTTCATTTACCAAATTTGGTTCAAATGTAAATCCGGTCATAAACTTCCTTTGAACTTTAATTATATTTTATTTTTCACTTCGATTATTTACTTAAATGAACTTCATTTAAGAAATAATCCCTTAAATTAATAAAGATTATAATTTACTTCATTATTATATGGAATAAAAAAATCTCATTAGGTTAGACAATTATACGCTAAATTATTTCATTAGATTAATCAACATAATCTAATTCAATTTAACGATCAATTTTTGTTAAAACAGTTGGCTTGGTCGATCTTAAAACATGGTTAACCCATTAATCAACTCTAACTCGTCCTTTCTCTTTGGATTAATAAATAACATTTATTAATCCAAATAACCTCACTTACATCGATTATTATTAAATAAACAAAAATCTATTTCTAAATAACCTTACTTTTTAATTGTTCTTAAAACAATAAATCCTGGTTATTAATCACTGTTAATTCCCGCCCTCTTGCTTATCAAGCTTATTAACATAAGAATCCCCTTTATCAAGTTATTCAATACTTTACGGTGAAGCACATATTTCGCACACTGTAGAATTTTGGTATAAAAATAGCGGTTAAAATAAACGATATACATTTTTATAAACTTCATATAAAATATATATTTTAAAAATCTATATTCAGTTATAAAAATATATTTCCTAATTTCATCATTTCATTACTAACTATAAATCAAAACGGTTTATATTTTGGCCATCTGCTATAAATTTCTCGACCAATATCTCCATCAGTTAATTAACCAAACAAATGTCAAATTCGGGTTTAATAATCAATAACAATCCAATCATATGTGTTCAACTATTCATATAATGATCATATGGAAATAAACAATAAGTTTGATTGATAACGGTCAACTAATAACAACCATTCAACATCCAATTTAATTTCATACGTTTATATTATTATAAACGTAACCAACAAGGTAAGTTACCTTGTTTGGAAATCATCGTTAAAAATAACGATGTCATTTCTTTTAAATTAAACATTCGTTTAATTTAAATAAACGATAAAAATATTAAACACGCATTCAAACAATTATCAACAGCCATAACATACAAACAATAAACCCGACTTATAATCATTATAAGTGGGAAACTGAGTGAGATTAACTCACCTGGATATGCATTGTAAACACAGCCCGTTCAAGTTAAATCCAGCCCGTCTGATTCAATTTCGTTCCATAATGTCTTTCTCCTTAATACGGTTCAAGTCAAAAGGTCAATTATGACAGGATATGAATACGTTGTTAATTTTTCAAAATTAACAATATTTTAATAACTAATTAAATATAAACTAATTTAATTAACGAAAAATTTACTTGGTTTGAAAATATTGGTGCTCGACTTCTTTTATTAACCACTTCGTCTGTGCCTGCTCTGTTCCAACTCGTGACCGGAATCCCAAAACCCCATGTCAATTGTTTAAACTCTGTCCTGATTTAAAATGTTATATGATCATTAATAATTTAAAATATAATTTAAGTAACTTTTAAATTCCAAATAGTTTTACCCCAATTATTAGTAAATAACATTAGTAGGCCACTTGCCTTTTATTTCTATAATTGAGAACCCTCCATTGCATGCCCACGCCTTTTTGAAGCCTACCCTCCAACACGTTACAACCCAAAGCCCGGCCCACTTTAAGAAAAACCCTTCCAGATAAATAACGGAGCCGACTCCCCATCAACACGTTGCTCTTCAATTCGCTCTCCTCTTCAACGAAACACCCCTCTTCCCAAAACAAAACACGGTGGCTTCCATCCTCCTCCGTTGATCGGAGTCCCGCCACCTAAGGTAGCTTCTACCCCGGCTTGAACCCCATCGTCCCTGCTCCTTCCGTCAGACCGTATTCCGCCCACAAAGGCCCCACCATTCTGGCGAGATCTGGTCCCTACATCGCTCCAATTTCCTCCGCATCAGGTTGCTTTCAGATCTCGTTACTCTTGACATATTTTATGTTCAATATTTGGTGAATAATTGTGTATACCAAGAGTTTTGTGGGTATAAGGAATCAAATGGGTTTACTACGATTTATTTCTGGTTTGCGTGACTTAACTTAGGTACGTTTTGGTCACGATTTTCATCAGTTCCGAAGTAAACTGTTTTGGTTTGGGGAATATTGATATGCAGTCGTATATTTAGGTGAATGGGGGTTTGAGGATAAGCCCCATGTGATTATCTGTTCCATAGGTCTGTGTGGCTATGTGTTTCCTATTCCCATAGCTGTTGTGTTCCAGTCTGTGTATGTGAGAAGCTTGAGGTGAAAGTGATGTACAGGTTGATGGTTGGGGGCTTCAGACATGAGTTGTCCTCTCAAATAGGGATTGCGTGCCACTGCTAGGTAGAGTTAGGCACAATTGTTTTGTACAAGTAGTCCAATTTTCAAAGTGTTGTCATTCCAAATTAACGGCAGAAATTGTAGGAGTACCATATTTTTTGTTGATGTTTTGAAGTGTGGTCACGATGGTAATAACGTCTGTTAAATTCAGGTTGGCAAAAGGTTTGGTGCAGGGTGCATGCACATGTATGTGAAGAACTGTCCCTACCTTTGCAAAAGATTGGTTTCAGAAGCACATGTATGTGAAGAATCTTGGTACAGAAGCACACCAGTACTGATTTGATACCATGCTTTATAATGTTCTCGTCAGTTTTTGTTAATTGGCTTGGCCAAAGATATGGTACTTGAAGGTATGGACTTGATGAAGCTGTTCCTTACTGTATTATTTTCTCTTTTACTTTTCTTTTTACTAAATGCTTAGTTTTGGTATTTTGGGTCTCCTTTCTTTCCTAGCTTGCGGCTTTGGCCATTTCCTGCACATGGACGTGAAAAGCCATTGTATATATTTTTAACAAAATTATATAAAATCTTATTTATAATGCTTCGTACGTTTGAAGTATTATGTGAATTTAGATATCATAAATTTCTCATCTGTTCCTATTTGTGTTATATGTTATATTGTTGTTTAGTTTGCAAATTGTAGATTTAATCATTTTGTTCGTCCGCCGTCTAACGTGATTATATTTTATGTTAGTTCTTATGCTAATTAAAATTAGTTCATCTGTACATATGTTATGTAATTCTCCTGTTTTCGCTTAAGAAGCCTGCAATTGTGTTTCTAAAAGGTTTTATCAGCAGTAGTTTCAAATTGATTGAAATAAATGTTTATTTTGTAATATGTAATCTTTTATTGTCTGAATTCGCAGTTTAGTTCAACCCGAAAAGCAATTAAATTAACTTCATCGCCCTCTTAGTTTGAAAATCTGAATTCTCTGTTAGCAGAGTACAAATACATGCACATGCATATAAAAATAAACATATCAAGTCATTACATGTTAATTGATATTTCCAAATAAGAAATCCAAAAGCTAAAAGGGAAATTGATATTATTTTAACCAAAATTGTATTTGATCTGTTCCTAGTTGGTAGCATATTGTTGTTGAAACAAGAATTACCTACGTTACACCAGCGCTGGAGTTGTCCACTTCAAATGTTGTTATTCAATAGAGATGGTGGAATTAATACAGTTTGTTAGAGTCACTTGGCAAAAGAGTTTGTACTAGAGTTTATATATGTGAAGAAATTGGTTCCATATTCTTGTATTTTTTTCTTTACTGTATACATTTGATGCTCAGCTTTGTTATTGAATAGTTTTGTTTCAGATGATTTTCTTGGATTTAGTACTCTATTTCTCATATTGCCGATATCACTTGTTTAAGATGGTATTCTTTTCTTGTTGTAAACAGTTTATTCTTTTGAAATTTCTTGTACGTTTTATTATCATGATTTATTGCGTACATGCTTAGCATATGCTTGATATGTCCCACTAACTAAGCCGAAGTACTTACATGTTCACTACATAATGGTTGTATATGGCACCATATGTCCCACTTGTTTACTATCATACACGAAGTCCAAACGTTAGATAACGTTAGATATTTGCGTACATACATACTTACATAAAGAATTTATAAAATAATATCGATAAATTATTAAATAAATCCCGAACTGTTAAATTCAAAAATAATAAATAAATGAATTATCATCGTCGGATATACCCGACTGGAATGGTATATCACTTCAGATTTAGTCAATATCGAATTATGACTCAGTATCAAAAATTCCATGTTAACCGAAATCTAAAATATATAGAAAATGTTATTAAATGTATTAAATAAACGATATTGTTTATAAAAATTTCCATAGCGACTATTTTAAAATTTGAATTAGACACAACTAACAGTTTATACACTGAAATCCCGATTTTTCTTTTTCATTAGATAATTATTATCAATTCGATTCTAACGTTTCTCGTTTCACGAAATTCCGACCTCTATCGGATCCTGTACATTCAGTTGAATTTCAAAACTGAATATTACGAACTGCAACGCCATTACGAGCTCATTTATAATAAATATAAATTATAACGTTTAAACTTCGAATTTAAATATTAAAAATCCATAAATATTCCAACTAAAATATTTAAACAAAACTAAATATTCAAATTCAAATGGCTGAAAATCTGGGTCGTTACATTCTTCCTCCCTTAAAAGAATCTCGTCCCCGAAATTGTTAAGGTAAGAAAAACGTCACAACCCACTATATTTCCTAAATTCAATTTATTTAAATCAAATACCAATTCAATTTCATTAATAAAATTTCCAAAAATTTCAAAAACTTTAAATTCCCAGAAAAATCGGCAGAGCCTCCCTTGTACGGAGTGACATCTGCGATATTGCAGGAACAAATAATATATCGACTCACATGGTCGGAAAGCAAAATTTAAAACCCAAAAGTTATATTTTCGTGTAGGCGTACCTTATGCGAGCGCTATTGAGTATATCTGCTCAACTTATTGCGATATACTTAACAAATATCAATCCTCACTGCCTCCTAACACTTGTATTCAACTCAATTCAACATGTAAGTGACCATTACATGAATATTCTAAATAATACTTCATTAGTCAACCTGTATAATTCCACCAATTCTTAAGGTATCTTTCAGACAGGTATATGCAAATACAGGTTTAAACCACCTAGTTTTAATTCATGAGCAATTCCATTCCAATTTTATTATATTGGAACTTTATTTTCAATCCATTCAACTTTTCCATTAAGTTATTAATGAATTATATTCAGCCAATCTTATATCCAAATAACACCCAATACATAATCAATTTTACCAATCATTCAATTTACATTAAATCCAATTAATACCCAATCATTAATATTTAATTCACCAATTAAAGTCTCATTTCACGTCCAACCACTAATTCAATTTTCAACCATTTTATTTTATAATCCCCATTCTGATTCTATTCCAAACACCATCATTTCAGTTTATTATATTTTAACTTATCTTAAGCCAAATTTTGATTTTCAAAAATTCTCATTCACAACGATATATATGAGATTCTCTGGTTATATTAACCATTCAAATTCAGATTTCCATTTGAATTCCACTCAAGTAAATCAATCAAACCACAATATCTCAATAATATAATAAAATTATTTCTTTTATATACAAAATATGATTTGGGTAAAATTATATCATTTACCCTATTAACAAAACAATATTGTGTACATTCCCAGTTCAATGCTTCTCAACAACTTAACCGATTAATAACACAATACAAAACATTTTTATATAAAATCTACAAATACGCTCCCATATATAAACACTCAACTCGATCTAGGGTATTACTAACCCGTCTCTATCGAGTCACGCCACAGAGCCAAGGTTATTACTAAACCAATAGCTCTGATACCACTGTAACGACTAGGTAGGAATTCGACGCCCGAATTCTGACAATAATACATATCCTTGTATTACCTGCCAAACTCAAGTATCGAAAACCACCAGATAGTTATTAGAAAGAATTTAGAGGATGAGATAAGAAAGAAATATTAGAATAGAAGAAGAAGAAGATCCAACACGACACAGAGTTTCACATCGCAGCGGAACAAAATATAATATGGAAATAAATCTTTATTGAGAGCTTGAAAATATACTTACAATCATCAGAGTACATCACACATCTGGATAGTTATAATAATCTGTCCTCATATACAACACACAGCAGAATAATATAACTTCATACATCTGAATTCTTTTAGCTCGTCTCTTCACAGTAACCGATAACCTGAACCTGTACACCTCGGTCGAACCCGAGCATTACAAATACCGGGTCAGTATGGTGAACCAGAGTGAGAAAATCTCGCAAATTTTACATAACATCCATCTTGATTTTAAAGCTCAAAAATCCTTTTGAAAGAAAAGATAATAGTAAGACCATCCCACACATAAACACGGACGGTTTTTACCTTACTATAACCCAAACAGTTTTTGAAATCATATCTTGTCTGATATTATAATAGTGTCTAAATACAAATAAATAGAATCTAGCAGAATGCTTGCATCTCATGCTCCACGTATATACTATACAAACAAAACCGTGGTGCTTATTGGAGATTGGATTCTGACTATGATAAGGTATGGAACCACCTACCGATAGTGTATCTCTAGAGGCGAACACATAGGGTTTAACAAGAACGTCTTGCAAGCCGGCCACACATGACCGACCACTCATTTCGCTTGAGTGTATCGAATGTATATGTAACGACCCGTATTCTACGCATCATGGGATCGTAGAATATTTATTTCTTTCACATATGAAGTCGTATGGTCATGTAACTTTGGGAGACGACTATTGGGGTCATTTCCCATGTTCATGATTTTTGTCGATTTTTAAATGACCGTTTTGCCCCTAGTTGGTACTGTTTTGGCCATAACTTTTGACTGGAAAGGAGTTTTGACCCGAAACCACTTCCATTGGATTCGAATGATGGTTTCTCTTTCCGTAGAGTGGTCATAATAGCCAAACGGACTTACCGTTTGGGAGATATGGCTGAATTAAGGTTTAAAGGGTTATTTTCAGCTAATTGGGCTTAACCGGGTGATTAGCAGCTAGGCCCAATGGGAGATTTCGGGTTTGGGAGTATTTAAGGGCTGCTAGGGTTTGGATTTCGGTTTTAGACTCATTTTTCCAGCCACCACTTAGTTTCTTCAACCCTAGTCATGGCCTCCATCCTCTAAAATCATCCCAAAACACCTCCTAATCACCTACAACTTGAAGATTGAGATTAGCAACATCAAATCAAGGCAAATCAACGTCAAATTTGGGATAGAGCTGCTGGAACACATAGGGATTGGATCCAAATCAGAGGAAATTTCAGATCTATAGTTTAATTTGTGGCAAAGGTGAGTGATTTGCATAGTTCCTCACTAATTATGGCTAATTATGGTAATTAGCGAAGATTAGCGAAATTATGGCTCAGAAAAATCTAGAAAAATTCCTAAAATTCTAAAACATCATTTTATGCCTCTGATATGAATTTGGGTTAATTTCGACTAATTTTGTTAATCCCGGATTTTGGGGGATTAAGGGGGTGATTAGTGATAATTAGCGAAATTATGCATGTTAAAAATCTGGAAAAAATATTCAGAAATTATGAAATATTGTTTTAGGCCTCTGTTAGAAAATTTGGCTAATTTGGATAAGTTTTGCTAATCCTATCGTTAGATTTGCTTAAACATGCTTAAGAGGGAAATATGGATTTTTGGGTATGTTTGATCCGTTTTGACATATCATATTGTTGTTTTGCTGTTTGTGGATGTTTATACATGTTGCTATGACTGTATGATGTGCTTTGTGATTGATTAGAATAGTTAGATTGGTTAAAAAACGCCGTCGAATGGCGTAAACAGTCGTTGGAAGAAGTTGTAGGAAAATGTACAGGACCGGATCGGATCGCATGAAGGAAGTCGCGACCCGACCCGATCGCATATCACACTCCACGATCCGCTCTAGCTCAAGCGCCACGATCCAACCTGGTGAAGGCGGCGCGATCCGAACCGTGGAGCTTGAACGAACTGATGCCTTGAGTTGTGCCTCCAACCACGAGCTGACTTATGTGTCACGATCCGAACCAGGCGACCCGAAGGGGAAGGAGCATCATGATCCCAGGGAAGCGTCACGAGCTATGGACCACGACCCGATCCGCTCACGAATGGTTCCCACGATCCGGAGGCCACGAACCGATCCGAGCAAGCAACCACGATCCGATCCGCACAGGTGAGCACGATCCGAATGGAGGAATTCAACTCGAACTACAGGGGTGCGAACCGACCCGTATGGGATGTTGCGACACGATCCGAGGGGAGCTGGTGACCACGATACGACCTGGAGCGGAGTGAAGCAGATGAAGACCGATCCGGTGATGACCAATAACCCGAGATGCAAAGGTAGTCCAAATGGAAGTTAGAGCTCAGGATCCAGATGGGAACCAATGAGTTCACTTCATGGTTGGGCTTTGCTGCGGGACATGTGCAAAGGGGTTGTCGGTATTCATAACTTTTGGTCCACCACTGAGAGATGGATAGTGGGCTTGTAGTGATAGTTACACGGGATTGGATTCCGTCATGGCCCAAAGGATTAGAGGACCAAAGTAGTGGATATCGTATGCTTTACGCACTGAGTGAGGGATGTGAGGATGCTTGCTATGTTTGATTGTTTGACATCACTATGACATGCACACCCCCACCCCCGTTATCTTTACACCATTTGAAAGGACACCTTAGAGTGTTGTACAGTATGTAGTGCTAACTCTTTGGTTGCAGGTCCAGGTTCAGGTATGATTGGATTATACCTGTTATTATTCTGTTTAGATGCTTATCGCTCATACCAGGCTTTATGTCTGACCCAGAGTTTTATGTCTCTTCTTATTACTCTGGGTGCTCACACGAGCAGACTAGAGACAGGTTGTGGTTAGCTGGTGATGCGCGAGTAGCTGATTCGGAGGCGAGCAGGAGGCTTCCACGTATGATATATAGATATTCTCCCTGTGTCGTTGGTGGTCGCTACTTGGGCATTAGTAGTGTACCTCCTTTATCTTGCTTTTGCTTTGAGACAGTTTGAAAAGTTGTAATAAGCTATATTTTGGATTTCCGCTGCTATGATGCTTAGTTCTGGTTTTTAGCTTATGCACTGTCTCTCCTGTTTATGTCAAGTATGTTATTATTATATTTTGTTCTATGCGCTGTGAGACATATTACAGGTTCTTTGTTGATTCTTCTCTTCTTTCCTTTCTTTGGCAACCGTCCCGTGCTAACTGGACATGTGTACAGCGCACTTTTGGAGAAAATGTCGGTTGGTGCGGGGCGGGCCGTCACACTTGGTATCAGAGCTCTAGGTTGCGTAGTTAACCTAGGGAAAGACACTAGGGAGAGATAGTACGTATATGAGAGCGCGTATTTGTGATTATTTTGGTTTTCAAAAGTTATATATATACTATTGGTAGTATAAGAATGAAGTCGTACTGCACTAACACCCCTATGGGATCGTTAATCGTTTCCCCTTTTACAGATTAACGATGAGCCGATATGCTAGAGGTGCTGGTAGGGGAGCCAATAATGGGAATGATGCCGACATGAGGGCGATGTTTACCGACCTCATGAGAGACATGCTTAGAGATGTTCAGGGAGCAGTTCCCAATCCCGGAAATGGTGGTGGTCCAGTAGTGCAGGCGCCTAGGGTCGATTTCGTCAAGTTGTGCAAGGATTACACTAACCTTGGTGGGAAGCCGTTCCACGGAACGGAGTCGGCCACAGATGTTCAGGATTGGTTGGATAGCTGTGATCGTATCTTCGACGACTTGGGTCTTGAGGATGCGATGAAGAGAAGGCTAGCGTCTCGTCAGCTGCAAGGGCGAGCGATGAATTGGTGGAATGCCATTAGAACAGCTACTCCAGAAGATCAAGTTACTTGGAATCAGTTTAAGACTCGTTTTTGTGATAAGTTTATTCCAGCTGCTCATAAATCAGAACTGTTCAAGAAGTTCTTGGAGCTTAAGCAGAATGGTAGAGCAGTCTCGGAGTATATCGCTGAATTCGACACTTTATCGAAATATGGATGGTCCCTTATCGATACAGTCGAAAAGAAGAACGAGAAGTTCATAACCGGCTTGGATGGGTACTTGGGGGAAAGACTTATAAACCATATCGATGAGACGTTTGAGTCTATTGTAGGAAAGGCATTAAGGTCAGAGAGCCTTTTCCCTAAGTCGAAGGCTGAAGTTGCTACGGCATCTGCAGAGGAGTCAAAGCCGCAAGAAGGCGGTGAAGTCAAGAAGAATTCTCAGAACAAGAGGAAGCAGAACCCGACCAAGGATGGTCAGGATAAGAAAAATAAGAAAGATGGCGAATGCTTTAGTTGTGGCCAGAAGGGCCATTACGCCAGAGATTGTCGAGAAAAGCCTGGGGAAAGGAAGTGCTTTAACTGCGGCCAGGCGGGACATCACAAGGATGATTGCCCACAACCTCCTAGGGAGAAGCAGATTGTGAAAGCGTATGCTATCAACGCTGTTCCTTCTTCGTCAAATGCCCCCAACTGCGGCGTAGAAGGAAAAAGGTGTCGTTATTCGAGGTATGCTTTCTATTTAAGAAGTTTTGATTGGGTTTTGTTTGACAAACCTGAGTTAGTCGATAGACCTCTAGTTGTGACGAACCCGATTGGTGGTTCGACTAGTTTTGGCATGATTTGTTAATGTGGTCTTATCGAGTCATGGATGTATGTTTCCTTGTGATTGCTTTGTTTTGGGCTTTACTGGGTTTAGCATTATTTTGGGGAGTCGATTTACTCCAAAGGAATAGGGTGGTATTAGGTACCTACCTAGTGATAGCGATGGTAATTGGAGTTAAGGAAGCTAAGAAGTTATCGTTGTAATAAGTTCTAGTTGTCTCTGGGAGGCAAATGAGTACTCCAGTGCTAGATTGTTTTGCTAGTATCACCTCATGTGGATTGTCTGAACTCGGAGGAGATGTTCCTTGAGTGCTTGTCTGATATTGGTTTAGGCCTTTGGGGCTTGTACTTGGGGAATGTCGATTTCGACTAGGATGGTTTGCGTGAGGGGTAAATAGTTGTTGTGATTTTTCATTGGATGATATCTTGGTTTACTCGAGGAGTGATGGGCAGACGGAACATGATAAGACTGTTCAATGGTATAGACTGCCCAGAGTTAGACTCGATAGGGTTATGAGATTGCTCGAGTGGGACTCGAGAAAGATGCAAAGAGATGGATTGTTTAGGACCCTATGTTGATGTTCTCTATTGGATAGTAGAACTTTGAAGGAATAGGATGTGTTCGTTGATCATGGAAGATACAACGAAGATTAGAGCGATTCAAGTTGGACTTGAACTCGTAAAAGAAAATAGGTGTTCGTTGATCTTGGAGATGCAACGAATAGGGAGACGACTCACGTTGGACTAGAGTTTGTTTGTACTCAAGACTGGGTCTGAGTTATAGAGTGGCTCGAGTTGGACTCGAGAAGGCTGCAAGGAATTGGATTCAGCTCGAGTTGGACTCGAGAGGGCAGCAAGAAATGGATAGACTTGGGTTGGACTCAAGTATTTTAGGAGGACTAAAAGCAGGGGTATCTGGGGACGCCCGTTACCTTGGATCCGTTGGACGTGATCTAGTTATCCTTGGAGGATAAACGTACGTTGGACGTACGGTAGTCCGATTGGAGGCTGGGCTTCCATTAGTTTAATTATCCTTGGAGGATAAACGTACGTTGGACGTACGGTAGTCCGAAGGGAGGCGGGACTTCCATTAGCCTGGGATTGGTTGGACCAGTCAAGTAGGCATCGGTGTATGTATGGGGGCTGGGCTTCCATTAGTTAGTGATGTTGGTTGGACCAGACATGCTAGAATCGACATATTGGGATTGGTTAGACCAATCATGTAGGTGTCGATGTGTTTATGACTTTAGCAGGTGATAGATAGGATTTGTTTGATGGATGTTATGGTTGCTATGTTTGTTCCTATCTTTCTTCTCTTGAGTAGACTATCACCTGTAGGGTTCCAGCGATGGGGAACAAAGTGATTGTAGTAGGACTATGAGCCAGTGCAGTAGAGTCGTCATGACTCAAGGGGCAAAGTGGACATAGTAAAGGATTAGTAAGGCTATGAGCCAGTGCAGTGGAGTTGTTATGACTTCATGGGGCAGAGTGGACATAGCAAAGGACTAGTGACTATGGATCAATGCAGTGGAGTCGCCATGACTCCATGGGACAGAGTGATCATAGTAAAGGATTTGGGTGCAGTACTAGTTGCGTTGAGTAGGAGACATGCCAGTTTAGGGGTTTTGTTTCTAGGATGGAAGCAACTAGAGTATGTCATAGGATATGATTTCAGACCCAAGACTGAATTGGATTCAGAAACGCTAGTAAGCTTGACGATTAGATCGATTTTGATTGAGTGGATTGTTTCCAGTTAGAAGGACGATCCTAATCTATTGGAAACCATCTCTAGGGTAGAGATGGGTATCGATGGAAAGAGAACGATCAAGCAAGGATTTGATCGAGAAGGATGGCTTCAAAAGAATGGAAGACTAGTGTACCCAACGTAGATGGACTGAGAGATGAAGTGCTTAGAGCATATCATCACTCGAAATTGACTATGAATCCCAGTGGTAACAAGATGTATTGAGACATGGAGCAGATCTACTACTGGGAAAGGATAAAGAAAGACGTTGGGAAGTTTATGTCCAAGTGCATGAATTGCCAGTTAGCTAAAGCTGAGCAAAAGAAGCCTAGTGGTTTGTCACAACCATTGGAAATAAGTCCCAAATGGATTATATTGATAGTTTACCAAGGACTAGGTCAGGTCATGATGGTATTTAAGTGAATTGTATATTAGAGAATGAAGGCTACCCAAGATAGGCAGAAGACTTATCTCGATAAGAGACGAAGAGATTTGGAATTCTTCGTTAACGACTTGGTGTTCGTCGGGATCTCTCCATTGAGAATGTGATTCGGATTGGTTAGAGAGGTAGGTTAGCACCAAGATTTGTTGGCCCATTCCCAGTCCTCGAGCAAGTTGGGAATTTGGCGTATGAAGTAGAGCTACCTGACAAGATGGCAGGAGTTCACAACGTATTTCATGTTTCCCGGTTAAGGAAGTTTGTGCAAGACCCTAGTGTGGCTATTTCACCTGATCAGTTGGATAACATCGAAGTTGAACTCGAGGCGGTTGGGAACCGCAAGTCTAGGCGTATTGTTGGGAACGATACGAAGCAGCTTCGAAGGAAGGCGGTGAAACTAGTCAAAGTCCAGTGGGGTGAGAATGAAAAAGACTGTACTTGGGAAACAAATGAGGATATAAGGAAGAAGTATCCAGAACTCTTTGCCTAGTAAGGTTTTGGTAGTGATAGTTTCTTCCCTTGTTAGTAAACCGCATGCTAGGATAGACTTGTTTTGCATGTTGATTGTTGTTTTATGATTGATAGGCATGCGGGACCCTTTGTGTGTTTTGGTTAGGGAATTTCGGGGGCGAAATTTCTTAAGGGGGGGAGAGTGTAACGACCCGTATTCTACGCATCATGGGATCGTAGAATATTTATTTCTTTCACATATGAAGTCGTATGGTCATGTAACTTTGGGAGACGACTATTGGGGTCATTTCCCATGTTCATGATTTTTGTCGATTTTTAAATGACCGTTTTGCCCCTAGTTGGTACTGTTTTGGCCATAACTTTTGACTGGAAAGGAGTTTTGACCCGAAACCACTTCCATTGGATTCGAATGATGGTTTCTCTTTCCGTAGAGTGGTCATAATAGCCAAACGGACTTACCGTTTGGGAGATATGGCTGAATTAAGGTTTAAAGGGTTATTTTCAGCTAATTGGGCTTAACCGGATGATTAGCAGCTAGGCCCAATGGGAGATTTCGGGTTTGGGAGTATTTAAGGGCTGCTAGGGTTTGGATTTCGGTTTTAGACTCATTTTTCCAGCCACCACTTAGTTTCTTCAACCCTAGTCATGGCCTCCATCCTCTAAAATCATCCCAAAACACCTCCTAATCACCTACAACTTGAAGATTGAGATTAGCAACATCAAATCAAGGCAAATCAACGTCAAATTTGGGATAGAGCTGCTGGAACACATAGGGATTGGATCCAA
Organism: Allium sativum; assembly: GCA_030737875.1. NCBI lineage: Eukaryota > Viridiplantae > Streptophyta > Magnoliopsida > Asparagales > Amaryllidaceae > Allium > Allium sativum. The sequence goes on from CM060920.1 coordinate 503,183,103, forward strand.
ATCAGAGGAAATTTCAGATCTATAGTTTAATTTGTGGCAAAGGTGAGTGATTTGCATAGTTCCTCACTAATTATGGCTAATTATGGTAATTAGCGAAGATTAGCGAAATTATGGCTCAGAAAAATCTAGAAAAATTCCTAAAATTCTAAAACATCATTTTATGCCTCTGATATGAATTTGGGTTAATTTCGACTAATTTTGTTAATCCCGGATTTTGGGGGATTAAGGGGTGATTAGTGATAATTAGCGAAATTATGCATGTTAAAAATCTGGAAAAAATATTCAGAAATTATGAAATATTGTTTTAGGCCTCTGTTAGAAAATTTGGCTAATTTGGATAAGTTTTGCTAATCCTATCGTTAGATTTGCTTAAACATGCTTAAGAGGGAAATATGGATTTTTGGGTATGTTTGATCCGTTTTGACATATCATATTGTTGTTTTGTTGTTTGTTGATGTTTATACATGTTGCTATGACTGTATGATGTGCTTTGTGATTGATTAGAATAGTTAGATTGGTCAAAAAACGCCGTCGAATGGCGTAAACAGTCGCTGGAAGAAGTTGTAGGAAAATGTACAGGACCGGATCGGATCGCATGAAGGAAGTCGCGACCCGACCCGATCGCATATCACACTCCACGATCCGCTCTAGCTCAAGCGCCATGATCCAACCTGGTGAAGGCGGCGCGATCCGAACCGTGGAGCTTGAACGAACTGATGCCTTGAGTTGTGCCTCCAACCACGAGCTGACTTATGTGTCACGATCCGAACCAGGCGACCTAAAGGGGAAGGAGCATCATGATCCCAGGGAAGCGTCACGAGCTATGGACCACGACTCGATCCGCTCACGAATGGTTCCCACGATCCGGAGGCCACGAACCGATCCGAGCAAGCGACCACGATCCGATCCGCACAGGTGAGCACGGTCCGAATGGAGGAATTCAACTCGAACTACAGGGGTGCGAACCGACCCGTATGGGATGTTGCGACACGATCCGAGGGGAGCTGGTGACCACGATACGACCTGGAGCGGAGTGAAGCAGATGAAGACCGATCCGGTGATGACCAATAACCCGAGATGCAAAGGTAGTCCAAATGGAAGTTAGAGCTCAGGATCCAGATGGGAACCAATGAGTTCACTTCATGGTTGGGCTTTGCTGCGGGACATGTGCAAAGGGGTTGTCGGTATTCATAACTTTTGGTCCACCACTGAGAGATGGATAGTGGGCTTGTAGTGATAGTTACACGGGATTGGATTCCGTCATGGACCAAAGGATTAGAGGACCAAAGTAGTGGATATCGTATGCTTTACGCACTGAGTGAGGGATGTGAGGATGCTTGCTATGTTTGATTGTTTGACATCACTATGACATGCACACCCCCACCCCCGTTATCTTTACACCATTTGAAAGGGCACCTTAGAGTGTTGTACAGTATGTAGTGCTAACTCTTTGGTTGCAGGTCCAGGTTCAGGTATGATTGGATTATACCTGTTATTATTCTGTTTAGATGCTTATCGCTCATACCAGGCTTTATGTCTGACCCAGAGTTTTATGTCTCTTCTTATTACTCTGGGTGCTCACACGAGCAGACTAGAGACAGGTTGTGGTTAGCTGGTGGTGCGCGAGTAGCTGATTCGGAGGCGAGCAGGAGGCTTCCACGTATGATATATAGATATTCTCCCTGTGTCGTTGGTGGTCGCTACTTGGGCATTAGTAGTGTACCTCCTTTATCTTGCTTTTGCTTTGAGACAGTTTGAAAAGTTGTAATAAGCTATATTTTGGATTTCCGCTGCTATGATGCTTAGTTCTGGTTTTTAGCTTATGCACTGTCTCTCCTGTTTATGTCAAGTATGTTATTATTATATTTTGTTCTATGCGCTGTGAGACATATTACAGGTTCTTTGTTGATTCTTCTCTTCTTTCCTTTCTTTGGCGACCGTCCCGTGCTAACTGGACATGTGTACAGCGCACTTTTGGAGAAAATGTCGGTTGGTGCGGGGCGGGCCGTCACAGTATATCACCAATGGTTGGGAACTACCCACCGTTTCCCGAAAAGGGACAGCATCGATAGATTAAAGAAACAAAAGGAATTTCTCCAGATAGGTGATTGTACACCCTAATGGGTGCGACCCACAAAACCATGCTGCCTGCCCGATTTTCGTTATTACCCAGTTGTGAGGCTTGAGGTTATAATCGACTTTTGGAACATCTGGCCACTCTTTACCTCGTCCGTACAAGTCATCCAGAAATAGGATGAACCGAAGGCACCATCCTACCGCATCCAAAGGATTAGTAGCGAGTAGTCCTTGCAAATCCGTAAAATCCCACTTATGACCGAATCACGTCAGAATACCTCTGGTTGCAACATCAGAGAATATTTGACAAGTAATCCTTCCACTTATGAAGATCCCCGGTCTTCAATTGCTCCATCTCGATCAGCTTCTGAACATCTCCAACATTTTCATATTTGCTGGTCAGAATGGTTTTCGAATATAAATTCGATCCCGGTCTTTCCGTACCCACAACGCATTGGCCATGATTTTGATAGTCGGTTATTTAACTATCAAAATAAACAATCATAAAAATAAAATACATCCACTGGTTTAATACACAACATGACTTGGCCACTAAAATATTATATCAAATATAATACCAAAGATAATATATTGGTTTATATATATATTCTCAAATCATTTAATTTAAATACTTACAAATATATTAGACTCATACCCAATTTCCAGTTAACTATCATTTCAAAATATTTTCCATAACATTACGTATTATCCATAACTGGGAAATCAATTCAACCTATCACTTGTAAAATAATCGTTACGAAATCCCCCTTTCGTTTCGTTATATAAAACAAATTAATCGTCACTTATCCCTTTTGAATAAACCCATTTTAAATCTCATCTCATTACTTTTGAAAATCATTATATATTTACAAATTTCCTTTTTTATTCCTTCTTTACTATGGAACTATCATTTCATATACTCAAGCCAATTTTATTTCCTTTTGTATAGGAATTCCATAATATATATTCCAAATTCTTCAAATTATTATTCCTCAATATAAATCACTTCTAACATCTCCACCCTTACAACTCATATCATCCTTTGATAATCCTGAAGTTGTTTAAGTTAGGTTATTTTAATTACCTATCAGACCTTGATCAACCACATTCTTATCATAAGATAAATATGACTTGTAATTTCAAAAAATCCCATATTCATTTCTATACCATTTCACTATTGTATTAAAATACAGTTTTATAAAACCTTCTTTCTTTTGAAATCTCCTTTTTAAAATATAAGGTCATTACTAAATCCATTGATTAAGTAAATGATTAATACATATTAACCTTTTAACTTTAACTCCTTTAAAACTCTTTGTTCCACTATCTGCACTTCTATTACAAATCATATTACTAAACATTCTACCAAGTTCAATTATAGAAATCCTTTTCCTAATTCTTTAAATCATTTCCTTTAGGGAAATCTTATTCCAATCTCATCCGTTACACTAATGCCATTATTAGGTATCGTTAATTCACGCTTTAACTCCCCATTTCCTTATTCATAACCCGTTTACACATCTCCGCTTGATATAGACCCTTTTCCATCTCGATTTCCTTTACTTAAAACATTAAGTAACATTTACTTTAAGCTTACCGTATTCGCTTACACTCACTTTATAACTTCATTTACCAAATTTGGTTCAAATGTAAATCCGGTCATAAACTTCCTTTGAACTTTAATTATATTTTATTTTTCACTTCAATTATTTACTTAAATGAACTTCATTTAAGAAATAATCCCTTAAATTAATAAAGATTATAATTTACTTCATTATTAACTGGAATAAAGAAAATCTCATTAGGTTAGACAATTATATGCTAAATTATTTCATTAGATTAATCAACATAATCTAATTCAATTTAACGATCAATTTTTGTTAAAACAGTTGGCTTGGTCGATCTTAAAACATGATTAACCCATTAATCAACTCTAACTCGTCCTTTCTCTTTGGATTAATAAATAACATTTATTAATCCAAATAATCTCACTTACATCGATTATTATTAAATAAACAAAAATCTATTTCTAAATTACCTTACTTTTTAATTGTTCTTAAAAACAATAAATCCTGGTTATTAATCACTGTTAATTCCCGCCCTCTTGCTTATCAAGCTTATTAACATAAGAATCCCCTTTATCAAATTATTCAATACTTTACGGTGAAGCACGTGCTTCGCACACGGTAGAATTTTGGTATAAAAATAGCGGTTAAAATAAACGATATACATTTTTATAAACTTCATTTATAATATATATTTTAAAATTCTATATTCAGTTATAAAAATATATTTCCTAATTTCATCATTACATTACTAACGGTAAATCAAACGGTTTATATTTTGGCCATCTGCTATAAATTTCTCGACCAATATCTCCATCAGTTAATTAACCAAACAAATGTCAAATTCGGGTTTAACAATCAATAAACAATCTAATCATATGTGTTCAACTGTTCATATAATGATCATATGGAAATAAACAATAAGTTTGATTGATAAGGGTCAACTAATAACAACCATTCAACATCCAATTTAATTTCATACGTTTATATTATTATAAACGTAACCAATAAGGTAAGTTACATTGTTTGGAAATCATCGTTAAAAATAACGATGTCAATTCTTTTATATTAAACATTCGTTTAATTTAAATAAATGATAAAAATATTTAACATGCATTCAAACAATTATCAACATCCAATAATTAACAGCCATAACATACAAACGATAAACCCGACTTATAATCATTATTATAAGTGGGAAACTAAGTGAGAATAACTCACCTGGATCTACGTTGTAAACACAGTCTGTTCTAGTTAAATCCAGCCCGTCTGAATTCCGTTCCATAATGTCTTTCTCCTTAATACGGTTCCAGTCAAACGGTCAATTCTAACAGGATATGAATACGTTGTTAATGTTTTAAAATTAACAATATTTTAATAACTAACTAAATATAAACGAATTTAATTAATGAACAATTTACTTGGTTTGAAAATATTGGTGCTCGTCTTCTTTTATTAACCACTTCGTCCTTGCCTGCTCTGTTCCAACTCGTGACCGGAATCCCATAACCCCGGGTCAATTGTTTAAACCCTGTCCTGATTTAAAATGTTATATGATCATTATTAATTTAAAATATAATTTAAGTAACTTTTAAATTCCAAATAGTTTTACCCTAATTTTTAGTAATAACATTAGTAGGCCACTTTCCTTTCATTTCTAGAATTGAGCACCCTCCATTGCATGTCCATGCCTTTCTGAAGCCCACCCTCCAACACGTTACAACCCAAAGCCCGGCCCACTTTAAGAAAAACCTTCCAGATAATAACAGAGTTGCCTCCCCTTCAACCCATTGCTCTTCATTTCACTCTCCTCTTCAATGAAACGCCCCTCTGCCCAAAACAAAACACGGCGGCTTCCATCCTCCTTCGTTGATCGAAGTCCCTCCAAACACCCTCCAATCAAGCGCCTAAGGTAGCTTCTACCTCGGCTTGAACCCCATCATCCCTGCTCCTTCTGTCAGACTGTAATCCGCCCAAAAAGGCCCTACCATTCTGGCGAGATCCGGTCCCTACAGCGCTCCAATTTCCTCCGCATCAGGTTATCTTTCAGATCTCATTACTCTTCACATATTTTATGTTCAATATTTGGTGAATAATTGTGTATACCGAGAGTTTTGTGGGTATAAGGAATCAAAGGGGTTTACTGCGATTTATTTCTAGTTTGCGTGACTTAACTTGGGTATGTTTTAGTGGCGATTTTCATCAGTTCCGAAGTGAACTGTTTTGGTTTAGGGAATATTGATATGCAGTGGTATATATAGGTGAATGGGGTTTGAGGATAAGCCCCATGTGATTGTCTGTTCCATAGGTCTGCGTGGCTATGTGTTTCCTATTCCCATAGCTGTTGTGTTCCAGTCTGTGCATGTGAGAAGCTTGAGGTGACAGTGATGTACAGGTTGATGGTTGGGGGCTTCAGACATGAGTTGTCCTCTCAAATAGGGACTGCATGCCACTGCTAGGTAGAGTAGATTAGGCACATTTGTTTTGTACAAGTAGTCCAATTTTCAAAGTGTTGTCATTCCAAATTAATGGAAGAAATTGTAGGAGTACCATATTTTTTTGTTGATGTTGTGAAGTGTGGTCACGATGGTAATAACGTCTATTAAATTCAGGTTGGCAAAAGGTTTGGTGCAGGGTGCATGCACATGTATGTGAAGAACTGTCCCTACCTTGGCAAAAGATTGGTTTCAGATAGGGGTGAGAGTTTGGTTGGTTCGGTTTATCTGATGATGAAAATTGCCAAACCAAACTAAAACCAATAAAAATGAAAACCAAACCAACCAAATTAAGATTGGTTGGTTCGGTTGGTTATCCGATCTAACCGAACTAAAAATATTTTAGACTTTATGTTAATAATAGTAACTATAAATTAAATTAAAACATAAATATATGATTAAAGTATTATCATTTATTATTCTTATTCTTTCCAAAAGTAATTTTGATACATATGTGATGATTAAAATTTACTTAGACAACTAAACTAACATAAAATATTTACTATATTATTAATAATTTTGAAAATATAATAAAAGTTCGGTTAATTTGGTTAAACCGATAACCAAACTAAATATTTTTTTGGACCGATTACAAACCGATCTAATTTCGAAACCAAACCAAACCGACCAAAATAAATTGGTTTGGTTGGTTTATTTGGTTTAACCAAATAATGCTCACCCCTAGTTTCAGAAGCACATGTATGTGAAGAATCTTGGTATAGAAGAACACCGGTACTGATTTGATACCATGCTTTACAATGTTCTCGTCAGTTTTTGTTAATTGGCTTGGCCAAAGATATAGTACATGAAGGTATGGACGTGATGAAGCTGTTCCTTACTGTATTATTTTCTCTTTTACTTTTCTTTTTACTAAATGCTTAGTTTTGGTATTTTGGGTCTCCTTTCTTTCCTGGCTTGCGGCTTTGACCATTTCCTGTACATGGACGTGAAAAGACATTGTATACATTTTTAACAAAATTATATAAAGTTTTATTTGTAATGCTTCGTACGTTTAAAGTATTATGTGAATTTAGATATCATAAATTTCTCATCTGTTCCTATTTGTGTTATATGTTATATTATTGTTTAGTTTGCAAATTGTAGATTTAATCATTTTTTTCGTCTACCGTCTAACATGATTATATTTTCTGTTAGTTCTTATGCTAATTATGTACATTATAATTCTCCTGTTTTCACTTAAGAAGCCTGCAATTGTGTTTCTAAAAAGTTTTATCTGCAGTAGTTTCAAATTGATTGAAATAAATGCTTGTTTTGTAATATGTAATCTTTTATTGTCTGAGTTTGCAGTTTAGTTCAACCCGAAAAGCAATTAAATTAACTTCCCACCCTCTTAGTTTGAAAATCTGAATTCTCTATTAGCAGAGTACACATACATGCACATGCATATTAAAATAAACATATCAAGTCATTACACGTTAATTGATATTTTCGAAAAAGAAATCCAAAAGTTAAAAGGGAAATTGATATTATTTTAATCAGAATTGTATTTGATCTATTCCTATTTGGTAGCATATTGTTGTTGAAACAAGAATTACCTACATTATATTGTCTGATGTGCAGCGCCTGTAGATGGATAGGATACAGAAGTAGATCCTATAGTGGCTGCTACACCAACGCTGGAGTTGTCCACTTCAAATGTTGTCATTCAATAGAGATGGTGGAATTAATACCGTTTGTTAGATTCACTTGGCAAAAGAGTTTGTATTGGAGTTTATATATGTGAAGTAATTGGTTCAGTCGTCTTGTATTTTTTCTTTACTGTATGCATTTGATGCTCAGCTTTGTTATTGAATAGTTTTGTTTCGGATGATTTTCTTGGATTTAGTACTCTATTTCTTATATTGCCGATATCACTTGTTTAAGATGGTATTCTTTTCTTGTTGTAAACAGTTTATTCTTTTGAAATTTCCTGTACGTTTTATTATCATGATTTATTACATACATGCTTAGCATATGCTTTATATGTCCCACTAACTAAGCCGAAGTACTTATATATTCACTACATAATGGTTGTATACGGCACCATATGTCCCACCTGTTACTATCATACACGAAGTCCAAACGTTAGATAACGTTAGATATTTGCGTACATACGTACTTACATAAAGAGTTTATAAAATATTATCGATAAATTATTAAATAAATCCCAAATTGTTAAATTCAAAAATAATAAATAAATGAATTATCATAGTCGGATATACCTGACTGGAATGGTATATCACTTCAGGTTTAGTCAATATCGAATTATGACTCAGTATCAAAAATTCCATGTTAACCGAAATCTAAAATATATAGAAAATGTTATTAAATATATTGAATAAATGATATTGTTTATAAAAATTTCCATAGCGACTATTTTAATATTTGAATTGGACACAACTAACAATTTATACACTGAAATCCCGATTTTTCTTTTTCATTAGAAAATTATCATCAGTTTGATTCTAACATTTCTCGTTTCATGAAATTCCGACCTCTATCGGATCCTGTACATTCAGTTGAAGTTCAAAACTGAATATTACAAACTGCAGCGCCATTACGAGCTCATTCATAATAAATATAAATTATAACGTTTAAACTTCGAATTTAAATATTAAAAATCCATAAGTATTCCAATTAAAACATTTAAACAAAATTAAATATTCAAATTCAAATGGGCTGAAAATCTGGGCCGTTACATTCTTCTCCCCTTAAAAGAATTTCATCCCGAAATTGCTAAGGTAAGAAAAACATCACAACCCACTATATTTCCTAAATTCAATTTATTTAAATCAAATACCAATTCAATTTCATGAATAAAATTTCCAAAAATGTCAAAAAATTCAAAAACTTTAAATTCTTGGAAAATTTGGCAGAGCCTCCCTTATATGGAGTGACATCTGCGATATCGTAGGAACAAATAATATATTGACTCACATGGTTGGAAAGCAAAATTTAAAACCCAAAATTTACTCGTGTAGGCGTACCTTATGCGAGCGCTATTGAGTATATCTGCTCAACTTATCGTGATCTACTTAACAAATATCAATCCTCACTGCCTCCTAACACCTGTATTCAACTCAATTCAACATGTAAGTGACCATTACATGAATTTTCTAAATAATACTTCATTAATCAACCAGTATAATTCCACCAATCCCCAAGGTATCTTTCAGATAGGTATATGCAAATATAGGTTTAAACCACCTAGTTTTAATTCATGAGCAATTCTATTCCAATTTTATTATATTGGAACTTTATTTTCAATCCATTCAACTTTTCCATTGAGTTATTAATGAATTATTTTCAGCCAATCTTATATCCAAATAACAGCCAATACACAATCAATCTTACCAATCATTCAATTTACATTAAATCCAACTAATACCCAATCATTAATATTTAATTCACCAATTAAAGTCTCATTTCACGTCCAATCACCAATTCGATTTTCAATCATGTTATTTTATAATCCCCATTCTGATTCTATTCCAAACACCATCACTTCAGTTTATTCTAATTTAACTTATCTTAAGTTAAAATTTAATTTTCAAAAATTCTCATTTACAATGATATATATGAGATTCTCTGGTTATATTAACCATTCAAATTCAGATTTCCATTCGAATTCCACTCAAGCAAATCAATCAAACCACAATATCTCAATAATATAATAAAATTATTTCTTTTATATACAAAATATGATTTGGGTAAAATTATATCATTTACCCTATTAACAAAACAATATTGTGTACATTCCCAGTTCAATGCTTCTCAACAACTTAACCGATCAACAACACAATGCAAAACATTTTTATATAAGATCTATAAATACGCTCTTATATATAAACACTCAACTCGATCTAGGGTATTACTAACCCCTCTCTATAGAGTCACGCCACAGAGCCAAGGTTATTACTAAACCAGTGGCTTTGATACCACTGTAACGACCCGGTAGGAGTTCGACGCCCGAATTCTGACAATAATACATAACCCTGTGTTACTTGCCAAACTCAAGTATCGAAAACCACCAGATAGTTATTAGAAATAATTCAGAGGATGAGATAAGAAAGAAAGAAATATTAGAATAGAAGAAGAAGAAGATCCAACATGACACAAAGTCTCACATCGCAGCGGAACAAAATATAGTATGGAAATAAATCTTTATTGAGAGCTTGAAAATATACTTACAATCATCAGAGTACATCACACATCTGGACAGTTATAATAATCTGTCCTCATATATAACACACAGCGGAATAATATAACTTCATAAATCCCTTGTGTGAGCTTTGTGTGCTTTGTGCCACCATTAAAATTGGGGCATGGTATGAGTTGTAAAGGTTGTTGAAATTTGAATAAATCCCTTGTGTGAGCTTTGTGGCATCATTAAAATTGGAAGTTGAGTGTGATCTCCTTTCTCCATCTTCGGATATTCGAGTGCGCTCGAATCAATGAACTTGAAGCCGATTCACAGTATCAATTGCGAGTGATCAACGTTCGAAGAATCGTATATCGACAACACGGTATCTTGCGAGATCAACGTGTTGAAAATAGCGAGATTCCAACATCGGAAGATCAACGGAGTTGAGCACTTATCTCATCCTTGATCGATTTTCCATGGATCCATCAATCTGTGTGGAGTTAGATCCTGGACATTGTGCTAGCTTGGTATCAAAACGATATTTCCATATTTTTGGTTGGATCGCCAACGCGAGATTGCCATCACTTGGTTGGATCGCCGAAAACCATTCGGGATCATCACCATCGCCACCGTCAGATTGTTAGATTACCATTCATTCCGCCACCACCAGTTGGACCGCCACCACTAATTAGATCGTCAGATCTAGTTGAATCGCTACCCACATTTGGACCGTCGACATTGTGGGACCGTCATCCTCCTTAGACCGACATCCTCGGACCGTTGACATCCAGTACTAGACCACCATCACCCGTTAGACCACCATCATCCATTTAAACTGCGATCTCCATTAACCCGCTATCATCATTCAGACCACCAAATCCATTTTAGACCGTTCCATTGTTTTTGGGACGTGAAAAGTTGTTCAAATTTGAAGTTTTAGTAATTTTGGTAAAGATTGATCATGCCTCTAAGACATGCATCAAAATTTGGAAGAGATATATCGGAGAGAAGAAGTCGAACAAATGGAGAAGAGAATTAATGATAAATTTGATGAAGGAATTGGAAGATTAGAGAGGCTTATGCTAGATATGAATCAAGCTAGACGAAGAGTATAACCCAATTCAAATCATGGTGGATATCGAATTTCGCCCTCAAATTCGAAAAGGAGAAGAAGATCACCACAATTGGAGCGAGATAGAAGAGACATGAATGACCATAGACATGAAGCTGTTTATGATCGTCGTCGCCGTCATTCAGATTTTAAAGAAGAAGGAAGCAGTAGTCATTCTCATTATCAAGATCGAGAACCATATCGTCAACCGGAAAATAATTACAATTGGGAGTCTGGAATGAAGACAGAAATTCCAGAATTCAAAGGAGGAATGTCAGCTGAAGAATTCCTAGATTGGCTATCGAATGTAAAGGAAATTATAGAGTTCAAGAATGTGCCTAACAATAGAAGAGTTCAGTTAGTTGCCACTCGTTTGAGAGGAAGAGCTATTGCTTGGTGGCAGCAAACCAAGCTAACTCGTGAAAGAATGGGAATGCCAAAGGTTGTCACATGGGAGAAGATGAGAAAGATGATGAGATCTACATTCTTACCTCATAATTATCAGTCTCTTATGTATCAACATTTGTAGAACTTGAGAAAAGGGACGAAGTCTGTGAGTGATTATACTGATGAATTCTATAAATTGATTGCAAGAGATGATATCATGGAAACAGAGGAACAGTTGACTGCTAGATATGTTGGAGGATTGAGAACACAGATTCAGGAATGGTAAATATGTTCCATCCAATATTTATTGCTAAAGCTCACCAAAAAGCTCTAGCTTGGGAGAAGCATGGAAGACAAGGAGGAGGAGTGTTCACGAATTCCAATATTCAGAACAAGAGTGTTAGTAGCAACACTAATGTCTCCAGGACAGTTCTTAAACATGTTGTCAATGAAGCTGCAAAGACAAAAGTCAATTCAACTGTCAAGTGCTTTAATTGTCAAGAAGTGGGTCATAAAAGTAATGAATGCCCGAAGCTAAAAAAGAGAACAATGATAGTTGAGGAAGTAGAAGCTGAAGTAGACTATTCTCTACCACCTAAATTTAACAGTGATGATGAAAATGATGTAGAAGAGATAGAGTCAGGAGATGAAGGGAGTAGTCTAATGATGCGAAGATCATGTTTAACTCCAAAATATGCAGATGATTCTAGTTGGTTGCGGACAAACATCTTCCAATCTGCCTGTACTATTCTTGGAAAGGTTTGTCGCTTCGTTATTGATGCAGGAAGTTATGACAACATGATTTTAGTAGAAGCTGTTAAGAAGCTTGGGTTGAAGACTGAGAAAGATCATAGACCATACAAGCTTGCATGGTTGAAGAAAGGAGGAGAATTCACCGTAGGAAGAAGAGCGTATGTGTCATTTTCCATTGGGTTAAAGTATACGGATGAAATTTGGTGTGATGTAGTTCACATGGATGTATGTCATTTACTCTTGGGGAGACCATGGCGGTATGATAGATCAGTTCAACACGATGGTCGAACCAACAACTATAGTTTCATGTTTGAAGGCACTAAAATCACGTTAGTTCCTAAGAAGCGTGAACAAAATGAAGTAAAAGCAGAGAAGAAGATTAACTCGACTAGTCTTTTATCTTTGAAGGAATTTTTTGAAGAAGTAGAAGAGAATTCGGAAGTGTTTATGTTGATTGGATTTGAATCTCATGAGGAGTCTGATATTCTTGCTGAAGCTGAGCCTGTGCTGAAAGAGTTTGAAGATGTGTTTCCTGAAGAGTTGCCGAAGGAATTACCGCCACTCAGGGACATACAACATAAATTTGATTTGGTGCCAGGTGCAGTGTTACCACATAGGCCACATTACCGAATGAGTCCAAAGGAGCATGAAGAGTTAAGGAGACAAGTTGAAGAGCTGCTTGAACAAGGGCGAATACGAGAGAGCCTTAGCCCATGTATCGTACCTGCCTTGTTAGTTCCAAAGAAAGATGGTTCATGGAGAATGTGTACGGATAGTAGAGCTCTCAACAAAATCACTGTCAGATACATATTTCCTATGCCTTGACTTGATGATCTATTGGATCAAATCAGTGGGTCTGTTATCTTTTCAAAGATTGATTTGAAGAGTGGTTATCATCAGATTCGAATTAGACCAGGAGATGAATGGAAGACCGCATTCAAGACTCGTGAGGGGTTGTATGAATGTTTGGTTATGCCGTTTGGTCTATCGAATGCACCAAGTACTTTTATGAGAGTCATGAATCAGATTTTTAGACCATACATTGGGAAGCTTATTGTGGTATATTTTGATGATATTCTGGTTTATAGTGCTACCATGGAGGAGAATATACAACACTTGAAAGCAGTGTTGATGATTCTTTGTCAAGAACAATTTTATGCTGCAACAAAGAAGTGTGTGTTCATGACGCAAAGTGTTCTGTTCTTGGGGTACATTGTGTCCAAGGAAGGAATACTGGTGGATCAGAATAAAGTCACTGTAATCAGAGATTGGCCTCGACCAAAAACTATAACGGAAGTCAGAAGCTTTCATGGATTGGCATCATTCTACCGAAGGTTTATTACACACTTTAGTAGTGTGATGGCTCCTGTTACTGACCGCATGAATGGAAAGCGGTTCATGTGGACGGAGGAAGCTCAATTTTCTTTTGAGAAGATCAAGGAACTTTTGATGACCGCACCAGTCCTTGTGTTGCTATGTAACAACCCGGAAAATACGAGCCAATTTAAAATTTTTAAATTGGTTATTTCAAAGGAATTTGAACAATTGAAATAGAATATTTCAATAAAATAGTGAATTAGAAATAGTGAGTCAGTTTGAAAATTTGAATTCAAACTTTGACTGACTGTGCTGGGTGGAAATTATAACGGATTTTAGTGAAACCAAAAATATTTAAATCTGTTTATCAATACCTTTCTAACGAATCTGAAAAATCGAAGTTTCATAGCGGGAATCAAAAGTTATGGCCGAATGAATTTTCAGAAAGGTCGCTATATAGAATAAATAGCCCTTGAAAATAGATATTTTGCAAACGACCTCGGAATTCGACGAAACCACTTTTGTTGGGTCCGGTATGTCAAACTATTGCTAGGTTTCAAATTTCATAATTTTTGAAGCTAGTATGTGAGCGTGGCAAAAGAAAATGTGTTTGGTCAATTTCTGTTAAATTGGATCGACCAAAAAATGGCCATTTTTCAAACGATCTCAGAATTCGACGAAACTAGTTTTGTTGGGACCGTAGCGTCAAAACATAGTTAGATTTATTTTTCTGGAATTTTTCGAATCAGTTTGTGGCCCTGGCAAATTAAAATGTACGTTAATTTGAAGAATAACTTACTGTAATAGTCGAATTGGCCAACGAAACATATCCCATTGTGTCCGGGATGGGGGTATTTAGCTAGGGAGAATAGTCGTTGGGTTTGAATTGGTGTCCGTGTGGAGAAACACTATTTAAAAATTTAAAAAAGTCCTTGGCCAATCAAAATTTTCCTTTCATAATTTAAAATAAATAAAAACTCCAGAAAACCTCGTTCTCTCTCTCCCACCGACGACTCGCAACCTCCGTCCTTTCCAGCCAAATAGCCACTGCCACATGCGACTGCAACCTCCGCCACCACCCTACCTCGACGCGCCTCCCTCCCCTCTTCAAATCCGACCCTACCTCGACCCCCCTCGTCGCCCCTATCGCCTGAATCGTCGACCCAAAGTCGACGACTTCCCAGCGCCGCCACGATCACCAGAGACCACCGAACCGCCTCCAACCACCACTGATCGACTCCTCTTTCCTCCCTCTTCCACGCTGTACCTTCCGATCGTAGTATCGTGCCTCGGTTCTCGCGAAAACTGCAACCCTAGTTTTGAACCATCGTGAAATGTGAGTCCTTTTTTATGTTTGAACTTTGAAAAATCATATCTTTATGGTATGTTAACGAAATTCGATGAAACAGGAAACATCGGGACCGCAAGGAGGCTCTCTACCACATAGAAGAGACCGCGGATTTTTCTGAGTCATCTACGATTTTTAGCACTCCGAAAACCAAAGTGAGAAATCTAAATTAAAAGAATTTGAATGGAAAATGTCATGTATAAATTATATAAGCGAAATATAAATTACACACGTGTTGTATACCTCATGTACGTGCGTTGTGTAAGCTATATGAGCGAAGTATGAATTATACATGCATAGAATAATTGATATATGTGTTGAAATGCAAGTGAAATATGGAAATAATATATATATATATATACTCCACTCGTCCACAAACCATGGACGATATTTATTGTTGTGAATTGGTGTGAAATATTGGATGAAAAATGCGAATGGTTGAATAATTGTTTGTGGCTGATATTGATTGGTTGTGGTTGAAAAATACCCATTGGTGATTGAAATGAATTGGAAATAATTGTGGAAATGAAAATAAAACATGCCGCCTGCGTGCGAATTAGATGCATGAATCCCCATTGTCAAAAACCGCGAGGTTTTAAGGTAGACCAAGGAGCCGTACTAGGGACGGTGCCGGTTTTAACTACCCTGTCGTTATGCTGCCGAAATTTTGAATAATATTCATATGTTAGAATTATTTTCATATGTTGAAATTATCTTCATGCATTGAAATTAAAGTCATGTGTCGAAACTATATCCATGTGTGGAAATGCTCATGTGTTGAGAAGTGATGTATGAAAATTAAATTCATATGTGAATGAATAAAGTGTTTGAACAATAAAAATCACATCTTTATAATATATATGAAGTATGTAAAATATTCGCCTTATATATAAATAGTTTCAACCATAAAAAAAATTCATCTTTCTTATATAAACAAACTATATAAAATATCCATATGTGGAGATGCTCATGTGTTGAGAAGTGTGTGTATTGGAAAAGTTCATGTGTTGAATAAAAAGATGGAATAATAAAAATTACATTTTTATTGAAATTATGAAGTGTTAAAAACATTCATGTGTTGAATAAATATTTTAAATGATAAAAATACCATTTTTATCATGTATGTGATATTCTAAAGATATGCGAGCGTTGAAATAAATATTTGTGAAAGAGATATTATTTTTAACATGCATAGGAACTAAATAAAATAGTCATGTGTTGAAATATATTTTAGTTTGCCAAAAATATCATTTTTGAAATGTGAAGTGTTAAAAATAACCACTTGTTCAAATAAATATGCATGAGTTGAAATATTCATTAATTAGCTAATGATATGATTTTTGCCTATGCATGTAACATTAGAATGAATGGTGTTTTTAAACCAAATTGAATCAAATATGAAGTTGAATGGAAAATGAAAAGTGATGAGAATTGCATATATGTACATGCATATTTATTGAACAGGTTATAGCAAAGAGGCTAGAGAAGAGGAATAAAATTTTGTGCCCGACAAATAGGTACACGTTTACTGTTTTGTTTGGGTGATAATTTTATGAGCCTGTTGGCTAGCCGCTTGGCCTTTTCTTTTTCTTTTTGAGATGAGACGCCCGTGTGGCTATTTGGGAATTTTCCCAGCCCCTCCCGTACAAAGGAGGTTATGGCGAAATTTTCCAAAATTTAAAGGCGTTAGTGAAATATTTGAAGTGAAAACGATATAGGAATTTTTGAATGAACTATATTTATATAAATATATAAATATAAATAAAATTAAAACGAAACGTGGCCGTGCAGTTTGTGTTTTGAAACCGTGATTTCAAACGACTAGTGCGGGAAATCCGACCATTGGATTTTCCCGAAACCGCAACCGTTGGGTTCGCCTTGGAAATATCTTTCCAACGGCACCAACTTTGTAAAGATCCGACGGTTGGATTGTCTGGAATGTTTAATTCAAATCTGAAGAAAAACAGCGCCAGAAACGATTATATTTATATATATATAAAAATATAATTAAATTAAATCGAATAACGACGCTGTAGTTCGTATTTTGAAATCGTAACTTCAAACGACTAGTATGGAAGATCCGACCGTCGGATTTTTCCCAAAACTGAAACCGTTGGATTCGTTTTGAAATGATCTTTCTAATGATATAAAATTTGTGAAGATCCAACGGGTAGATTTTCATATATGTGTAAAACAAATTTAGTGAAAAAGAGCGCTAGTGCCTCAGCACGACCTGAAACGTCGTTTAATTAAATATGGCCGTTTTAAATAAATAAAAATGGCGATATATCGTTATAAAATACTATAGATGATATAGAGTGGAAATAAACCAATTTTGTTGTGTTTGCTTGATATGTGATGGTTGAATGTATTTAATATGAAAATTATAACTAAAGAACTGAAATGTGAATGTTGAATAGTTTAACCATGTGATAAATTGATTTGAAAATCTAAATATACGTGGGTTATTTGAAAAGGCCGAGTTCATTCTCATTTCAAATAATCGATCGACGTTGAGAAGTCGAAGAGTCGAAGACGGTTGAAGACCGACGATCTTCACATTGGATGGATGGGCGCTACTGATGCTCGTGATTGGAGTAGCTACCTTGAAGGAGCTGAAGTAGTAGCCGTCCGGACATATTGTTGATTGTGCGGATATGCGAGGAATTTGGTGCCTCCGGTTTCGTTCAAACCCAGAACGAACTTGTAAATGGACTGTGTGTCTGACATTGGATTTTGTTCTGTGCTGATTGATCTCTGTTAAATATATATCTGTTTGGCGGCGAAGAATTTATTCTCTTGCTTAACGCCCTTCTCTGAGACGTACGAGCTCAGAGGTTATATATCGATAGAAATCAGTCGCATGGAGTGGATTGCCTGTGTGGCACGCCTAAGTGGTATATGATCAAGGCTTCTATTGCAAAGCAAAGTCTTGTGGTTGATGATCAAAGCATGGTCTGTGTGACGTAGCTTTGTGTATAACGTGAATTCGCGAGCCTCACACCCCGGTATGAGTCAAAAACGGGAGAAGGACCCAAGGAGTGCACGATGTTTCTTTCTAGCTATGGTGGTGTCAGTGACCTCCAAGCCCTGACATTTATATCTACTTTTCACCTATGTGGTTGTTGGAATACGAGGCGCCTCGATTATAGGTCTGTAAGGACCGGGAAACGTGTGTTCAGGAATTGTCAATCCTCAAAAGTAAGAGAGGACCGGCCTTGGAGGATCCAGGGATTGCTGTGTGCGGTCCCGAGGCATTTGCTAGAGTGTCTCGAATCGGAGAGGAGCTTGCCCCTTGCCTCGACTCAAGATGGAATCCAATTTCCAATGCGAAGTTCGGATGTGATTGTATTACTAGTACGACGACATAGTGGTATGGGTCATTTATGCCGCCTATGATTGATATTTATGATTGAAATCGCTTTTGAAACATATATGCACTAGTAATAATAACAAACACTTTTGTTTTATTCGTATGAAGCATTTTTTGGCCATTATAAGGTAAAACTCTATCCTCCGGCTTGCGTTGCATTGTGTGATGGGACCTGAGTCTTATAATGGCTTCATTTTGTAAAAAGCATTGCGATGATTTAATCATTTACTTTATTTCATGCACTAGCACTCATTGGAGTAAACCCGTTCCGCGAAAGTGGCGTGGTCCTTTGATTTGCCTTATTATTGTTGTTAATAAGTTAAGTAGATTTCTCATACCAGTCCCATGACTGACTCGTAGTTTGTTTCACCTTGCAAACTTGGGTGCCCTCATTTTCACACGGGCAGCCTAGTTACAGGTATCTGGTGCACTTTTGGCTCATGGCGAGGCTTGACTACACCGTGCTGACTATGACTTTTTCCGCCATTATTGTATATGTATTATGATTCCTCCATTGGCGATGTAGACTGATATTTATTTTGTGTACTCTTTATATATGATTCCGCCTCTGGCGATGGTGACTGATTATGTATTATTATGCACTAAGTTGTATCCTGTACTGTGCTCTCTGATGTGGTGATATCTATATGATTTCGTTGTCATATGTGTGTAAATTATTCTATTTTTTGTTTATGCTATTATCTGTGATCTGCTAATGATGATTAATGTGTTATATTCCAATGATTATCCTTAACACCGTGTCACGGGGTTTTGGGATCGTCACAGCTGGTATCAGAGCTTTGGTTAATCTTAGTTCTGGAGTCTAACACATTAAACACTTCGTCAAAATAGAATTAGTAGTATTCTAAGGCGAGTAGCTGATTAGAGATAGGACTAGTAATGTCCTAGAATGAGCCAAACAGAATAGCAAAAACAATTTGATCAGTCCATCGTTATCTTTCCTTATGTTTTCTGCTTAACCATGCAATAAAATTATCATTTCTGTAGACTGACTCCTTTCTTGCTTATACAGAATTTGAAAAATGGCTACCCGAGCAGCCGCTGCTAGAGGAGGCCGTGCTGGCCGTAGCAGAGGACGAGGAGAAGTCCCAGTTGAAGAAGGGCCCTTGATACAACCCTCAGCCGCTCAACACTTCTAGCTGGACCGCGTAGCAAAGAGATACAAGAACCTAGGAGGCAAAACCTTCTCGGGAACTGGCACAGTAATAGAGGCCCTTGCATGGCTGAAAACATGCGAGAAGGTACTAGAAGGCCTAAGGCTTGGAGATCAAGACAAAGCTTTTATGGGCGCTTGGCTCCTACAAGAAGAAGCTGAACTATGGTGGGAAGCTCTCACCGCTAGGAATAGAGAAGCTGGTAGAACCTGGGACGGATTCAAAGAACTCTTCAAATAGAAATATGTCCCAGAATAAGCCCTAGAGTGCATGCACGATGGCTTCGCCAACCTCCAGCAGGGGGATCTTTCGGTGCAGGATTATCTGAATAAATTTACACAGTTGTCCCGCTATGCTCCGGAGCTCGTCGCCACTACAAAGTCCAAGAATAAGAGGTTCATCCTTGGGCTGAAGCGACAGTACCATGATAGAGCCATGGCCCACATCAAGCTGGGATTTAATGAATTGGTGGAAATGACGTGCAACTACGAAGACCTGGACCAAAGGCACCTGGAGCAGGATCACGCTAAAAGCCAAGCCGGAAACAAACGCAAACCTGCTGTGAATCAAGCTGAGTCAAGCCAAGCAGCATCCTCGAAACCACCGGCTGGCAGGCCGCCAAAAGGAAGCTGCTATAATTGTGGCAAGATGGGGCACTTCTCTAATGTTTGCACAACCCCGAAGAGGCAGAAGACAAATTCTCAAGGTTCAAGCTAGGGCTCTCATAACCCTCGCTCCTGCTTTAATTGCCGCAAGACGGATCATCTTGTTAAAGACTGCCCTTTGCTTAAAAGGCCGCAGTAGCTCACGTGTATGACGGGACGAACCCGCCAGCTGCTTCCGATGGAGCAGGTAAACCCGATGTTTTGGGAGGTACCATTACAATTAAAAATATTCCTGATTCTGTATTGTTTGACACGGGTGTGTCGCGTAGTTTTATTGCTAGTAACACCGTGCACAAATTAAAGTTAAAACAGAGAAAGATGAAAGAATCGGTTGAAGTACATAACCCGATAGGAGGATCTCTCATTCTCAGTGCATGTTGTAGAGTGCCAATCTCTTATTCTTCCTACAAATTTTCTTTTAATTTAATCCCCATGGATTTTCCCGAATTCGATATCATTCTTGGGCTTGATTGGTTAACGAAATAGGAAGCTGAGGTAAAGTGTGCAGAAAGAATAGTAAAAATTTGAACAAAGCTTGGATATATTACTGTACCATGCCATGGTTCGAATCCAGATAGAGAGGAATTTTGGTCTACGTTAGAAGTTATCCCCACTTCCTTAGAAAAGATTCCTGTTGTTAGAAACTATGCGGATGTGTTTGAAGAAGTCGAAAACTTACCTCCGCAAAGAGAAATAGAATTCATAATCGATCTAATTCCCAATGCCAGATCAGTGGTACATCCAATTCGCAGAATGACTCCAATGGAAAAGAAGAATTAGGCGATCAAACTCGTCAACTATTGTGGAAGGGTCTAATCAGACCTAGCTTTTCTAATTGGGGTGCAGCTGTAGTGTTTGTCCCAATGTTAGACGGTACTCTTCGATTGTGTGTTGATTACCGAGACCTCAACAAACAGACGCTCAAAAATAAATACCCATTACCCCGCATCGATGATCTGCTAGACCAATTAAATGGGGCGAGAGTATTTTCCCGAATGGACCTAGCTACAGGTTTTCATCAATTGAGAATAGCAGAGGAGTGTGTTCCTTTGACAGCTTTCAGAGGTCCAGACATATTTTATGAATGGTTAGTAATGTCGTTCGGCCTGTGCAACGCTCCAGCATACTTTGTCGATCTAATGAATAGAGTGTTCTGGGGAGTTCTGAATAAATTTGTCCTCGTATTCATCGATGATATTTTAATCTACTCCAAATCAAAACCCGAGCATAAAAAACACTTAGAACAAGTATTGGAGATTCTAAGAAGGAACGTCTTCAAAGCCAAATTCTCTAAATGTGTCTTCTGGTAAGAAGAGGTGAAGTTTCTTGGCCATGTCGTGTCAAAGAAAGGGATTTCTGTAGATCCAAGCAAAATAACAGTGATTCAAGACTGGAAACAACCCACTACACCCACAGAGGTTAGAAGTTTTATGGGGTTGGCTAGTTATTATCGAAAGTTCGTTAAGGAATTTTCGAAGATATCCGGTCCGTTAACGAAGCTCACGAAGAAGCATGAGACATTTAAGTGGACTTCTGACTGTGAAGAAGCTTTCCAGGAATTGAAATCGAAACTGACAACTGCTCCAGTGTTAACCATTATCGATGGCAATCAGGATTTGACGGTTTGGACAGATGCTTCTATTAGAGGTCTTGGTGCAGTGTTAATGCAAAGAGGCCAAGTAGTCGCTTATGCAAGCCGCCAACTGAAACCACATGAGAAGAATTATGTAACCCATGATCTTGAGTTGCTAGCCATCGATTTTGCTTTGAAAATCTGGAGGCATTATTTATTGGGCGAGAAATTTGTATTGTACACAGATCATCAATCATTGAAGTATTTATACACCCAGAAAGAGCTGAATTTGAGACAACAGCGTTGGCTAGAATTTCTTGCAGCGTATGATCTTGAAATCCTGTATACACCGGGAAAGGCTAACGTTGTAGCGGATGCGCTTAGTAGAAAAAACGCAATCATTGCCGATCTTATAATTACGCCAGGATTGATTGATAAAATATCTGTTCTTCAGAAAAGTGACAATTTTGTGAAAGAGATGATAAGAAGGATTCAAAGGGGCGAAGGCTCCAGTTTCCAAGTGGATAGTGAGGGAGTCCTAAGATTGAATAGAAGAATATGTGTTCCCGACATCCCTGAGCTCAAAAGAGAGGTGCTGGATGAATGCCATAAATCTAAACTTTGCATTCATCCTGGGGTAAGTAAAATGTACAACGATATCAAACGCACTTTCTGGTGGAAGGCAATGAAAAGGGATATTTCTTTATATGTTAGCAGATGCCCTACTTGTCAATTAGTCAAGAGCGACCAACAGAAGCTAGCTGGATTGTTGCAACCGTTGGAAGTCCCAGGTTGGAAATGGGAACAGATTTCCATGGATTTCATAGATGGTTTGCCGTAAACCAAGAAAGGTAATGACAACATTTGGGTAATCGTAGATCGCTTCACGAAGACTGCCCATTTCATACCTGTCAGATCCAATAGAACCGCTCAAAGTCTAGCACAGATATATTTCAAAGAAATTGTTAAGCTGCGTGGAATTCCCATCAGCATAGTCAGTGATAGAGACCCAATATTTGCTAGCAAATTCTGGGAGGCATTCCAGACAGAATTGGGAACAAAACTGAATATGAGCACCGCTTATCACCCTCAAACAGATGGTCAAACTGAGCGGGTGAATAGAATTCTAGAAGATTTATTGCGGGCTTGTAAAATTGATTTTGGTGGGTCATGGGAAGATCACTTGCATTTGGAAGAATTCTCATATAACAATAGCTATCAAGCAAGTTTGGGAATGCCGCCATTTGAAGCATTATATGGCAGACCGTGCAGATCTCCAGCATATTGGGTAGAACCTGGCAACAGACTTGTGTTAGGACCCGATATGATTCGAGAAGCATCTGATAAAGTGGACTTCATCAAAAAGCGATTGAGAACCGCACAAAGCCGACAGAAAAGTTATGCAGAGTCTAGAAGAAGAGATTTGACATTTGCTGTTGGTGACTATGTTTATTTGAAAGTTTCTCTGATGAGAGGAGTAATCAGATTTGGCAAAACTGGGAAGTTGGCACCGAGATTTATTGGTCCCTTTCCTATACTTGAACGAATTGGAACTCTTGCTTATAGGGTTCAATTACCAGATTGGTTGCCTGGAGTGCATGATGTATTTCACGTATCTCAACTTAGAAGACATGTGCATGATCCAGATCTTGTTGTAAAAGAAGCAGCGCAACAGGACCTGGAAATAACTCCAGAATTAGCAGTCAGAACAAAGCCATTAAAGATTGTTGGCAAAGAAACTAGAGAGCTAAGAAGCAAAAAGGATCATTTAGTTAAAGTGCAGTGGAGTAGTGATCCTAGAGACTGTACTTGGGAGACTGAGGAAAGCATTAAGCAAGCTTACGCCAAATGCAGACTGGACATCTCTGACTAACTCCGGTGCAAGGTACCTTTACAATACGTTGCATTTACATTTTGTTTCCTACTTTACTGTTGTTTCCTTTTCGGGGACAAAAAGTTTTAAGTGGGGGAGATTGTAACAACCTGGAAAATACGAGCCAATTTAAAATTTTTAAATTGGTTATTTCAAAGGAATTTGAACAATTGAAATAGAATATTTCAATAAAATAGTGAATTAGAAATAGTGAGTCAGTTTGAAAATTTGAATTCAAACTTTGACTGACTGTGCCGGGTGGAAAATATAACGGATTTTAGTGAAACCAAAAATATTTAAATCTGTTTATCAATACCTTTCTAACGAATCTGAAAAATCGAAGTTTCATAGCGGGAATCAAAAGTTATGGCCGAATGAATTTTCAGAAAGGTCGCTATATAGAATATATAGCCCTTGAAAATAGATATTTTGCAAACGACCTCGGAATTCGACGAAACCACTTTTGTTGGGTCCGGGATGTCAAACTATTGCTAGGTTTCAAATTTCATTATTTTTGAAGCTAGCATGTGAGCGTGGCAAAAGAAAATGTGTTTGGTCAATTTCTGTCAAATTGGATCGACCAGAAAATGGCCATTTTTCAAATGATCTCAGCATTCGACGAAACTAGTTTTGTTAGGACCGTAGCATCAAAACATAGCTAGATTTATTTTTCTGGAATTTTTTGAATCAGTTTGTGGCCCTGGCAAATTAAAATGTACGTTCAAAGTTAAAATTAAATGTTTTATACTTTAATTTGAAGAATAACTTACTGTAACAGTCGAATTGGCCAACGAAACATATCCCATTGTGTCCGGGATGGGGGTATTTAGCTAGGGGCGACAGTCGTTGGGTTTGAATTTGTGTCCGTGTGGAGAAACACTATTTAAAATTTTAATAAAGTCCTTGGCCAATCAAAATTTTCCTTTCATAATTTAAAATAAAAAAAAAACTCCAGAAAACCTCGTTCTCTCTCTCTCCCACCGACGACTCGCAATCTCCGTCCTTTCCAGCCAAATCGCCGCCGCCACAAGCGACTGCAACCTCCGCCACCACCCTACCTCGACGCGCCTCCCTTCCCTCTTCAAATCCGACCCTACCTCGACCCCCCTCGTCGCCCCTATCGCCTGAATCGTCGACCCAAAATCGACGACTTCCCAGCACCGCCACGATCGCCAGAGATCGCCGAACCGCCTCCAACCACCACCGATCGACTCCCCTTTCCTCCCTCTTCCATGCTGTACCTTCCGATCGTAGTATCGTGCCTCGGTTCTCGCGAAAACTGCAACCCTAGTTTTGAACCATCGTGAAAGGTGAGTCCTTTTTGATGTTTGAACTTTGAAAAATCATATCTTTATGGTGTCTTGACGAAATTCGATGAAATAGGAAACATCGGGACCGCAAGGAGGCTCTCTACCACATAGAAGAGACCGCGGATTTTTCTGAGTCATCTACGATTTTTAGCACTCCGAAAACCAAAGTGAGAAATCTAAATTAAAAGAATTTGAATGGAAAATGTCATATATAAATTATATAAGCGAAATATAAATTACACACGTGTTGTATACCTCATGTACGTGCGTTGTGTAAGCTATATGAGCAAAGTATGAATTATACATGCATAGAATAATTGATATATGTGTTGAAATGCAAGTGAAATATGGAAATAATATATATATATATATATATATATATATACACTCCCCTCGTCCACAAACCATGGACGATATTTTTTGTTGTGAATTGGTGTGAAATATTGGATGAAAAATGCGAATGGTTGAATAATTGTTTGTGGCTGATATTGATTGGTTGTGGTTGAAAAATACCCATTGGTGATTGAAATGAATTGGAAATAATTGTGGAAATGAAAATAAAACATGCCGCCTGCGTGCGAATTAGATGCATGAATCCCCATTGTCAAAAACCGCGAGGTTTTAAGGTAGAGCGAGGAGCCGTACTAGGGACGGTGCCGGTTTTAACTACCCTGCCGTTATGCTGCCGAAATTTTGAATAATATTCATATGTTAGAATTATTTTCATATGTTGAAATTATCTTCATGCATTTAAATTAAAGTCATGTGTCGAAACTATATCCATGTGTGGAAATGCTCATGTGTTGAGAAGTGATGTGTGAAAATTAAATTCATGTGTGAATGAATAAAGTGTTTAAACAATAAAAATCACATCTTTATAATATATATGAAGTATGTAAAATATTCGCCTTATATATAAATAGTTTCAGCCATAAAAAAAATTCATCTTTCTTACG
The DNA here is from genome assembly GCA_030737875.1 of Allium sativum. NCBI lineage: Eukaryota > Viridiplantae > Streptophyta > Magnoliopsida > Asparagales > Amaryllidaceae > Allium > Allium sativum. The sequence goes on from CM060920.1 coordinate 503,209,224, forward strand.
TGAACTAACTATATAAAATATCCATGTGTGGAGATGCTCATGTATTGAGAAGTGTGTGTATTGGAAAAGTTCATGTGTTGAATAAAAAGATCGAACAATAAAAATTACATTTTTATTGAAATTATGAACTGTTAAAAACATTCATGTGTTGAATAAATATTTTAAATGATAAAAATACCATTTTTATCATGTATGTGATATGCTAAAGATATGCGAGCGTTGAAATAAATATTTGTGAAAGAGATATTATTTTTAACATGCATAGGAACTAAATAAAATAGTCATGTGTTGAAATATATTTTAGTTCGCCAAAATTATCATTTTTGAAATGTGAAGTGTTAAAAATAACCACTTGTTCAAATAAATATGCATGAGTTGAAATATTCATTAATTAGCTAATGATATGATTTTTGCCTATGCATGTAACACTAGAATGAATGGTGTTTTTAAACCAAATTGAATCAAATATGAAGTTGAATGGAAAATTAAAAGTGATGAGAATTGCATATATGTATATGCATATTTATTGAACAGGTTATAGCAAAGAGGCTAGAGAAGAGGAATAAAATTTTGTGCCCGACAAATAGGTACACGTTTACTGTTTTGTTTGGGTGATGATTTTATGAGCCTGTTGGCTAGCCGCTTGGCCTTTTCTTTTTCTTTTTGAGATGAGACGCCCGTGTGGCTATTTGGGAATTTTCCCAGCCCCTCTCGTACAAAGGAGGTTATGGCGAAATTTTCCAAAATTTAAAGGCGTTAGTGAAATATTTGAAGTGAAAACGATATAGGAATTTTTGAATGAACTATATTTATATAAATATATAAATATAAATAAAATTAAAACGAAACGTGGCCGTGCAGTTCGTGTTTTGAAACCGTGATTTCAAACGACTAGTGCGGGAAATCCGACCATTGGATTTTCCTAAAACCGCAACCGTTGGGTTCGCCTTGGAAATATATTTCCAACGGCACCAACTTTGTAAAGATCCGACAGTTGGATTGTCTGGAATGTTTAATTCAAATCTGAAGAAAAACTGCGCCAGAAACATTTATATTTATATATATATATATAAATATAATTAAATTAAATCGAATAACGACGCTGCAGTTCGTAATTTGAAATCGTAACTTCAAACGACTAGTATGGAAGATCCGACCGTCGGATTTTCCCAAAACTGAAACCGTTGGATTCGTTTTGAAATGATCTTTCTAATGATATAAAATTTGTGAAGATCCAACGGTTAGATTTTCAGATATGTGTAAAACAAATTTAGTGAAAAACAGCGCTAGTGCCTCAGCACGACCTGAAACGTCGTTTAATTAAATATGGCCGTTTTAAATAAATAAAAATGGCGATATATCGTTATAAAATACTATAGACGATATAGAGTGGAAATAAACCAATTTTGTTGTGTTTGCTTGATATGGGATGGTTGAATGTATTTAACATGAAAATTATAACTAAAGAACTGAAATGTGAATGTTGAATAGTTTAACCATGTGATAAATTGATTTGAAAATCTAAATATACGTGGGTTATTTGAAAAGGCCGAGTTCATTCTCATTTCAAATAATCGATCGACGTTGAGAAGTCGAAGAGTCGAAGACGGTTGAAGACCGACGATCTTCACATTGGATGGATGGGCGCTACCGATGCTCGTGATTGGAGTTGCTACCTTGAAGGAGCTGAAGTAGTAGCCGTCCGGACATATTGTTGATTGTGCGGATATGCGAGGAATTTGGTGCCTCCGGTTTCGTTCAAACCCAGAACGAACTTGTAAATGGACTGTGTGTCTGACATTGGATTTTGTTCTATGCTGATTGATCTCTGTTAAATATATATCTATTTGGTGGTGGAGAATTTATTCTCTTGCTTAACGCCCTTCTCTGAGACGTACGAGCTTAAAGGTTATATATCGATAGAAATTAGTCGCAACGAGTGGATTGCCTGTGTGGCACGCCTAAGTGGCATATGATCAAGGCTTCTGTTGCAAAGCAAAGTCTTGTGGTTGATGATCAAAGCATGGTCTGTGTGATGTAGCTTTGTGTATAACGTGAATTTGCGAGCCTCACACCCCGGTATGAGTCAAAAACAGGAGAAGGACCCAAGGAGTGCACGATGTTTCTTTCTAGCTATGATGGTGTCAGTGACCTCCCAGCCCTGACATTTATATCTACTTTTCACCTATGTGGTTGTTGGAATACGAGGCGCCTCGATTATAGGTCTGTAAGGACCGGGAAACATGTGTTCAGGAATTGCCAATCCTCAAAAGTAAGAGAGGACCGGCCTTGGAGGATCCAGGGATTGCTATGTGCGGTCCCGAGGCATTTGCTAGAGTGTCTCGAATCGAAGAGGTGCTTGCCCCTTGCCTCGACTCATGATGGAATCCAATTTACAATACGAAGTTATGCCGCCTATGATTGATATTTATGATTGAAATCTCTTTTGAAACATATATGCACTAGTAATAATATCAAACACTTTTGTTTTATTCGTATGAAGCATTTTTTGGCCATTATAAGGTAAAACTCTATCCTCCGGCTTGCGTTGCATTGTGTGATGGGACCTGAGTCTTATAATGGCTTCATTTTGTAAAAAGCATTGCGATGATTTAATCATTTACTTTATTTCATGCACTAGCACTCATTGGAGTAAACCCGTTCCGCGAAAGTGGCGTGGTCCTTTGATTTGCCTTATTATTGTTGTTAATAAGTTAAGTAGATTTCTCATACCAGTCCCATGACTGACTCGTAGTTTGTTTCACCTTGCAAACTCGGGTGCCCTCATTTTCACACGAGCAGCCTAGTTACAGGTATCTGGTGCACTTTTGGCTTATGGCGAGGCTTGACTACACCGTGCTGACTATGACTTTTTCCGCCATTATTGTATATGTATTATGATTCCTCCATTGGCGATGTAGACTGATATTTATTTTTTGTACTCTTTATATATGATTCCGCCTCTGGCGATGGTGACTGATTATGTATTATTATGCACTAAGTTGTATCCTGCACTGTGCTCTCTGATGTGGTGATATCTATATGATTCCACTGTCATATGTGTGTAAATTATTTTATTTTTTGTTTATGCTATTATCTGTGATCTGCTAATGATGATTAATGTGTTATATTCCAATGATTATCCTTAACACCGTGTCACGGGGTTTTGGGATCGTCACATGCTAGATTTCCATCTGTTATTTGAATTGCATACAGATGCATCGAAAGTTGGAATATGAGGGGTGTTGGGTCAGAAGGGTCGTCCTATTGCATATTTCAATGAGAAGCTATCTGGAGCAAAGATGAGATATAATACGTATGCCGTGGAGTTTTATGCTATTGTACATGCCGTCAAGCATTGGAGACACTATTTGTTTCATAAGGAGTTTGTGCTATATACTGACCGTGAAGCTTTGAAGCATTTGGAAAGTCAAGATAAGTATGCTGCTCGGCACGCGTCGTGGATTGCTTATTTGCAACAGTTTACATTTGTTGTAAAGCACAATCTCGAGGGACTAATCGTGTAGCTGATGCTTTGAGTCGAAGGAATCATTTGCTTACGACTATGCGAGTAGAAGTAGTCAGTTTTGATGTACTTTCAGAACCGCTAACAACCGATTCATATTTCTCGCAGGTCATAAATAGAGTCAAAGGAGGAAATATGGAAGGTTATGTGCTAATCAATGGTTTTCTATTCAAAGGAACTCAATTGTGTATTCCAAATTGTAGTTTGAGAATGAAGATCATCAAAGAATTGCATGAGGAAGGACACGTGGGCCGTGATCGTACTTTGATGTTGATTTTTGATTCTTACTATTGGCCATCTATGAGGAAAGAAGTCGAGAAGTTTGTACAAAGATGCCACGTTTACCAAGTATCAAAGGGAACTTCCACTAATGTTGGAATGTACATGCCGTTACCTGTGCCTACTAAGCCATGGGTGGATGTTATTATGGATTTTGTCTTGGGATTACCGAGAACACAGCGAGGCAATGACTCCTTATATGTGGTAGTAGACCGATTTTCAAAGATGGTTCATTTTATTGCTTGCAAAAAGATAGCAGATGCTGTAAATGTTGCTCAATTATTTTTCAAAGAAGTTTATCTACTTCATGGGTTACCTGAATCCATTGTTTCAAACAGAGATACCTGCTTTCTAAGTCATTTCTGGATCATCTTGTGGAAGATGATTGGGACAAAGCTGAAATTTAGTAGTGCTTATCATCCGCAAACAGATGGACAGACAGAAGTAGTGAACAGATCTTTAGGGAATTTGTTGAGATTCCTTGTGAAGGATAATTTGAAAAGTTGGGATGTGAAATTGTGTCAAGCTGAGTTTGCACACAATCATGTTGTCAATCGAAGTACTGGGTTCAGTCCATTTCAGATTGTTTATTCAATCGTACCAAGAGGACCCTTAGATTTGTCAACAGTTCCGCAGCAGAAAGGATTTGTTAAAAGTGCCAATGATTTTGTTAATGAGTTGCAAGAATGTCATAAAGTTGTGCAGGAAAGATGGCTTAAGTCAAATATGAAGTATAAGCAATTTGCAGATTCGAAACGATGAAATGTTAACTTCAAAGAAGGAGATTTTGGTTATGCAGTGTGGATGAAAGATCGTTTTCCTATAGGAACTTACAATAAATTGAAGGCTAGAAAGATTGGTCCCATAGAAATCGTGAAGAAGATCAATGATAATGCTTATCAGCTAAAGCTGCCAGAGGGTGTGTACACTTCTGATGTGTTCAATGTCAAGCATTTAATTCCATATTATAAGGAAGAGCTTATCAACAAAGAAGAATGTGTGAATTCAAGGATGAATTCTTATCAACCAGGGGAGGATGATACAACACCTCATGGTTCATTGTGGTGCTTTGGGTCATCCAGCGACCTAAAGAAGTGTTCCAGCGACCTAAAACAAGGACAGGGAGATTTTGGTTCGTCCATGGCGGTAAAAAAGGCCACTTGCGATCTAAATCATGCTTCCAGCGAGCTAAGGAAGTCTAACGACCTAATGAATCTAGATTACAAGCTAAAGAAGGAAAGGATGCTGTTTGGATCGTTTTACGAGCTAAAAGAGGAGGGAAGGTCGTGCGCTTTTGCGGCGCCAGTGCCAGAAGGAAGTGCCAGCAGATGAACTTGGAATGCTATCTCTGGAGCTCTATGTGATGTTAGGTCGATCGTGCATTTTAGGTCGTATATGTCTGTTATGTTACAATCGTTTGGATTGCACATATAGTTGGGTCGCGTGGACTATAGCTTATGTTTGTTAGGTTGTGCCGCACAATTTAGGTCGCACCGTCTAGTGTTGTGTCGTTGTATTTGGGTCATTCATTGTTTTTAAGGCGTGAGTGCGGCATGTGTGTGAGCCTCTAAATAGGTGCATGGTGTGAGTTGTAAAGGTTGTTGAAATTTGAATAAATCCCTTTTGTGAGCTTTGTGCCGCCATTAAAATTGGAAGTTGAGTGTGATCTCCTTTCTCCATCTTCGGATATTCGAGTGCGCTCGAATCCACAAACTTGAAGTCGATTCACGGTATCACTTGCGAGTGATCAACGTTCGAAGAATCGTAGATCGACAGTACGGTATCTTGCGAGATCAACGTGTTGAAGATAGCGAGATTCCGGCATCGAAAGATCAACGGAGTTGAGCACCTATCTCATCCTTGATCGATATTCCATGGATCCATCAGTCCGTGTGGAGTTAGATCCTGGACGCTGTGCTAGTGCGTGTGTGTGTGATATTTTATTTAAATGGTGTTTTTTCACTGTCTCAGACTCAAACATATAGCCTTAACTTCGCTTAGAATATAACATTTCTAACCATTTGAACTAGAGTTTCCAGACAAAACTTGTTTGTATATAATTTGAAAAATAAAAAGCATATTAAATCACAAAAAAGTTGGATACATCATATCTACGACTCATTATTAGCAATTCAAATTTAGCGAGTTATATTTATGGATAATCTACGTCCAAAAATTAGGCAAAAGGGCACGCGTTTTATTTATTTTTCTTTTCGAAACAAACCCAAAGCTCATTTGTCATTTAAACTATCCTTCAACTTTTCTACTTCATTCCACTATTGTAGCTTTTTCTCCCTATTCGATATCAGAACATAAACTCACCATAACCATGGCAGTTTAAACGAAAAGTGAATTATCTATAATAGAAACACAAACATTAATGAATGATAAACGACATAAAATTCAATAAAAAATCCAAATTGAGAACATACATCTGCTTGAAATTTGACGACAATGCGAAACTATAGAAAATAAAAAATAGATCAAGATAACATTTACAATAATTTTCAACTTGAGAGAAACAAACCCTATCCCGTAATGATCCAAAACTGCAAACTGTGACGTCAACCATTATTTTGTGCTATTTGTACTTTCTTTGTCTTGCTATAGAAAAATGTATGAATCCAATTGTAATTGCATATTTTCATTTAGGAGAATTTCTGCTTGCTTGCTTGCTTGTACTTGTATTATTTGTCTTTAATTATTTACTTCATTGTCATGTATGGTAAACTAATATCAAAATACTGCAAACTCGTACTTTGTAGTTGTTTGATTCGAATCCATGCTTGTCCATCTGATAATTTATTGTAAACATAAATTACCACAAAAATGATACCTACGTATATTAAATAACGATACCCGGTAGTTATTTGATACAATATAATACTCTATAAATTTAATCATTTGGTTTAGTGTCATGTATGACAAAAGCGATATCAGATCAGTGCACATCCATAACTAGCAGTGATTTGGTTCGAATCCATGCTTGATTATCTACTAAATTATAATAAATGCTACTTACCGCAAAGCTGATACTTACACACACAAACACACACACACACACACATAATATGATCTTTATAAATTTAATTTCGTTCACTGTTACGTATGACAAAAGTAATACCAAAATAGTACAAAACTCATACCTAGTAGTTATTTGATGTGAATCCTTAATTGATTATTTTATAAATTATTGTAAACGTTATTTACCACAAAACGGACACCAATGTATATGCTTAAACGATACCCATAGTTGTTTGGTATATTATAAAGCTCTATAAGTTTAATTATTTAGTTCATTATCATGTATGACAAAAGTGATACCAGAGCAGTGCAAACTCATACCAAATAGCTATTTGATTTAAATCCATGCTCGATTATTTTATAAATTATTGTAAACACATACAATGTCTGTAGGGGTGAGCATAAACGCATCGCAACTGGGCTGCAAAAACCATGCAGAAAATTGAACTGAATCTTCTTTCTAAAGCAAATGCCTCAAACAAACCGACCTATAATGATACAGTTCGGTTGCAGTTTGAACTGTTGACTCAACCGCATTAAACCGAACCAAACTGAATACTATACTAATAATCTTATGATAAAAATGTAACTAATTCCTATCTAATTTTTTCTTTTAACGATGTATATTATGTTTTCAGCATATGTTGTTATATTTGTAATAATCATTATCACAAAAGAAAACTTTATAGTTTCAGTATAATAGTTTCCATATCATTTTTTTGGATAATGCTAATTATAATCTTAGTTGAGTTATCTTACTTAATGTTTATGCATTAATTAACGTTAATGTACTAAAACAATATTACTTTTCATTAAATGTAAAATTGAAGTATTCATACAGTTAGAAACTAATATTTCAATTCAAGATAACACTGTGTGTTTTAACTTTTATGTATCTACATTACACAATTGTAAATTGATTGTTGATAGAAGTAATTCTTGTTTTTCATATTTAATAGGGTTTCAAAACGGACTGAACCAAAACTGGACTGTATTACAATAAAATCGAACCGAACCGTTTAAAAGGTTAGTATAATGGTTTGTATTTTTGATCAACCGTTCGATTTGGACTTCAAACTGCACCAGACCGAACTGCGCCCACCCTGTATGCGTATTTGCAAAAATGATACCCAGTAGTTCTTTGATGCAATAAAATACTCTATAAAATTTAATTATTTAGTTCGCTGCCATGTATGATAAAAGTACCACAGAAGTGCAAACTCATACCAAGTAGGTGTTTGATTTGAATTCATGGTTGGTTATTGATAAATTATTTTGAATGTTATTTCCAACAAAAATGATATCAAATGACTTCTTGATATAATTTAACAACAATACTATGTCAAACAACACTTTTGTACATTTACATCACATATTAAATTCACTATCATAATGTGTACATCATATATTGACATATAAGCTTATAATTTAGTACTAAATAACACATTAAAAATGTTTATTGTAGTTGCTTCAAAAGTAGAAAGAAAATAAATTTTCCATGTAAAACGATACTACTAGCAAAGAAACGATAATGTAGTTGTTTGTGTTTGAAACTAATGTATAAAGACCAAATTAAGCTTGTAACACCTAAATTTGATACAATTTGTCTACAAAAACTAATATCACATTCATGTGTGAAACTAACACTTCTAGTACCAAAAACTGATATCAAACAACAAATAATACATGGACCTATATATTCTCAATATATAACAATCAATTAAAAATAATATCATGTGAACAAGTTCAATTACAAAGAGCAAACCAATATACATTTTAGTATGTTCTAAACCAATAAACTTACATGACTAAGTACAATTACATATAATAGCCAAAAAATATACAAGCAAATATAAAACTCAACAAATTCATACCTTCTTAAACTTAACAATTACGCTTTTTGTGACAATGATTCTTGTATATACCACATCTATTTTACTTATTTTGAAAATATGCAAATCTTCTTTTTCATTTTATACAATGTCTACCAGCATCATGTTTCTCCTTCGCTGGCTTAATAATATCTTCAACACTTACGTCAATAACAAGCTTATCAAAAATAAGAATATGATTTATAACAATAAGTATTAATAGTGAAATATACTTCAACAAAAATATATATGGCCAATTTTGACATGTTCATGCACTTAATAGCATAAACAAAAGGAAATTTGAGTTTTCATTAATTGCAACTATAAATCCACTTTATAAAACCAACACGTTGAGGGTTTGCGATTTTACTTCAAAAACATATTCAAAGACTTATGTACATATTCCATTCGAATTATTCTTCAATCAATTCACTTAATCGAGATTCGATAGAAGAACATAGAGTTTTATTCCACAAACGACACTCCTCTCCCTTTTTATTGATATTTTAAGTGACTTTAAAATGAATTCCGTCTAAGCATTCAACAATAAGCGAGACTCGTTCATTTAAAATACAACTATTAAAAATTTCGATAATAGTTACACTATATTCACTATAATGTTTACCCAAAAAGAGCACTTATCAAAAGGCTTATCTTTCAAGGAACTCACAACGCCACCACCAGTTTCATAGAATTTAGAATTTTCCTCTTTAGATTCATACATATTAGAAATTCTAGAACACAACCTGAATAAATTGACGATAGATATATTCACATTCTTTGCCTTTAGCCTCCAAAGTAGATTCCATTTTAAATGAAAATACCATTAACTATGAAATACTGAAGGATAAACTTTATGGACACCTAAAATTAGACCTTAATGGCAATTTGATATAAAATCCAAATCATGTTCTTCTTAAAGCATTTGTTTTAAATTACCCAAAAATCATTTTGAATTATCCATGTTTCGTAGAGAAGCCACATTCATAACTAAAGTGATAGCCTACAATAAAGAATATAAAACAACATTTAATCAATTATCAACTTAAAAATGTTAGGGAATACAGAACGGATCCAAAAACTAACACTACAGAAGGGTGAATAGTGTTTTAAAGGAATTTAATAAAATCTAAAACTATAATCTACTATATGAATCACACACCACAGAGATAATCACAGACACAAAATCAAACACAAATACAGAAATAAACAAAAAAAATGTAGAAAAGGAAAGAACACACCGGATTTTATACTAGTTTGGATTACTCCTGCGTCTAGTTTCACACAATGCTGGATTGCACAGAGTTTTATTACTATATCAATATCCAAGTACAATCCCCTTGATTTTACATTTCCACCACCCTTGATTTCCTGGCTATAAGGTTAACACCATTTCCTTCCTTGATTTAACGACTACAAGGAATACACCATTTCCAAACAATCCCAAATGATTACACCAGCCCTATTAACTCTTCAATAGCACTTTGATTCAGAGAGTAATGTGTAGAGAGTGAGGAGAGAAGAAGTTTTATATATATAGTATTGAAATTGGCAGAGTATAAGTGTAAAAATCATAAAATATGAAATAATAATGGAGGAATGAAAAGGGATAAAGATGGAGAAGAAGAATTAATAAACAATTCAAAATCAACCCCTATTTATAAGATTTGAAAGGTTGCAACGCTTTTGGAACGTTACAAATGGTGAAAAGACACTTCCTTTCAAAACTGAAAATATGACAGTTGTATGTCGACATGCCAACATATGTATGTCGATACATGTATTTCAAAATTTGAGTATTGTAACGACAAGGAATTTCGCTCGATCCAAATCAGTCGCTAAACCGACCAAGACCGTACGAAACGCCTGATTGTTTTGAGAACACGACAGAATAGAACGCAGACCGAAGAACATTTCATTGTATATTACCACAATCCATCAGAATACAAGAATATACAGAGTATGAATAAATATTACACAGAAATATCAGAGATTTAAATTACATTTAAATACATCGAAGCGGAAAATAATACAATACACAACTAGAAGGGATATACGGATACAAAGCTTTCCGGATATCGTTACAGCTGTAAACCAGGATCCTGTGAATATAAATCTGCAAAACCAAAACTACTAGCTGCCCGTGTCAAAATAAGGGCACCCAGAGTTTAGGTTAAAACAATAAACTCCAGGCCAGTCATGGGACTGGTGTGAGAACTAAAACAGTTATTTAAAACTTTACTTTAAATCAGATATATCAAGGGACCACGCCGTATAACACGGAACGGGTTTCCTCCCAAGAATACCAGTGCATATAATGAAACAGCGCAATGCTTTTTGGAAAAATGAAGCTATTATAAGACCCAGGTCCTATCACACAATGCAACGCAAGCCGGGGGATAGGGTTTTCCCTTATAATAGCCAAAGATGCCTAGTACGTTTAAAACAAATCATTTGATACTATAATAAGTGCATAGTGCATAAACAATTTCAAATCATAAGTATCAATCATAGGCGGCATGGGTACCATATATCATGTCGCCATACTAGGCTCTACAAATAAAACCACAAATGTCATGTATTTGGAAGTTGGGTTTCCATCTGTGAACCGAGGCAAGGGATCGTCCTCACCGTCTTCGAGACAATCTAGCCCATGTCTCAGGGTCAGAGCGCATCGACCCTTGGATCGTCAGGGCCAGTCCACCGATGTGGATTAAAATGCCTGAAAAATACGTCTCTCTGCCCTATGGGGCGTAAATGAGCCAACAAATGACTCCATCGGACCCGGATCGTCCGATCAAACCGAGGCGCCTCGCAACAGCAACAACCACATAAGTCAAACTCGTCAGGGCGTGTAAAACCACTGATGCCACTTCTAGCTAGAAAGAAACGCTTGTCCTCCCTGAGGTCCTCTCCCGTTTTTGGTTCACCACCGGGTGTGAAACTCGCGAAATAAACGTTACACAAAGCTACGCCACAAAGGCCGTGCTTCGATCATCAACCACAAGACTTTGCTTTTCAACAGAAGCCTCGATCATTTGCATCTTAGCACGCCACACAGGCAAACCACTCTATGCAACCGATATCAGTTACACAGAATGAAATCCGATGTTAGACACACAGTCCATTTACAAGTCCGTTCTGGGTCTGAACGAAACCGGAGGCACCTAGTACCCCGCATATCCATCGATCTCCAAGTACGTCTGGACGATCACCAACTGTTTCCATCTTCTTGGGTGTACGACCCAATCAAGATCATCAATAATTATCCAAACGACGTGAAGACCTCCGGTCTTCAACCACCGTCTTCATCTTCGACTTATCATCGTATCAGTTATTCAGAATGGGATAAACTCGGTCTTTCCGAATAACTCGTGTATATTATAAACAAGTGTTAAACAAACACAACATACGCCTCATTCCAATTCATCAGTCACTAACCGTAAATTAACAAGAGAATAATTCCCCAAATATTAACCCCGAAGGCCGAAACCAACATCAGATCAATATCCAGGTAACCACTCTGCTTAGCTAACCGACAGTTAGTTTCTAAATTTCACATTCATAGGGAAAGGTCCCCGTTAATTTTATCAAAGATAAATTCCTTTAAATTTATTCTTTAATCCACTTTTGAATATCAATTCAAACTAGTCGGGATTAGCGAACCTTACCGAAGTAATCATTTATTTTATTTCCCAATCCCAACCTATTCATCCCATGAAGTAAAACTAGTTATACTTCATATCTAACACCATGGTGTTATCGGTAAATTCAATTACCATTTCACGTTTAAATCTAATTAAAGATTTAACTATCGCCTGGAGCAAAACTGGTGATACTCCATTCTCGATCTTTTCAATCTAATTAAAGATTCATTAAAACTCCACTTAGTTTTAATCTTTGACAGGGTTAAAGAATCAGTGTCATTTAAAACACGGTTCACAATAAACCCCAAAATCACATCACATTTCAATCAGTCCCTAACCGTAAATTAGCAAGTGAGCAATTCCCTAAGTACTAACCCCGAAGGCCGAAACCAACATCAGATCAATACCTCTGAAGCCATTCAACTTAACTAATCTCCAGTTAGTTTCTGATTTTCTTAACTCCTTTAGGTCTAAGAATAGTATTAATGAAGATACCGTTCACGACAACCCAAAATCACGTTCCATTAATTATCGGGTTAACGAACAAGTGTTATTTAAAACACTGTTCACGATAAACCCAAAAATCAATACCAAATCAATTCCAATTAAATATTATTTAATTGGTACACTTCATTAAATCTAAATAAAAAGATTTAATCTTTTCTCAACTGGGTTCAAGAACAGTGTTAATAAAGACACCATTCACGACAAACCCAAATCACATTTGTTATTAAACACAAGACTCTGAATAGAAAATATACCAGCTTATATTCAATATCAAATTCTACGACCAACAAATATCGTATTGGAAATAACGATATATATAAATATCTTTCAAATTCCCATAACAATATCTGTATCATCACGAAATCCAACATCGAAATATTCCGAAGATAATTTTGATTCAAATCCATTCCAATATAATTATTGGAAATTCTGGTTATTTTCAAAACCATTTCAAATCCAATTTATTTATTTAAAAATAAATAGAATTATAATTCTAGTTCAAAACTAGTTCATTTCGATAAAAATCTATTTTTATCTTTTCAAATATGGAGTTTTTCATCCCAATTCTTCCCAAATCATTTCTTATGATTTTACACAAATTATTACTATTTTTAATAATTTTATCAAGGCCCGTACAGTCGATTTCCATCAATGGCCATCGAACAGCACTTACAACGACCTTTTCCAAATTTGATTTGGAAATAACTCCAAATCCAACCGTTAGATTTCAAATTTCTAATATTCATTAGAAAGCTCTTTTCGATATGAACCCAATGGTTCCTGTTTTAGGAGAATCCGACGGTCGGATCTCCCGTAATATCCGTTCGAATCAATGGTCGAAATTCGCGAACTGCCGCAGCGCGGCGCGTTCTATTCAGGCCATTATATTATATATATAATATACATAATATATACTTCGTCGATTTCCTTTGGAAATGAATTTTATAAATCGTTTTAAATTCGTTTTCAAAACGATTTCGACTTCTTTTTCAAATTCAAATCAAAATTGAATTTTCCCTTACAAATTCGTTTTAAATTCATTTCAAATTGATTTCAATTCAAATTGATTTCTAATTCAATTTCAGTTCGTTTTAAATTCAATTCAATTTCAATTCGAATTCATTTATATTCAATTTCAATTCGAATTCATTTCTATTCAATTTCAATTCTAATTCATTTCTATTCAATTTCAATTCGAATTCATTTCTATTCAATTTCAATTCGAATTTCATTTCTATTCAATTTTGAAAGCACTTTTCAATATTCATTATAAAAACGAATATAATCGATATAAATATCGTTCACGTCAAAATGGCGTCAATCTAATCAACACGGGTTCATATGTTTCTATTTTCAAATATTCTATTTCAAATAATTCTATTTCAAATATTTCTATTTCAAATATTTCTATTTCAAAACTGGAATGAGGCCCAATCAATTACCATATAATGTTAATTATATGGATTTTCTACAACACATGTATACAATAACAACGATGAATAATCAACCATAATCCAAAGTGCATTCTATGCTGTATAAGCATCAAATATAAATATTAAACGCTTATAACAGTCTGTCAATCAATCGATCGACATTTAGCTAATTATTGGGACTAGTGTACGTCATATATCGTCCCAATACCCGTGTGGGGTTTCAAACAATCAAACACAGATTTTATTTGTGTAGTTGGGCGATGTGTAAAATTTATCGTCCCAATCAATATCAGTCAAATATGTGTATATAAACAAATCGTCCGATCTGTTTATTTTTATTTCATTTTACATACACGTTAAAAATTCTATTTTCAACTATAAAATATTTTAACTATATAAATATTTTATTTCATTTCACATCACATCACACAATCAACTACACATCAAAATCAAACAAACAAGCATACAAGCCGTCCATGGTCTGTGGACGACGGGTGTCGGGTGCTACTAAACACCGTCTGCATCCTAGTATATATTTATAACTAGAAAAATAAAATTAAAGGTGAGAAGTTCTCACAGAGGGTTCCAGTCCGCCGTGCTTTGCTTTTGAACTGCTGAACTGTCTAGATTTGACTGAAATTCCAATGCAGTCTTTTCACGCTGTTCAAATAAATTTATATTTTTATTCTTCATACTAATAAATAAAAATCATATTTTTATTTCTACTTCATATATTTTTACAACGCTTCATTCAA
This sequence comes from Allium sativum, assembly GCA_030737875.1. Classification (NCBI taxonomy): domain Eukaryota; kingdom Viridiplantae; phylum Streptophyta; class Magnoliopsida; order Asparagales; family Amaryllidaceae; genus Allium; species Allium sativum. The sequence continues at coordinate 503,224,266 of CM060920.1, forward strand.
TATAAAAATTATATTTTTATATATCTATTTCTTATATAAAGGTCGAATTTTTATATCATCGCTATAAAAATCACATTTTTATTTCAACGCATATATAATAAAAATCATATCTGTATACTTTCTATAATATAAAAATTTTATTTTTATTCTTCCTATAATATAAAAATCATATTTTTATACTTCTACACTATAAAAGATTATATTTTTATCCTTTCAAAAATCACTTCCTTTTCTTTAGGAAAAATCAAAGCTTTATACTCCTAAAAATTAAATCTTTCTATGTTATTCATATCATAAAAAGTGAAAAGAAAATTAAAATAAAGGCTTACAGTTTTTTTCTAGCGAGAGGAGGATTTGCTTGCTGGCATCAGGTCAGGGTTGCTGTTCGTCGGACGGGGCATTGGAAGGTCGGCGCAGGTGGTTGCCTTGGTGGTGGGAGGCTGCGGCATGAGGAGGGGAAGGCAGGGTGGTTGTCGCGCGGAGGAAAAATAAAGGGGGGGGGGTTGCGTCGATCTTCGATCAGGGAAGAAGGGGGGGTTTCACGGTTGGCCACCGCGAGGGGGGGGGGAGTGTCGATCTCCGGCGGCGTAGGTAGGGGGGCGGCGACCGATTAGAGAATTTTTTTTTATTTCGGGTTTCAGATCGAAGAACTGATTTGGGGGAGGGAGGGTATAAATGAGAATATAGGGTGTAATTTATAATTAAATCTTTAATTTATTTCCATTTAATTTTCAAAAGGGTTGACTTTTTATTTGAACACCAAACGAGGCCCAACTACTGTCGCCCCTAGCTAATTACCCCCATTCCGAACATAATGGGATATGTATCGTAGGCTGATTCGATCGTTTCGATCAGTTTTCATCAAAATCCACATATAACTCTATATATTGAATTTGAACAAGCATTTCAATTTACTGGGGTCACATACTAACTCGAAAAATTTCAGAAAAATATTTTCTAGCTTCGTATTGATGATACGGTCCTAACAAAACTAGTTTCGTCGAATTCTGAGACCTTTTGAAAAATGGCCATTTTCCAGTCGATTAAAATCAACTAAAACTGGTCAAACACGTTTTCCTTTGCCACGCTCACATATTGATTCGAAAAATTATGAAAATTGGAATCTAGCAATAACTTGACATCACGGATCCAACAAAAGTGGTTTCGTCGAAATCCGAGGTCGTTTGCAAAATTCCCATTTTTAAGGGCCGAAATTCCATAGCGACTATTCTGAAATTTCAACTGGACATATCTTTTGATTTCAACTATGAAATTTCGATTTCTCAGATTCGTTGGAAAGATATTCTCAATTAGGTTCTATTATTTTGGTTTCGCTAAAATCCGGTTTATTTTGCACCCGGTACATTCATTTGAAGTTTGAAATCGAATTATCGAACTACCGCGCCATTTTCAATTCCTTTTATAATTTAAAATAAATATTAATATTCTAACGACGATCTATATAATATATACGTTCGAATTCCATTCAAAATAAATTTCTCTTCGATATTATTTAAAATAATTCATTTTAAATATTCAAAATTCGCTAAAATTGCCAAAATAAAAATTTTAAATTGGCCCAGATTTCCTGGTTATTACAATCTCCCCCACTTAAAACTTTTTGTCCCCGAAAAGGAACGAAGCCGAAAGTTGTTTTAAATACCAACTCAACTTCCATTATTTTCACTACGGCTTAAGTTCTTCAACTTTTCAGTTTCTAAGAACTTTTCAAAAATTTGGCTAACACCCTAAATTTTCGAAAAATTTCGCCATAACCTCCCCTGCACCGGGAGCACGGGAAAATCCCGAAATTGCCATACAGGCCTTCTGATCTCAAAAAGAAAAAGCCAAGCGGCTAATAAAATCATCACCACCCAAACAAAACAGTAAATTATGGTAAACATGTACCTATTTGTCGGGCAAACAATTTTGTTCTTCTTCTCTAGCCTCCTTGCTATGACCTGTTCAATGTAAGTACACGTATATGCAAGCAATTGTAACTAATTTTCAATACAACTCACTATTTGGTTCGAATTGGCTACATGGTTAAAATTTAACTAATCAACCAATAATCAAACAACACAACCATCAATCAATCAGTGAATTATCATTTCAAATTCATAACTTTGATATATAGTCAAAAATCACATTTTTGATGGCAAATCACAACAATAAGCCCTATCTAATTTTGGTTCTCACACCAATCAATTGGAAATATATAGAAATCTCACTTTCGACGCTCGAACATGAATACTGATGATGTGATTGCTATAGCGATCATCAGAACCATCTTCGGGCGACTAGAGTGTGATTCTATATCTATCCAGTATATTAAAACTTCGAATACACGCGGATCAGACGTATATGCAAAATCTTTATATACTGCATTGTCCAAATTCAATATAATATAAAATAAATAATCAAATACGAATAGTTGATTTAAATTTCAAAACAATTTTTTTTTCATTTTCAAAAATATACTCTCCACACTCGTTCTAGGATACTACTGATCCCATCTCTAACGAGTCATTCTTGTTGGATATTACTAATCCAATCTCTGATGAATTCTTTCGTATGGTTCAAATATGTCTTGTTCTATGAGATTTGTAAACCAAAGCTCTGATACCACCTGTAACGACAAGGAATTTCGCTCGATCCAAATCAGTCGCTAAACCGACCAAGACCGTACGAAACGCCTGAGTGTTTTGAGAACACGACAAAATAGAACGCAGACCGAAGAACATTTCATTGTATATTACAACAATCCATCAGAATACAAGAATATACAGAGTATGAATAAATATTACACAGAAATATCAGAGATTTAAATTACATTTAAATACATCGCAGCGGAAAATAATACAATACACAACTAGAAGGGATATACGGATACAAAGCTTTCCGGATATCATTCCAGCTGTAAACCAGGATCCTGTGAATATAAATCTGCAAAACCAAAATTACTAGCTGCCCGTGTCAAAATAAGGGCACCCAGAGTTTAGGTTAAAACAATAAACTCCAGGTTAGTCATGGGACTGGTGTGAGAACTAAAACAGTTATTTAAAACTTTACTTTAAATCAGATATATCAAGGGACCACGCCGTATAACACGGAACGGGTTTCCTCCCAAGAATACCAGTGCATATAACGAAATAGCGCAATGCTTTTTGAAAAAATGAAGCTATTATAAGACCCAGGTCCTATCACACAATGCAATGCAAGCCGGGGGATAGGGTTTTCCCTTATAATAGCCAAAGATGCCTAGTACGTTTAAAACAAATCATTTGATACTATAATAAGTGCATAGTGCATAAACAATTTCAAATCATAAGTATCAATCATAGGCGGCATGGGTACCATATATCATGTCGCCATACTTGGCTCTACAAATAAAACCGCAAATGTCACGTATTTGGAAGTTGGGTTTCCATCTGTGAACCGAGGCAAGGGATCGTCCTCACCATCTTCGAGACAATCTAGCCCATGTCTCAGGGTCAGAGCGCATCGACCCTTGGATCGTCAGGGCCGGTCCACCGATGTGGATTAAAATGCCTGAACAATACGTCTCTCCGCCCTATGGGGCGTAAATGAGCCAACAAATGACTCCATCGGACCCGGATCATCAGATCAAACCGAGGCACCTCGCAACAACAACAACCACATAAGTCAAACTCGTCAGGGCGTGTAAAACCACTGACGCCACTTCTAGCTAGAAAGAAACGCATGTCCTCCCTGAGGTCCTCTCCCGTTTTTGGTTCACCACCGGGTGTGAAACTCGCGAAGTAAACGTTACACAAAGCTACGTCACAAAGGCCGTGCTTCGATCATCAACCACAAGACTTTGCTTTTCAACAGAAGCCTCGATCATTTGCATCTTAGCATGCCACATAGGCAAACCACTCTATGCAACCGATATCAGTTACACAGAATGAAATCCGATGTCGGACACACAGTCCATTTACAAGTCCGTTCTGGGTCTGAACGAAACCGGAGGCACCTAGTACCCCACATATCCATCGATCTCCAAGTACGTCTGGACGATCACCAACTGTTTCCATCTTCTTGGGTGTACGGTCCAATCAAGATCATCAGTAATTATCCAAACGACGTGAAGACCTCCGGTCTTCAACCACCGTCTTCATCTTCGACTTATCGTCGTATCAGTTATTCAGAATGGGATAAACCCGGTCTTTCCGAATAACTCGCGTATATTATAAACAATTGTTACACAAACACAACATACGCCTCATTCCAATTCATCAGTCACTAACCGTAAATTAACAAGAGAATAATTCGCCAAATATTAACCCCGAAGGCCGAAACCAACATCAGATCAATATCCAGGTAACCATTCTGCTTAGCTAACCGACAGTTAGTTTCTAAATTTCACATTCATAGGGAAAGGTTCCCGTTAATTTTATCAAAGATAAATTCCTTTAAATTTATTCTTTAATCCACTTTTGAATATCAATTCAAACTAGTCGGGATTAGCGAACCTTACCGAAATAATCATTTATTTTATTTCCCAATCCCAACCTATTCATCCCATGAAGTAAAACTGGTTATACTTCATATCTAACACCACGGTGTTATCGGTAAATTCAATTACCATTTCACGTTTAAATCTAATTAAAGATTTAACTATCACCTGGAGCAAAACTGGTGATACTTCATTCTCGATCTTTTCAATCTAATTAAAGATTCATTAACACTCCACTTAGTTTTAATCTTTGATAGGGTTAAAGAACCAGTGTCATTTAAAACACGGTTCACGATAAACCCCAAAATCATATCACATTTCAATCAGTCCCTAACCGTAAATTAGCAAGTGAGCAATTCCCTAAGTACTAACCCCGAAGGTCGAAACCAACATCAGATCAATACCTCTGAAACCATTCAACTTAACTAATCTGCGGTTAGTTTCTGATTTTCTTAACTCCTTTAGGTCTAAGAACAGTATTATTGAAGATACCGTTCACGACAACCCAAAATCACGTTCCATTAATTATCGGGTTAAAGAACAAGTGTTATTTAAAACACTGTTCACGATAAACCCAAAAATCAATACCAATTCAATTCCAATTAAATATTATTTAATTAGTACACTTCATTAAATCTAAATAAAAAGATTTAATCTTTTCTCAACTGGGTTCAAGAACAGTGTTAATAAAGACACCATTCACGACAAACCCAAATCACATTTGATATTAAATACAAGGCTCTGAATAGAAAATATACCGGTTTATATTCAATATCAAATTCTACGACCAACAAATATCGTATTGGAAATAACGATATATATATATATATCTTTCAAATTCCCATAACAATATCTGTATCATCACGAAATCCAACATCGAAATATTCCGAAGACAATTTCGATTCAAATCCATTCCAATATAATTATTGGAAATTCTGGTTATTTTCAAAACCATTTCAAATCCAATTTATTTATTTAAAAATAAATAGAATTATAATTCTAGTTCAAAACTAGTTCATTTCGATAAAAATCTATTTTTATCTTTTCAAATATGGAGTTTTTCATCCCAATTCTTCCCAAATCATTTCTTATGATTTTACACAAATTATTTCTATTTTTAATAATTTTATCAAGGCCCGTACAGTCGATTTCCATCAATGGCCATCGAACTGCACTTACAACGACCTTTTCCAAATTTGATTTGGACATAACTCCAAATCCAACCATTTGATTTCAAATTTCTAATATTCGTTAGAAAGCTCTTTTCTTTACGAACCCAATGGTTCTGGTTTTAGGAGAATCCGACTGTCGGGTCTCCCGTAATATCCGTTCAAAGTCAATGGTCGAAATTCGCGAACTGCCGCGGCGCGGCGCATTCTATTCAGGCCATTATATTATATATATAATATATACTTCGTCGATTTCCTTTCGAAATGAATTTTATAAATCGTTTTAAATTCGTTTTCAAAACGATTTCAACTTCTTTTTCAAATTCAAATCAAAATTGAATTTTCCCTTACAAATTCGTTTTAAATTCATTTCAAATTGATTTCAATTCAAATTGATTTCTAATTCAATTTCAGTTTGTTTTCAATTCAATTCAATTTCAATTCGAATTCATTTATATTCAATTTCAATTCGAATTCATTTATATTCAATTTCAATTCGAATTCATTTATATTCAATTTCAATTCGAATTCATTTCTATTCAATTTCAATTCGAATTCATTTCTATTCAATTTCAATTCGAATTTCATTTCTATTCAATTTTGAAAGCACTTTTCAATATTCATTATAAAAACGAATATAATCGATATAAATATCGTTCTCGTCAAAATGGCGTCAATCTAATCAACACGGGTTCATATGTTTCTATTTTCAAATATTCTATTTCAAATATTTCTATTTCAAATATTTCTATTTCAAAACTGGAATGAGGCCCAATCAATTACCATATAATGTTAATTATATGGATTTTCTACAACACATGTACACAATAACAACGATGAATAATCAACCATCATCCAAAGTGCATTCTATGTTGTATAAGCATCAAATATAAATATTAAACGCTTATAACAGTCAATCAATCGATCGACATTCAGCTAATTATTGGGACTAGTGTACGTCATATATCGTCCCAATACCCGTGTGGGGTTTCAAACAATCAAACACAGATTTTATTTGTGCAGTTGGGCGATGTGTAAAATTTATCGTCCCAATCAATATCAGTCAAATATGTGTATATAAACAAATCGTCCGATCTGTTTATTTTTATTTCATTTTACATACACGTTAAAAATTCTATTTTCAACTATAAAATATTTTAACTATATAAATATTTTATTTCATTTCACATCACATCACACAATCAACTACACATCAAAATCAAACAAACAAGCATACAAGCCGTCCATGGTCTGTGGACGACGGGTGTCGGGTGCTACTAAACACCGTCTGCATCCTAGTATATATTTATAACTAGAAAAATAAAATTAAAGGTGAGAAGTTCTCACAGAGGGTTCCACTCCGCCGTGCTTTGCTTTTGAACTGCTGAACTGTTTGGATTTGACTGAAATTCCAATGCAGTCTTTTCACGTTGTTCAAATAAATTTATATTTTTATTCTTCATACTAATAAATAAAAATCATATTTTTATTTCTACTTCATATATTTTTACAACGCTTCATTCTATATAAAAATTATATTTTTATATTTCTATTTCTTATATAAAGGTCGAATTTTTATATCATCGCTATAAAAATCACATTTTTATTTCAACGCATATATAATAAAAATCATATCTCTATACTTTCTATAATATAAAAATTTTATTTTTATTTTTCCTATAATATAAAAAACATATTTTTATACTTCTACACTATAAAAGATTATATTTTTATCCTTTCAAAAATCACTTCCTTTTCTTTAGGAAAAATCAAAGCTTTATACTCCTAAAAATTAAATCTTTCTATGTTATTCATATCATAAAAAGTGAAAAGAAAATTAAAATAAAGGCTTACAGTTTTTTTCTAGCGAGAGGAGGGTTTGCTTGCTGGCATCAGGTCAGGGTTGTTGTTCGTCGGACGGGGCATTGGAAGGTCGGCGTAGGTGGTTGCCTTGGTGGTGGGAGGCTGCGGCAGGAGGAGCGGACGGCAGGGTGGCTATCGCGAGGAGGTAAAATAAAGGGGGGGGGGGGGGGGTTGCGTCGATCTTCGATCAGGGAAGAAGGGGGGTTTCACGGTTGGCCACCGCGAGGGGGGGGGTGTCGATCTCCGGCGGCGCAGGTGGGGGGGGGGGGGGCGACCGATTAGAGAATTTTTTTTATTTCGATTTTCAGATCGAAGAACTGATTTGGGGGAGGGAGGGTATAAACGAGAATATAGGGTGTAATTTATATTTAAATATTTAATTTATTTCCATTTAATTTTCAAAAGGGTTGACTTTTTATTTGAACACCAAACGAAGCCCAACGACTGTCGCCCCTAGCTAATTTCCCCCATTCCTAACACAATGGGATATGTATCGTAGGCTGATTCGATCGTTTCGATCAGTTTTCGTCAAAATCCACATATAACTCTATATATTGAATTTGAACACGCATTTCAATTTACTGGGGTCACATACTAACTCGAAAAATTCCAGAAAAATATTTTCTAGCTTCGTATTGACGATACGGTCCTAACAAAACTAGTTTCGTCGAATTCTGAGACCGTTTGAAAAATGGTCATTTTCCAGTCGATTAAAATTAACTGAAACTGGTCAAACACGTTTTCCTTTGCCACGCTCACATATTGATTCGAAAAATTATGAAAATTGGAATCTAGCAATAACTTGACATCACGGATCCAACAAAAGTGGTTTCGTCGAAATCCGAGGTCGTTTGCAAAATTCCCATTTTTAAGGGCCGAAATTCCATAGCGACTATTCTGAAATTTCAACTGGACATATCTTTTGATTTCCGCTATGAAATTTCGATTTCTCGGATTCGTTGGAAAGATATTCTCAATTAGGTTCTATTATTTTTGGTTTCGCTAAAATCCGGTTTATTTTGCAACCGGTACATTCATTTGAAGTTTGAAATCGAATTATCGAACTACCACGCCATTTTCAATTCCTTTTATAATTTAAAATAAATATTTATATTCTAACGACGATTTATATAATGTATACGTTCGAATTCCATTCAAAATAATTTCTCATCGATATTATTTAAAATAATTCATTTTAAATATTCAAAATTCGCTAAAATTGCCAAAATAAAATTTTTAAATTGGCCCAGATTTCCGGGTTGTTACATTTTTAAGTGTTTTAATATATAAATAATTTTGGAAATTCTTGAATTAAAACATAGTGATATAAATAAGTATTATAAAGTAGAAAATCATATGAAATCATAAATATAAATTATATAAACATATTTATAAAATTTAAAACTATATAAAAGTATATAACTATATAAATATAAACTTTAAAACTTAAGTTTAAAATCAAAGGTAAGATAGATTAAACAAATTAAAATTTGTATTTGAAAATAGAGTTTAAAATTGGAAAATCAGAAACATAATTTGAATTTGAACTTGGAGTGCTATTCGGAGTCTTACATAAACTAGACTATATTACTATATTTATCTTGAACTCTTGATTTCTTGATTACTCATGAGTCTTGAATCTTCTCTGAATTCTGAATCTCTTGAATCTGTAATACTCTAAAACTGTACAATCTTCAGTATTAATTCCTATATACCAATCCTACATATATGTATATATATTCTAGATAGAGATGTTAGTATATATTTTATAATCAATTAATATTGAAATATGGTTGTTGTCATCAAAACTCCATTCTCCAACAATCTCCCCTTTTTTGATGATGGGATCCTTAGTTTATAAAATATTCATACATGTTCATACGTATTGATGCTGATCCTTCTAATACTCCCCCTGTCAATATGAATCTTATATACTCTACTTAAACTAAATCTACATTTTATAATTTCTCCTCTTTTTGCATAATCAAAAAGAAATTCTAAAAATACTCCCCTTAAATCCTATATCTATCTATACATATCCAGTGATTAAAATATTTGGTTCTATACTATAGTGTATATAACTTCCCCCAAATTTATGTCTATATTATATCCTTATTCTATTATTTCCTTATATCTCCCTCTAAATATACGATTCTAAGCCAAAAAGAATATAACTTCCCCTAAAATTTTGACTATACTAAATAGAAGGATATAAACTAAGCAATCCAATCAATATTAAATCAAACAATCAATCCAAACATGCAATTCAAGTAAACAATTCAAACAATCAATCCAAACATGCAATTCAAGTAAACAATTCAAACAATAAATCCAAACAACCAAAATAATATATGTTAATTTAAAAACATTTCTTGAACCTTCAACTAATCCTAGAAACTAAAAAACTTCCCTTAATCTAATAAAAGACTAAACATATCCTAAACTCCAATTCCCTTAAAACTATAATAAGACCTTAATCTAGACTAAGAAATACTCCTGATAAGATATCTTAAAACTATGATATATGTTAAGTAAAATAATTTAATCCAAACAATCAAACAATTTAAGTTTTGTTATCACAAAACATCCATTCAAATAAATTCAAACATAAAGCCAACCTTTTCTTGTAACTTCTATTTATCCTAAAAACCTATATAACTCCTATCAACCACCAATGCATAAGTATATTTTTAATGTACTAGTAGTGAAATTCAACCATGTCGAACAAGTCAATCAAGTTATTTAAATCAGACAAGTCAACTAAGTCAAATCATTCAACCAAGCCAAAGTAAACATGTTATGCATTTCAGGTGTGTATAGTTTCAAAACCTACAGTCCTCTTTTGATAAATGGCGATAAATCTGCTCTAGTTTTGACACCCTCTTCACCTCGTCTAACCCATTCTCTTTCTCTCCACCTTTCTTCTCCACACATCTCCACCTCGTCGATGTTCAAGAGCAAGAACAATAAATCGCATCTCAACACTGGGTCTCGTTCTGATAAATCTGGAACTAGATATGGTCGTCGTTTCAAGCAAAACGTCACTGACCTTGAAGTCGATTTGGCTTTGACTGATTCTGACTCGTCAGAGACTATGCTACCTCCGTTTGATCTAGCTTCTGCTGAAGCTCTTATGTGTGAAATACCTAAAGCTCCCCATCTGTCAGTTGAGCCTCCAACGAAGTCTGGTCCAACTGCTATCTCTTCTATGATCACTGTTGCTAACACTTCATGGCCTACTTCACAAGGTATGTCACTTCGTCAAATGATTTTGGGGGAACATTCTGTTGTTTGTGAATCTGCGGTTGAGATTGGGAGTGCTGCGCTTGATAGTGAGATTACTGTGAACATTGAGGGTAATGCTGTTAACTCGAAAGGAAATGCTGAGTGCAATGTAGCGTCGTCTGTTCTTGTGCAAGAGAATTGTGAAAACGTAACATAGGAGTGCACCCTTGGTGTTCAGCAAAATGTTTAGCCCATTATATCTGCTGGAAATCCATCTTTGAAACATTAACAAACATAGTTGGAATTTATGAACCGACACACTTCTCCATCGCTGATCCTGATTCCGGTCCAGCACCACCTATTGAAATACTCAATAAAGCAATTTTTTTGGAAAGATCATGTTGTAGGTTTCTTTTTAGATTCAAAACTTCCAAATTTTGATATGCTAGAGGCGTGCCGTAGAGCTTGGAGGCTACATGGACAGCTACAGATCACTCATGTCAATGGAATGTACTATATGAAATTCTCATCTAATGAAGAAAAGCAAAGGGTATTGGAGGCAACTCCAACAATTATAAGAGGAAAACCGTTCATAGTCACTGCTTCTATAGATAGAGCTAGAGACCAGGTCCTCTCTATCCCAATGTGGGCCCAGTTTAACAATGTCCCTTCTGCTCTGCAATCTCTAATTGAGCTCAACTAGCTTGCGTGCCATATCGGCAAACTCAAATGTTTTAACTCCAACACGGTAGGCTGGAGAAATTTTGTATTTGCGAAAGCGTTGATTGAAATTACTCCAGATAAGCCTCTTCCAAACCAGTTAAAGGTATGCATTGAAGATCACTTTTATTTTGTTGATGTAACATACAAATGGATTCCGGAGATATGTTGCCTTTGCAAATATTTTGGTCATGTTAAGGAGAAATATACTGCATCGATTGACAATTTTCAGACTGTTAAAGTGCCTCTTCCACATGCCCCTCCTACGATTTGGGTCCCCAAAATCAAGTCTGTTGTAATACCACCAACTAGCAATGGTGGTGACAAGATCATTGACAAGGTGCCTACTGCAGGTCAAAGCTTTGATTGGAATAAAACAGAAAGGATTCTGACATATAATAACACATGTATGAAGCACAAGTTGAGTGCGAGATCATTTTACATTCATATAGATGAGATAGATGTAGCAAGAAAGTTAACGTACCAAGTGGAAGGTGAAGGGCTTATATCAGCGATGGATGGTGATAATGGTAAAAACAACGAGCAAATTCTCCATGATATAGTTTGGGACAAACAACATCTATATTCTGAGATCTCTCTTTTTTTGTGTCTGATCTATCTACCCACTTTGTTGAGGCCGTGTAGGAAGTTTCACCCGGTGATGCTGTTGGAGTCTAGTTTCTCTAACAACGCCTAGTAGTCTAGGAAAATCTACTTAGCTCCTGTTTCTTTTATATGTTATCGGTGGACGGTCCACCTTAATAACCATTAGTTGATTGTTAACCCCAATCACCTGAACTTCATGTATTTTATTACTGGTTATAATAAAAGGTGTTTGCGGTCACCTTAAAAACCGGTCGGCTTTGCCAAAAAAAAATATGTTATGCATTTAATTAATAGTCATATATATTTCTAAGATAATAATTCCCCATATAGTATGCTTGTCATGAGGAGTTAAAGTTAATATGTAATGCAGTGTGTGCAATATGTTGATTACAATGTAGTATGAAATTTAATTCATATGTAAACCAATATGAAATGATATATTTAAATGAGATGCAACTTATGATGTGAATGATTTTAATTTGAGATGCACTGTAATTTATAATAATGATGTATGATATGAAATAAGATGTGTAATTATTTTATGCAGAATGATTTAGTGATGATGTCTAAAACGATATTCAAAGCACTTCATATATTATAAATCAAATAAAGGTAATATTAATTTCTAGACTTAGGTTAATGATACTAATGAAAGAGATTAAAGGAATAGTTAAAGCTATTCAAAGTACTTTCTTTGTAGGGTGCTCCTTGAAAAAATAATATAGTAAAATTTGAAGATCTTTTCAAAGTGAATATAAAAATTGTATCATATAAAGTAAACTATTTTGATATAAACATATGTTCATAAGTATATACAAAAGCTAATAAAAGTTAATGTATTTTGAGATATACATCAATCTTTCATTACAAATTAAGTTTAGATTAATTTACTAAGGGAACACTAAATCTCAAAATTTAAAATTAGAAAATTATTAAAACATAAAATTTATTATTATAACAAAATTATTTTTTGATAAAATTTGGTAATATAAAGTAAACTTATCAAAATACATTTTATATGCCAAGGTTTAAATATATAAGTTTTATAAATCTAATAAAATAAGATAATCAAAATTAGTGTTCACTTTACAATGTAATCCAAATCTTTATGTAAAAAATTTATAAGTTAGACTATGTATATTTTAACTATATATAAAAGATATATAAATATATATTTTATAACAATATCAAATGTTTGAAAGAAAAAATTAAATTATTTCAAGTACATATCTATATATTTTTATTGATTTATAATTTCAATACATACATATATATATATATTTGAAGCAAAAATATATAAAACATGAGTAGACAAATAAAATTGATAATTAGAGTTCGAACGGATATTTTCATATTTGAAACAATGTCCTTTCAAAACCAAATCAAAGAGTAGTAAAATTTTAAAATAAGAAGATATTTTAATTAGATTCGTATACTAATATGTATGCTATGGTGTATTGACATATAAACCAAAATATGTAGGATTATAAAAGCGATGAATTTCTATACCTAACTATGTGCATATATATATATATATATTCCTTAATTCTATGATAACTATGGAAATAATTGTAAGGCGTACCTATTTTCGCAATCCTTTTTTTGTTGTTCTTCCATTGTTATGAAACAAACTTTCACATCGGAGTTTGACATGAGATCTACTCTATTGCGACGGGCTCGTTTTTCTGATTAGGATAGCATATTCATTTCCTGAATTTGAACACCTTATGAGAAAGATATTGAAGATTTAACGGTTTATCCATCTTGGCGCCAAAAATTTTGAATTTGAATTTTGAATTTGAATGAAAAGACACTTCAGCAATTATAAATAGGCCCACTAGTCATGTCTCTTCACAATCTTTCCTCTTCTTCTTCTTCTTTTTTCTCGTTTTTTGCTTTCAATCAAACTTTAAGGAGGCATAACTTCTTCATTTCTTAACGGAATTGGATGAAATCAGCGACATATCGAAGAGAAATGCAAGGACTGCGGTCTAGTAACAGTTTAGGGATGAATTTGGATGGTATTAGGGTGCAACAAGTCGAAACAGTAGGAGAGATGTAAGAAATCCCGTACACAGTTTTCAATTTTGCGTAGCCAACTTCAAATAGTAGTATCTCACTCAATTTTGATCAGAATTCGATCATCTAGCATCAAAACGACCGAGAGAACAAGAATTAAAATCTGGAAAAGGATTTGGGACAAAATAGTCAAACCTGCGGATGCAATTTGAAGATAATCGTCGACAGTTTTGGTTTCCATCTTTCTTTATTCAGCAAAACTTCATTTGATCATTATTTGGTCAATTCTTGACGAATTCACATGAAACCAGCGGCATTACGAAAAAAATGGGGAGAAGTACAGTATGAAGATGAGTTGTGGATGAAAATACAAAGTTGTAAATTGATCAGGTATCCATTTCTTTGTTGATTTATGTTATATATATATCCATTTCTTCCTCTTGATGTCCTTTCACCAACTTTCATTACTCTTTTCCTACAAAACAAAACAACTTTTAAAATAATCAAATAATTTTTCAAATAATCAAATGACTTTCCAAATAACTAACTATAATTTTAAACAATAATATCATGGTTGTTTTGTAGTATATCCATATATCAAAATTTTCAAAATTTAAAAAATGTCAAATTTTTTATAAAAAAAAACAAATTTCAAAAGTCAGATTATGAGTTTAATCTAGTGTTAAAAATCATTTCAAAATTTGCCATTTAATATTTTAAAAAATTAGATTATGAACTTTTTGAATAACCTTACTTCGATACCGATTGTTAGGGAATGCGGAATGGATCTTAAGGCAATACCAAAACTAGAGGGGGATGAATAGTGTTTTCAAGGAATTTTAAAAAAAATCTAAAACTAATATGATCTACTATATAAATCACACACCACAGAGATAATCACATACACAGAATCAAACACAAATACAGAAATAAACAAAAAGAAAATGCAGAAAAAGAAAGATCACACTGGATTTTATACCGGTTCGGATCACTCCTACGTCTAGTCCCACGCAATGCTGGATTACGCAGAGTTTTATTACTATATCAATATCCAAGTACAATCCCCTTGATTTTGGCTACAAGGAACTCACCATTTCCAGACTATCCCAAACGATAACAACAACCCTATAACTCTTCAATAGCACTTCGATTCAGAGAGTAATGAGTAGAGAGGGAGAAGAGAAGAAGTTTTATATGTTTAGAATTGAAGTCGGCAGAGTATAAGTGTAGAAATCATAAAAATATGAAATAATGGAGGAATGAAAAAGGATGAAGATGGAGAAGAAGAATTAATAAAAATTCGAAATCGCCCCCTATTTATAAGATTTGAAAGGTTGCAACGCTTCTGGAACGTTACAAATGGTGAAAAGACACTTCCTTTCAAAACTGAAAATATGACAGTTGTATATCGACATGCCAACAATATATGCATCTCGACATATGTATTTCAAAAATTGAAATTTGAGTAATTTTCAAGTGTTTTAATATATAAATAATTATGGAAATTCTTGAATTAAAATATAGTGATATAAATAAGTATTATAAAGAAGAAAATCATATGAAATCATAAATATAAATTATATAAACATATTTATAAAATTGTAAAGTTTAGAACTATATAAAATTACAAAAGTATACAACTATATAAATATAAACTTTAAAACTTAAGTTTAAAATCAAAGGTAAGATAGAAAAAATTAATTAAAATTAGAATTTGAAATTTGAAAATCATAAACAGAATTTGAATTCGAACCTGGAGTGCTATTCAGAGTCTTGCATAAAATAGACTCTACTACTATATTTATCTTGAACTCTTGATTTCTTGATTACTCATGAATCTTGAATCTTCTCTGAATTCTGAATCTCTTGAATCTCTAAAACTATAAAACTGTACAGTCTTCAGTATTAATTCCTGTATACAAATTTTACATATATATATATTTTCTAGAGAGATGTTAGTATATACTTTATAATCAATTAGTACTGAAACAAGGTTATTATCATCAAAACTCCATTCTCAATCAATTAGTACTGAAACAAGGTTGTTGTCATCAAAACTCCATTATCAACCAAAAAACTGATAATTACACATAAAAACTAGATAACCAGATTATGATACTATATAATAAAACATATTAAAATTTTGATACCTAAAAGTTGATAATAAACACTAATCAACTACACACCAGCGGTAAAACTATAGTATTGGAATTTTTGGTGATCCAATATTTCCGAAATTAATTAGATTTTGGAGATATTCTTGGTAATTTGGTTACCCATTTTGTGCAAGAAAGAAATGGATAGGAATATAAAGGAGATTGGGATATTAGAGATATTCGCCATTTATTTTGTTGCCATATTTCATGAAAGCAGAAACGGAAAGAAATTAAATTGGGAAAGAATTGATTGATGGAGAAAAGAGAAAGTTATTAATCAATTATATGACAATAAAAATAATGGGAATATTAATCTTCCATGAATTGAGTTATTTACATAAACCAATTACTTCATCCACAAGTAAATTTTCCGCTATATAAAGAGAGGCATAGAGAAAGTTATTATCATCTATATTTCTTCATTTCTGTACTCTACTGTAAAACTCTGTAATCTCTTGAATATTAATAAAATCTCTTCCCTATTGAAGTAGGCGTACACTATCTCGTGATAGTGGAAACACTATTAATATTGTGTGTTCTCTGTTGTTTTTTATGATCTGTGATTGATAACCATTTCAATCTATTTGTACTATCACATCATAGCAAGTTCTTATTGAGGTTTTTCCGCTGAAAGGGATTGATCACCCCTTACAATTGGTATTAGAGCTAGATTCGCAAAGATGGTGTTTGGTAGAATGGCATAAAGAGATGAAAATTGTACAAATAATATGTCAGTGCTAGTAGTTGCTCCATACATCAGAGGCTCCGATGTGGAGTCAGGATCACAGTTGACGATAGAGAAGTGGAATTGTGAAGGAGATTTTTAAAAGTGGCAGTGAATGATGAAAGCAGTTTTTAGAAGAAATCGCGCTCGTCGAGTAGTATTTGATACACTGGTATTGCCTACTGACATTTCATCAGTGGAATTAGAAGAGATGGATGAATGGGCCTTTATTACTCTCCAACTTGTTATGGGAAAGAATGTAATTTCTGAAATCAGTCAGGAAACAATAACTAAGGCATTTGGAAGAAGTTGGAGGATCTTTACATGAAGAAATATCTAACTAATCGTCTGATCCTATTGAAGATCTTCTTCACTTATAAGATGAAGGATGATTCTTCAATTAAGACACACCTAAGTGTGTTTGATGATCTGCTGATGAAGATGAAGTCTGTTGAATTGAAAGTTGATGAAGAACAGAAAGAAATGGTTCTATTGTGTTCGCTCCTAGGGCAATACACTAGTTTCGCTAATAGCCTTATCTATGCTAGAGATACATTGAAATTAGATGATATGAAGATAGGTTTGCTTAATGAAGTTGAGAGATCATATGAAAGAGTTTGGTGTTGGTGATAGTAGTGGAGGAAGTAGTAGTTCAGGTTTATTTGTTGAGAAAGGATGAGGCAAGAAGAAAGTGAAGAATTATAGAAGGCGTTCTAATTCTAGGAAGCCTTATTGGTGGAGTGAGTCTAAAGATGGAAAGTGCCATAATTATAAGAAACCTTGCCATTGGAGAAGAGACTATCTAGATTTAGAGAAGAAGACTGATGGTTCTTCATCTATTGCGATGGAGAATGATGGTAGCGATTTATTGACAGCGGTTGTATCAGATGTTGCAGACCACTGGATTTTAGATTCCGGAGCATCATTCCACATGACTCCAAATAAGGATTATTTTTCTTCCTTCGTTGCCAAAGAAGGAAGTTTCATCCTTATGGGGAACGATGCTACATGTAAGTCTATGGAGTTGGTTCAGTTCGCAATCACATATATGACGGGATTGTTCGCACACTTTCAGATGTTCACCTTGTCCCAGGTCTTCGAAAGTCATTGATATTATTAGGCCAATTAGCATCATTGGGATGCAAGATAACCATTGTCAGAGGTGGTTTGAGAGTTTGTAGAGAGGCACTTGTATTGGTGAAGGGTGTTATGGTGCAAAAATTTTATTTGCTAATGGGTACCATTATCCATGGAGAATTATGTGTTGGAGTCGATAGTTCTAAAAATTTGGATGCTACCAAGCTTTGGCATATGAGATTAGGTCATACTTCAGAGAAAAACTTAGAGTTGCTTCATAAGAAGAAAAACATCTTCAACAAGTTGGACTTTTGCAAGGAGTGTGTATTGGCAAAGCAAACCAGAGTTTCTTTTGGTGATGACATGCATACTTCTAAGAGGATACTTGATTACATGCATTCAGATGTTTGGGGGCCATACTCTACAACTTCTATTGGTGGAGCTTATTGTTTTATTTCATTCATTGATGACTACTCGCTCAAGGTTTGGGTGTATGTAATGAAAGCCAAGTCAGAAGTATTTGAGAAGTTTAAGGTTTGCTTAGCTCTTATTGAAAACCAAACAGGAAAGAAATTGAAGATTCTTAGATCCAACAATGGTGGTGAATATGTCTCCAAAGAATTCCTCGACTACTGCAGACAACATGGTAGTAGATGACATTTTACTACACCTATGATATGCAATCCAATGGGGTTGCTGAGAGGATGAATAGGACTCTACTTGAGAAGGCCTGTTGCTTGATATTGACTGCGAGTATGTCTAAGGGTTTTTGTGCTGAAGCTATTTCGACTACAACACATATTATTAATCGGATTTCGTGCTTAGCCATTGGTGGGAAGATTCCATATGAGTTATGGAGAGGTAAAAACACTTTATTAAGTTATTTTCATATATTTGGATGTCCAGTTTATTTTCACAATACAAGACATGATAAGTTGGAGCCTAGGGACTCCAAATATGTTTTTCTTGGTTATACAGATGGTATAAAAGGATATAAAATATGGAATCCAATTACGAAGAAAGTTATACATTCCAGACATGTGATTTTTGATGAGTCAACAATATTTAAACCTTTGGAAGGTATATCAGAGGGTTCAGATTCAGTTGATGAGAAGCCTGAAAAGACTGAGATTTCCTGTTTTCAAACCCGAAGTAGAGCTATTGCTATTGATGATAGTGACAGAGCAGTTGATGATACATCACATGATAGTCCACATATGTCCTCTGATAGTGGTGGTGATAGTCATGAAGCTAGAGAGGATTCAACTCAGGGTAGAGCTGAAGGAGAGTCGGGCGATATAGCCATTCGGGTTAGTCAGATACCAAAGAGAGCTTCAATTTGATATGGAGATTGGCAATATGCAAATTTGAGCCTTGATGATCAGTTTGAGTATGCTTTACATGTAATTCATGGTTCTTTTTATGAGGGAAAAATTAAAAGGTAGGTCAAAAAACCTTCTTGTCCTTCGAACGCTCTCAAGTCAAAAATCTTCCTTTTCCCCTTTCTATTTTATCGAAGATTTTTTTTAACCATTTAGCCTTGAAGAAGCCATGAAGTCGAGTGATAACTCGAAGTGGAATTGCTCTATGGAAGAGGAGATACAATCTATACCAAAGAACAAGACTTGGGATTTGGTACCACTACCTCAAGGAAGCCGAGCTATAGGTTGCAATTGGGTGTTCAAGGTGAAAGATGATGTAGATACAAGGCAAGATTAGTAGCCAAAGGGTTTTCACGAAGAAAGGGGTTAGAGTATGATGAAATATTTGCTTCAGTTATTAAACAAACTTCAATTTGAATCCTACTTGCAATAGTTGCTGCTCACGATTTGGAGTTAGAACAACTCAATGTGAAGACCGCTTTCCTACATGGTGATTTGGAGGAAACCATTTACATGAAGCAGCCAGAAGGATTTATTGTAGATGGAAAGTCGAATTGGGTATGCAGGTTGGAGAAATCTCTTTATGTTCACCTAGACAATGGTACAAAAGGTTTGATTATTTTATGCTTTCACATGGTTTTAATCATAGTACTAAAGATGCATGTGTTTATTTCGAGCATTTAAATAATAATAATTGGGTGTATTTCCTTTTGTATATGGATGATATGTTGATTGCTTCCAAGGATAAAGCTGAAATTGATGAGTTGAAATTAAAAGTGGAATTCAATATGAAAAATCTTGGAGAAGCAAAGAAAATTTTGGGGATGGAAGTCCAAAGAGATAGACAGCTGGGACTTTTGAGACTTACTAAAAAGGAATATATTCAAATGGTGCTTGCTCGGTTTAACATTAATGGAGCAAAGGCTATCAGTA
This sequence comes from Allium sativum, assembly GCA_030737875.1. Taxonomy (NCBI): domain Eukaryota; kingdom Viridiplantae; phylum Streptophyta; class Magnoliopsida; order Asparagales; family Amaryllidaceae; genus Allium; species Allium sativum. The sequence goes on from CM060920.1 coordinate 503,244,620, forward strand.
CACCTATGCCTTTGCATATGCATCTTTCTAACCAGGTCTCTTCGATTTCATAAAAGGACAAGGCCTATATGAAAAAGGTGCCTTATGCAAGTGCAGTAGGTAGCTTGATATATGTTATGGTGTGCACTAGACCTGACATTGCTTAGGCTGTTGGATTAGTTAGTAGATATACGGCAAATCCGGGGAAATTGCATTGGGAGGCAACAAAGTACATTTTAAGGCATCTTAAAGGAACATCAGATTATGGGCTTGTTTTTTGTGGTGGAAATAAGGATTTCAACTTGGTCGGATTTTGTGATTCAGAATATCCCGGTGATAGAGATAGAAGGAAGTCAAGCTCAGGCTATGTGTTCACTCTTGGAGGAACAACTATTAGTTGGAGAGCGAGGTTGCAAACTATTGTTGCATTGTCTATTACAAAGTAAGTGTTAATAGTCGCAGTTGAGACAACTAAGGAGGCACTTTATTTAAACAAGTTGTTGTGCTATTTGGGTTTCATACAAGGTACTCGTTTGGTGAATTGTAACAGTCAAAGTGCAATTCATTTAGCTGAAAATCTGGCTTTCAGTTCTAGAACAAAGAATATAGAGGTAAGAGAGTCTTTCCTTATCTCTATGAACGAGGAGAAGTTAGTTAATCTTCAGAAGATTCACACAAATGACAATGCAATGAACATGTTCAAGAAGGCATTATCTGCTACTAAGTTCGAGCATACTCAAACTTGATTCACTTGATGAAGTGCTACGTGCCACATGGTGGCACTATGGGGGAGAGAGTGACTTTGTAACACCCCGCATTTTTAACTCAAGATAATAAAATAAGGATAACATGATTAAATTTTCAGAATTAAGTAAAACGGACTGCGCCATTGCGTTAATCTCGGAATTCTGGTCAAAATAGACATCTGTTTGGCGTAAAACGGACACCGTATGAAGAAGTTATTAAGGTTTGAAGTTTGTATACGCGTAAGAAGAATATATATGAATAAAATAAGGCCAGAATTCAAAACAGTTCAAATTTCACGCAGAAAAGAGGAGCGAGAAATCTCCCGCCCAGGGGTGTCGACCCATGGGTCGATCCCCTAAGGGGGAGGTCGACCCCCTACGGAAATCTGGGCAGATTATTTCTACGCGAATGTATGGGCTCATTTCTTGACCAAATACGTTGCTGAACACCTATAAATAAACCTGTAGAGTCTACCCTAAGTCTCATATTTCTGAGACAACACCGAAGCTCTACCATTCCTCTCTCTTCTCAAATTTATTCAGAAAATTAAGATTAATCATTTAGGAAAACTTATGAATTCAGATCTGAAGGAAAGGAACGTATGCTTGTAAATGGGTGTTCAGATTTCTTATCGAAGTGAGGTAATTCCTAGATCTGGTCTATTTTCCATTCTCTTCTCTTTCTTCTTTTTCTTTCTCTCTTTTAGTAAAAATTATGAATCCATGGTTATTAGGTTTTGAATCCAATTAGGGGAAAAACCATGGAATGATAGATCTGGACCAGATCCAGGATTTGGAAAGCATATGAGGTGAGTGGATTTAAGTATTATCATTTTAGATAATGATATATTACCGTTTAACATTCCCCGTTATTACATGTAAATTTACCAGAACAATCAAAATTGTTGTTATAACAAGTTGAATTATTAATATGAATGTGTTGGAAAATTCATATGTTAAATCGGTTAAGTGTTGAAATGTTTACATGTTGAAAAACAAACTTGTTATATGAGTAACAACTACTGTTGTTTGTATTACATGTTAACTTGTCACATGAACCTTTGCTTGTATGAATTGGAATAGTTATATGATTAAATGATTTCATGTTAGCATAGAATTGAATACATGAATATGGATTTGGGTCGTAAATCAAATTATGATTAAAGATCTTAATTTGGGCATATGGTACGTAATAAATATGACTTGGGAAAGGGGCATGAAAACCAATAATGTAACAGGAATAATTGTTAAAGAACGAACATGCCTAGACGCTTGGACACGAGGTTAGATTACACTTGTGATAGAAGTCTTCCAAGGAACCGCCCGACATATCCACCATTCACAAGTAGTAAATCTAATGTGAGGGGTCAAAGTGCATAAGTAAAACATGTAGTGACGCTAAGACACGAGGATAAGCCAACTTGTGGTAGAAGTCTGCCCGGAACCGCTCGGCAAATCCAACATCCACAAGTATAAGCTTAATGTGGGAGGTCTAGTGCATGAATACATACATATATTATATATATGTAAATGGCAGGACTGATATACATCATTAATTTTAATTAATGAAATAAATGAAATTGAATAAAAGATAATTACAACAGTAAATGAAAGGGAATAAACGGGGAATGATAATAACCTATTATAAATAAATTACATTAATGAGAATGTTGTATAATAGGTAGACTTGTCTTAGGGACAAGTGAAGATTATAACTTAGGTTATAATAAACTAGTAAGGACATGAGATAGCTGGTGAAATGAGATAAGTGGCACTTAATTATAAATTAAGTAATCAGAAAACGGGGGAAAAGCGAAACTAGTTTTTTGTGATGAGTAGAGAAAAATGGGAAAGTTTATGAGATGTAAGAAGTTGTACATAATTATAAATTAAGTAATCTGTAAACTTGGAAGTATGAAATCTGCTGATAAGAATAACATGTTTAGGTTTGTCATAGGGACAAGTGGAAATTATAACTTAGGCTATAATAAACGATAAAGAGAATGGAATAACTTATGTAAGGAGATAAGTTGTACTTAATTGTAAATTAAGTTATTTATAAGAACAAGAATCTGAAATCTACGAAAGAGGACAATATAAGTTATATTTATGGGAAGAGAAACTTATTAGTGGATCTTAGTTAAGAGAACGAAGTTAATAAGTAAACAACGATAAGTTGTAGTGACAATGAAAGATGGAATTATGATTAAATAGGAAAGAGTGGGGAAAACTTATATGAAATAAGTTGTATTTAATCATAAATGATAAGTGACATGTTAAATAGAAAACACGTAAAATGAGATATACTTAATTCAGATTAAGTAGAACATGTTATTGTAACATTGAATCAAACAAAAATACAAATGAAATTGTGGATTATATGACCTTGGACCACAATATAGAGAATAACATGTTGTGGGCTTATTAATAAACTTAAATGGATTAAGTTATATGACTGAAATTAATAAGCAAGAAGAACTTGGTAACTTGAATAATAAGTCAATGTGAATGGGAACAACCAAGTTAAATGGAAACCTGATGAGGTAAAGCAAGCGCTTAAAAGAATGTTTAGACATAGGGTCTAATAACATATTAAAGTAAGGCGCTTGGACCAGTCCACACGTTTGTGGGTGAATAACCCAACGGGGTATATCATCATGGTGCTATAAGGCACGAGGGGAGCACACATTATCTGATTATTTGGTCGGCTCCGAAAGACCGGAAGAGGAAGCACGCGGCTTCCTGAGGTACGTAAGGTACTCCTAGTAGTTCTCTGTGTGGTGGCAGATGTTTAGGTTGTGCTCTCAGAGGTTGGGTCTGCACGTAACTACCAGGTGGGTGGGCCTTGACTGCAAAAGTGGCTTTGCAGTCAGAATGTTGTGACGTGGTGACACTAGGGTGATTCAGCGGTCGCCTCAACGGGGAGGTAGAGGTCAGGACCAACAGAGATAGTAGATCATTGGGTACCCGTCATCGGCAGCCGTGGGATGCGAAAAGACTAAAGCTAAACCCAATAGACCATTCACCTTTCACTATCGAGGTACAGTGGTTAAGGAGAGACGCCAACTGGTTGATTAGATTTTTTTATTGTTAGGGGCAAGTAGCTTAGCTCTTGTAGTCTTTACTAGTTGAGGGAGGGGCCGAGGTGGGGCCATAGCCACCATGAAAAACAGACCCTAGGAATATCTGTATATAGAGGCTCTTAAAGACGGGCCTGTATAGATATGAAAAAGCTCCTGACCAAGTTCTGTGTTTCTTGTATAGCCCTGCCACGAAACCCGGTGCACATTATGTGCGGTTAAGGCATCGAATAGATTGACGATATAACGTGGGACAGTCTGGATACATGCATGTCGGCTCTGGGCAGTGTATCGTAGACTTGAGGGCATTACTCCGGTATGAAATCTGATTTGATTAACGGTGGCAGTCCGTACGCTTACGTAGCATAGTAATTGACAGAAATATGCGGAACGTAACATTGTTATGTAGGGATCCGTACGTCACTCCAGCATAGGATAAGGGACTGCGATTATTTCTATACGGTGGAGACCGTGCGAGTGGGGTACCATGGGGAGTACCTCAATATTGGGGGAGGGTAGCTACGTATATATTGTATTAGGTTAATCCACCGAGAAGTAAATGTGTATGATATGTGTGTAAGTCTTGAGTGCTGCTAACCCAATTAACCTAATAAATAAGAAAATGTGATTGAACGGTAAATGTAGTATTTTCCTAAGTGTATAAGTTAAATCCAATCACCAGAACTTGTGTTCTGATCCCCTCCTCATCACATACTTGCAGGTTAGATTTGTGGCAGAGACATGATAGATTTGGATACTGGTTAGGCAGTATTATTAATACGGTAAGACTATGTTTTGATTACATTATATTTTATCCGTTCCACTGTGAGATATTTTCTGAGCTTTGACATATTTTATGTCTCTATCTTTTCTGCAAGATACCAGAGCACAACTTGAGTTTCGATTGATTGGAATTTTGAAAAAAAAAATCGATCTGTTGGAATTCAGGTTGTTACAGACTTGGTTGAAGTCAAGAGAATATGTGGTATTCTTCTTGTATGAAGAGATAGGAGTTGGTTGCACGATGTCTACCTTATTTTTTTTGAATGTTTCCAACACTTTGTTGGTGGGCGATAGCCTTGCTGGAGTTCATTAACAAAGTACAATAAGGGCTGACTTTTGCAGGAACTCAATGGGAAGCATTCACATTGGGGTTTTTTGGTTGTAAGAGATATTGTATCAAGGGGGAGATTATTGGAATTTTTGGTGATACAATATTTTCAAAATTAATTAGATTTTGGAGATATTCTTGGTAATTTGGTTACCTGTTTTGTGCAAGAAAGAAATGGATAGGAATATTAAGGATATTAGAGATATTCGTCATTTATTTTGTTGACGTATTTCATGAAAGAAGAAATATGAAGAAATAAAATTGGGAAAGAATCGATTGATGGAGAAAAGAGAAAGTTCTGAATCAATTATATGACAATAAAATTAATGAGAATATTAGTCTTCCATGAATTGATTTATTTACATAAATCAATTACTTCATCCCCAAGTAATTTTTCTTCCATATAAAGAGAGACATTGTAGCAACCCGGAAAACTAGGACCAATTTAAAATTTTTATTTTAAGAATTTTTGATAAAAAATACATCAGAAATTAAATATTTCATTTTTAAATAATATTAAAGTCATTGAAAATAGTCATTTTACAAACGACCTCCGTTTTCGATGAAACCACTTTTGTTGGATCTGAAATGTCAAAATATGGTTAGGTTTAAATTTTCATAATTTTTGAAATTAATATACGAGCGTGGCAAAAGAAAATATGTTTTGTCAATTTTAGTCAATTTTGATCGACTTGAAAAAGGCCATTTGGGAAGGAACGATGGAAAGAAATGTGGTATTGCTTCTACTATATATTATAAATTAAAGTATATGAAAAGCTGTTGGGAAGAGGAGCGATTCTTAAGCCAAAAGATGAAGACGCGGTTTATACCCACGGCATTGCAAATGGACAACAATTTTTTTTAGCAAAACAAACGTTTTTTTTAATTTATAAACTGGCCTTTTGAAATGCTAATGGATGCACCGATGTCTAAGATTAATGGTTACAAGCGAAGCATGCATGAATGGTTACAAATGAATGTTACGATGCGTGGATGCTTAGAAAATAACTTGCTTTGGAAAGGACAGAAGGCATGCATTGAATTTGAAAATATAAAGTAACGCATGGGTATGTTTACAAGTGCATGACTTCGGTACTTTAAAAAAAACCAAACTTTTAAAACCAAACGTTGAGAATGAGAGGCCTTTGGAATGGAAAGCAGGACGTGGAACAAAAGGGAGCACTTGAAATTGGAAATGAAGTGTTACGCATGGATATATAACATGTAATCTTTGAAAATAAACTGTCCACTTTGAGAAAAATAAAATAAAATATTTGGGTGGTTTAGAAAAATAAAATGTCTGGTTTTGCAAACCCAAAATGACTAGAAAAATATGGCGGATCCAAATATCGATACTTCAAACTCAAATGGCTTTGTTTCAAAAATGAACTGCACATCCTTTTGGCAATTTCAGCGTGAACCGTGCACCGAAACTGAAAAACGAATATACTTTGGAAATCAGCGCGACGAGACAGACACAATGATTTATAATTTGCAATGTCAGGATGCTCCGTTCAAAAAAGCATTACGGACCCCTTTTAAAAGGAAAATGACACGAGAAAACAATTAAACGGAGGTCAAAACGTCCGAATTTTACGAAACGAAATTTACTGTTGGATTCGTGATAATGAATAGAATATTTTTCGTGTATGTACGAACTGGTTTCAGAGAGATAACAAAATCGTTAAAATTTGAACAGACATGCGCAACTTTGCACTGAAAATTGCGCGATCGACATACATTTAAATTTTCAGATGAAATTAATATCTACGCTATGTCTGACTAAACGTATCTCAAATATATTTTTTCCGGATTTTTATTTTTATATTACATTTTCATTTTTATTTAAGATATATCGATTGCCGCTATCGCAAATAATCGTCAAAAACTGATTCAAACGAGGTGACTAAAATTTAATGTTTTCAATATAAAATTATTTAAATCACTTCTAAATGAAAATAACAAAATATTAAAGATAAACGTTTCATTATAAATCAATTTCATGTTTTAATTTTAATTCAGAATAAAAAATAGTTATAAAAGTACAAACAAACTGATCTTTAAATGAATAAAATAAAATCAAAATCAAGATTTAAATTTAATAATCGAATAAAAATACACTTAAAATTCTGGGTTGTTACATGTATGATGCTCATTTCGACAGCTGTGTTGTTCATTGTTTATGGGGTGACGAGTATTCAGTATGAAGAAACAGAGAAGGGAAGCGTTCGGCATAACCACAGGTCCACAACTTATTGGCAATGCCTGTAGGAATTACACAAAAGAAGAATGTTGATCTTGTTGTTCGAAAGGTATGGGGTAATTCAGTATTCACAGGAATTATCTAACTTGATCTTTCCTCATCTGATTTTCTAGTATCAGTTTCTTCCAGAGTTATACTTGATGGTATAGATGCTAAAATGGGATCTGGTAAGGGTACTGCTTTATGGAATATCAGTTGAGGTGCCATATCAAGAACTATGGAAAATATTCCCACTGGAATATGATGTTGATATTAAGGTTTGCATTTCATGTCAATTTTTGATTTTTTTAATAATTAGAGACTGATTTGACTTTAGAAGTTGACCTAACTATAGGCTGATATAAGACTTTTGTTCCTAATTCATGCATGTATTAGTATTACTTTCTGAATCCGTCTAGATGCCTTTGCTGCACTGTAATTAAGTGATTCTTCTCCGGAAACATGTAGGTTAAGGGAAAAAGCATAATAGTGCAGTTTTATTAATCAACATGGCAGTTTTTTGATATATTTTTTAGTGAACATGTCAGTTTTTTTATGTTATTAACATGAATAGATCAGTTAACTATGTTATTAAGTAAATGGTTATGGATGAAATAAATTAGTAAATTAACAGGAATCTATGAATTTATTAAGTAAATCGTTAGGTCAAATGCCAACTTCATTAATCATGCGATTATGAATTTATTAACCTTTAAATTCCTTGGTATCCAAAACTCTCTTTTACAGTAGAAACAAAACCAAAATGAATTCTTAGTGCTTTCCATTCTTTGTCTTCCTTGCTATTCATTATCTTTTTTAAACAACAGAAATAAGTTCATCTCATATTAGTTGAACTACTTGCAAATTGTACGAAATTTATGACACAAAATTTATCAATATATTAGCACTAAGAAACAAAATTTAAGGTATACACCCTCTCTTACTCTTTTTAGTGCACTAAATGATGATAAAGTCAACGAATTTGGTTTAATCTTTGTTATTCTAGGCATTAATGATCTTTTATGCTCAATTTAACAATGTCAATGCTCTTCGTCTTATCCTATTATGATAACTAAATGTATGACATTTGTATTTATAGCTCAGCATTTACTAGGTAAACACGGATAGAAAAGATCGTACTTAAAGCAACAACAAGAAGCAACCCGAAACCAGTGACTTTGAAGTTAGGAGGGAAATCCAATTTGAAGATGTGGTTTAGTATGTAGAATATTTCGGTTTGTTTGAATGTGGTGATGAAAGTTTTAGTTGAATTTATTCTATGTACAATGTTTTGGATTGGTTTATTGTATGTACAAAGCTGGTACTGCAGAATTTATAATTATAGCGTTGCATTTGCCTTCTTCCACTGTAGAATTTGCCTTCTTTACCGTTGCAGTTGATTTTTTTTCTGATGTTGCATTATAGGATAGTGGTGTTGCATTAACTAAAATATTATTAATTCCACTGTGGTACGGCAAGTGGGACCCACAACTGACGTGGTGCCATGTGGATAACTGGCGTGGCATGTGACACATGAGCGGATGACGTGGGGAGTTGACGTGGCATGTGACATGTTGGCAGCTGATGTAGAAAATTCATGTGGGCCCCACTACCATGGCTTGGAAGCCAGGCTCTGGCTTCTACTTAAGGCAACGCTATATATTGTTGCATTACTGGCATATACTGTTGCAATAGAGTTATAATGCAACACTTTCTTTCCATGGCGGTAGATGGGCAAAAGTGTTGCCTTAGAGGGCTAATGCAACGGCCGCAGATGTCACACCCCTCTGGTGTTGCCTATTAGAAAAAATGGTCCACGACAATGCTTTTTGACCTACGGCCACATAAAATTAGTGTCGAATATGCCCACTTTTATAGTAGTGACATCTGCACTATATCCACGATATCAAGTATCTCAACGGCTTACGTCCCGTGCATGAGAAAACGTCGTATACTCCATCCTTCTAGGAATCGGGGGGTGTGCCCTATCCCTACCAGGTGTGGAGCGACCACACCCAGCCTATCTCGGTCGACCGAATCCATCCTCCTCTCAAAAGTATACTGATCTAACCATCCGTTCACTACCATACCGATGTGTGAGGATCACTAATTAATGCTACACAAAGCTATGCTAATTAAAGCTATGCTTTGATCATCATCCACCAAGCTCTGCTTTTCAACAAAGCCTGGATCACTGCAACTCAGCATGTAACACTGTCAATCCATACCATAACATTGATTTCTGCCAATATATAACATCTAAGCTCGTACGTCTAAGAGAAGGGTGTTAAGCAAGAGAATAAATTCTCCGCCACCAAACAGATATTTATTTAGCATATATCAACAAATACAGCATAAAGGAATACAACGTCAGACATACCGTCCATTTGCAAGTCCATTTTGGATCTGAATGAAACCGGAGGCATCTTATTCCTCGTCCCGTATGTCCAATATAAGAGAGAGGCCTCGCATATCCAAACAATCAAAAAATACGTCCGGGCGGCTACCACTGTAGCCCCTTTAAGGTAGCTACTCCAATCATGGGCATCAGTAGCAACCCATCCATTGGATGTGAAGATCATCGGTCTTGCACCTTCTTCAATCTTTTCGACTGTTAGTCGTCGTATCAATTATTCAGAATGGGTTAAGCCTGGTCTTTTCGAATAACTCGTGTATCTTATAATCAAGTGCTATAACAACACATCATATGCCTCATTCCAATCCAGAATATTCTTTTATTTGTATTTCTTTATTCTGGAAAGGTTCTCATTAATCTTATCAAAGATCACCACTTTTAAACAAACTGTTTAACCCATTTCTTTGGAAATCATTTCAAAAGATTTTATAGTATCTTTTCACAGTTTAAACCAAATTAAGGTTTATCAAACTAGTCAGGATTAACGCCATATCGAAGCAATCATTCATTTTATTATCCTATCCCAACCTATTTATCCCATGGAGCAAAACTGGTAGTACTCCATATCTAACACCACCGTGTTATTAATAAATTCAATTACCATTTCACGTTCAAATCTAATTAAAGATTTAACTATCGCCTGGAGTAAAACTGGTGGTACTCCATTCTTAAGCACTTTCTTAATTTTGGCAAGTTTAATTATCTCATTCTCATTCAAATCTAACTAAAGATTTATTAAAACTCCACCTAGTTTTAATCTTCCAAGAATCATTACTTAATGATTATCCAAATTTAGGAAATTAATCCTACCTTTAACTGGGTTAAAGAATCAAAGTCATTTAAAACAAAGTTCACGATAAACCCAAAATCATCTTCCATCAAAATGTAATCTTCAAAGAAACCATAACAGTATATAATCGATATAAATTTCCGTATCAAACTAATACTATAAGTGGAATAGCGGCAAAGCCTTTTAAATTCCATAAATAGTAACGGTCTTCATTCACAAAAGCTCATCTCGATTATTACCAAATTGAATTCCATTCAATTCCAATTTAATATATTAAATTGGAAAACTTTACTTTGGAAAAATTCCATTAATCTTAGTTAAAAGATTATAAATTCCAAATCGTATCTTCGTTGTTAATTGGGATAAAGAACAGGTGTTACTTAAAACACCATTCACGACAAACCCAAAATCCAATTTCAATTCAATTCCAATTAAATATTAATTAAGTGGTAAACTTCTTCTGAATCTTAATTAAAAGATTTATTCTGTTCTCAACTGGGTTTAAGAACTGTGTTATTTAAGATATATTCATGACAAATCCATAATTTAATTTGATATCAAATACAATGCTTTGAATAGAAATTATATCGGCTTATATTCAATATCTAATTCTGAAACCAACGGATATCGCATAGCGAATAACAATATATATATCTTCCAAATTCCTCAACAATATCCATGTAATCACGGAATCCAATATCTAAATATTCCAAAGATTATTTCCATTCAAATCCATTCCAATTTATTTGTTGGAAATTTCTGGATATTTAAAACCCCTTTTTAATCCAATTTATTATTTCTAAAAATAATTGGATTATAATTCTAGTTATTAACTAGTTCATTCAGATAAAAAAATCTTTTATCTTTTCAAATATGGAATTTTTCATCCAAACTCTTTCCAAATCGTTTATTATGATTTTACACAATTTTTCCATATTTTCAATAATTTTATCAAGGCATTTACAGTCAGTTTTCAATGTCGACCACCGAACTGCATCCATAACGACCTTTTCTAAAATTGATTTAGATATATTTCCAAATCTAACCGTTAGATTTGGAATCTCTTATATTCATTGGAAAGATCTTTTCGATACGAACCAAAAGGTTCCAGTTTTAGGAGAATCCGACGGTTAGATCTCCCGTTACATGAATTTGAAGTCAATGGCCGAAATTCGTGAATGGTCGCTGCGCGACGCATTCTATTCAAACCATTATATATATATATATATATAATATCATCGATTTCCATTTAAAATGTATTTTATAAATCGTTTATAAATTCATTATCAAAACGATTTCAGCTTCATTTTCAATTTTAAAACAAAATTTAATATTCTATATCATTATAATATTAAAGTGATAATATTTTCAAAATATCAGATTTTGAAATCAATACTTTTTTTGTGTTCATAATAAAATGAATAAAATCAATCGATAGACCCGTTCGAGTTAAAATAGCGCATACTAACTTAACTCGACTTCATATACTTTAATATTTTCGTGTCCATCCAAAATCGGACATCAAAATCATATTTTGATTATTCACTAAATATTATTTTAAAATATTCGTTATTTCCGAATTAGAATCAGACTTAATCAATTACCATATAATTTTATTTTTATGGATTTCATACATCACATGTATTCCAAAATAGTGATAAACAACTATTAAACAACCAATTCACATCCAGAGTGAAATTTACTACTGTATAAGCATTAAATAATTAAATAACGCTTATCACAGTTTGTCGATCTATCGATTGACATATAATTAAATTCAGAGGAGATGTGAATAAATTATCATCCTCAGACCCGTATGGGGTTTTCAAACAACAACAATTTATTTAAATAAATTATTGGTTAAAAAATTCAACCAATTCTAATTCGGTTTGAATTCCGGTCAAATCAAAATGGATAAAGAAAAACCCCTTGATTCAAAAACGATTACTGATTACTAATATTTTTTTATATAAAGATAAACAGAAACAAGTCTTTTTTTTATGAGAACCTTATTTTTCTAATTAGCCAATTTTCACTATTTAAAATTATAAATAGATATTTATAATTTAATTTCAACTACCACATTAATGTTAACATTATTTTTAATATGTTAAACATTTCAACAACACAATCAACACACAATATAGTCAATTAAATCGTCCATGGTTTGTGGACGAGGGAGGTGAGCTAACAGGCACTGTATGTAATTTATAATGATTTAAACTGATAAAAATCTACACTTGCAATTCCATATATTTTTATACACGAATACAATAACATGATAAAATATTATTTAGTGAGGAGTTCTCAATTCCGTTTCCACTCCTCCATTATTTAACTGATGATGGTTTTGACACTGTTCGGGTTCAAATTTGCCTCAAATTCCAGCGTGCTCTGTTTTGGTTCTGATCAGTTCCATGTTGTAGAGCTCGTTGATACGAGCACAATGCAACTGGAATCATCGAATTTCGACCTCGTATGTAATAGATATGGCATATTATACATTTATTACGTAATTACTTAATAATTCATTAACCTAGGATAATTATTCCACAAATTAATTACCGTTAGCTTTAATTACTCTCCCCTTTCCTAGTTACCCTTTCCACATAAGAACGCGTTGCCGTAACCCATTCTTCAAACTGTAAATCGTCATTGCGCCTCCTACACCCAACCGGAAGTCGATCGATACCCATCAACGTGAAGCCACTCGCCACCGCCATCAACACCTGGAGCATCGCCCATCCCGTCGCCTTCCCCTTGCCAGAATTCCGCTTCGAACGGCGCAGGGTTCAGCCCAAAAATTTGATGATTTAGAGCATGATAAAAGATCATATCAGAAATAAAGAGCAAAGGAATCTCTTCAATCTTTGTGTTATTTGTTTTGATTAATTCGTAGGGGATTTGGGGATTTTAAAGGATCAAATTCTAATGAATCCGGCCTTCGAAATTAAAACTGGTGGCTGCTCCAAAGTGAATGAGACAATTAGGGTTTAGGTTTATATTTATCCCAATTTTTTATTATTCAATTCTTTTATTTCCAAATTTTATGGTTTAATGTTCCGAACTCCAAATCAAACCCAACGACTGTCGTCCCTAGCCAAATACCCCCCTAAATGGACACAATGGGATATGTTTCGTCAGCCAATTCAACTACTTCGATTAGTTTTTATCAAAACTAAAATATAAATTAATATATATTGAATTTAAACGTACATTTTAATTTACTAAGGCCACAAACTGACTCCAAAAGTTATAGAAAAATTTATCTAGCTATGTTTTAACGATACGGTCCTAACAAAAGTAATTTCATCGAATTTGGTGACCATTTGAAAAACGGCTATTTTCTAGTTGATTAAATTTAAACTAAATCTGTCAAAACACATTTAAATTTACCACGATCACATACTAAATCCAAAAATTATGAAATTTGAAACGTAACAATAATTTAACATTCCGGATCCAACTAAAGCAGTTTCATCGAAAACGGAGGTCGTTTGCAAAATGGCTATTTTAAAGGGTTATATATAAATTAAAAATATACTAAATTATATAGCGACTATTTTAAATTTTAAACTGAACATAAATTTTGATTTATATTATTAAATCTATATTTTTAACATCGTTAGTAAGATAGAATTAAATAGATTCAAATGTTTTTGGTTTGACTGAAATCCGATTTATTTTGAATTCTATACATTCGTTTTGAAATTTAAAATCGAATTTTCAAACTACCGCTCCATTTCAAGCTCCTTTTATATTTAAAATAAATATATATTTTCTAACTTCGATTTAAATAAATTTTTAGTCATTATTGTTTAAAATAAATTATTTTAAATATTCAAAACCCATTAAAATAGCTAAAATAAAAAAATTAATTGGTTCAGTAATTCTGGGTTGTTACATGGTCCTTGATCTGATGATGGGATCATATAGATGTTGTGCATATCCAAAGCATCGATTGGTTGAAAGTGAGGATGGATGATGGACGCTTATGCTTGATTTCTTTGCTGCCACCTTATCACATACATATTCTTACACTTAGTGATAGAAAGACCTTAGAGTAAAGTACGTTATTACATGTGCTAACTCTTTGGATGCAGTGACAGGTCAGGTACGATTTCCCATAGCTATTATGCTATCTACTTAGCCTTTGAAATTACCATCATTCATACTAGACTATGTCTGACTTAGAGTTTTATGTGTTGCTACTTATTATTCTGGATGCTCTTAACTGAGAAGACTAGAGGCTCTATACTCATTTAAATGAGTGCAAGAGGCTGATTTGGAAGCAAGAAGGAGGCTATTCCACGTTTAATTTGTATGTACACTATTACTTTCTACTGTTCACTACTATAGGGTGCAATAGTACTTTTATCTTAGAGACAGTTTCATTTGAGTTATTTCCACTTGCATGACTCTATTTTCGTTATGTTGTACTATGGAGCTATTAATCTGATTCTTATGGTTTATTATCGACTATTTATGGTCTTTTCTATTTTATATCAGTTATGAGTCACTATTATATTTTATTCCATGCAATGTGAGATATACGATGGCTTTTTAGCTTCTTTTTTCTTTAACGCTTGACAATTACTTTGCATCACCATAGCACCACAACAGCGCATTATTTGGGTGTTAGAAGTGTAAGGCGATGTTTACCATTCCAAGTTTGAAACTATTTACTTACAAGTTAACACAAACATTGCTGCATCGTTAGTGAATAGTGTTTTTCTAAACGCCACAAATTAAAACACTTAGCTAACTTCGTGCATGTCCATTTTTATAACTCGATTCCTTTTTAAAACATTTTAACATATTTGTGAAATTTATTCCATATTTTTCAAATATAAAACACATCAAGTTTTAAGGTATCGAAAATCATATTTACCAAACTGTCGAATCGTGATGATTTTTAGAAACTTGCTTTAGTTGCATCTCAAGATTACCAATTGGAATCTTGATCTTTCGCATTCATACGAAATCATTGTTACAAAAGTCCAAAATATCTTATATCAAGGGATTTCGGTTTATCGCTCTATACATCGATTTGACTTTTTAGATCATGAACTGCCAAAACGCTATGCATTAAATTTAACTTATTCTCTCATACTTGTCCAAACTTTGCCAAGATAAGTTTCAATGTTAGTAAACCCTTTATAAACCATTTTCATAGCGTTAACAAAAATATAAACTATTATTCATTTAGTGCAGATTCTATGTATATTTTCCATGATCATTTCTATATCAAGGAAGCATATTACCAACCAATCACCATCCGATAATCAATCATTTTAGCATCCAAGTTGTGATAATCAACAAAGTATACTTTCATACCAAAGATCAAAGTAATTTTTAAAGATATAGAAGTAACACTCTAATTTTTATCGATTCCCAAATGTACTAAAATAAATTATATATCCGCTTTTCCCATGCCAAAGCTCTTAGAATTGCTAGGGATCCTAATACTGGTCGGTCTTGACCTTAGAATGGTAGTGGACCACGACCAATCATTGTGAAATAGTGATGGCCATAAGTTTTCAAGAGGAAGATATGTGGTTTTTTTGGCTTTGTTTTTAAACCAAGATGGGTTATATCTCTATATTTTAGAATTATTTACGCAGAACTTCAAATAGACTTTAGAATTTTCTAATAGTGGATGAAAGATATTAAAAAAGATGAAGAAATGGACGAATAAATCTTATGATTTAGAGATGAAAGGTAGTAAAAAATTAAATGATGTGTTTATGTATTTATATAAAAAGTTAAAATAAAAATATCCTAGGGTAAAATGATAAAAATGCCCTTCCTTTCCCCTCTCTTCTACACACGTTGCATGTTCTCTCCCTCCTTCATTCTCTTGTACTCCCATTCCCACTCCCCTCTCAATGTGTGCGTAGGAATGATGGAGAGCCTTGTTATATATGTTTTTGTTTTACTTTAGATATTTTGACTTTTTTACTTTATGTATTCTTATATGGTAACTTCTTATGTACCTTTTCATATGCTATATATATATGTATGTATGTATGTATGTATATATGTATGTGTACAAGTATATGTGTGTTACATATAGCTTACGACATTTTAGAACTTCTTTTCCTTAAACCGTTGATAATCTAAAATCCAATTCTTAGCCACATTTTCACTATCAGGTAATATTCATACATTTATGAACAAATTTTATAAATAAAATTCACATTATTTTGTTCTAATAAAAAAGCCCCATTTAATATTTATTATTGTGATTAAATCATTTAAATTTATATTAAATTGATATGATATATTATCTATAATTGATGTTATCATAAGCGATGTCATCAAAACATTTTATTCTTAAAAGTAAACGAATTATTATACTTCGTATTCCATCTTACATGGATTTAAGTATATTTCTCTAGTTTCATGTCATCTAATATTGAAAATCTCAAGCTTGTCGAAATATATTTTCATCATTTTTTTAAAGAAAATTCAAATTTCTTCCTTTTCCAAATGAACTTCGGAAATAAGTTACTATTACTATCGATCACATAAATCTTGATTAATTATGTTTAAAAAAAATCTTATTTGAATATTTTTAATTAATAAATTTATTGTTATTATTTAGAGTGATAAAAGTATGGGTCATCACATACTTCCCCCTTGAAAGAATTTCTCCTTTGGAATTTCACTAACCCCGTTCGAGAAATATTGATCCAAATTTTTATCTTTACTTAACACTATATGATATACAAAGATTACATATGCACAATATCTAGTTCGATCATCTATTTCGAATACATCATTTGGATTTTGAATGAGTATTTATCCTTCAATTCTTAAATGTCGACCTTGATTAGGCTCAAAGAATTTTATTTCGTTTTCATAATTTTCAATTATGATTAAAAGCACGAGTATCTGATTAATGACCTATATCAAGATTCGTCATTAAGTATCAAATGATAAATTATTTTTGGATATCAAAATGATATATTTAAATCTTATGCTAAATCATACAATGAAATAATTTGTGTATGATGTATGTGCTTTTTATCCTTTCCGAAATCCTTACGAAAATAATTTATAAAATTAGGATTTAAGCCTTTGGTCATATAAATGTAAAAAAGAATCCTTTTCTTCTTTATATCTTCTATCAAGTGATTTGTATAATTTTCAAATGAGAGAAGGTGTAGCAAAAATAAAATATGTGAATCATAACATCCTTATGTATTACAATATTGGTCCTTAACTTATATAAAGCACCATACTAAACGAAAACTACATTACAAAAATAAGTAGGTCTGCATTATTACTTAAAGACTAGGTTATATAGGTTACATCCAGACACCATATCCCACTATCCCTTAGTCCTCGGACATAATTGCTGATGGTCTGTCCATATTGTAGACTATAACATCGTCGATTTTTTGTTCATATCCAACTTCATTTCCTTCATCTTGTGCCAAATCATATTCCATTGGTTTCCCAGATTATCCACATGCGACCTATAAAAACATATCATAGTCCAAGTGGTACTTTCGGTAAAACCGCTTCTATAACTTCTTCAAGACCCTTGGTTTCGTCTTCTCTGGGATTCTCAAATTCTTATCCACCCATTTCCAAATCATTCCCTATAATAGTTAGGGCTTTTTAAAATATTTTAGCACTTTTTCATTAGTAATAAAATATTGGTGGGATGTCCTTTTGTAGCAAAAAAACCTATAAATTGGTCATTGAGAATATCTTCCTGTGCAAATTTTATTGAGACAATAGTTTTTCTAATATCTAATGGCAAGCGTTACTCCCGTGCAAGAGAAAATGAGTAGTACATAAGATACAAAATAAACACTTAAAATATAAAATGACAACATCTACATATAAAAGACAATTAAAAAGATGGTACTGAAACCTCATGCTCCAAACATGAAAAAATAGTTTGTAATTAAATTGCTTGAAGGCCAATTTTCTTTATAAAAAAGTAGTTTAATGTATACAAAACTTATGGTATATATATGTATATGTATATATATATATATATATCAAACATGCTTTAATTGTATTTTCTTATTCTTTTCCCGGTTTCATTTCAATAGGGCTTGCAAAAATATAGTATATAAAGATAAAAACCCTTTTAAAGAGTATTTTGATGCCATTTAAAATGCTAATCATACTACTTTATTGTTAGATTAAGCTGATAAGTTGACAATATTTACGCATAGATGAATTAATTTGAACCAAATTTGTTTGCGGAAGAGATTAAAAAGTAAGTTGGTAATTTCTATGAGCTACCGCGTAACTTGACACACACATTACATATGTTTTTCTAAAAAAAATTTGAACAAAAAACATACTTAATTGAATAATCATAATTTTATGTATGATTTTAGTTGTTTTTAATCTAATAAAAATTTATAGTTAGAAATGGTTTCAAAATATTTAAAAAAAAATAAGATACTGTAAAAATACACATACACACACACACACACACACACACACACACACATATATATATATATATATACACTACCATGGAATAGATATATTAGAAGCTTAAAAAAGGAAAGGAATAGAAGCCATTAGAAGGAAAATGTTTTATTTATTTCAAAGATTGGTTATCCAATTTCTATTACATATGATCCTATGACAATCCATACCACTTGACATACCCCTATCGAGTCATGTTAAAGAGTGAGGGTCGTCTTGGTATAACTAAAATATGCAAAGACTAAGATAATGTGACATAAATATAAAACATTTCACAATAGATACATTTAATATATTTAAAAGACTTTCATTGAAATCTTCATTTCAGAATATCATAATGTCAACATCTCAGTCTCAGAAACATAAATCAGATTACATAAAAAATTTCTCCATTAAATCCAAATACAACCGAATCAACTAAAATTGAAAAGATGAAAAGAATAAAAAAGATGGAGCTTGTTAGTTATGCTTCAAGCCAGTCAAGAGTCAATTGCCACCATATGCGCTTAATGTGAGGGAAATGTATAAGGGAATGGGTCGGACATAAAAGTTAGGTGAATAAAAGTAAACTACTAGAAAAAGAAAGATCAGGTGATAATAGTCTCAAAACTATTCCAGGCATGATAAAGGTTCTGTGTTCGTGCTCTTTTATAGTGATTGTTTTTCACCATAAGTTCTTATTTTATAAGTCATTCTTAATATACCTTATGATCATCCTATCGCACCTTTATCCTTTCATCACTCTTCTACATGCCTATATGTAGTAGTTCAATGCCTCTTATACTAACTGGAATCCGTTTATAATTTGGTTGGGCTACCCCTATTGTAGTAATTATTTCTAGTACTTAAGCTTCCCGCGTATCCTTTAGATGGACTTCTACCTATCAACGTTGGAGAACCCAAAGTAGATTATTTGCAACATTGATGCATGCATACATGGACATCGTTATATTGTGCTTCCTCTAGTTCTTGTTCCTACTAGGCCACTTATTTCCCATTCTAACGTACGTGTTTATTCGTCGTTAGGGCAAACCTCCAAAGAATAATCCTATTTGCATTATCATCTCAGTCCTCACCAAGTCTATGCTTATTTCTATGTATCTACCATGAAAGTTTCTCTCTTTTATTCCCACCATGAGAGCGTATGTACTATACCTGACCTGATAGTGTATGTCTTTTCTACATATCATATCAGTTTCTGTACTATAACTGACATGATAGTGTTTGAACTGACATGATAGTGCATATCTTTTTTGCATATCATGAAAGTGCTTGTACTGTACCTGATATGATAGTGTCTGTCTTTTATATCTACCATGAAAGAGCCTATACTTTACTTGACTTAATAGTGCATGTCTTTTGTATATATCATGAAAGTGTATGTACTATACCTAGCATCATAGTGCTTTTATTTTTTGCTATCTATCATGAAAGTGAATATATTTTATCTAACATGATAGTACTTCTATCTTTTCTGCCTATCATGAAAGTGACAGTATTTTACCTGACATGACAGTGTTTTTATATTTTCTACATATTATGACTTTTTATGAAAGTTATTATTCTATTTATCAATTCACACACATTATGTGTATATTTATTTCACATAAGAACCAATTACTATCTTGTTAACATAGTCACATATTTATTTAATTTCGCATTTACGTGAAGGCTTTTTATTACTTTCACATAAATCTATATGATCGAAAATTATATTTAAATCTAACAATTATAGAATAAGTAATTTTCTTTATGCATGTAAATTAAATATAAATTAGGAATACTTTTAAGCCTATTTATTAATCTTCTTGATTCTAAAAATAATGTAGTATCTTCCCACTCGACTAAGGTCCTAAGCTTTTATCCCTTTGCCTTCACCGATTCTCCTTGCCCTACTGTCTTAAATAAAATAAAATTTTATATGCCCCTTTTAAAACTAATATTTTAGTCTCTACCCGTGAAAAGAGGGAGGGGGGATGGGTCTGGTTATGGAGGAAGAAAGGGAGAAAGAATTGTTTAGAATAAAATGGGGGTTCAGTTTAGCCTCCTATTTATAGTTTCAAAATAGAATCTAGGGCCATTGGATCTAGCTTGATCTAATCTGGTGATGTCATGTCATAGTTTTAATCCTAATCTTCAGATTAACTTTTAGTCTTAATTTAGCCTTAGGTTAATTTTAGTTTAAATCTGACCATTTAGATCACTCTAGTTTCAAATTTTAACCATTAAAATAGGTTGGCAAACTCATTAAGAATCTACCCATTTTAAAACTCTGTTCTTTTCGTACTTGGTTAGTAAATAGGCCATGTACGGTTGCTGCGACGATCCCAAACCCCCGTGACACGGTGTTAAGGATAATCATTGGAATATAACACATTAATCATCATTAGCAGATCACAGATAATAGCATAAACAGAAAATAGGATAATTTACGCACATATGACAGCGGAATCATATAGATATCATCACATCAGAGAAGCACAGTACATGATACAACTTAGTGCATAATGATACATAATCAGTCTCCATCGCCTGAGGCGGAATCATACATAAAGAGTACTCAAAATAAATATCAGTCTACATCGCCAATGGCGGAATCATAATATAGATACAATAATGGCGGAGAAAATCCAAGTCAGCACGGTGTAGTCAAGCCTCGCCATGAGCCAAAAGGTGCGTCAGAAACCTGTAACTAGGCTGCCCGTGAAAATGAGGGCACCCGAGTTTGCAAGGTGAAACAAACTACGAGTCAGTCATGGGTCTGGTATGAGAAATCTACTCAACTTATTAACAACAATAATAAGGCAAATCAAAGGACCACGCCACTTTCGCGGAACGGGTTTACTCCAATGAGTGCTAGTGCATGAAATAAAGTAAACGATTAAATCAACGCAATGCTTTTTATAAAATGAAGCCATTATAAGACTCAGGTCCCATCACACAATGCAACGCAAGCCGGAGGATAGAGTTTTCCCTTATAATGGCCAAAGATGCTTCATACGAATAAAACAAAAGTGTTTGATATTATTACTAGTGCATATATGTTTCAAAAGCAAATTCAATCATAAATATCAATCCTAGACGGCATGGGTACCATATATCATGTCGCCATACTAGTAATACAATCTTGTCCGCATATTTCATATTGGAAATTGGATTCCTTCATGAGTCGAGGCAAGGGGCAAGCTCCTCTCTGATTCGAGACACTCTAGCAAATGCCTCGGGACCGCACACAGCAATCCCCTGGATCCTCCAAGGCCGGTCCTCTCTTACTTTTGAGGATTAGTTATTCCTGAACACACGTTTCCCGGTCCTTACAGACCTATAATCGAGGCGCCTCGTATTCCAACAACCACACAGGTGAAAAGTAGATATAAATGTCAGGGCTGGGAGGTCACTGACACCACTATAGCTAGAAAGAAACGTCGTGCACTCCTTGGGTCCTTCTCCCGTTTTTGACTCATACCGGGGTGTGAGGCTCGCGAATTCACGTTATACACAAAGCTACGTCACACAGACCATGCTTTGATCATCAACCACAAGACTTTTCTTTGCAACAGAAGCCTTGATCATATGCCACTTAGGCGTGCCACACAGGCAATCCACTCCATGCGACTGATTTCTGTCAATACATAACCTCTTAGCTCGTACGTCTCAGAGAAGGGCGTTAAGCAAGAGAATAAATTCTCCGCCGCCAAACAGATATATATTTAACAGAGATCAATCAACACAGAACAAAATCCAATGTCAGACACATAGTCCATTTACAAGTCCGTTCTGGATCTGAACGAAACCGAAGGCACCAATTCCTCGCATATCCGTACAATCAACAGTATGTTTGGACGACTACTACTTCAATTCCTTCATGATAGCTACTCCAATCACGAGCATCAGTAGCGCCCATCCATCCAATGTGGAGATCGTCGGTCTTCAGCCGTCTTCGACTCTTCGACTTCTCAACGTCGATCGATTATTTGAAATGAGATAAACTCGGCCTTTTCAAATAACCCACGTATATTTAGATTTTCAAATCAATTAATCACATGGTTGGACTATTCAACATTCACATTTTGGTTATTTAGTTATAATTTTCATGTCAAATACATTCAACCATCACATATCAAGCAAACACAACGAAATTGGTTTATTTCCACTCTATATCGTCTATAGTATTTTATAACGATATATCCAATTTTTATTTAATTAAAAACGACCAAATCTAATTAAATGACGATTCAGGTCGTATCGATGCACTGGCGCTGCTTTTCACTAATTTTGTTTTACACATATCTGAAAATCTATCCGTTGGATCTTCACAAATTTTATATCATTAGGAAGGTCATTTCAAAATGAATCCAACGGTTGCGGTTTTGGGAAAATCCGACGGTCGGATTTTCCACACTAGCCATTTGAAGTTACGATTTCAATTTACGAACCGCAGCGTCGTTATTCGATTTAATTTAAATTATATTTATATATATATAAATATAATCGTTTCTGGCGCTGTTTTTCTTCAGATTTGAATTAAACATTCCAGACAATCCAACCGTCGGATCTTCACAAAGTCGGTGCCGTTGGAAAGATATTTCCAAGGCGAACCCAACGGTTGCGATTTCGGGAAAATCCAATGGTCGGATTTCCCGTACTAGTCGTTTGAAATCACGGTTTCAAAACACGAACTGCACGACCACGTTTCGTTTTAATTTTATTTATATTTATATATTTATATAAATATAGTTTATTCAAAAATTCCTATATCGTTTCCACTTCAATTATTTCACTAACGCCTTTAAATTTCGGAAAATTTCGCCATAACCTCCTTTGTACGGGAGGGTCTGGGAAAATTCCCAAATAGCCACACGGGCATCTTATATCAAAAAGAAAAAGAAAAAGCCAAGCGGCTAGCCAACAGGCTCATAAAATCATCACCCAAACAAAGCAGTAAATGTGTACCTATTTGTCGGGCACAAAATTTTATTTCTCTTCTCTAGCCCCTTTGCTTTAACCTGTTCAATAGATATGAATGTACATATATACAATTTCTATCACTTATCATTTTCCATTCAATTTCATATTTGATTTGCTTTGGTTTAAAAACACCATTCATTCAAATATTGCATGCATAGGCTAAAATCATATCATTAGCTAATTAATGTATATTTCAACTCATGCACGTTTATTTGAACAAGTGGCTATTTTTAACACTTCACATTTCAAAGATGATAATTTTGGCGAACTAAAATGGATTTCAACACATGACTATTTTATTGGATTCCTATGCATGTTAAAAAGAATATTTCTTTCACAAATATTTATTTCAACGTCCGCATATCTTTAGCATATCACATATATGATAAAATTGATATTTTAATCATTTAAAATATTTACTCGACAAATGGATGTTTCAACACTTCATAGTTTCAATAAAATGTAATTTTTATTGTTAGATCTTCTTATTCAACACATGAACTTTTCCACTACATACACTTCTCAACAAATGAGCATATCCACACATGGACATTTTATTTATGTTGTTCATATTAGAAAGATGGGATTTTTATTGTTGAAACTAGTTATATAAGGCGAATATTTTTCATACTTCATATATATATAAAAATGTGATTTTTATTGTTTAAACACTTCATTCATTCACAAATGAATCTAATTTTCACACAACACTTTTCAACACACAAATATTTCCACACATGGATATAGTTTCAACATATGGCTTTAATTTCAACGCATGAAAATAATTTCAACATATGGAAATAATTCTAACACACAAAGATTATTCAAAATTTCGGCAGCATAACGGCAGGGTAGTTAAAACCGGCACTGTCTCTAGTACGGCTCCTCGCTCTACCTTAAAACCTCGCAGTTTTTGACAATGGGGATTCATGCATCTAATTCGCACGTAGGCGGCATGTTTATTTTTATTTCCACAAATATTTCCAATTCATTTCAATCACCAATGGGTATTTTTCAACCCCTACCAATCAATATCAACCACAAACAATTATTCAACCATTCGTATTTTCCATCCAATATTTCACACCAATTCACAACAATAAATATCGTCCATGGTTTGTGGATGGGGGGGTATATATATATATAATTGCTATATTTCACTTGCATTTCAACACATATATCAATTATTCTATCCATGTAAAATTCATACTTCGCTTATATAGCTTACACTACGCATGTACATGAGGTATACGACACGTATGTAATTTATATTTCGCTAATATAAATTATACACGACATTTTCCATTCAATTTCACGTTAATTTAGATTTCTCACATTGGTTTTCGGAGCACTAAAAATCGATACGATGTCAGAAAAATCCGCGGCTTCTTCTATTGGGTAGAGAGCTTCCTTGCGGTCCCGATGTTTCCTGTTTCATCGAATTTCGTCAACACACCAAAAAGATATGATTTTTCAAAGTGTAAAGATCAAAGAAAAACTCACTTTCACGAAGCTTCAAAACTAGGTTTACAGTTTTCGCGAAATCAGTGGCTCGTGGGGACGATAGGGGGTGCTGACGTGGAAGAGGACGGCGAGGGCTTCACGGCGCTGGTGGTTTGAGGGGGTGCGGTGGCAGATCGGAGCGGCGGCGGCGCTGGGAAGGTCGGGACTTCCTGGCCTCGATTCAGGCAGAGGAGGCGACGAGGGTGGCGATGCTGGGGTCGGATTTGAAGAGGGGGCTGAGACGCGTCGAATGGTGGCGGTGGCGAAGTCTGGAAGCGACTGTGGCGGCGGCGGCGGAGGAGAGAAGGTCAGGAGCGGGTTTCGCCGTTGATCGGGGGTTTTTTTTTTTTTTTTAAATTTATGAAAGGAAAATTCTGATTGGCCGAGGACTATATTAAATTTTTAAATAGTGTTTTCTCAAACGAACTCCTTTTTAAACCCAACGACTGTCGCCCCTAGCTAAATACCCCCATTCCGGACACAATGGGATATGTTTCGTAGGCCAATTCGACTGTTACAGTCAGTTATTTTCCAAATTAAAGTATAAAACATTTAATTTTTAACTCTGAATGCACATTTCAATTTGCCAGGGCCACAAGCCGAATCGAAAAATTCCAGAAAAATAAATCTAGCTATGTTTTGACGCTACGGTCCCAACAAAACTAGTTTCGTCGAATTCCGGGGTCGTTTGAAAAATGGTCATTTTCTGGTCGATCCAATTTAACAGAAATTGACCAAACACATTTTCTTTTGCCACGCTCACATACTAGCTTCAAAAATTATGAAATTTGATACCTAGCAATAGTTTGACATCCCGGACCCAACAAAAGTGGTTTCGTCGAATTCCGAGGTCGTATGCAAAATATCAATTTTCCAGGGCTATATATTCTATATACCGACCCTTCTGAAAATTCATTCGGCCATAACTTTTGATTCCCGTTATGAAACTTCGATTTTTCAGATTCGTTAGAAAGGTATTGACTAACAGATTTAAATATTTTTGGTTTCACTAAAATCCGTTATTTTTTCCACCCTGCACAGTCAGTCAAAGTTTGAATTCAAATTTTCAAACTGACTCACTATTTCTAATTCACTACTTTATTGAAATATTCTATTTCAATTGTTCAAATTCCTTTGAAATCACCATTTTAAAAATTTTAAATTGGCTCGTATTTTCCGGGTTGTTACAATCTCCCCCACTTAAAACTTTTCGTCCTCGAAAAGGAAACAACAGTAAAGTTGGAAATAAAATGTAAATGCAAAGTATTGTAAAGGTACCTTGCATCGGAGTTAGTCAGAGATATCCACTCTGCATTTGGGGTAAGCTTCCTTAATGCTTTCCTCAGTTTCCCAAGTACAGTCTCTAGGATCACTGCTCCATTGCACTTTAACTAAATGAACCTTTTTGCTTCTGAGTTCTCTAGTTTCTTTGCCAACAATCTTTAATGGCTCTCTTCTGAGTGATAATTCTGGAGTTATGTCCACATCCTGTTGCGCTGCTTTTTCTACAACAAGATCTGGATCATGCACATGTCTTCTTAGTTGAGATATGTGAAATACATTGTGCACTCCAGGCAACCAATCTGGCAATTGAACCCTATAAGCAAGAGTTCCAATTCACTCAAGTATAGGAAAGGGACCAATAAATCTCGGTGCCAACTTCCCGGTCTTGCCAAATCTGATTACTCCTCTCATCGGAGAAACCTTCAAATAAACATGATCACCAACAGCAAATGTCAAATCTCTCCTTCTAGAGTCTGCATAACTTTTCTGTCGGCTTTGGGCGGTTTTCAAACGCTTCTTGATGAAGTCCACTTTATCGGATGCTTCTCTAATCATATCGGGTCCTAGTACAAGTCTGTTGCCAGGTTCTACCCAACATGCTGGAGATCTGCAGGGTCTGCCATATAATGCTTCAAATGGCGACATTCTCAAACTTGCTTGATAGCTATTGTTATATGAGAATTCTGCCAAATGCAAATGATCTTCCCATGACCCACCAAAATCAATAATACAAGCCCGCAATAAATCTTCCAGAATTATATTCACCCGCTCAGTTTGGCCATCTGTTTATGGGTGATAAGCGGTGCTCATATTCAGTTTTGTTCCCAATTCTGTCTGGAAAGCCTCCCAGAACTTGCTAGTAAATAGGGGATCTCTATCACTGACTATGTTGATGGGAATTCCATGCAGCCTAACAATTTCTTTGAAGTATATTTGCGCTAGACTTTGAGCGGTTCTATTGGATCTGACAGGTATAAAATGGGCAGTCTTCGTGAAGCGATCTACGATTACCCAAATGTTGTCATTACCTTTCTTGGTTCGCGGCAAACCATCTATGAAATCCATGGAAATCTGTTCCCATTTCCAACCTGGGACTTCCAACGGTTGCAACAGTCCAGCTAGCTTCTGTTGGTCACTCTTGACCAATTGACAAGTAGGGCATCTGCTAACATACAAAGAAATATCTCTTTTCATTGCCTTCCACCAAAAAGTGCGTTTGATATCGTTGTACATTTTACTCACCCCAGGATGGATGCAAAATTTGGATTTATGGCATTCACCTAGCACTTCTCTTTTGAGCTCAGGAAGGTTGGGAACACAAATTCTCCCATTCAGCCTCAGAACTTCTTCTTTATCTACCTGAAAGCTGGAGGGCTCTCCCTTCTGGATTCTTCCTTTGATCTTTTGAATGAAATAATCATTCTTCTGGAGAGCACATATCTTATCGATCAAGATAGGTGTAATTATAAGATGGGCAATGATTGCGGTCTTTCTACTAAGCGCATCCGCTACAACGTTAGCCTTCCCCGGCGTATACAGGATATCAAGATCATACGCTACAAGAAATTCTAGCCAATGCTGCTGTCTCAGATTCAGATCTTTCTGGGTATATAAATACTTCAACGATTGATGATCTGTGTACAGTATAAATTTCTCGCCCAATAAATAATGCCTCCAGATTTTCAAGGCAAAAACGATGGCTAGCAACTCAAGATCATGAGTCACATAATTCTTCTCATGCGGTTTCAGTTGGCGGCTTGCATAAGCGACTACTTGGCCTCTCTGCATTAACACTGCACCAAGACCTCTAATAGAAGCATCTGTCCAAACCGTTAAATCCTGATTACCATCAATAATAGTTAACACTGGAGCGGTGGTCAGTTTCGATTTCAATTCCTGGAAAGCTTCTTCACAGTCGGAAGTCCACTTAAACTTCTCATGTTTCTTTGTGAGCTTCGTTAACGGACCGGATATCTTCGAAAAATCCTTAACGAACTTTCGATAATAACTAGCCAACCCCATAAAACTTCTAACTTCCGTGGGAGTAGTGGGTTGTTTCCAGTCTTGAATCGCTGTTATTTTGCTTGGATCAACAGAAATTCCTTTCTCTGACACAACATGGCCAAGAAATTTGACTTCTTATTGCCAGAAGACACATTTAGAGAATTTGGCTTTGAAGACGTTCTTCCTTAGAATCTCCAATACTTGTTCTAAGTGTTTTTCATGCTCGGGTTTTGATTTGGAGTAGATTAAAATATCATCGATGAAGACGAGGACAAATTTATTCAGAACTCCCCTGAACACTCTATTCATTAGATCGACAAAGTATGCTGGAACATTGCATAGGCCAAACGGCATTACTAACCATTCATAAAATATGTCTGGACCTCTGAAAGCTGTCAAAGGAACACACTCTTCTGCTATTCTCAATTGATGAAAACCTGTAGCTAGGTCCATTCGGGAAAATACTTTCGCCCCATTCAATTGGTCTAGCAAATCATCAATGCGGGGTAATGGATATTTATTTTTGAGCGTCTGTTTGTTGAGGTCTCGGTAATCAACACATAATCTAAGAGTACCGTCTGACTTTGGGACAAACACAACAGCTGCACCCCAATTAGAAAAACTAGGTCTGATTAGACCCTTCCACAACAGTTGACGAGTTTGATCGCCCAATTCTTCTTTTTCTTTCAGAGTCATTCTGCGAATTGGATGTACCACTGGTCTGGCATTGGGAATTAGATCGATTCGGAATTCTATTTCTCTTTGCGGAGGTAAGTTTTCAACTTCTTCAAACACATCCACATAGTTTCTAACAATCAGAATCTTTTCTATGGAAGTGGGGATAAGTTCTAATGCCGACTAAAATTCTTCTCTATTCGGATTCGAACTATGACAGGGAATATATATATGTCCAAGCTCCGTTCGGATTTTAACGATTCTTTCTGCACATTTCACTTCAGCTTCATACTTCGTTAACCAATCCAGCCCTAGAATGATATCGAATTCGGGAAAATCCATAACGACTAGATTGAAAGGAAACTTGTAGAAAGAATAAGAGATTGGCACTTTACAACAGGAACTGAGAGTGATAGGACCCCCTATCGGGTTATGTACTTCAACCGATTCTTTGAGCTTTCGCTGTTTTAATTTTAATTTGTGCACTGTGTTTCTAGCAATAAAACTACGCGATGCACCTATGTCAAACAATACAGAAACAGGAATATTTTTAATTGTAAGGGTACCTCCCAAAACATCAGGTTTACCTGCTCCATCAGAAGCAGCTGGCGGGCTAGACCCGTCATAGACATGAGCTACTGTAGCTTTCTTCAGCAAAGGACAATCTTTGACCAGATGATCGGTCTTTCGGCAATTGAAGCACGAGCGAGGGTTCTGAGAGCCTTGCCTCGAGCCTTGAGAATTAGTCTTCTGCCTCTTCGGAGCTGTGCAGACGTTTGAGTAGTGCCCCGGCTTACCACAGTTAAAGCAATTTCCTCTTGGCGGCTTGCCAGTCTGAGGTTTTGAAGATGCTGCTTGGCTTGACTCGCCTTGATTTACAACAGGCTTGCGCTTGTTTCCAGCTTGGCTTCTAGCGCGATCCTGATCCAAATGCCTTTGATCAAGGTCTTCATAGTTGCATGTCATTTCCACCAGCTCGTTGAATTCCAGCTTGACATGGGCCATGGCTCTATCATGATATTGTCGTCTTAGCCCAAGGATAAACCTCTTATTTTTGGACTTCGCAGTGGCGACGAGTTCTGGAGCATAGGGCGACAACATTGTAAATTTATTCAGATAATCCTGCACGGAAAGATCCCCTTGCTGGAGATTGGCGAAGTCATCGTGCATTCTTTCTAGAGCTTGTTCAGGGACATATTTCTCTTTGAAGAGTTCTTTAAATCCATCCCATGTTCTTCAGCTTCCCTATTCCCGGCGGTAAGAGATTCCCACCATAATTCAGCTTGTTCCTGCATAAGCCAGGCGCCCATAATAGCTTTGTCTTCGTCTCCAAGCCTTAGGCCTTCAAGAATTTTTCTCGCATGTTTTGAGCCATGCAAGGGCCTCTATTACGGTGCCAGTTCCCGAGAAGGTCTTGCCTCCTTAGTTCTTATATCTCTTAGCTACACGGTCAAGCTCGAAGTATTGAGCTGCCGGAGGTTGTATCAAAGGTCCTTCTTGAGCTGGGACTTCTCCCTTCCTCGGCCTCGGCCGGCACAGCCTCCTCTAGCGGCGACTGCTCTGGTAGCCGTTTTTCAAATTCTGTATAAGCAACGAAAAAGTCAGTAACAGGAATGATAGTCTATTGCATAATTAAGTAGAAAATTTACGGAAAGGTAACGATGGATTGATCAAATTGTTTTTGCTATTCTGCTCGGCTCATTCTAGGACTTTACTAGTCCTATCTCTAATGAGCGACCCGCCTTAGAATACTACTGATTCTATTTTGACAAAGTGTTTAATGTGTTAGACTCCAGAACTAAGGTTAACCAAAGCTCTGATACCAGCTGTGACGATCCCAAACCCCCGTGACACGGTGTTAAGGATAATCATTGGAATATAACACATTAATCATCATTAGCAGATCACAGATAATAGCATAAACAGAAAATAGGATAATTTACGCACATATGACAGCGGAATCATATAGATATCATCACATCAGAGAAGCACAGTACATGATACAACTTAGTGCATAATGATACATAATCAGTCTCCATCGCCTGAGGCGGAATCATACATAAAGAGTACTCAAAATAAATATCAGTCTACATCGCCAATGGCGGAATCATAATATAGATACAATAATGGCGGAGAAAATCCAAGTCAGCACGGTGTAGTCAAGCCTCGCCATGAGCCAAAAGGTGCGTCAGAAACCTGTAACTAGGCTGCCCGTGAAAATGAGGGCACCCGAGTTTGCAAGGTGAAACAAACTACGAGTCAGTCATGGGTCTGGTATGAGAAATCTACTCAACTTATTAACAACAATAATAAGGCAAATCAAAGGACCACGCCACTTTCGCGGAACGGGTTTACTCCAATGAGTGCTAGTGCATGAAATAAAGTAAACGATTAAATCAACGCAATGCTTTTTATAAAATGAAGCCATTATAAGACTCAGGTCCCATCACACAATGCAACGCAAGCCGGAGGATAGAGTTTTCCCTTATAATGGCCAAAGATGCTTCATACGAATAAAACAAAAGTGTTTGATATTATTACTAGTGCATATATGTTTCAAAAGCAAATTCAATCATAAATATCAATCCTAGACGGCATGGGTACCATATATCATGTCGCCATACTAGTAATACAATCTTGTCCGCATATTTCATATTGGAAATTGGATTCCTTCATGAGTCGAGGCAAGGGGCAAGCTCCTCTCCGATTCGAGACACTCTAGCAAATGCCTCGGGACCGCACACAGCAATCCCCTGGATCCTCCAAGGCCGGTCCTCTCTTACTTTTGAGGATTAGTTATTCCTGAACACACGTTTCCCGGTCCTTACAGACCTATAATCGAGGCGCCTCGTATTCCAACAACCACACAGGTGAAAAGTAGATATAAATGTCAGGGCTGGGAGGTCACTGACACCACCATAGCTAGAAAGAAACGTCGTGCACTCCTTGGGTCCTTCTCCCGTTTTTGACTCATACCGGGGTGTGAGGCTCGCGAATTCACGTTATACACAAAGCTACGTCACACAGACCATGCTTTGATCATCAACCACAAGACTTTTCTTTGCAACAGAAGCCTTGATCATATGCCACTTAGGCGTGCCACACAGGCAATCCACTCCATGCGACTGATTTCTGTCAATACATAACCTCTTAGCTCGTACGTCTCAGAGAAGGGCGTTAAGCAAGAGAATAAATTCTCCGCCGCCAAACAGATATATATTTAACAGAGATCAATCAACACAGAACAAAATCCAATGTCAGACACACAGTCCATTTACAAGTCCGTTCTGGGTCTGAACGAAACCGGAGGCACCAATTCCTCGCATATCTGTACAATCAACAGTATGTTTGGACGGCTACTACTTCAATTCCTTCATGGTAGCTACTCCAATCACGAGCATCAGTAGCGCCCATCCATCCAATGTGGAGATCGTCGGTCTTCAGCCGTCTTCGACTCTTCGACTTCTCAACGTCGATCGATTATTTGAAATGAGATAAACTAGGCCTTTTCAAATAACCCACGTATATTTAGATTTTCAAATCAATTAATCACATGGTTGGACTATTAAACATTCACATTTTGGTTATTTTGTTATAATTTTCGTGTCAAATACATTCAACCATCACATATCAAGTAAACACAACGAAATTGATTTATTTCCACTCTATATCGTCTATAGTATTTTATAACGATATATCGCCATTTTTATTTAATTAAAAACGACCAAATCTAATTAAACGACGATTCAGGTCGTATCGATGCACTGGCGCTGCTTTTCACTAATTTTGTTTTACACATATCTGAAAATCTATCCGTTGGATCTTCACAAATTTTATATCATTAGGAAGGTCATTTCAAAACGAAGCCAACGGTTGCGGTTTTGGGAAAATCCGACGGTCGGATCTTCCACACTAGCCATTTGAAGTTACGATTTCAATTTACGAACTGCAGCGTCGTTATTCGATTTAATTTAAATTATATTTATATATATATATAAATATAATCGTTTCTGGCGCTGTTTTTCTTCAGATTTGAATTAAACATTCCAGACAATCCAACCGTCGGATCTTCACAAAGTCGGTGCCGTTGGAAAGATATTTCCAAGGCGAACCCAACGGTTGCGATTTCGGGAAAATCCAATGGTCGGATTTCCCGTACTAGTCGTTTGAAATCACGGT
Organism: Allium sativum; assembly: GCA_030737875.1. NCBI lineage: Eukaryota > Viridiplantae > Streptophyta > Magnoliopsida > Asparagales > Amaryllidaceae > Allium > Allium sativum. The sequence goes on from CM060920.1 coordinate 503,278,060, forward strand.
TTCAAAACACGAACTGCACGACCACGTTTCGTTTTAATTTTATTTATATTTATATAAATATAGTTTATTCAAAAATTCCTATATCGTTTCCACTTCAATTATTTCACTAACGCCTTTAAATTTCGGAAAATTTCGCCATAACCTCCTTTGTACGGGAGGGTCTGGGAAAATTCCCAAATAGCCACACGGGCGTCCTATATCAAAAAGAAAAAGAAAAAGCCAAGCGGCTAGCCAACATGCTCATAAAATAATCACCCAAACAAAGCAGTAAATGTGTACCTATTTGTCGGGCACAAAATTTTATTTCTCTTCTCTAGCACCTTTGCTTTAACCTGTTCAATAGATATAAATGTACATATATACAATTTCTATCACTTATCATTTTCCATTCAATTTCATAATTGATTTGCTTTGGTTTAAAAACACCATTCATTCAAATATTGCATGCATAGGCTAAAATCATATCATTAGCTAATTAATGTATATTTCAACTCATGCACGTTTATTTGAACAAGTGGCTATTTTTAACACTTCACATTTCAAAGATGATAATTTTGGCGAACTAAAATGGATTTCAACACATGACTATTTTATTGGGTTCCTATGCGTGTTAAAAAGAATATTTCTTTCACAAATATTTATTTCAACGTCCGCATATCTTTAGCATATCACATATATGATAAAATTGATATTTTAATCATTTAAAATATTTACTCGACAAATGGATGTTTCAACACTTCATAGTTTCAATAAAATGTAATTTTTATTGTTAGATCTTCTTATTCAACACATGAACTTTTCCACTACATACACTTCTCAACAAATGAGCATATCCACACATGGACATTTTATTTATGTTGTTCATATTAGAAAGATGGGATTTTTATTGTTGAAACTAGTTATATAAGGCGAATATTTTTCATACTTCATATATATATAAAAATGTGATTTTTATTGTTTAAACACTTCATTCATTCACAAATGAATCTAATTTTCACACAACACTTTTCAACACACAAATATTTCCACACATGGATATAGTTTCAACATATGGCTTTAATTTCAACGCATGAAAATAATTTCAACATATGGAAATAATTCTAACACACAAAGATTATTCAAAATTTCGGCAGCATAACGGCAGGGTAGTTAAAACCGGCACCGTCCCTAGTACGGCTCCTCGCTCTACCTTAAAACCTCGCGGTTTTTTACAATGGGGATTCATGCATCTAATTCGCACGCAGGCGGCATGTTTATTTTTATTTCCACAAATATTTCCAATTCATTTCAATCACCAATGGGTATTTTTCAACCCCTACCAATCAATATCAACCACAAACAATTATTCAACCATTCGTATTTTCCATCCAATATTTCACACCAATTCACAACAATAAATATCGTCCATGGTTTGTGGACGGGGGGAGTATATATATATATATAATTGCTATATTTCACTTGCATTTCAACACATATATCAATTATTCTATGCATGTAAAATTCATACTTCGCTTATATAGCTTACACTACGCATGTAAATGAGGTATACGACACGTATGTAATTTATATTTCGCTAATATAAATTATACACGACATTTTCCATTCAATTTCACGTTAATTTAGATTTCTCACATTGGTTTTCGGAGCACTAAAAATCGATACGATGTCAGAAAAATCTGCGGCTTCTTCTATTGGGTAGAGAGCTTCCTTGTGGTCCCGATGTTTCCTGTTTCATCGAATTTCGTTAACACACCAAAAAGATATGATTTTTCAAAGTGTAAAGATAAAAGAAAAACTCACTTTCACTAAGCTTCAAAACTAGGTTTACAGTTTTTGCGAAATCAGTGGCTCGTGGGGACGATCGGGGGTGCTGACGTGGAAGAGGACGGCGAGGGCTTCACGGCGCTGGTGGTTTGAGGGGGTGTGGTGGCAGATCGGAGCGGCGGCGGCGCTGGGAAGGTCGGGACTTCCTGGCCTCGATTCAGGCGGAGGAGGCGACAAGGGTGGCGATGCTGGGGTCGGATTTGAAGAGGGGGCTGAGACGCGTCGAATGGTGGCGGTGGCGAAGTCTGGAAGCGACTGTGGCGGCGGCGGCGGAAGAGAGAAGGTCGGGAGCGGGTTTCGCCGCTGATCGGGGGGGTATTCTTTTTTTTTATTTTTAAAATTTATGAAAGGAAAATTCTGATTGGCCGAGGACTATATTAAATTTTTAAATAGTGTTTTCTCAAACGAACTCCTTTTTAAACCCAACGACTGTCGCCCCTAGCTAAATACCCCCATTCCGGACACAATGGGATATGTTTCGTAGGCCAATTCGACTGTTACAGTCAGTTATTTCCAAATTAAAGTATAAAACATTTAATTTTTAACTCTGAACGCACATTTCAATTTGCCAGGGCCACAAACTGATTCGAAAAATAAATCTAGCTATGTTTTGATGCTACGGTCCCAACAAAACTAGTTTCGTCGAATTCCGAGGTCGTTTGAAAAATGGCCATTTTCTGGTCGATCCAATTTAACAGAAATTGACCAAACACATTTTCTTTTGCCACGCTCACATACTAGCTTAAAAAATTATGAAATTTGAAACCTAGCAATAGTTTGACATCCCGGACCCAACAAAAGTGGTTTCGTCCAATTCCGAGGTCGTATGCAAAATATCAATTTTCCAGGGCTATATATTTTATATACCGACCCTTCTGAAAATTCATTCGGCCATAACTTTTGATTCCCGTTATGAAACTTCGATTTTTCAGATTCGTTAGAAAGGTATTGACTAACAGATTTAAATATTTTTGGTTTCACTAAAATCCGTTATATTTTCCACCCTGCACAGTCAGTCAAAGTTTGAATTCAAATTTTCAAACTGACTCACTATTTCTAATTCACTACTTTATTGAAATATTCTATTTCAATTGTTCAAATTCCTTTGAAATCACCATTTTAAAATTTTAAAATTGGCTCGTATTTTCCGGGTTATTACAGTTGCCTAGGTCGATCGCTCCTTGGGAGCAGTCGACTGCTGCAATTGACCATCCATGGGACTGTCAGCCCGAATTTTTTAAGTAAAACTCTACTTTTTTTTACTTATCTTTGATTTTAAGTTCAAAAATTTGAATTTTAAATTTTGAAACTTATGAAATCTTCTTTCACTCATATCTTCTTCGTTCTGACTCAGGTCTCAATGGTAAGTTTATCATAACTATATTATAAAAGATATATAAGTTTATTTCTTATTTATTTAATTTTTTAATAATATTATTATTAATTTCTAGGGTGTTACAACTCCTATATATATAAACTTTGAAGCTTAAGTTTGACAAATCTCATGATATGGGTCTAAACCTTAAAAATAAAAGCATATTCACCTTATTGTTAATATATATCACAACACTTCCCCTCGAACATGTCTTCAAAAACAGGAATTCTCTGATAAATTAATTTTTTCCTTTTGAAATATATATGATGATTGATTCCATTTATTATTAAAGTGATTATATATATCTACTGAGTCGATATAGATAATTTAAATTGCCACATTAAAAATCTTTGCTAGGAAAACCTCATGGGAAAATCCTTGAATAAGGAAAAGAGTGAAACTTGAAAAATTATTAATACCGTACAAAAATGATATTTATTATAATGATTTTAATACTTAAGACGCAAAGTAAATCCTTATTGAAATCTTCAAAGAAAAAATCGGTTGGAAAAATCTTCATAAAGAAAAAAGAGCATAGTAACATATTCTAATATCTTATTTCACCAGAAGAAGTTTGTTACTTTTGAATTAGAATAATATTTCATTAAAACTTTACTAAGAAGAACTCAATGGAAAAAAGGAGCAAATATAATATGACATGTTTTAGTAGTTTATTGTATCAAACGATGTTTGATACTTCTACATCAAGATACCACCTCGTTAAAATCGTACAAAGGAAAACCCAACGAGAAAAATCTTAATGAAGGAAATAAAGTACAATATAGTATGCCATATTTCAATAATTTACCATCTCAAATCGAATTTGACAATTTTGGTCAATGTAATACCTTGCTAAAATCTAACTGAGAAAAACCATATAATAGGAAAACTCTTAGTGAAGTAAAAAGGTTCATTATTATATACCTATATATGCTCCCTTGATTTAATAATTTTTCCTTTACATGTGTTGACAATTCAGACAAATACTTCTTATCCATACACATATAGCATAATTTAGTGTTAGATTGGATTTTGGTCAATCTAACCTAACACCCCAGATTATGTAATCACTAAATACTATCCACAGGACATCAATTCACAGCCACATAAGATATGAAAGCAGTAAAGAACACCAAGTTTATATAATGGCTAAGAAAACTCTGGCATATGTCCACTTAGCGTAATATATTATTTATACTGTTTGACTACAATATAGTTAGTTGTTTGTATGAATGAAGGGAATATAAAATTGAGTTTTCTATAAGGTTTAGCAGAGCTTTCATGTGGAAAGAGAAGATTATCCAAGTAGAAGAGAGAAGTTCCCTTTTTCTGAATCCCTAGTTGGCTATTTATAGCTGAAGATACGAATTGGATTGGTCCAAAAATACACAAGAGTCCCATTAAGGTGAAATAACACGACCCAGTTGGTGGGGCCTAGATTGCCCAATATTGAGGGATCAGTACCATTCTCTTTAAGGAATCGGTATTTATCCCTTAGGGATTGTACCCTACAAGGTGCGCCACAAAAGGTGGGTCCCCTAAAGCCTTGCTTTGCTTCTTGTTTGATTAACTTTGTATTTTTGCCTATTAATCTTCATTTATTGACGTAGTTTTTAGTAAGTTTTGAGATTTGAAAATATTCTATGTCTTGGACTGCTGCTGATCCTGACATGGTTAAATTTCTAGTTCTGTCTCTGTGCTTCCGATAGGTACCGATCCCATACTTAGCCAAATTTCTAGTTCGATTGTTTTTTTCGTATAATTGCTTATCCCGTACTTAGCCAAAATTTGGGTTTTCGTTCAGCTAGTTCCAAAGTGATATCCGAGTGAATCCAGCAGTTCACAGATTCATATAATCATCCATAATCGATTTCCGAGCTATTCAAGCATCCAAATCCAAAAGACAACAACCTTGTAAAAAGGAAGGTTAGCACTTGCCACCAGAACATATTTTTATATAAAAGATGTGTTTTTTATAAATCATAAATCTGATGCTTGAAGTGCATAATCAAAAAATTTAAGAAGTCTAAGAAATCTAAAAAACCAAGAAACCATAAAATTTGTGAAATCCTAACTATACACAATCACGATCCAAAACCAGAATATCTAAGAAATCTAAATAGAAATCTAAGTTGTTCTAAGAGGAATTCAAATCCATGGCCTCTCTGGGCCAAGCCTACGTGGGTATAATCCATATCAGCAAAACTCAATCAAGCATTCTTGTTTACAAGACGACCTGAACCTAGCTTAGCATAATCATACTTGACATTCAACAAGAAAGCCTTTCCACGTCTTGACAAAGTTCCCTAAACCTTCCCGAAAATAATCCATATTTGAGGACTAATTAGAAAACCATGCTTTTTCGTGACTATGCGACTCAAACCTTTCCAAGCGTAATCTATACTTGAGGATCTAGTTTTTAAAGTTAGAATCCAATTTTTGATTCCACATTTCACAAATATAATCCATACCGGCAAAGTGATTTTATTATATTTCAGAAATCCAAGTTTATTACAAAAGTTTAAAAAGAAAACTAATGGCTCATCGTTAGTAAAGTGCTTGCCTAGGGACTAAGTCCTAGACTTGTACATGGGTAAGCCAAATTGGCCATTTTTCATTACAAATTTATTAAATAAAAGAAGTTGGATGATTCATCATCTTCAACGAGCATGCCCAGGGAGTAGTCCTTATCCAGTGCATAGGTAGACTGACTTAGCCGTCCAAATCCAAGCTAATTAATAATAATCCTACGTAAGCTAGGTCCTGGCTTGCTATTTTTCCAGGCTGTAGATGGCTTCTTCATTTTAATCATTGCATTCCTATTTAGAATGTATTGTGTTAGTTGTCCACTTCAGACGCGTTCCTCGATTATATCATTTAGATGTCGACACTCATTTGTATCATGGCCATCCAAGTCATGAAACAAACAGTGTGTTCACTAGTTCCTTTCCTATTCTATAGGTTCCCTCCTAGTTGGTCTTTAATATAGAAGATGATCCTAAGTCTCCTAGTAGATCCTTTTTAAAGATGCATTGAGATGCAAATACGAAGAGAATTTTGGTTCTCTCCATTACCTATTCTTTCGGTCAAAGCCATCATCAGCCTTTCTCTTTCCTTTATCTTTCCCAAATTATGACGGTCTTAATTTTTAACAACATTGACTTCAAGAGCCTCTCTATCTACTCTTGCATCTTCTTGTCTGAAAAATTGATCCACCTAATGTAAAACTCACTGATCCTTCGATGGATCCCTTTCTAATGAAATCTTGAAATCCGAGTTATCCAAAATACTAGAAACCACAGCCATCAGAACCATGGATGGATCTAGCTGATCCATTAAAGCTACAGCTAAACTAATTCTTTTAAAAAATTTCGTAGTCTTTCCGGTCCTCTTATTTATAGTTGTAAGTGCCATCACATTTTTGTCTTGAGCGTTGTGGACTTAAAACTTTTCAACAGACTTTGCCATAGGATCATTCCAACTTCCAACGGAACTACTTTCTAACTGCCAAAACCCCATGACAGTGATATCTTATATAAATAATGTGAAGAACTTAACCATGATTTTGTCCGCCCATAGTATTCCCATATGATGTATATATCGCATCAAGTGTGTGATCGGATCCTTCCTTAAGTTATAAGCCTCTAATGATGGTAACTTAAAATCTGGTGGATTCTTCGAATTCTATGTATTAGGACCGAATGGGCATCGATTAATACATTAATCTAAGTCATGTCAATATAAACCACCTTTCAAAACTCTTTGTATTATGTCAATGGTCTGATTGTCATCATTTATTTTCTTTTGCCAATCTCCAAAACCATCACCCATTGTTCGAGTGCCTTGAGTGTCCAAAACCGGAGTGTCCAGCTTCAATTGCTAAAGTTTGGCTTGAATTAACCTGATTTCCTTGAATAGATCCAACCCCTGTTTGATTTAATACGAAATCATGACAAATAGTGATCGTATTTCATTTCCTATATGAAAATTTTGAAGTCCTAAACTGTCGAATGCCAAGCCAACACATCTTGAGGGATTTCCTCCAGCCTGAATCTGGTTGGTACCGAACCAAGGTTTAGGGTTAGTACTAATCCATTAAGATGCAAAGGGTGGTTGCCTCTGTTTGTAGCCTTAGAGTCCTGAGTTTTGTTGGGTCCAGCTCCATAAATCTATCCCTACCTTCTGCTCTTCCATTCTACCTATTGTGATTGAGGAAATTGGTCATCATTTCCTCTTGTCTTTGCAACAATCCCTCTTGACGTTCAATTCTGGTTTATAAATCCTTGATGACTCCATTCATCTCTTCTCGAGTGAGATAGAGAAAAGGATTTCCTCTTAAGGAAGCCTCCTGATGTCCTTTTACTGTAGCTCCTTCTTGTTAAGCATTATAGCCTTTTTCTTTTTACCATTATTTCCTAAGCAAAAGATGTTTCCTTAATTCAAATAGTGTGCCCCTATCCGGTATGCCCAAAAATGTTAGAATAGATTTTGGTCAATCGAGCCTAACATCATAAATGATGTAATCATAGAACAATATCCGTAAAATATCAATTTACAACCATAAAAATATATGGAAGCAGTAAAAAATACAAGTTTTTTATAGTGGTTTGGAAAACTCTGGTCTATGTCCACTTAGTGTAATCTATTATTTATACAGCCAGATTACGACATAGTTAGTTGTTCATATGAATGAAAGGAATAGAAGATTAAGTTGTCTCCAAGGTTTAGTGGAGCTTTTTGCATGGAAAAGAGATGGCAGTCCATGCAAAAGAGAGAAGATATCTTTTTTGAAACGCTAGTGCTCTATTTATAGCTGAAAAGATGAATTGGATAGGTACAGAAATGCACAAGGAGGTCCACCAAGGTAAGACAACCCAACTCCAGAGGTGAGACCTGGATCGCCTACTATGAATTACAACAAATTATCATATTACGACAAGTGTTATAATTCAAAAAGAGACAAAAATATGAGTTGATTGTTATGATAATTGTATTGACAAGTTAGAAAATCATAACAAAAGAAAAGAATGAAACTTATTATAATAAAAGAAGAATATCATAAGCTCAAGTCAAGGACCGAGTCAATAGGTTGGGCTCAGATTTGGGTTGGGCCATCAAAAGAAACTTAGATCTTAGATTAAGTTAACAAATAAAACCCGGATCTTGGATTGGGTTAATACATAAAATTCAGGTCTAGGACTGAATATGGGGTGGGTGCACAATTAAAGCTTTGGTTGTTACCTGTATTGGAAGCATTCTCTATTCAATTAAAAATAATGATCTCTGTTCTGGGCTATGCAGTTAAAGCCTCACTAATGTCCCACAAAATCCCTACTATAGCTCGTAGCGCTCTTCAACAACTACCTATTTCAATTTTGCGCTGGTGAACAATAGATCTACTTTTATCCTCGCTACATCCGCTAAAACAAGGCTTTTTAGCATCCGCTTTAGCAATATTGATACACAGAGTTTGATCTGACTAGTTCTCTTTTTAGAAAAAGCAATAAAGTTAGTATAAAGAGCTAATTTTAAGGCATAAGTGCCTAATATATTGTAGAAATTTATTTTAATAATCAAACCTAGTGTAATAATCATTATATTCTTTGATTTAATTATAATTAATGTTAGTTTGTTCTAGACATATAATGTGAGAACGATAATTAATTAATTTTAGACATTTTGTTTCACACCTAATGGACCCTTTTTCGCTTTTGCTATTTCCTCGCTTTATCATCGCTACACCTTTTTTGCATCTCCACTGCTATAGAACCATTTAGCACTTTAATGTCCCATGATTTGGGATTGAGATTGGGCTTGCTTATGCTGAACTAGGTATATAGGCGGTCAAATGGTTGCGACATTAGCTAGGGCACTTGATGATCTCGGTGCATGAAGAATCTATTGGGGACTACTGCGTCATCTGCTAATTTATGTCTTTTACTGGTGGATCGACGGATGGCAATTCATTTTTGATACGGTTTCACGACGGGTAGGTTCACGGTGGCACGCTACCATGATAAGAGGTCGTAGACTATTATGCAAAAAGGTGGTGGGTAGGAAAACCAGATTGATGGGTAGAATTATGAAAGCTTATTTTAATTAAATTTTTAGAACAGTAGAAAAGTGCAAATAATAAAAAAGTCACTTCATCTTAATTCAAAAAAGTAATCCTACCTCATCTGTAAATTATTATGATTTCTGCATGTACACATTTCCTTATATTACTAGAACTGTTGCTAAGTCTATTTCCTTTATCTTTCTTAATCATGATAGTAATTGCTTCATTCACATGACTTTATCTCTGACCCCACTCCTCTTTCTCTCTATTCATCCACTATTAGGCCCGCATGATAAAGGTTGGTTGATACTAGCAGTTTGGGAAAATTAGTTGTAGAGATCTTATTTTGCTTTCTACTGATGTACTCTCTTCTATTTGATGACATCTTATTGTCAAAGTTTGGATTTGTACTTATGAGAGGAATGTTCTTATTTTATACTCTATATTGGCTGAGATTATGTATGACATATGATTTGTATTAAAACTAATTGTGTACAAAGTATTGTTTTGAAATAATAAGTTGTTTTTAAATAAACGTTTCTGCTGTTTCTATTTTATGTCTTGTGAATCCTTGACTCCGTAGTTAGTTTCTTTATGCCTACAACTCTCTACATTTCTTGACATGACTCTACTTTGGGAAGTGTTAAGGGGTGCAGGATGTTACATGTCCCCAGAAAGGCTTACTTTGCTTCTTATTTTACTGGTTTAGAGTTTTGGACTTTTGATCTTTAATTATTGATGTAATTTCAAATGAGTTTCAAAACATGAAATTCTTGTCTTGGATTGGTATTGATTGCCGACTTATCCAAATATCTAGTTCTATTTTTGTGCTCCGAACAGGTACCGATCTCATACTTAGCCAAATTCCCCGTTCTGTTTCTATGCTCCGGATTGGTACCGATCCCATACTTAGAAAAAGTTTAAGTTGTGATTTAGTTAATTCCAAAGTGATATCCTAGTGAGTCAAATTGTTCATAGCTTCATATGATTATCCATACTCAATTTCCTAGCTATTTAAGCATCCAAATCCAAAACATAATAGCCTTGTAAAAAAGCATGTTAACACTTAGAAATGCGTTATAAAAATTAAAATTAAAAAATAATAATTCTAAGTTTTCTCCTTTAAATGTTCATAATTTATAAATAGTTTCCTTTGCTACAAACAATTTCTCCATGATTGTTTCCTTAGAATATTATTTGAATTTTATGCTCTTCTTATGCTACTTTCATGAAAAACACTATGTATGCTTTCTCTGGTTTTTCAAATAAGTTTTGCATATTATAATTACATATTTAATGGATTTAAACTTTCATTATGAAAGTACTTAAAAGTAGGACGCTATCCACTCATTATGGATTATATCAAGATTTATGTTATAATAACACTTAAAAGAATGTTGGAATCGAAGTTCTAATTCTATGCATTCCTTATAATCAACAAATTAATTTACACTCTTCAAGAACTAATATTGTAATGACCCGTATTTTCCGGTCGATTATTTAAATTATTTTATTGTTTAAAATGTCAATTTGAATTTAAATAATGGATTTTAATTATTTTGAATATTTAATTAGTGATATAAATAAATAATATAATATTTTAATCCCATAATATTTGGAAATTTGTTGAATTTGATGTATAACGTGTATCGGCAAAATATAAAGAGTAATATTGCTTATATTGAAAATATAATAACGATTCGTTATTAAACGATAGTTGAACGTTTAATATATATATAATTTAATTATAAGACGAGCTGCAGCGGCGCGGTAGTTCGTAAAATCGCTGTTTGAACTTTAAATGGCTGTACCGGGTTCAAAATAAGTCGGACTTCTCCGAAACAAGAAACGTCCGGACCTGTTGGATAATATTCTCATAATGAAAGAGAAAAATTGAGTTTTCGTATTGTAAATTTTATTTTATGTCCAAATCAAATTTTATAATAGTCACTATGAAATTCCTTTATAATTTATAACGATTTATTTATAAATAAAGGGGTTTTTAAATATTTGTAATATCGATTTGGCTTGAAATTCAACCCGGGATATTTTATTGTGGTAGTGTGTGAAATTATGGTTGTATATGGCCAATTTCAGTATTTTATTAATATTATATTGAAGTATTTTAAAATTGGTTTATTTTATTTGAATTGAGCAGTTATAAAAGGGACTTTATTCAAACGACCTCTGTTTTCGACGAAACAAATTTTATTGAGACCGCAACAACAAATTATTGCTAGATTTCAAGTTGCGCGTCAATCGGGATTATTTTGTGAGTGTGGCAAAATAAAATGCAAATAAAAACGACCATTTGGACGTGAACGAGGGTTGTTCGGGCAAACGGACTCGGAATTCGACGAAACAAGATTCGTTAGGACCGTGTCGTCAAATTATATTACGCCATCCATTTTCGTAGTGAACGGGGTTTGTATGTAAGCACAATAACCAATAAACAGTATTGAAAATAGCGATAGACACGAAATAAAAATCGTCGGCCATTGTCAGACATCACGTCAAGTTAAAATATAATAAAATCCACCTATATAAACCCTCCCACATTAGAAAATGCCTGCCAACCCAAATTTTCATCATCAATTTTACAAATAAGTCCCTCTTTACAAAACAATTTATTTCTCTCAATCCGTGATGAAATTGCTATGGGGTTTTGAAGCAGAGCTGTAGATCGAATCGAGGGCTAGCTACCATAAAAATTCGGGGAGGTATCTTCGAGTGTGGTGGCCGGAAATCGAGAGCAACAGTGAGATTCCATTTTCGTTTTTGCTGGTTTTGGGGGAGTTTGGGTTGCCGATCGATGGTGGAGGCTAAGGTGATGTTGTAGAGGAGAGAGAGGGCTTCGTTTTTGTCTTGGGTTGGAGGTGTTGAAACAGGCTGTGGTGGTCGGGGTGGAGAGTTAAACGGAGATGATGTTATGGGTTGGGTTTTCAAAAGTGACGATCGGAAATGGGCCATTTCCGGCGACTGTGGTACATGAGGTGGCCGATGGTCTGAAGGGGAGTAAGCGGAGATGAAGGGCGGTGAGAACTGAGGAGGTCCGGTGATCTATTATGGTATGGTGGCGGAGTTATTGGAGGAGAAAGGGGTTTCGGTTGAAGTCCATTTCCAAGTGATCGAAGCGGGGTTGAGAGCTGTGGTCACTAGCGACGGGGGCTCTTGTCACGGCGGAGTCAGCGGAGAGGTCGGGGGGAGGGGGGGTTCTAGGTCAACGACGATGGCGATTGAAGGCTAGGATGGTGGTGGAGTTCGGACTGTTGAATTGGAGGAAGGAGTTGTTTTACAGGATCGGGTTTTTGGAGGAAGAAAGAAAGAATCCGCGTTTTTCTTGCTGACGTGGAAAAGGCCGTTAATGGCACAAATTAAGGTGATTTATAATTAAATTAAATTCATTAACCATCGTTAAAAATTTTATAAACTTTAAACCACGATATCTTTTTCATACGTTAACGAAATCTGACGAAACTGGATCCGTTGGGATCACAGGGGACGAGCTCTAGACAATGGCATTGACTAGGCACTGATCTGACGCAGTTGAAATTTCTGTTAATTTTGAACGTCCGTTCAAGATTAAGAGGAACAAACGCGTCAACCGTCAACCGCATGAACTAGTGAGTTAATTCTCACACTTTTCTGGACTACTATGATGTGATAAATCCACATAAGTTAAAATATCACATATATTAGTTGATTGGCTGCATTGGTTGCTTATGGTTGATTTAACGGTTGTTGTTAATTTTATTATCGTCGTTAATTTATTTATTTAAATTATATTATATCATGAAATGTTATAATAATCTGTGGTGTAGGGAAGAGCAGGTCGGAGGAATCAATTCGAATTCCTCAATATTTGTGTATTATTTATTTCATGTGGTTTATATATGAACTGTTACCCCCAAATGATATCAAACCTGTTCAGATTGAATATATGTCAATCATGTTGTGATTTTTAACCAATCGACAATATTGGTTAAGTAGTTGGCAGTGAGGGCCTAGAATAAATTATTTATGACGTCGTTTAGCCGTTAGGCGAACTGACAAAGATTTTAGTTATAAATTTATCTTTATCACTGAAATGAAATTTGAAGTTGTTTATACAAGTTAATAAAAAAAGAAATTTTATAAAATATATTTATAATCATGTTTTATATAAAAATTTATTTAGACATTTTATAAAATGAATCATTATGTCATTGATGATTAGAAAAGTAGAAACCAATATAGTGATGAGTAAAATTGAATAAGTGTTTACAAAACAATTAAATGATATTTTTAAATTAATTAAGTTATTAATTAATTTAAAAAGGGGAAACGGTGAATGAAAATCAGTTTATGGTTAACTGATGTTGACGGTCGACAAAAGAGACCATTTTAGCTAAGGTGACGATTTGGTTGATTTGCTTTGAATCAATCAAATCGATAGTTTTGAATATTCATGAAACTTAATGAATATTGTTAAAGGTTAGTTAATCTTTGATTAACTATACTTTAAAAGGGAATTACCAAATTTGAAGTTGTTAATAAATTTTAATTATTATTTTATAATCCCTTAAAATGATTAGTTACCCTATTTCTAATTTATAATAGAATTAACCACCTTTAAAGTGGTTGAAGTTAAAGTAAATTATCATTTTAAATAATGATAATCAAAGCGATTCTTTTTTATGGTAAATTAAATTGAAAAGTGATAAGTATTGATTTCAATATAATATGAGAGTACAAAAGGGTTTATAATCCATGATTTTAAACAAAGTGTGTGAATGGGAATGGTAAGCCAATGCGAGAGGTCTAATAAGAACTTACTTCATTAAGTAAGGTTAGTTGGTTAAATTAAAACTTAAAAAAGGGAATGGTGTATTTACTTAATATATTAAGTAAAGAGATTCAAGGGAAATTTAAAAAGGAAGAAATGGGTTATAAAACCATATTTGAATTCAATGGCAAATAAGATTTGTCGAGCAGTTTACTTAATCTAGAAAAGAGAATTTACATGTAAAGTGTGTTTTCGAATAAAAGGAAAATGGTTTATAAAACCAAGATATGTGGAAATAGGAATGAAAAATCAGGATTTAAAGTTGTAAACTTTTATTGTCTGGAGATATTTGACGTTGGCGGTCAAGGTCTGAGAGGTAATTAAAATACCCCAACTTGGATGATTTCACTATTATCAAAGGATGATATTGGTTTGCGATGTAAAAGGATGTTGGGAATAATATTGAGATAACCTTGCAATATTTATTCGTAATGGTTTAGAAATATAATAAAACCAATGGTTTTAAAATAAGCGATGTATTATTTGGGTTGGACAACGAAATATGATTTTGCTTATATAATGTAATTATAAGTATAACATTGTTTCCGATGTAACGAAATGGCTTAATTAAAATACTTTTAATAGAAATGATCTGAGCTGCCAATATACTTAGCATCACTGTTAAGATTTGATAGTTAAACAACCGACTAACAAATGAAATATTCTACCTACCTTTTGATGTGTTGTTTCAAAGAGACCGAGATGGGGACTAGACTCGAAACCACTCTGAATCAACTGTACGTTCGTGACTAGTTGGCAGGCGATGAAGATGGAGCATTGAAGACCGTATATCTTCATAAATGGAAGAACCACTCACAGTCTCTGAGTCGACGCAGAGATATACTGGGGTTCTGCCATGGTTGAAATCTACGGGTTGCAAGGACTTCTCGCTACTGATCCTTGGGGTGATTCCTATATTGGATGCAGTAGGAGAGTGCCTTCGGTTCATCCTGTTCCTGGATGACTTGTATGGATGAGTGTCTGACAAAGTATTTCCAAAAAGGTCGCGAACCTTGATTTCTCCAACCATACCAAGAGTGGAAGCGGAGAAGGAAACTTCTTTTAGCTAACACGTAATGTATGGTTGTAGACATCAATTAGTGGTTTCGATGGATCTGACAATGTGGCATTCGAAGAGAATCTGATGTGAAGATAAAACGCAGCCTCAAGCCTCATCAACCGGGAAATTACAAAAATCGGGTAGGCAGCATGTCTATGTGGGTCGCTACCATTAGGGTGTATAATCACCTATCTAGAGAAATTCCTTTTGCTTCTTTAATCTATCGATGCTGCCCCTTTTCGAGAAACGGTGGTTTGAGCCCAACCGTTGGTGATATACATTTGATACACTCAAGCGAAATGAGTGGTCGGTCATGTATGGGCCGGGTTGCAAGACATTCTTGTTGAACCCAGTGTATTCGCCTCTAAAGATACACTATCGGTAGGTGGTCCCATACCTTGTCATAGTCGGAATCCAATTTCCAATAAGCGCCCACGGTTTTTAATTATATACTATATATGTAGAGCATGAGATGCAAGCATTCTGCTAGATTGTTATTTATTTGTGGTTTGATAGACACTATTATAATATCAGATAAGATATTGATTTCAAAAATGTTTTGGGTTATAGTAAGGTAAAAACCGTCTGTGTTTATGTGCGGACTGGTCTTACTATTATCCTTTTATTTCAAAAGGAATTCCAAAGTTAAACAAGTTGTCGTGTTATGAATCTATCACTGAAAGTATTCCAGACTGACCCGGTGAATTCTGTTTTAAATCAAATGTGCTCGGGTCAGACTGAGTATATTTACAGGTTAGGTTCCGCTTGGAGTTCCAAGAGCTGGAAGCAGGAGGCTTCACCGTTAGTTATTCAGAGTTATTTCCGCTGCGTCTGATACATAATGTACTCTGATGATTGGTATGTATATATACAGTTTCCTTTATAAAGGTATTTGATGTATTATATTTATTCGTTCCGCTGTGAGATTCTGATGTGTGTTCTTCTTCTTTCTTCTATTCTAACATTTCTTTCTTTTTTCTTCTCACTCTCTAACTTCTTTCTATTAACAGTCAGGGGTTCGATGCTTGGATTTTTGGCAAGTGATACGGGATTGTGTATCATTATTGAAAATTCGAGCGTCGGATTTTCCCGGGCCGTTACAAATATACTTTCATCGTTTAGTATAATTTAACCGATTTTGTACTTTTCGGGTATATTAAGTGTTCGAAAACACTTTCACTACTTTAATTAATTCAATTATTTCTAAAAACATCATGCCTATGGCATAAATTATATTGTTGGCACTACATGCGTTTTAGTAATTTCAGTATGTTTTTCCATTTTATATACATTTGTAACTATATTTAATGGATAATAGGTAAATATTTCTTATTAAGGAGAGCTTCAAGACGGCTAGTCGTTTTTTCTTTAATTCAGGATCTGCAATCCATTTATATATACATAACATTTTACTATTTATAAGTTTACCATTAATGACTATTTCTTGTTAGTTCTAGGCTTGATTTAATGAAATCTCTTTGTTTATCATGCATTAGATACCTAAATCACTTTTAGGATTATTTGACAATCGTATCTTGAGTCTTTTCCAAAGCACCTTTAAGTGTTTCTTCAAGAGCACCCACGTCCATTATTTAGCATCATTATTACTTACTCCAAAAATATTTCAAACCTACTAACGTACCACATTTCAAATATGGTTTACATTGTAATCCTTTAGGGATTTAGATCTTTATTGGAGAAAATCTACTAGTGATACTATTGATAATTCATTTAAGTTTAATACTTTGTGTTACTGTATATGTTAACAAATATTTAAGGTTGATAATTAAAACAAAATTGTATCCCTTTTATCCTACCCCTCAATTTTGAGAATATTGTCATATTGTTATAAAATAAATTGGAATAGATAATAAAGGAAGCTATCAGAAAGAACATAAAAGATAAGGGAGAGACCTTTTTATTTCTCTTGGTTCAGTATACATATTTCTATTACCTTGGCTCCTTTATATATAGGCTTTGGAGCAGATGTTTGCCTTATTCCCATAATGTGGGACTAAATAGAATATGATAAGCGCATATTCACTTATATGTATGACAATACTCTCCCTTGAATACGCATATGTAAAGATGATAAGATTAATTGCCTCATTAAAAACCTTTTTATGAAAAACCCTGTGGGAAAAATCATAAACAAGGAAAAGAGTACAATTTGTATTTCATCTCCAGGAAACATATTGATAATGTTCCAATAAGGGTTGATACTTCTGGATCAAAATAATGTCTCATTAAAAACCTTACTAATAAAAACCCAGTGAGAAAAATATTAGTGAAGGAAAAGAGTGCATTACAACATAATATATGCTCCCCTTGATTCGTAACACATTATTCAATAGTTTGGTGATGCAAGCGGTGCATATCAATTTTATATATCATCTTCTGCAATTTTGATTTTGGAAGTGCCTTCATGAACAGATCTACTAGATTTTCTTGAGATTGGATTTCTTTCACTTCTATCTTATTGTCCTTTTGAAGCTCATGTGTGAAAAAGAATTTAGGACAAATATGTTTTGTCCTATCACCCTTGATATATCATGCTTGAATCTGAGCTACGCATGCTGCATTGTCTTCATAAATAATAGTTGATCTTTCTGCAGTTAAGGGAAGTTGACATGTGCTTCGAATATGTTCAATTAATGACCTTAACCAAACACATTCTCGACTCGCTTCATGTAGTGCTAGAATTTCAGAATGATTGGATGATGTTGCTACCAATGTTTGTTTTGTAGATCTCCATGAAATAGCAACATTGCTGTTTGTAAACACATATCAAATTTGTGATTTTTCTTTATGTGGATCAGAGAGGTAACATGCATGAGCAGAACCAACCAGATTCGAATTATTGCCTATGTTAGAATAAAACAAGCCTAAATCTGTGATTCCTTGCAAATATCTCATGATATATTTTATACCATTCCAGTGTCTGTTAGTTGGTGCAGAACTATATCTTGCTAGAAGATTGACTGAAAATGCAATATATGGTCTCGTGCATTGCGCTAAATATAATAATGCACCAATTACACTGAGATATGGTACTTCTGGACCAGGTACATCTTCATCATCTTCTTTTGGTCGGTAAGGGTCCTTTATGATATATAGTGATCTGACAACCATAGGTGTACTAAGTGGATATGCTTTATCCATTTGAAAACGCTTCAGGATTTTCTCAATGTAATTTGATTGATGGATTAATATGCCATTTTTACTATGCTCAATCTATAGACCAAGACAGTATTTGGTTTTGCAAAGATCTTTCATCTCAAATTCTTGTTTTAGGTAATCTATTGTTTCATTAATCTCTTCTGGAGTTCAAATCAAATTTATATCATCAACATATATCGCTAAAATAGCAAATCCCTTTACCGATTTCTTTACAAAGACACATGGACAAATGAGATTGTTTTTATACCCAGCTTTTACTAAATATTTACTAAGACGGTTATACCACATTCTTCCGGGTTTTTTCAAACCGTATAGTGATCGTCTTAATGTTAATGAATACATTGACTTTGATTTTGCTTCAGGCAATTTATATCCATTTGGGATTTCCATGTAAATATCAGTATCCAATTCACCGTATAGATAAGCTATCGCAACATCAGTCAATCTTATATCAAGCTTTTCAGAAACTACAAGGCTTATTAAATATTGAAATGTTATGACATCCATAACAGGAGAATATTTTTCCTTGAAGTCAAAAGCTGGTCTCTACAGGAAACCTTGCGCAACAAGCCTTGCTTTGTATCTCACAACTTCATTTTTATCATTTTGTTTTCTAACGAATACCCATTTGCAACCGACTGGTTTAACACATTCTGGTGTTTTCTCTATTGGTCCAAATACACCATGTTTTTGAAGTGAATCTAGTTCAACCTGAATAGCATCTTTCCACTTTGCCTAATCATGTCTTTTTCGACATTCATTTATGCAAGTTGGTTCAATATCATTATCCTCATTATAGTCATGACTTTCAGTTATTTCCGTAGCTACTGTGAATGAGAATACATCATCAATTGTTATTTTACTTCGATCCCACATTTCTCCATAATTCGTATAGAATATTGAGATCTCATTATTATTAGGTACCGTTTTATTTTCGGAAGCTTCTATTATTTCTTCTGGGATAATAGTTCCTTCATCGATTTTAGGAGAATTGGAGTTTTCTTTTGAGTTATCCTTTGGATCACTTACAACCTCTTTAGGAGAATTGCTAATTGATGATTTTTCATTAGACTTTCTTTTTCTAGGTTCCAAGTCTTTTGAACCCATCGGTCTTCCACGTTTTTGTGTGGCTTTAGATTCATTTGTTATTATTGGTCCTTCAGGGACTTCAATTCTAGCTGGTTTATTTGCTGCTGGAATATGAGATTTAGTTATTTTCGCAGCATCATTAAATGCATCTGGCATTTGATTTGCAATATTTTGAATATGCAAAATTCTTTGTACCTCGTGTTGCCATTGTTTGGTACGTGGATCCAAATGAAACATAAAAGGATTGTTCCATGAAATTTCACGCTGTTCTACTGGAACGGTCTTTTCTTCTCCTAACAGCGGGAAATTTGACTCATCAAATTTGCAATCTGCAAATCTTGCAGTAAAGGCACCACTTGTAAGATGTTCAAGATAACGAATTATTGAAGATGAGTCAAATCCCACATAAATTCCTAGCTTTCTTTGAGGACCCATTTTAGTACGAAGTGGGGGACTAATGGGTACATGCACAGCGCAACCAAATTTTCATAGATGTGAAATGTTTGGTAGGGATCCAGTTAAAAGCTGTGATGGTGAAAATTGATGATAAGCCATTGGTCTAATTTTAATCAATTTGGATGCATGTAAGATTGCATGTCCCCAAGCTGAAACTGGCAACTTTGTTTGCATAAGTAAAGGTCTTGCAATAAGTTGCAAATGCTTAATTAATGATTCTGCTAGACTATTTTGAGTATGAACATAAGCTACTGGATGTTCAACTTCAATTCCAAGTGATAAGCAATAATCATCAAATACTTGAGAAGTGAATTCTCCTACATTATCTAGTTGTATTGATTTGATTTGATGATCTGGGAAGTGTACTCTTAGTATAATTATTTGAGCAAGTAATTTGGCAAATACCATGTCTCTAGTAGATAACAAACATACATGTGACCAACGAGTTGATGCATCAATTAATACCATAAAGTATCTATATGGTCCGCAAGCGGGATGAATTGGACCATATATATCACCTTGAATTCTTTGCAAAAATTCTACAGATTCAGAGGTGATTTTACTATATGAGGGCCGAGTAATTGATTTACCTTGTGCACATGATGTACACATGTAATCACTTGGTAAATTCAATTGACTTGATAAATCATGCCCTTTGAGTTTTTGGCAATTTTACGCATCATAGTTGATCCAGGATGACCTAACGATCATGCCAAAGAATCAATTTCTTTGTATCCATGAGCTTCCGGCTCATGTTTATAAAATGAGATTCAACTATGCCAATTTTGTTAAAGTATAATCCAATTGAAATTGTACCAAATTTTTCTAAAATAAGCTTCTAGCTTTCAATTTTAGAAATAACACAAAGATATTCTTTATTGTTTTCGTTTATAGTTTCAATATGATATCCATTCATTCTTATATCTTTGAAGCTAAGCAAATTTCTTTTATAATTAATTAAATATAGTGCATTTTGAATAAATATATGTGTACCATTTGGTAACACTATATGGGCTCTTCCGGACCCTTCAATTATATTGGTTGAACCAACTATAGTTGAAACTTCATATGAAACATTTTCAAATAATTCAAAGAAAACTTCGGGTTTTTCAATATCGTATGAGTAGTTCCACTATCATCCAGACATATATCATCACTTAAACACTATTGATCCATACCTTAAGAGTTAAAAACAATAAAGCTAGCTAATAACTGAAATAACTTATAAATATAGATAATGTCCATGAGAATAAACTACTTATCATGTCTAACATTACATATTATTTCTACAATTCCATAAGAACAAACTAGAAAGAAAGGCAAATAAACAAAAGTTTCAGACTAATACATGTTGAAATGGAAGTGAAACAAAATAAAATTCACATAGTGAGCTTCAGGCTACTAATTGGTTGGTTCAGTCATATCTTCGAATATTGCATTCCAATTTTCATCGCTGAATAAATTTCCATCATAATCTTCAAAGAAATCATCTAATTTCAGGTTAGCATTATCGGACAATCCCTCAGTATTGTTTGTCTCGATATTTTTTGATTTATGATATTCTTCTACTATTTTCTTTGATGATCTGCAAGTATGTGACCAATGACTAGTGCGCCCACATCTATAGCAAATTTCCTCATAATGCTTTTTATTTTCTACAGCAGAATTATTACTATTTTTGGGCTCATTTTTCTTTTGCTGCTTTTTGAAATCAGTAGTTTTGTTGCCCACAAAACCACTGTAACCACCTCTGCTGGGGTTGTATCCACGTCCATGTCCTCGTCCACGACCACGTCCTCCACTTCTGCCTCTGCCACGACCTCTTCCGAAGTAGGCAAAATTACCATTAACTTCTGGTAATGCGGCCGAACCAGTTGGTCATGAGGAGTGATTTTTAAGAAGCAATTCATTGTTTTGTTCATGAATCAACAAACATTCAATGAGTTCAGAATATTTTGTAAAATGATGATCTCGATATTGCTGCTGCAGGAGCACATTCGAGGGATGAAATGTTGAGAAGGTCTTTTCCAACATTTGCGCATCATCTACCTTTTCTCCCTATAGTTTTAGTATAGAAGTAATTCTAAACATAGCGGAATTATATTCCCTTACGGTTTTAAAGTCTTGAAACCTCAGGTTCAACCACCCCTGCATTGTGTTTGGAAGTATAACCATCTTCTACTGGTCATAATGCTCCTTTAGGGAGTTCCATAAGTGAAGAGCATCTTTTTCAGTTAAATATTCTGATTTTGATCATCATGGATGTGGCGTCTTAAAAATATTAGAGCCTTTTCTTTGTCCTGCCGGGACATATTATTATCATCTTTAATGGCATTCTCTAAGCATTGAGATTGCAAGTGGATCTCGGCATCTAGTATCCATGATAAATAATTGTCTCCAGAAATGTCCAGTGCTTTAAATTCAAGTTAACAATATTTAACATTTTGCGAACTACATAAAAAATTGCAGATGCTTAATTAAACAAAATTTACACATCAGTATACATGTTCCATAATTATCAAAACAGATTAACAAATTAACGAATAGACAAAACAATGAAACTATAGTACTTTTATATCGTAAAAAAAATATGCAGATCTCGTAAAATAGAATAGGACCATAGGCATGCACGTAATAAATTGAATATATTACGGCATGAAATCATAAAAAAATAATATCCAAATCTGCAATTCTTTCTCTACATATTTACAATGAACTTATTACAATAATGAAACAATACAAACCATCAAGGAGCCATACACAATGTTACATAAAAAAATTAATGGCCACAGTAATACATATGTTGACTAACAAGCAGCTTGTGTGACAACCCCATTCCCGATAAGACGGTGGCAAGGGTAATCTTTGGAGTATAACACATAAACAGATAACAACAGAACATAAATAAATAAATACACCAGATAATGTACAATAGAATACACTGGATAAATATAATCATCAGAGTTACACAGTATATAGGATCATACTTAGTACAAAATACAGTTCAGCTATACATAAATGTCTACTGCGGAAAAGAAAACATAATATGTACAACATGAGCTGAACAACATAAAAAGAGATAAATGATAGAATCCATCTTCATCTCCAGCTATCCAGAAAGAGCGTGCTAAAACCTGAATACAAGGCTGCCCGTGTAGAAATAGGGGCACCCGAGTTTGCAAGTGAAACAAATTACGAGTCAGTCATGGGACTGGTATGAGAAATCTATTTACCACACTTTCAAATATGGCCAATCACAGGACCACGCCACTTTCGCGGAACGGGTTTACTCCTTTGGATTGCCAGTGCTTTAAAACAAATAATTCTTTTAAACATCGCAATGCTTTTTATAAAAATGAAGCCATTATAAGACTCAGTTCCCATCACACAATGCAACACAAACCAGAGGATAGAGTTTTACCTTATAATGGCCAAAATATGCTTGATACGAGCAAAACAAATCATTTGATATTATTGCTAGAGTATATATGTTTCAAAAATGATTTCAATCATAACTATCAATCATAGACGGCATGGGTACCATATATCATATCGCCATATATATACATACATAATCAAAACCGCACGATATCGTATTTGGAAATTAGATTTCCATCATGAACCGAGGCCAGGGATCGTCCTCACCGAATTCGAGACGCTCTAGCCCGCCCCTCAGGCAAGCGCGCAGGCAAGCCTTGGATCGTCAGGGCCGGTTCACCGATGTGGATTAAAATTCCTGAACACTGCGTTTCCCCGCCCTATGGGGCGTCACTGGTCATTTCTGACCACACCATCAGCTCCGAAGAGACCGAAGCAACCGAGGCCTCGCTTTCCATCATCCACATAAGTAAAATACCCAGGCGTTTAAAACCCAAAGCACCACTCCTAGCTAGAAGAAAACGCATGTCCTCCCTGATGTCCGTCTCCCATTTCTGGCTCATACCGGGGTATGAGGCTCGCGAAACAACGCTATACACAAAGCAATGCCACACAAACCATGCTTTGATCATCAACCACAAGACTTTGCTTTTCAACAGAAGCCTTGATCATCTATCACTTAGGCGTGCCACACAGGCAATTCACTCTGTGCGACTGATTTCTATCGATATATAACCTCTGGGCTCGTACGTCTCAGAGAAGGGCGTTAAGCAAGAGAATAAATTCTCCGCCGCCAAACAGATATATATTTAATAGAGATCAATCAGCATAGAACAAAATCCAATGTCAGACACACAGGCCATTTACACGTTCGTTCTGGGTCTGAACGAAACCGGAGGCACTCAATACCTCGCATATCCGTACAATCAACAAGTACGTCCGGGTGGTTACTACTTCAACCCGTCAAGGTAGCTACTCCTATCATGAGCATCAGTAGCAACCCTCCATTCGACGTGAAGATCATCGGTCTTGCACCGTCTTCATATCTTTGACTTTCAATCGTCGATCAATTATTTGAAATGAGAATTGACTCAGCCTTTTCAAATAATTCACGTATATTTAGAATTTCAAATCAATTCATTTCAATGGTTAAATTATTCGATGTCACCAATTCTGTTCTTTAGTATAATTTTCACGCCAAACACATTCAACCATCAAATATCACATAAACCAAGCAAATTCAGTTTATTTCCACTCCATATTGTTTATAATATTTTATCACGATTTATCGCCATTTTAATTTATTTAAAAATAGCCAATTCATTCAAACGACGCTTCAGGCCATAACGCGGCCGTGGCACTATTTTTCTCCAGATTTGATTTACACATATCTGAAAATCTAACCGTTGGATCTTCACAAAAATTATATCATTAGAAAGATCTTTTCAAAACGAATCCAACGGTTTCAGTTTTGGGAAAATCCGACAGTCGGATCTCTCGCACTAATCGTTTGAAGTTACGATTTCAAAATACGAACTGCAGCGTTGTTATTCGATTTAATTTAATTATATTTATATTTATATATATATATAAATATAATCGATTCTGGCGCTTTTTTTCTTCATATTTGAATTAAACATTCTAGACAATCCAACCGTTGGATCTTTACAAAGTTGGTGCCGTTGGAAAGGTATTTCCAAGGCGAACCCGACGGTTGTGGTTTCAGGAAAATCCGTTGGTCGGATCTCCCGCACTAATCGTTTGAAATCACGGTTTCAAAACACGAACTACAGCATCGTTATTCACAATATTTTGATTATATTTATATAAATATATATAAATATAATTCTTTCTTCGATTTCAAAACCCTATCCACTTTATATATTTGATAAAAATGATATTTTTTATCCAACAGACTTTTATTTCAACACTTCACTATTTTCAACAATTCATGTATATAATAAAAATGGGATTTCTATTGTAAAACAATTTATTTCAAAACACGACCATTTTATATAGTTCTTATAGATGATAAAAATATGTTTTTTATTATAAAACAATTTATTTCAAAATACAACTATTTTGTATAGTTATTATAGATGATAAAAATATGATTTTTATTATAAAACAATTTATTTCGAAACACGAATATCGTTCAACACATGAATTTCTATTCAACACATGAATATAGTTTCAACACATGAAAATAATTCTAACACATGAATATTATTGAAAATTTCGGCAGATTAACGGCAGGGTAGTTAAAACCGAGGCCGTCCCTAGTGCGGCTCCTCGCTCTACCTTAAAGCCTCGCAGCTTTTGACAATGGGGATTCATGCATCTAATTCGCACGCAGGCGACATGTTTTATTTTCATTTCCACAATCTATTCTAATTTTGTTTTTAACCACAGATGGGTGCTTTTCAACCACAATAAATCATTCTCAACCACAAACAATTCTATCAACCATTCGTATTATTCACCCAATTTCACATCAACCAAATAATCCAAACAATATCACAACCAATAAATATCGTCCATGGTCTGTGGATGAGGGGAGTATAAATATATATATTCGTATATAAATATATTTCAATTCACTTCAATTCATTTCAACGCACATATAATTTTTACAACGCATATATAACTTATACATCGAACATACAACTTATACAACGCTTATACATGAGGTGTACAACGCTTATATAACTCATACATCGACTATATAATTTATACATCGTTGTTTTCCATATCGTTTATAAATTAGAAATCTCACATTGGGTTCCACTCCACCAAAAATAGCAGAAGGCTCAGAAAAATATGCGGTCTCTTCTAAAATGTAGAAGACGTCCTCATGGTCACGATGTTTCCTGTTTCATCGAATTTCGTCAATACATGAAAAAGATATGATTTTTACAGTGAAATCAAAAACCACAGTGCTTTAAATTGCTATTAAATAGTTTAAAATAGTTTTAGCCGTTACCTTCACAGTTTCGTTCAAAACTAGGTTAGCGATTATCACTAAATCCGAGCAACTAGGGGATGATCGGCCGATGCCACGATGTAGGGCTTCGAATGGCGCACCAGGGGGTGGCGGCGCTGGTGAACTCTAACTGACGAGGAGGGGGTATCGGTGGCGGGAAGTTCGAAACTTTGAGGGGCTCACTCTCGATGCACACAACACGATAGAAGATGAACCTTATATGGATTTGAAGAGTGGAAGGAGGGCTACAAAAAGTTGCGAAGGAGGGGGGGTCAAATTCTCGATGGATTCGCCGGAAAATGCTTGGGAACGACAGAGCGGGTTTCCGCCGTGTACGAGAGAGGCGGCGAGGGTTTCTGAGGTTTTTTTTTAAATTATGAATGGAAATTTCCTATTGGCCGATGCTTTACAAAAATATTAAATAGAGTTATTCCTCACGGACACCAATTCAAACCCAACGACTTTCGCCCCTAGCTAAATACCCCCATCCCGGAAACAATGGGATATGTTTCATTGGCCAATTCGACTGTTACAGTCAGTTATTTTTCAAATTAAAGTATAAAACATTTTATATTCAATTTGAACGTACATTTCAATTTGCCAAGGCCACAAACTGATTCGAAAAATTCCAGAAAAATAAATCTAGCTATGTTTTGATGCTACGGTCCCAACAAAACTAGTTTCGTCGAATTCTGAGACTGTTTGGAAAATGGCCATTTTCTGGTCGATCCATTTTAACTGTAATTGACCAAAACACATTTTACCTTGCCACGCTCACATACTAGCTTCAAAAATTATGAAATTTGAAATCTAGCAATAACTTCACATCCCGGATCCAACAAAAGTGGTTTCGTCGAATTCCGAGGTCATTTGCAAAATGGCCATCTTCACGGCCTATATAAACTCCGTAGCGACCTTTCAGAAAATTCATTTGGCCATAACTTTTGCTTCCCGCTATGAAACTTCGATTTTTCAGATTCGTTAGAAAGATATTCACTAACAGATTTAAATATTTTCGGTTTCACTAAAATCCATTTAGTTTTGCACCCTGTACAGTCAGTCAAATTTTGAATTCAAATTTCGAAACTACCGTGTCATTTCAGGCCTTGTTTATAATTCAAATTAATTATATTCATTTTCAACATCGCTTCAAGCATACATTTCATCGTTATTATTTAAAATATTTATTTTAAATATTTAAAATTCACTAAAATATCCAATTTAAAAATTTTAAATTGGTTCAGATTTTACGGGTTGTTACGGCTTGCTTGTATTGGAAGATGAAAAAGCATATAAAAGTAAGCCATACATGGAAATGTAATTCTAAATATTTAAAGCATCTCATCTGGCACGATGAAGCATTACAGTAAAGTAGTAAGATAAAATAAACATAAGAATAGGTGGACTATTATTACAAAGTTGAAGCTGTACAGCAAGCATTAGACCAAATAAGAAGCAGCCTGCAGTTTACATATATGCATACCTATTAGCAGTGGCTTCTCTGTTACTGAACAGATAAAGTAGCAAATGAAGATGTTTTACATATGTCGTATGGGGTAAAAGATCCATATACATTATTATGAAAAGAAATTGAATGGATCTTCCTAAAAAAATATTCGGTATACCATAATACCATGTCAAATATGAATAAGTGGATATCTAAAAACCACTAAGCTAAAAAAATAGGAATACTTAGTAGTAAGTAAACAGCCGATCTAATCATATATTATAATAACTATAGCATCGTGCTGATAATGTGTTATAAAATAAAATGGAACAGATAATAAAAGAAGCTATCAGAAAGAACATAAAAGATAAGGGAGAGACATTTTTATTTCTCTTGGTTCAGTTTACATATTTCTATTACATTGGCTCCTTTATATATAGGCTTTGGAGCTGATGTTAGTCTTATTCCCATAATGTGGAACTAAATAGAATATGACAAATGCATATTCACTTATATGTATTACAACACAAATTAAATAATAATCTTCTTTGGGTTCTCTTTTTGACCCATTATGATATTGCTATCAGTAAATACGCTATACGTATTAACTATATGAGGATAATTCTTTTGTCAATTGATAAGATGCATTCAATTTATATTCCTTGTTTTTTAATTTTGTTCTTATGCATTGACCTAACCAATCAGAGGAATTACTTATTATGTATGGTCATTTGAATACATAGATTATTTAAGATCATTTAACATTTATGTTATTGAAATTTAAATCACTAAATGAAATTTTCGCATATTATACAAGATGAGCTTATAACAAATTTTAGGGTGGTAATTGAACATCTACATTTATGGTTGTATAAGTGTATCATGTATTACATATCTATACTATATTATAATTAGTGATATGTTCCTCCTCGCTATTTTGTGAAGTGAACCATCCTTTTTCGCCTGAATTCTTTCCGAGTAATGTTAATGCCACTCCAAAAATGGCTAAGGGGGGGTTCATTTTCCCGAATTAAAAAAATTACTAACGGGGGATCATTTAAAATAGCCTCCACATAAATATTTGAAAAATATAAACCAATATGCCCTTATATTAATTTACCTTAATTACATTTTACTCTTTCTTAAAGCTTAATCCTCTTCTTCTTCTCAAATTGAATAGTTAAGCACTGATTTTATGGAGGAACAAAATTCTAATGAAATTTATAACTGTGGAAAAGAAGATAACATGATTCTTACTCAACAAAGCGAACGACATGTTGAATTTGTTGAAGATTTCAACGAAAAGGTAAATCTTTAAACGAAAAAATGGAGGTTCAAATTCGGCAGTATAACGTTGATATCGCACTGAGTTGTTTAAATTATAACGTCAAAGAAACGCAATTTGTTGATTTTGGTAGGTTATGCCAACATCATAAATTCGGCGTGATGTTAACGAATTAAATATATATATTTTCGACTGAGGTTTGCTGAAATGAAGGATTTCAAAGTTTCGTTAGCTAATCTATTTTTGGCCCGTTCATTCCCGATTTTATACCTTTTATCGATATTCACACGTTGATTTACCGCCTTCCATGATTTTGTGTAATTATGATGATTGTTGTTTTCATAATTTCATTTATTTTCACCGTTTGTTGTTTTCACCGTGTATTGTTTTTCTTTACATTTGACAAGGGTAAAATTGGGATGTTTAATTTACTTTTACAAAGTGTTTGACCCCCTTTAACAATTAATATTTAATGGAGTGAAAATAAAATACGGACCACCTTAACCAATTTTGGAGTGGCATTAACAACACTTTTCTTTTTGTTCCTACCAGCACCTGCTCCATCCGTATCAAATCCCAGCCTATGAAATACAAAACTAGAATCCCTCTTCTTTTCATTTCTTCCACCATCGATAAGACACTCAAACCTAATTTCGGTCTGCTCTGTTTTATCACCATCATACTTCCCTATCCAGCCATCACCCGCTTCATTGATTCTAGTTCCACACCTTCCAATTTTCTTCTCCGTGCCATCCAGTTTGCCTCAATGTTTTTGCAATTAATATTTTTAGGAAACTGGCATTATTTCCCATTAAGTAAACCCTAACCCTTCAGTGAATAACATTCGTCCCAGCAATCAACAATTGTTGGTCTCCTTCTTCGTATATATGGAATCTTCCTTCATTTTCTGGCATTTCCATCTTCGTATTCCAGGCATCTCGAATTTGAATTACTTTTCAATCCTTTTCATTTATTGCTTTTGGTTATAAATTTTCTAATCTTTGCATCATTTTACAGACTCAAATATCATGCTTACTCTTCAGAACCAGCATTGTTGAATCCTTTATTGCCTTCAAGGGTAAAATAGTTACTTTGACTGAATTTAGGTATAATTTTTATTAGTATTTAATTATTATTAGTATATCCTGATTTTCTCTCTAATTATTATTAGTATTTTTCAAAAACGCTTTTATATTTTCTATAGAATCATCTGTGTTTTCTTTCATTTGGCTTCCTTTTTTTGCTCTCTTTTTTTCCTTCATTTGTCGTTAAATATACAGATAAATGATGGATCACTTTAAACATACAATTGAGATTATGGTAATTCATTTTTATTTATAAATACAATTAATTCATTCTACATATTGCGTTGTAGGTATTTCTCAGATTTTGTAATATTTTGTAACATGAACTGTGACTATGATATAAATATGAGTTTTCATTTGCTTTTATTATCATTATATTTATTCATATAAGGTTTATCATCATTTATAAAAGATAAGTATATAATACTTTGCTCTCGTTTACCCTATGTTTGAAACCCAACAGTCACAGGAGCATCATATATCTGATGAGTGATGAACAGTTTGTGCAACCAAGGGCCCTGTTTATCACGACATATATGTTTATGTTTCTTATTATTTTCAGTTTGAACATATTTTGGGAATGTAACTAACATAGCAAGCTTATTAAAAGATCTTTCAAATCAAATGAATATTCAACTATTTGTACGTAAATGAACCTTAATAAGCACTCCCCTAGTTAACTTGATTCTAAGGCAGTGTAATTTCACATATTTGAAATACTTTTTGTTGATTTCTAAATATTATTTAGATTCAAACTAATATGGAACTGTAAAGTAATTAAAGTAACTAAATCTACTTTAAATGCAATAATGGATGATGGTTTTGTTGGTGTCTACTAAGTAACGTTCGATTTAAGTCACTAAAAAAATTATGATCAAACATGTTAAACATGTTAAACTGTTCCAAACGATTATATTCATCCTTATGATAGGATGACTGTCTTGAGAATTATGTAATGTATTAGGTGTATAAGACACTAAAAGATAAATAATGATGTAATTTTCAACCATTCTTTATATTTGCTCTTAGGTGAACATTATAGATACCTTTTTAAAACTTCTACAAACTTTTATTTCTCTTCCATACAAAATTCATACAAAACATGGTTTGTTAACCGAAACCACTAAATCACAAGTCTATATAATCTTCCACCACTTAATAACAATACATAGAAATGCCTACCTAAAAGAGATCAAGCTATTGTTGACATACAAGGATAAATTTAACATCTCAAATTAATCCCGTCACTACCGAACTTGAAATAGAAGAAGATAAAATGACTTAGCGACTTCACAAAATCATGAATTGAATTCTTCCATCCTGAATTAAGCAAAGACGATCTTGAAAATAAATTAGATAATATTACCGAGAATATTTCTTATTTAATACAAGTAAGAAAATTTATCTACTATGATCAGTAATTAAGAAGTTGTACTAATAAAATTGACTTGGGATTTAAGAGTTTTGAAAAGAAAAAGAAATCAAATTCCAAAAATTATGCTTCTTTTAGTCGAATTTTAAAAAGAAAGCTGTTATAAGAAATATTGCTAAGAGTGTTACAAAGACTGTTGCTAAAAATAATAATAAAAGACTATAAAATTATAGGTTCTAAAATCAAATGATATAGATGTGAAAAATAATTATGTAAACACCTTTTATGAAATTTATTCATAAAACTTCAAATTTTGTTTTTAAATGGTGTACCAAACTCTCTTGTGTTTCGTTTCCTAAAGCCTAACTTTGAGGACCTTAAAAGAGGGAGTGGGTACTAATATATTTTTAATATTTTTTGCAGGTACCTACACATAAGAGGGGAAGATGGATTATTGATGGTGGTTGTTCAAAACCCATAACTGGAAATAAAGATATGTTAACAAATATCATCTACTCAAATGGAGGAACCGCAAAAGGATACGTAATTGGAAAAGTTGATGTGAACAACGACGGTAGCCCTAGAACTCCTCTCATTACTAATGTTTTGTTAGTTAAAATTTACAAATATAATTTATAAGTATTAGTAAAAAAATTGATAAAGGATTTCCTATATCGTTTTTTGAAAAATAGATGTAATATTTAACCTTATTTTCGAAGGTATTCAAGAACATAACATTTATATTTTAAGTACAAAAATTAATAATCGTACAAATATGTGTTTGATAGAAAAAGAAAATGATCTTTGTCTATGGCATAAAAGATTATTGCATATAAATTTAAAAATATAAATAAGCTATCTAAAAATGACTTAGTAAAAGGATTATCGAAAATGAATTTCAAAGTGTAAAAACATATGCGATGTTTTTCAATTAGGAAAATTAATAAAATCATCTTTTAAATCTGAAAACAAAATTTCAACATTATAACCTCTAGAACTATTACACTTAGATCTTTTTGGTCCTACACAAGTTCAATAAATAATTCATAGTAAATATGTGTTTGTAATGATTTCTCAAGATATACATGGACTATTTTCATTAAAAATAAAAGTGTTACTTTTGAAAATTTAATAATATTTGCTAAGAAAATACATAATTTCAAAAGTCTAAAAATTTAAAAATATAACAAATGATCATGGAGGAGAATTCAGTAATAATCTATTTAAATAATATTGCGACAAAAAGGGAATTTATCATAAATTTTCTTTTCCAAGACTCCATAACAAGAATGTGCTAGAACTTTGTTAAATGGTAGCACATTACAAAAAATATTGGGTAGAACCCGCAGCGACTGCTTGTTGTGTTTTAAATTGTACTTAAAGTAAATCTTTAGCTAAAGATACTCCCTACGAATTATTTAATGGAAAGAAACAAAATATTTCTTATTTTAAAGTATTTGGTTGTCTTAAATGCAAAAGGCCAACTTGGTACATTTGACTCTATATCTGATGAAAGAATTTTCATAGGATATCTTGAAATAGATAAGGCATATAAAATATCCAATAAAGGGATTGAAACAATTTAAGAAACACTTCATGTCTCTTTTAATGAAAATATTTGTAACGCTATCAATAAGATTGACAAGACAATCTCAAAACAAATCACCAGCAATGATGATGATATTATTCAAATTAATATTGAAAATACTAATGAAAATATTAATCAAAATTTAAAAATATAAGGATAATGATAATCAAAATTTATCAAATGAAGATAATGCTGATCAAAATTTTTATTCACCACCAAGAATATTAAGAAGTCGTCTTATTGACAATATTATAGGTGAAATAAATTCTAATGTACGAACTAGTCGTCAATTAAATCAAATGGGTCACGTTGCATTTTTATCGAATATCGAACCTAAAAATGTTAAAAAGGTTCTACTGACGAATACTGGATTTTAACTAAGAGCAGCTAAATCAATTTGAACGTACTAAAGTTTAGGATCTATTTCCAAGACCTAGTGATCAAACTGTTATTGGCACAAAATGGATATTTAAAATAAAGCAGATTGATTAGGAAATATAACTCAAAATAAAGCTCATCTAGTGGCTCGAGGATATAATTAGGAAGAAGGAATAGATTACAAAGAAACATTTGCTCACTTCCCCTTGACTAGAAGCAATATGATATTTTTTTGGCAAAGCCGACCAATTTTTAAGGTGATCGAAACACCTTTTATTATAATTAATAATAAAAGTACACTATAATATAGGTGATTGCAATGACAATCAGCTACATCGGTTTTTAAGATGGGCCGTCCACCACTAAACGAAATTTATAGTGTTCCGTCCACTCTACCGTACAAGCTTACAACACCGGACTTTGCTTAAAATAACTAGATTACAGTTTCATCTCCACGCAGGGAGGATTACCATACAGACAAGATCTGTTACATTGCATTATCTAAGCCTAGAAACTAAGCAAAGACCAATCACATGATACAATTACATTATACAAACCCATCATGTTAAACAATAAAAATATCTTCCACGCACTACAACAAGTACTGCACAATATATACTCGAGCCCAACAAAACAACAATGCACTAGAGTGCACCATCTTCCCAAAAGCTGGAGATACATGACATCGAGACAATAACCAGAGTCGTTTACATGCATAGTAGCCTTGGCTATCTATAACTTGACCACTAGTGAGGATAAAAAAAGGAAATTACCACCAATCAAGTCCTAGCTGTTGCATGCAAGCATCACCTGTTGCCAAGAAAGGATAAGAAGCAAAGAAGGACAACGTACCCATGCCATCACCGAATGATCTGCCGGGAATAGGAACAAAGGAGGAAATGTGTAACACCCCGTAATTTTTAAAGAACATTATAATGATAAACTAAAGAATACCTACTTAAATAATGGGAATTAGGGAAACGGACTAAAGCATTGTGTTCGTCTCGGGATTCTTCTCGAGTTTGCGTAAAACGAACATCGTATGAAGAAGTTATTAAACTTACAAGTGTGTATACATATAAGAGAATTATATATAAACAAATCAAGTTCAGAATTCAAAATAATTCGAAAAATCAGAGCGGGAAATCGAGCTGGAATCTGGCCCGTTGGGGCTCAACCTTAGGGTCGACCCACACAAGGGGGTGTCGACCCTGGGCTCGACCTACCCAGATCCGTGCCAGATCCCTACCCTGCACCTGGACTTGTTTCTTGACCTGATTCGTTGACGGTAGGCTATAAATAGTACCTCATTTCTATTGTTTTATTCATTAAAAACAATGGAGACAACGAGATGCAGCCCCAACTCAAATTGAATTATCCTATACTTCTTCAACAACGACTTATACATATTCAAGAATCCCTGCTTCAACATTCATTTATCTATTCTTTAAATCCAATCTCTGTGAGTTTATGTTGCTTTTAGATACAAACATTTAATAAGTAATCCTGACATGTTTATAAGTTTGAATCTAAACCTATGCCTCTTATTAACCTGAATCACAACTAAACAGTTCTGCCACTACCTGTACACCTAATCTGATGTTCAATCCTTACATGCCCATCTCTATTACGTCCATTTCTGTTACCATATGCTTATTCAGTTATTATGCCTATTTATGTCACCATATGTCTATTCTGTTAGTATGCCTATTTCTATCATCATATGCATGTTTTGCTATTATGCCTATTTCTGTTCTCTTCTCTCACTCCTTCTCTTTTTATTTTTATAGTCAGGCTACCTTCGAGCCTAGTCCTATCGCTGAAATATGCGAACGAATGAAATCGAGAATGGTTAGGAATGATCAATTGGGGCATAACTTGTATTGTAAAACGTGACTGGGATTTGGGGGCATAACCTATACCGTGACCTAAGACTTTAATTTGGGACATATCGTACATGGTGATTTATGACTTAAGGGTAGGGGCATGAAAAACCTACAATGAATATAAATAATTGTTTAAGAATGAATATGCCTAAATTTACAGTAGACAGAAACTGTAACCGCACTTAGACACCGGGTTAGATTACACTTGTAGTAGAAGTCTGCCATGAATCGCCCGACAAATCCAGCATCCACAAGTGGTTAATTTAATGTGAGGGGTATAGTGTGTAAATGTACACGTAACAGTGCTTAGATACGAGGTTAAGTCCAACTTGTGGTAGAAGTCTGCCTGGAACCGCCCGACATATCTAGCATCCACAAGTGGTTGACTTAATGTGAAAGGTCTGGTGCATTAACATACATGAACGGGAAACGATAATAACCTGTTAACCTGTAAAACTTAACCTGTTTAAATCTTTGGGGGTTATATAAACTTGTCAAATTGTGTAAGGGTTAAGTAAGCTTGTTTGAATCAATGCGAGGTTAAGTAAACCTGTTAAATCTATGGGGGGCTATATAAACCCGATAAACTTAACATGTTTTATACGTTGGGGTTATGCGGGCTTGTTAATCTGTTGAGCATAACCTGTCAAAATCCTAGTAGTGGGGATGCAAGCCTAGGAGGTAGCTTGTATCATCTGTTATGTGGGACCCATATCAGTCAGTAACGCATACTGGTATCCAAAGGGGGACCCCGAACTAGGTAGGGGTCAGGGGCACGCTTACTGAGCTAACTATAAGAGGTTCATATGGGTAGATGTGTTGACAGCGCATTCCAACGGAGTCATGTGCATGCATGGGACAAAACTGATCTATAAATTAAGACGTTGTGACATCAGTGGATATGTTTGTTCCTATCGGGGAATGGGGTTTCCACTTTAGAAAGTGATACATCCTACTATGGGCCAGCACAGGGTATCTATGGGATAGGGAACTTATCGATTGGGGTAGTAATTAGGGTATATCTAGCCCTACTTGTTTAGGAGTCCGTTATTATCGTATGGGGTAAAACCCATTATTTCTGTTGGGCTGCCTGTTATTATCATTAGGGGCCAAAACCCACCACTAGAAGTACACCTAAGTCTACCATTCTGTTACTGTTGGGATCATTATGTTTCTGTTATACCAGTGTTGGTGCAGAGAAAAGTATTTGGGAAGATTAATCTATTATGTTTTGTTTATTCTTCTTATTCTGCTCATTCTATTATATCCGTCTTATGATACTGTTATCTCTCTCATCCAGTTTACATATCTGTCATGGTTCTTTTTACTTATTTATATGCTAAAAGTAACTGGACTCGCCAGACTTTATGTCTGACCCGTTTTGTTTCATTTTCTCTCTCTTCCTTCCCCCCAAGGTTCTCAGGGTGGGAATACAGAGGCTTGATTAGGATTCTCTCTTCTGTTTCCACTTAGAGCTTCTTAGATGTACCACTTTAATTACCTGTCTACCTTGTTATGGCTATTTTTGGGGACCATGATTTTATATTACTATACTCTGATGATTTTGATACAAGGCAGATATTTTACTTTGATGTAATGGATTTTATGTATTTCAGACTTATGTTGTAACTGGATTTTGGACCATGATGTTTTCTGTTTGAAGAATAAAGTTTTAAATTTTGCTGTTATTTTATATATGTCTTGTGATGTTTCTATTCCTGTTAACCTATAACGCTTCATGAAACTTATGCATTTTGATAAAGAGTGACATTAACGGACGTGGGGTGTCACAAAATGTACGTGATGGCAAGCCGAGAGCATATGCTTCACCATTTTTGCCAAACACGAAGAAAAAACCAGCACACCAAAGTAACACTACTGCAACAAATCACTACAAGTCAAGAACAATATTGCCACACAAACAAGCTCGACAAACCCAAAATCTTAAAACCAAACCAAAAACAGAACTTCACAACCAACTAGGACTACCAACTTCAATCACAGTCAACAAGATGACATCAACAAGAAGACATTGAATAACAGGCTACTGTGTAAGGCCCATCACAACCCACCACAAACAATAACAGTCCCTCACTAGCTCATCATGAAAAGAAAGAACATAAACATGGTAAATTTGGACGTCATACTGATGTAGGAGGTGAAAAGCGAAACCCCACCAAAAGTTATCAACCACTGATGCTCCACACTGACCGCATACAACCCACAATAAGCAAGTGGAAACCAATAAAACACAGCCAGAAGCAAAACGTGAATAACGGCCAGAACCATACCACAGTGTTCCCTATAGGTCAAGAAGGCCATCATGCATCATAGTAGAAGGGTAGTTAGTAGTAGTACAAGTGGGTTGCGACTTATATCAGAGAGTGGATAAGATTTTGGGAGAGTAGAGCAGAGGGTTCGGATCTATTAACGAATTTGAAATAGGGTTTAGGAAAAGCATCACGTAATCGAAAGCATGTGAATTGATAGAGTGAAAGTGAATCAAAGAGAAGATTGCGTGGAGATTTGAAGTGGAGCAGAAGGATACTGAAGAAAAAAGAGGCAGATGGTAAGAAGACATGTCTCCATTAACTATGCTTTTCCTAAGCCCAAACCCATGATGGTAAGAAAAAAGAAGCAATAGAATATTAGTTGCATTAGCATGCCATAACAATTTTAAAGTAAATCAAATGGGTGTAAAAAATACATTTTTAATGGATATGTTAAAGAAAATGTAAATGTAGAGAAACCTCCTCTTTTTATACTGATCAGGTTTATAAACTTTAAAA
This sequence comes from Allium sativum, assembly GCA_030737875.1. NCBI lineage: Eukaryota > Viridiplantae > Streptophyta > Magnoliopsida > Asparagales > Amaryllidaceae > Allium > Allium sativum. The sequence goes on from CM060920.1 coordinate 503,316,118, forward strand.
AGCTTAATATAGTTTAAAACAAGCTTCATTGGCTTGGTATAGATGTCTTAAAAATTATACGTTAAATTCTGTATCTACAAGAGGTAAAGGGGTACAAACCTTATTTATAAAATATGATTACAAAGATATTTAATTATTCAAGTTTATATAGATGATATTGTTTTTAGTTCAACTAATGGAAAATTTATATCGAGTTTTCTAACATTATGGAAAGTGAATTTGAAATTTCTCACACTGGCGAACTTTAATATTTTATAGGCTAACAAATTAAACAAATAAAAGATAGTATTTTCATAAATCAAGAAAAATACTGTACAGATTTAATAAAACATTTCGGAATGGAAAATACTTCCAGAAAGCTAATAACAACGAGCATGACTGTTTATTTAGACCATAATGAAAAAGTAAAAAGTATTGAAAAAAATTATATTGTAGTATGATTGGTTTATTACTACATCTAACAACAAGTCGATTAATATAAAGATGAGTGTATATTTATGTACATGTTTTCAATCTAATCCAAAAGAATCACACTTACGAGGTATAAAATGAATTCTAAGATATTTAAAAGATACTAAAGACAATAGAACCTTCTATCCAAAAGGATGTACATTTGGGTTAGTATCATACAGTGATGCTAAATTCGATGGATGTTGAATAGATCAGAAGAGTATAAGCGGTAGATACCACTTCATTGGACGTTCACTTGTATCTTGGTTTAGTAAGAAATTAAATTATGTATTTTCTACAACGTGTGAAACAAAATATATTTCAACTGCTTTAGCATGTGCTCAATTATCATGTGCAACAAATGTTACAATATTTTCAAGTTAATCTAAATAATTCAACAATTTATTATAATAACACTAGCGTTATTAATTTATCTAAAATCTAGTATCAAGGACAAAAAAACATATAGATATACAACATTTAAGCTCACCACTAAGACCAAGTAGATCAAGCTTATCAATTTAAGTTAATAAATCTAGTCGAATGAGAAACGATAAGAGAGCATACAAGTATATTTCTGCTATATAACGTAGTATATACCGCTTTTCCTCCAGACTTTGCTTGTTTCTATCACTGGTTTCTAAGGAATTTTCATTGTCTTATCCAAATAAACCCATAAAACACAAGAGCGACCATGGATTGGCAATTTGAGATGTGTGATTAGTCGTCCAGAGACTATTTAGCTTCCCTAAAATATGTTCTATTCGAGAACATTTCTAGTTGATTGCAGTTAGCCCTAAGAGTGGTACAACCTTTCGGGAATTAATATTTCTTGCTCTACCAGCTCTCAAATCTTCAGAGTAATGGATGAATGTCCTTGGCCTTAGAGGGAAGCCATATTGGGTTCCTTGAGAATGCTGTTGTGATACGATCATAGTTATGTACTTTCTTAAACATCTAGTTGGGATGGTACTCCTTTGTGAGAATACCGATTAGATACCATTAAGATAATAAAAGTGGAAAGAAGCTTAAACTCTAACTAAAACATAACGAACATAATGCAAGGAAGATCGAGATCATTCAGAAAAGAAATGTTGAGCTAGTATGTCACTCCCATGGTGTCAATATGGGATACATTTTGTGATAAAATATCATCTAGTTAGAATGAATCATAAGTATTTCATTTGCGATTAATTAGCTAGCTTGATCACTTAATAAAGGATTTTCCAATGTTTTTAAAGGACATGTAAGTGATAATGGCTTATGCCTCTTAAGCATTATCGGGTCTTAGCAGGCTTATGGCTTATGAAATTTGTTGTTGTATACCAGATCAGCAATTAGCACCAAGCATGCTGTATTGAATGATATGAGCAAGAAGAAAAGAGCGAAACCCTATGTAATGAACCACAAATTTGTACTATTTAAGTTGACTACATACATCACACGTCCAACCCAAATTGCACAGAAATACAAATCATTACTAGAAAGAAGTTAGAGGATGAGAAATAGAAAGAAAGAAATATTAGTATATAAGAAAACGAAGATCACAAATCTCACAGCGGAACAAATAAAATATATTAGGTAACATAAAATTTGAAATACAATTCGGTAACTTTATATACATATCATCATCAGAGCACAACAGCTATTTCTGGAACAGCTAGAAACACCTGTTTCCAGATACAAACATGATACACAGCGGAATATATGATAGTCTATAGCTAACTAGTGAAGCCTTCTACTTCAAACTCCTCCAAGTGAATTTGTAAAATCCCTACTACTTGACCGCCCGTACAAATTTGGGCACCCAAGAGTTTAGGGAAAACAAACAAAATAAACTCTGGGTCAGTCATGGGACTGGTGTGAGTAAACTCCAACCAATTGTTTAACTTTCAAAATCCTTTCGAAAGAAATGATGATCGTCAGACCGATCCACACATAAACACGGATGGTTTTTACCTTATGATAACCAAAAATATCTTTGATATCAAATCCAGTGATATTATAATAATGTCTTCATCAAATAAATAGAATCTAGAGGAACGCTTGCATCTCACGCTCCATATATAATATAAAATTTAAAACCGTAGGGCGCTTATTGGAGATTGGATTCCGACTATGACAAGGTATGGAACCACCTTCCGATAGTGTATCTCTAGAGGGGAATACACTAGGTTCAACATGAACATCTTGCAACCCGGCCCACATATGACCGACCACTCATTTCGCTTGAGTGTATCAAATGTATATCACCAACGGTTGGGATCAGCAACCGTTTCCCGAATGGGACAACATCGAATAGAATAAGGAAATAAATGAATTTCTCTAGATAGGTGATAATACACCCTAATGAAAGCGACCCATATAGCCATGTTGCCTGCCCGATTTTTGTCATTTCCTGGTTGCTAAGGCCTGAGGCTACGATTTCTTGCAATTCATTGATAGCACAATCACTTTGAATGCCACATTGCCAAATCCGTTAATCACTAACTGATTTGCAAAAATATATTGGATATTGTGCTAAGAGAATAAATCCTCCGCCACCATATATATTTATACAGACCAACATATTCGATCATTGGAATGCTTTGTCAGACATTCGTCCATATATGTTCGTTCTGGGACTGAACGAAACCGAAGGCGCAATTTCTATTAATAGAAAAGTCCTTGCACTTTACTCCATCTTCGGTTATCTTCATATAATCTGATTCACAACGCTACTGCCAATACGGAGTGGTTCACGGATAATAATCCAACCGGTCTCTCCATATTGACAATGATATTGTCAAATACTTCGATAGTCGGCTATTTAACTATCGAAGAAAAATAAACAAATATTCCAACCATCAAACAAATCACTGGGCCTCTTAATTAATATTTCTTTAATTAAATCCCTTCTTCATTTCTTTACCAATATTTATTAACCAAATATTTTCAATAATCATCTTGGTCTCTTACGCTGTTTGGAAAACATTTCCATATTTCGCCATCTTTTATTTTCTATACTTAGAAAATATCTTCTTATAATAATTGGAAAATATTCCAATTACTTCTCCGTTTCACGACAATTCATTTCTATACTTAGGAAATATTTATTATTATATTTCCAAAATTCCACTTACTTGGGTTAAAACGAATGTTATGTAAAACATCGCTACAACAACCCAAAATACTGCATTCGACTAAATTTCTTTAAACATTTCTCTTCGAGACTGAATCTTGCTATTTATCAGCTAATAATGAAATCAATCGAGTTGGGGTATAATTACCTCTCAGACCTTGACTGAAAATATTATTAACTTCAGAACAGACAAGACCGCTAACTCAAATAATCAACACCATATTAAACCAATTTTCCATTTCTAAAACACATATACGCTTCTCTTTCTATTTTTAACAAATCTAATTTATAAATTTCCTTTTTATTTATAATATTCTATTTTGATTCGTTCCTTATCGAATTCAATATATATATTGATTTTCTAGTTATCCAATTTTCTTAAAAATATTCTAAATCCTTAAATTTCCGGAAAATTTTGCCATAACCTCCTTTGTACCGATCAATAGTTCAAACCTCAGCTCGCCTCTCTAGGCCTTTTCCATTCAAAAAGAAAATCAAAAGCCAAGTGGCTTGCCGATTCGGCACATAAAATCTCATATGGAATTTAAATGTGTACCTTTTTGTCGGGCACTAAATTTATAAATCTTCATCCCTTCATTCCATACCTATTTAACATATGTTCACCTGTTTTCAATCCAATTCAACTCAATCCAATCGTTTGAATTCAGTTTCGCCCATTTATTCTTTAATTAGCTTCTTAGCCTATTTCACTTGTTATATAAACATATCATGTTCCTATGTATTTTTAGTTTTCTTGTAAATCAGTTGAATTCCATTTTCATTTCAGCTATCATATTAGATTTCAAATATGAAATTCACAAGTCTCATTTACTTATCAAAAGAAATATCTCAATCTAAAATTCGATTAACAAATTATTCTTCCACTTAGTTAATTCTGTTAAAAAATAAATAGCTGATTTGGTATCAAAAATAAATCCATTTACTCCACTCGAATTCATATTTATTTTATAACTCAATTCCGAAATTTTCAAATAGATATTCGGATTTTATTTGCTTAAAATCCTTATATTTAATTAAATAAACCGTTATGGTTTTATAATGCTTATGGCGCTGTTTTTCTGAAAAATTGATTTTGACATAACCCAAAATCTATTCGAAGAAATCCAGTTTTTTCTCTTCCATTAGAAAACCATTGTCAAATCGGTCCTGGCGGTTCTTATTTCAAAGAATTCTGACTTAAATTGAGTTCTATATACTCGATTGAAGTTCGAACCGCCAATTTACGAACTGCCGCGCTACGGCGAGTTCGTTTTAATTATATATATATATATAAACTTTTAAACTTCATTTATAACAATTTCAACTCCATTCTAATATATTTTAATATATATTCAGCTCATGTACCAAATCCAAATTAATATTCTTGATTTTCCTTATCCGTTCATTATTTCATAAATCAGTAATAAATTAATTTATAACTGAATCTTCTATACTAAATTCCAGTTCCTTTACAAATAAATTATTTATAAAGCTCAAGATAATCGAATTCTAATTATCTATCCGCTGGATTTTTATCACTTCAATTTATATTTCGAATTCCGAAATAAAATTTATCGGTTTATTTCAAACTGTTTTCCAATTCACTTTTCAATTCATACTTGAAATATAACTTCTAAATTATCCAACGATAATTTATTTCTCTATTTTTATAAACATCATTTATAAATTAATTTTGTTGTTTTAAAAATTAAAACAAGCTCTCCTTTCAAACATCTATTTAAAATCCAATTCATTTTATATTCGGAATTTCTGGAATAAAACTGTCGTTCCTTTTTCGAAATGATTCCAAATTATATTTTAAATTCATACTTGAATTTAAAATTACAGATTATCTCCAGATAATAATTTCACTATATTTATAAGCATCATTTATAACTTTCTTGTTTTATAAATTCAAACAAGTTCTGTTTCAAGTCTATTTAAAACCAAAATCTTATTTTGGAATATTCTATTTATTATAATTTATCTACATAAATATAGAATCTATTTTCATATTTTAATTTAATACAATCCTAATATATTTTTCTGAAAATATTTATTTAAATACATTCGATGTAATCGAATTCAAATCCTAAATCCATACGAATTTATTTTAAGTTCACTTTACATTCTGAATATCATAATAGACTTCGCCGTTTTCCTAACACGATTCTCAATCCTCACTTTAAATTCATATTTTGAAATTAAATATTAAATTATCCAAATGAAATTTTTTCCATTTCATTGATAAACACTGTTTATAAATTCACTTCAATTTCTTGCATTATTTAATTTATAAACATCGTTTATAAATTCAATACTTGTTTTATTTATTCAAACAAGTTAATATCTCTAGCCCATTCGAAATTCAATTTCTGTTTTAGAAAATAGTTTTTTCCCTTTTTAAATCTCAAAACCCTATTTACGATATTTTTACAAATTACCATTTTGGCTCAGTGATATTTTAAACATCCAAACTAACCAATTATCAGTCACTGGTTTTCTAACACCTCATATATGATATATATATATATATATATATATATATATGAAAACAACAATAATTATATTTTTGAGGAATCCAGTCGGATCCCTCCAACCTGTTTTCCTGCATCCATAGAAGTTAGCCAACATAAATATTACACATCCTGCTTCGAGGCAGGATATCGTGATATAGAAGGTCATCCACCATAGCGTGGGGCGTATAGGGTCATCCGTTAATGATACTGTGGGCATCCGCTAATGGTACTGCGGGAATCCAACCAATCACTAATATATATATAATAACCACAAACACTAATCCTAAATAACTAATATATATTTAATAATAGCCACAGTAATATTTTAATGCAACCAAACAAGCATCAACTATTTTTAACGAATAAAAATAATTGTAAATAATAAATTAAGTGAGATTTAGTCACCTTGTACTTATAATTGCAAAATAACCAGTAAACTCCATATTGTCTCGGCTACGCATTCACTTGTATCGTCTCAAATGAATATACCACCTATGATTATTTGTTTTTTAATCGATAAATGATTATTAACTTAGATTGACTTAACAAATAAATAGATAAATTATCCTACATATTTTAAATTAATAAAAATATATACCTTATCGCCTTGCTAGTTACTCGACTAATTTACGAAACAACTCATCGATCCACTCCACTAAAATCAGCACAAAACTTCTTCATCCTATTTTCGCCTTCCCCCGGACACTCCTCTGTCAAACCCAACCAGTAGTCAAAGTATCGAATTCTCCATAAAACAATACCCATCGTGACCACTAACCAACACCGCACTCCTCTTCTTCCATTCTTCTCTCCAGTTCGATCCCAGCATTACCACTAACACAAAAAAAATGAACTCAACACCATCCCTTAACTAACGCCTTCAACCCCTCATTGCTCCTACCTCGACTACCTGAAAAGCCTCTTTCCAGTGTTACTTTGAGATTGCGATCCCCCCTTTCAGCAACCACGAGCCCTTTCTGTTTCGAACCTCTTCACGAACTCCCCTTTCTCCCAGAATCCGTCATCGATGTTCCTATCGCCACCAGAAAAAGCTGCGTACTCCTTTTGAATTCAAGTCACACAAAATTCTATTGCAAGCTGATGTGCAATCCCTTCAGACCCAAATCCAAGACCATATGTAAATCAACGATCAAGTTCCTTTTAGATGTTCGAGCCTCATGGTTTAATGGATCACGATTCCACCCTAGAAGTGGTAGCAAAACTATCGAGCTCCAGGAATTCGTGATTTCCAAATCATGGCTTCAATTGTGAAATCCGTTTTCTCTTCATTTTTTTAACATATGATTTTGATTTCGTAGATTAAAGGGGTTTCGATTTTTAACTGGAAGTAATACGTGGGGTTTGCGTTTTGAATATAAATGAGGAACTCGAGGATTTATTTCTTAAATGCCCAATGTGATTTTGATTTTAGAAATCGAAAAGAGGGATTCATTTTTGTTTTGTTTCAGAAGTTTTGCTCTATTTTCATTTCTGAAGAGAAAAGAAAACAAGGGAGAGGGACCGCTTATAGAAGAACAAAACTTAGCTACAAAGGAATTTTGTCAGTGTATGGTACATAAAATTAAATACAATTTGATCTTTGATTTAATCTGATTTGAAATAAAGAGATTTTTATTTCTTTTAAACAGATTCTGATTTGGTCTTCGATTCGATTTTGATCTTATCCATTAAAATATCTCAGGGTTCATACACGAACCGCTATTTTAATGTAACCACTGTCGTTTAAATGTTATAACGCTATTCTAAACTGAACAGTATATATTATGAAATTTAATTTCAACCTATATATCATTTTAAATTCAGAACAAATCAATTTGCTAGTAATAAATTATTTTATTATCGCCTATATTCAAATACAATTAACGTTGATCATCTGAATTGTTTAGATTCAGTTTTTAACTTCGGTTTCAATTATTTATGGTTTATGAAAATTCGATATACACGAGTTAAATTATATTTGATCATAAATTGATAAATTCTATATAAATATCCATTTACATTATCAATTTAATATTTAAAACCATATTAAATATTTAAAATAAGCTGTTCAAAAATCCGGGTCTGTAGTGTCAAATTGTAGCTGCATGTCCATTTTCGTGATTTTTGAATATCATATGTGATCACAGGGATTTCTAACAACAAATATAAATAGAGTTTGGTTAAAAATGGATATAAAATTCAAATGTAAAAATATATTTTCTCTCTATGAATATACCCTTAAGCTCCTAACCTAATTTACATTTCTCTTGTCAAATGAAAATCATGCCGCCAGTGTTCCTTCTCTACAGCAAAAAGAAAACCGTGCTTCATAAATTCAAATCAATTCAAATAAAATCCAAGACATATATATTCGGATTTCTTTTGCTTTTATCTTCAATCCTATGTACATTTCATCGAGCTCGATCCATTTTCTGGGCACGGTGGTCTTCTAGCTTTCGCTAGGGTTTGACGTTTTCTGAGTTTGAGCATTCAATGCGAGATTTCAAGGGTATATTTGGATTCAGGAGGTCGATTGAAGCTCGCGTATAAAATCTGGGTGGACTCAAAGTGGGAAAGTGTCGATTGACACTGTACAGGCAGCGTGAGGTACCTGAAGTCGCATATCAAAGGGTAGTGCCGAACTTGGTGGTTTTAGTCGGGGATGGAAGCTTTCGAAGGGAGAAGGAGATTGGTGATTTATGCTTGGAATTTAGTGAAGAGATGGAGGTGCGATTTGGGGTATAAAGAGGTTCGAATTTACTGGAGTTGGATGTAAAGGAGCGACGGGTTTTAAGGTATTGGGGAAGAAAGGGAATTGCGAGTCTGGGCTGAACAATGGTGGATGGACCTTATTTTAAAAGTGAGCCCAAAGAAAATTAGGAATTTAGTTTTAATTCAATTTAAAATACTCATATAACTTCGAAATTTGATAACTTTATCATACGATATCGGTTTTCAGCGAAACAAGATCCTTTGGGATCGTATGGACGAGAGCAACACAATGGAACTGACTGGGAGTGAATTGGAGCCCATTACAATTTATTGCAAAATAAATTGTCCGTATGTATCAAAGATAGTTAATCGTTATTCAATGATAACTGTCCAATGTGAGTAAAACTCACCAACTCTATTAGTTCATATTTTTATAACATATATTTAGAACTGATAAATGATGATTGATTGCTATGTGTTAATGAACTGCTAAGTAATTGGTTGAAATTATAGATATGGTTATATATATATATAAAAATAAATATATATATATATATTGATTCTGTTTAGCAGAATATTTCATAGTGAAATGAAATTGATGTTAATTGTATTGTGTAACATCTGTGGATGCAGGGAAACAGGTCGGAGGAATCCAACTGGATTCCTCAACATTTATTTTACTGTTTTTCATATATTGTAATATATGATGTGATATATAATCTGTGTTGATTACGTATGTTGAATGATATCGATCATTGTTATTTGGGTATTTTAAATACCGTAAGAAATACTGGAATGTAGAAAAGGGGATTTTCAAAGTGTATTTTGAAAATGAATTATTTATATAAAATCAATGGATTTTATATATAAAAGGAAAATATTTATAAAACAAATATAAAAGGAAAATATTTGTGAAACAAATTGAAAAGGAAAATATTTGTGAAACAAATAGAAAAGGGAATATTTGTAAAACATATTCAAATACAAATTGAAAAGGGAATATTTGTAAAACATTTACAAATAGAATTGAAAAAGAGAATATTTGTTTGTTAAATAAATAGAATTGAAAAGGAAATATTTATTTGTTAAATAAATACAATTGAAAAAGAATATTTATTTATTAAATAAATAAAATTGAAAAGGAAATATTTATTTGTTAAATAAATAAAATTATAAAAGAAATATTTATTTGGAAAATAAATAGGATTATAAAAAGGAATTTATGAGATATAAAAGAGTTGTGAGAAGATTATTTTAAGTGGATATCAATTAGAGTAATTGAATTGGAGTTAATCGATTAGAGTTAATCGAATTAGAGTTAATCGAATTAGAGCTAATCGTATTAGAGTTAATCGATTAGAGTTAATCGTATTAGAGTTAATCGATTAGAGTTAATCGAATTGGAGTTAATCGAATTGGAGTTAATCAAATTAGAGTTAGTCGAATAGAGTTAATTGAATTAGAGTTAATCGTATTAGAGTTAATCGATGAGAGTAATTGAATTAGAGTTAATCGTATTAGAGTTAATCGATTAGAGTTAATCGAATTAGAGTAATTGAATTGGAGTTAATCGATTAGAGTTAATCGAATTAGAGTTAGTCGAATATTAGTTATTCGAATAGATTTCAAAGGAGTTATCGAATATTAGTTATTCGAATAGAGTTAAATGGACTTAATCGAATATTAGTTATTTGAATAGAGTTAAAAGGAGTTATCGAATATTAGTTTATTCAAAAGGAGTTATCGAATATTAGTTTATTTTAAAGGATTTAATCGATTAGAGTTAATCGAATTAGAGTTAGTCGAATATTAGTTATTCAAATAGAGTTAAAAGGAGTTATCGAATATTAGTTATTCGAATAGAGTTAAAAGGATTTACCGAATATCAGTTTAGTCGAAAGGAGTTATCGAATATTAGTTTATTAGAAAGGAGTTGTCGAACATTAGTTTATTGAAAGGAGTTAATCGAATATTAGTTTATTCGAAAGGAGTTAATCGAATATAGTTTAATTCGAAAGGAGTTATTGAATAGAGATTTTTCGAAAGAGAGTTATAAGTTGAAATTCGATTACATCGAATTTGGGAAAGTACCATTCACTTTTCATTTTTAATCAAGATTTATTTATTTATAAATAAATTGTCTATTTAGTTATTTAGTTAAATTAAGGAATAAAAGTTATATTTTGAAGTTAGATATTTCAGAAGTAGGGATTATAATGCTATAGTCATAATCAATGTTTACAAATAAGAAGTGGATTAGTAAATAGAATCCGAGAGTTACGCAAGGAAGTTTGTTAAAGATTTGAAAGGTGAATCTTGTCTATTTCAAAGTTAGACATGTTGTTCAGTTAAGGTCTGAGAGGTGGTTATACCCCAACTTGATTGGCTTTGTTTTTAACTAAGGAATGGTTCAGTTTCGATAGTGAAGGTTGGTTGAGTGAAATTAGTTAATCAGGGTAATGGTTGACTGGCATAGCGATGTTTTACTTAAACATCTGTTTAAAATCCGATGAATGAGTTTTGGAAATGTTTTCCAAATAAAATTAGAGATATTTTCTAATCATAGAAAATGAAATGTTTGATGATAAAGAATACTGGAATGACAGTGATACGTGAAAAGAGACGGAAATGTTTTCCAATGATTAATAACGTATATTTTCTAAATTTAAAAAATAAGGAATGTTGAATATATGGAAACAGGAAATAAACAAATTAACGAACTAAAGAGATAAACGTTAAATGATGATTGATCGATAGAAATATTATTTGGAAATAATATCGTTGTTTGCACAAGTGTTTTTCTGTGATAGTTAACTCACCGACTATCGAAATTTTTGACCATTTTTACGTCGTCAATACGGAGAGACCGGGATCAGATTCATTGTCTGAAAACCACTCCGTATAAGCATTAACATTGCAAATCAAATATGATGAAGATAATTGAAGACGGAGTTATGCAAGGACTATTCTGGCGATAATAGGTAGAAATTGCCTAAGATGGATTTACAGAATAGCACCTTCGGTTTGTCCAGTCCCAGGACACCCCGTATGGAAGAATGTTTGATAGAGTATATTTAATGGATCGCGTAAGTTGATCTCTTCAAACGTATTTACGTTTGGTGGCAGAGGAATTCATTTCTCTTAGCTATATACCCGTTGTATTTTTGGGGAAATCAATTTGTGATTTGGCGGGTATGACGATGTGACATTCAAAGTGAATAATTGTGTGATCTGTCAGAGATAAGCATGGCCTCAAGCCTCACAACAGGGAAATGACAAAATTCGGGCAGGCAACATGGATAAGTGGTTGGCTACAAATTAGGGTGTATTATCACCTATCTAGAGATATTCATTTCATTCTTTAATCTATTCGATGCAGTCCCATTCGGGAAATGGTTGCTGATCCCAACCGTTGGTGATATACATTCAATACACTCAAGCGAAATGAGTGGTCGGTCATGTGTGGCCGGGTTGCAAGATGTTCTTGTTGAACCCAGTGTATTCCTCTCGAGAGGTACACTATCGGAAGGTGGTTCCATACCTTTTCATAGTTGGTAATCCATTATCCAATAAGTGCTCGTGATTTGATTGTATACTATATATGTAGAACATGAGATGAAAGCGTTTCTGCTAGATGATTATTATATTGTGGTTGATAAACATTATTATGATATCAAAAGAATTTTGATATAAAGATTATTTTGGATTCTCATAAGGGAAAAACCCTTTCGTTATACGGCGTGGTCTTATGAGATATCGTTTTATTGCTCAAACTGTTTTAAATTGTTTTACTCACACCAGTCCCATGACTGACCCAGAGTTTATTTTGTACTGTTTACCCTAAACTCTTGGGTGCCCAATTTTGTACGTGCAGTCAAGTAGCCAGGATTTTATAGATATACTTGGAGAGCTTGGAGCAGGAGGCTTCAGGATTATATAGCTATTATTTATTCCGCTGTGTTGTAAGTGTTGTACTCTGAAAATGTTACTATATACATATACTGATTTTATTTCAAAGATATGTTATCTATTATATGTTGTTCGTTCTGCTGTGAGATTCGTGTTACTATGATGTTGTATGTTCTTCTTCTTCTTCTATTCTGAGTTTCTATCTTATCTATTCTCACCCTCTAATTTCTTTCATGGACTGTCCGGTGTTTCCGATGCTTGAATAGTTGACATAGTGTTGTATGCCGATATCCAGGATCGGAAGTTCCGCGGGTCGTTGCAATAAATAATACCCATCCTGCTTCAAAGCAGGATATCGTGGTATAGAAGGTCATCCACTATCATAGCGTGGGGGCGTATTGGATCATCCGCTAATGATACTGCGGGCATCCGCTAATGGTACTGTGGGAGTCCAACAAATCACTAATATATATATATATATACGTATATAATAACCACAAACACCAATCCTAAATAACTAATATATCTTTAGTAATAGCCACAGTAATATTTTAATGCAAACAAACATGCATCAACTATTTTTAATGACTAAAAATAATTCTAAATAATAAATTAAGTGAGATTTACTCACTTTGTACTTATAATTGTCGAATACCCAGTAAACTCCATATTGTCTCGGCTACGCATTCACTTGTATCGTCTCAAATGAATATACCACCTACGATTTTTTTTAATCGATAAATGATTATTAACTTAGATTGACTTAACAAATAAATAAATAAATTATCCTACATATTTTAAATTAATAAAAATATATACCTTATCGCCTTGCTAGTTACTTGACTAATTTACGAAACAATTCGTCGATCCACTCCACTAAAATCAGCACAAAACTTCTTCATCCCATTTTCGCATTCCCCCGGACACTTCACAGACAAGTCTCCAATGTTGTCACCTTTGAAATAACCTCAATACCCCTTCCAAAATTAGTGTAAGTCACCATACTGCCTATACCCTCTTCCTTCTTTCCAGAAATTTATTCGAACTCACTGTTGTTCTATACTTTCGACATATCCCATAAACCAAATGCGAAGACATCAATGCACCAGCATTCAAAAACTAACTCCTCTGTCAAACCCAACCAGTAGTCAAACTGTCGAATTCTCCATAAAACAATACCTATCGCGACTACTCACCAACAGTGCACCCCTCTTCTTCCATTCCTCTCTCCAGGTCGATCCCAGCGTTACCACTAACACAAAAAAAAGAACTCAACACGATCCCTTAACTGACGCCTTCAACCCCTCATCGATCCTACCTTGACTACCTGAAATGCCTCTTTCCAGTGTTAATTTGAGATCGCGATCCCCCCTTTCAGCAACCACGAGCCCTTTTTGTTTCGAACCTCTTCAAGAACTCCCCTTTCTCCCAGAATCCGTCATCGATGTTCCTATCGCCACAAGAAAAAGCTGCGTACTCCTTTTGAATTCAAGTTGCACAAAATTATATTGCAAGCTGATGCGCAATCCCTTAAGACCCAACTCCAAGACTATTTGTAAATCAACGATCGAGTGCCTTTTAGATGTTCGAGCCTCATGGTTTAATGGATCGCAATTCCACCCTAGCAGTAGTAGCAAAACTATTGAAATCTAGGAATTCGCGATTTCCAAAATTGCGACTTCGAATGTGAAATCCGTTTTCTCTTCCTTTTTTTTAACCGATGATTTTGATTTCCTAGACTAAAGGGGTTTCGATTTTTAACTGGAAGTAATACGTGGGGTTTGCGTTTTGAATATAAATGAGGAACTCGAGGATTTATTTCTTTAATGCCCAATGTGATTTTGATTTTAGAAATTAAAAGGAGGGATCCATTATTGTTTTGTTTCAGAAGCTTTGCGCGATTTTCTTTTGTGAAGAGAAAAGAAAACAAGGGAGAGGGACCACAACTTTATAGAAGAACAAAACTTAGCTACTAAGGAATTTTGTCAGCGTATGGTACATCAAATTAAATACGATTTGATCTTTGATTTAATCTGATTTGAAATAAAGAGATTTTCTTTTAAACAGATTCTGATTTGATCTTCGATTCAATTTTGATCTTATCCCTTAAAATATCTCAGGGTTCACTCACGAACCGCTATTTTAACATAACCACTGTCGTTTAAATGTTATAACGCTATTCTAAACTGAACAATATATATTTTTAAATTTAGTTTCAGCCTATATATCATTTTAAATTCAGAACTAATCAATTTGCTCGTAATAAATTATTTTTATTATTGCCTATATTCATATACAATTAATGTTGATCATCCGAATTGTTTCGATTCAGTTTTTAACTTCGGTTTCAATTATTTACGGTTTATGATAATTCGATATACATGAATTTAATTATATTTGATTATAAATCGATAAATTCTATATAAATATCAATTTACATTATCAATTCAATATTTAAAACCATATTAATTATTTAAAATAAATTGTTCAAAAGTCCGGGTCGTTACACCCTATCTTTGACATTTAATATTAAGTATAGTGCCTTCATGCCAACATTGAGCCCATTCTAATGGAAGCCTTATTCTTCTCATTATTTTGTTATAGAGTGTAATTGTTTATATATGGAAATAGCCACAAATATCCTATGGTATGGGACTTTGCTTTTATTTCTTATTTTCAACAACACTCAAAACTCTTTTTCCCAAACCTTCTCATTCATTTCCAACAAAATTGAAGGGATCTTATGAGTGGCGCATGCTCCATTTTTGGAAACTCGCTTATATCCTTTCCTTACACTTGAGTGGCATATTTTGATTCATTGCTAGTTACTTGATAGATAGACTAAACCTGACACCTTTCATAGTAAGTAAATTCTTTGATAGATAAAACCCTTGTATGAGACATCTTTGTTTCAAAACTAAGGTGAATCGACTAAGGTTTTTTATCATTCGAACATGATACACAAGCTTTCGTGTTGAGTGGGTTCGGTTGTTGAAGCTTGTCTAGAGTCGTCTATCTTATATGTGTTTTCTTTTATGTCAGTTAACCTTTGGTGATGGGAGTGATCTCATGTACCAAAATGGGTGTTTTGTAAAGATTGGTCCCTTCACGTAGCAGCTTTTAAACTACAGTTCGAGCATGGATTTCTTGGGTGATTTACATCAATTATGGTGAATGATGACAACTTGAATCGTATTCTTGGGATGGATGAGAGATTTTCAAATATAGCCTTAATAATGCAAGGATACTGCAATAGTTGGATTAAGGAACCAGAAAGGAACTCACACGAATGGAGTTAAGTGCCCGAACCTAATTTAACAAAGAAGTTATATGCAACACCCCATGTCCGTTAATGTCATTCACAAAGGGAATGCATTAACTTCCATGAAGCATTATAAGTAAACAGAACAGAATATTACAAGATAGATACGTAAAGTAGTACTTGAAAATTTTATAACTTTATTTCAGCAGAAACAGAAATAAATTTCTTTACATCCTTCAAAATCACAATACCAAAACCCAAGTACACAAGTATCAGTCTTATACCAAAATTCTTCAGAATGCATAATTTTAAAGCCATAATCCCCAACATAAACTGCCATAAGAAGGTAGAGTCAAAGCCAAGTAATACTTCAAGCACTGCAAGCAGAGAGAATGTGAATCAAGCTCCTATGTTTCCACCCTAAGCACCTTGGGGGGGGGACGGAAAGAAAAAGAGGCGAAAACAAATGAGGTCAGACATAAAGTCTGGCGAGTCCAGTAACTTTCAGCATATAAACATATAGTAGTATCATGACATGTAAATAAAGCTGGATGAGAGATTACAGCAACAGGAATAGCAGGTATGCTTAAATTAAACAGAAGAAACAGAATGATATAGACCAAGATATGCTTCTTGCTTATATCTTACTTCTCTGCACTAATACTTAGTATAACAGGATTAGGTGTTACCCTAATGTCTAAACTGAAACAGAAACGGAAATAGAATAATCTCTACAGAAACAGAATGCTAGTAAGGCCTATACCACCCCAACTAATGGGCCTTTACCACCCCAACAGAGACAGAAGGTACAGAAACATAATGATAATAATGGGCTTTTACCACCCCAACTAATGGACCTTTACCACCCCAACAGAGATAGAAGGTATACCAATAGAAAAAGACAGAACTAAGTGTACCCTAAATTCTACCCCAAGCGATCGGCTCCCTAATACATAAATACCCTGTGTCGGCTCCAAAAAAGAGTGTATCATTCCCTAAAGTGGCAACCTATAGACACAGACCTATTTACAGATGTCACGGTGTCTTACATCCTTAGAGCAGACCGGATCCATGCATGCACATGACCCGGTTGGAATGCGCCATCAACTCCCCTCGCCATTATCAGAGTGAACCTCTTACAATTAGTTCAGTAAGCATGCCCGGGCCCCTCCTAATGTTGGGTCATAGTTTTGATACCAGAAAAGGGTTACTAACTTATATGGGTCCCACATAGCAGATGACACTAGTAATTACCCCTCCTAACCTTGTGTCCCCAGACTAACAGATTTCAGATTAACTTGCTTATTAATTTCAGATGTACAAAGTTCAGATTAACTAGTTCTCAGATCAGACATACAGGTTAACAAGTTTTTAGAGTAATAAATCAGATATAAAGATTAACAGACTTACAGATTGTTTCACCTAACCTTGTATTGGGCCTACAGATTTACGAAACGAGTTTATTAGATTCATCCTCCCAGTTGATATAACTTTATCCACCCAACACATTTTAGGCATCATATTTATCCTAGACTTGCATTAATTAATTACTAGTGCACAGACCTCTCACATTAGGTCAGTAGCTTGTGGCCGTTGTATGTGCCGAGCGGTTCCGGGCAGACTTTTTCCACAAGCCAGACCTAACCTCATGTCTAAGCATCTATTAGCTATGCCTACGACCTCTCATATTAGACTGACAGTTTGTGGTTTCTGGTTAAGCCGGTTGGGTCCTGGCAGGCTTCTACCGTAATCGGAGTCTAAACTCGTGTCTCAGCATTCTTATTTTTTGCTAAAGTATTCATTCACAAATTATGCCAATATCAGACTATTTATGCCAATTCAACAAAATAAACTTCTTTACAAGTTACAACGGATTATTCAAAGTTTTATTAACTTGTTTTGCTCAATTTTAGATCGAGCCTACAGATTCTCATACCCCAAAATTACCGTATTCAGTTTCAACAGATTTAGCAGATTAGGCAATTTAACAGATTTAATCATAAAAATAAGCCTAATTTTTCATGCCCAAATTATGGTCATAATTCAAAATATAACATATGCCCCAAATTTTAATTAAATTTACAAAGTACAGAATATTCTCTAAAAACCCCAAATCATGATATACAATACGAATTATGCCAAATTATAGCCTTTGATTTCAGCGTATGCCAAATATCCAAAATCCCCATTTAAGCGTATTCACATTTAATAGTTATCCTATTATAATATAGATCTTTGCGCCTAAATCATATACACAATAATTCTCCTTCTTCCAATCACAGACTATCATATACAGTATGCCCAGATCCAGATCTTAAATTACAACATATGTTCTTTTCTCAAATCAGTCACAAATCAGTCATGTCTAATTATGCATCATTCACTACTTTTTCCCAAATTTAGCATTCGTGCGTCAATCTCTTATGAGATTTGGATCAGGATCATGGTAGCCTGGCTATAGAACAGAAGGAAGGAAGAGATACAGAATAGTTACTATAATATTAATAAGATAGATCTACATAGAAAAACAGATCTGATAAACAAGAATATGCATAATCTCAAATTCAGATTTATAGCCGTGTCAAGATCATAATTAAATTTCATATTTGAAAATAACTGTACTCACCTTGGTAGGATTCTAAAAGAGAAAAGGGTTGTAGTTGTACTCTTTTAATCCTATTCAGATTGAAAGAAGAAGGAGCACTAGTTCTAGCTTAGGTTTCAGCAAAGTAGAGACGCCGTTGATTTTTTTTAATTAGTATTGAGGCAGCATAGCGTTACAATGGTTTGGTGTGGAGAGAAAGTGGGTTTTGGGGGTGTTTAAATTGCATAGGGATCAACGAATCTAGTCAGAACATGCGTCCAAATGCCGAAAAACGAACCAGACCTCGGATCTGGAAATAGGGGGGAGGTTGACCCCTAGGTCGACCCCCTGGCCGACCTATGTGATCCAGGTCGACCCCCTAGTCGACCTGGGTCCTAGGTGGGAAATTTCCCGCCCAGGCCGGGTGTGTGATTTGAATTTCAAACTTAAATCTGAGCTGTTTTAATTTATTTAAATTCCTGAAACTTCTGAAGGCCATAACTTCCTCGTACGAAGTCCGATTTACAAAAACTTAGACTCTATTCCAAGAAGAATTTCGAGACGAACGCAATGGCGTAACCCGTTTCCGTTAATTCTTCTTTTAAAAATTAAGTATGCTTTTTTTGTTACTTTTATGTTCACAGAAAATACGGGGTGTTACATTCTCCCTTCCTTAAAGGATTTCGTCCACGAAATCTTCAAGTTAGGAAGAATGTGTCCTGCCATCCAATCACCCCATCTACTCAACCATCATCCAAAAACATCCATTGTCCTTAGAAAACTTCTAATGTTGTATGAACATATGCAAAAGTGTGTGTATATGTCTCTTATCTAATGCAAAGATCAGGCGGTTTACTGATTCAGTTGACCTCCTCAATGCGAATTATGTTAGTGCCATGAGTCCAATTATGTATGCAAGAATTCCTATTTGATACAGATCATTTCTATATGAGTGCATAACCATTCATCCAAATGCAACATCCATGTGATGAGTCAATCATTTTGCATCCGCAAAAATTGAAAAATGCGCACACATCCATATGCAGTATAAGAGTGCTTTTGAGCCGATCTAGTGCCTAGTGTGTGTATATGCATCCACGAGCAACCACTTGCATCCACTTGCAACCATCAAACATAATATGTCTCAAACACATGTTTACACCCATTAGTTTCTACCTAAAGGTCGAAGACTCGATCGATAGGATACAGCCGAGTGATAGAAGCAAGTACAATTAAAACAAAAGTTTTGTTCCTATTAGACATCAGTTAAGAGAATAAATCTCTAAGTTTCAACCCCGAAGACCGAAATCAACATCAGATTGACACTAAGAGAATTACTCCCATTAAACAATGTCAAAACTGGAAATTTACTTCATGCTTCGAGTAAAAACCCCTATCCTTTTTAGAAATATTCAGTTACTTACAGACTACTGGTACAAATCAGATTATCAAAACCCAGAATGTATGCGTCATAGTCAACTTAACGCCCAACACGGATACCTCCAACTTATCACAAACAAAGAAGTCGTAACCCTTATGGGGTTTGAGACTATAGCGGGATCAGAAACAATACTAGTATTAAAGTGTAGAGTCTCAATTACAGAATCAAAATGCCAGAATCAAAAAGAGTTTTAACTCAAAAATCAGATAAGGAAATTAAACCTTTTACAGAAATTTTCCTATCTCTATCCTGTCCACCAGCCACGAGAGCGTTCACCTGCGCTTCAGAAGTAGGTCCTGTCCTCTGCTCTTGCCCTCGTTTCTTCGGGAAGTCCCTAGTGAAGTGTCCCATCTCACCACAGTTGAAGCAAGTGCCCTTCCTCTTTCTGCAATCCCTGTTTAGACGAGTCAAGCTTCCACAAGTAAAGCACTTTTTCTCCTACTTATCTTCAGACTTTTCATACTTCTTTTGTGTTTCCTTTTTGGGCCACGCTTTCTTGTTCAGTGATCCTTCAAGTTTTCCTCTTTTTTTCCACTTTTGGATTCCTCTTCATGCATCAATGCCATGTCAACCAATTTCTCGAAGGTAGCCTCCATAGGAATGTGGGTCATAGCTAACCCGTGTAGCGGCTCATTCAAACCTTTAATGAATCTCAGGGCCTTCTTTTCAGTGTGTTCACCAAGTCTAAGCCAAATCTCGCCAGCAGATTGAACTTGTTAATGTACTCCTTTACTGATAAATTCCCCTGCTTCAACGCCAAGAACCTCTCCATGTATAAATTCTCTTTTGCTCGTGAGCGAAATTTCATCTCGAACCTATGCCTGAAATCCATCCATGTCTCTACTAGATGCTCTCCATTCATGACCTCCCACCAAAACGAGGCTTCGTCCTTTATTAACCAAGAAGCTAATTAGACCTTCCTTCCACCTTCTATCTCAAAGATACCAAACAAATCTTCCACCTCCTTAAGCCAATTTCGAGCTTCAACAAACGTCTTTGACCCGTGAAATGGTTTCCTGCCCATTGCACGAAAGTCTATGCATATCTTCGAAAAAGTATCAACGCGGGGAGGGGAAGAGGAACGTCTGCTGGGCCTACGGCGGTGGCCCTAGCCTCCAGATACCTTCTGAACCAGGTTGGTATCGGTATGCCCTCGGGTATCTCGGGTACCCCAGACATGCTGAAAAGAAAAAGGAAGAGATTCAAAACGGAGAATCGAAAGACAGATATATGGCTTTTGGAGATTGTGTTTTCCAGAATAAAATTTACTTTTGAAAATACTTCCTTTTTAAAATATTTTTGAAAATAGTTTTCAAAAACTATTTATCAAATATGGTAACCTTCAGCTCTGATACCAAGTGCAACACCCCATGTCCGTTAATGTCATTCACAAAGGGAATGCATTAACTTCCATGAAGCATTATAAGTAAATAGAACATAATATTACAAGACAGATACGTACTTGAAAATTTATAACTTTATTTCAGTAGAAACAAAAATAAATTTGGTTACATCCTTCAAAATCACAATACCAAAACCCAAGTACACAAGTATCGGTCTTATACCAAAATCCTTCAGAATGCATAATTTTAAAACCATAATCCCCAACATAAACTGCCATAAGAAGGTAGAGTCAAAGCCAAGCAATACTTCAAGCACTTCAAGCAGAGAGAATGTGATTCAAGCTCCTATGTTTCCAACCTGAGCACCTGGGGAGGGGGGAACGGAAAGAAAAAGAGGCGAAAACAAATGAGGTCAGACATAAAGTCTGGCGAGTCCAGTAACTTTCAGCATATAAATAGATAGTAGTATCATGACATGTAAATAAAGCTGGATGAGAGATTACATCAACATGATAACAGGTATGCTTAAGTTAAATAGAAGAAACAGAATGATATAGACCAGGATATGCTTCTTACCTATATCTTACTTCTCTACACTAATACTTAGTATAACATGATTAGGTGTTACCCTAATGTCTAAACTGAAACAGAAACGGAAAAAGAATAATCTCGACAGAAACAGAATGCTAGTAATGGGCCTTTACCACCCCCAACTAATGGGCCTTTACCACCCCAACAGAGATAGAAGGTACAAAAACAGAATGCTAATAATGGGCCTTTACCAACCCAACTAATCGGCCTTTACCACCCAAACAGAGACAGAAGGTATACCAACAGAAACAGACAGAACTAGGTGTACCCTAAATTCTACCCCAAGCGATCGGCTCCCTAATACATAAATACCCTATGCCGGCCCTACAAAAGGGTGTATCATTCCCTAAAGTGGCAACCTGTAGACACAGACCTATTTACATATGTCACGGTGTCTTACATCCTCAGAGCAGATGGGATCCATGCACGCACATGACCCGGTTGGAATGCGTCATCAACACCCCTCGCCATTATCAGAGTGAACCTCTTACAATTAGTTCAGTAAGCGTGCCCGGACCCCTCCTAGTGTTGGGTCATAGTTTTGATACCAGAAAAGGGTTACTGACTAATATGGGTCCCACACAATAGATGACACAAGTAATTACCCCTCCTAACCTGGTGTCCCCAAACTAATAGATTTCAGATTAACTTGCTTACAGATTTCAAATGTACAATGTTCAGATTAACTAGTTCTCAAATCAGGCATACAAGTTAACAAGTTTTCAGACTAATGGATTAGATATACAAATTAACAGACTTACAGATTGTTTCACCTAACCTTGTATTGGGCCTACAGATTTATGAACGGGTTTATTAGATTCATCCGCCCAGTTGATTTAACTTTATCCACCCAACACATTTTTGGCATCATATTTATCCTAGACTTGCATTAATTAATTACTAATGCACAGACCTCTCACATTAGGTCAGTAGCTTGTGGCCGCTGGATGTGCCGGGCGGTTCCGGGTAGACTTCTGCCACAAGCCAGACCTAACCTCGTGTCTAAGCATCTTTTAGCTATGCCTACGACATCTCACATTAGACTGACAGTTTGCGATTGCTGGTTAAGCCGGTTGGGTCCGGGCAGGCTTCTACCTCAATCAGAGTCTAAACTCGTGTCTCAGCATTCTTAATTTTAGCTAAAGTATTCATTCACAGATTATGCCAATATCAGACTAATTATGCCAATTCAACAAATTAAACTTCTTTACAAGTTACAGAAGATTATTCAAAGTACTATTAATTTGTTTTGCTCAATTTTAGATCGAGCCTACAGATTCTCGTACCCCAAATTTACAGTATTCAGTTTCAACAGATTTAGTAGATTAGGCAGTTTAATAGATTTAATCATAAAATTAAGCCTAATTTTTAATTCCCAAATTATGGTCATAATTCACAATATAACATATGCCCCAAATTTTAGTTAAATTTACAAAGTACAGGATATTCTCTAGAAACCCCAAATCATGATATACAATACGAATTATGCCAAATTATAGCCTTTGATTTCAGCGTATGCCAAATATCCAAAATCCCCATTTAAGCGTATTCACATTTAATAGTTATCCTATTATAATATAGATCTTTGCGCCCAAGTCAAATACACAATAATTCTCCTTCTTCCAAATCACAGACTATCATATATAGTATGCCCAGATCCAGATCATATATTACAACATTTGTTCTTTTCTCAAATCAGTAACAAATCAATCATGTTTAATTATGCATCATTCACTACTTTTTCCCAAATTTAGCGTTCGTGCATCAATCTCTTATGAGATTTGGCTTAGGCTCGTGGTAGCCTGGCTATAGAACAGAAGAAAGGACGAGATACAGAATAGTTACTATAATATTAATAAGATAGATCTATATAGAAAAAACAGATCTGATAAACAAGAATATGCATAATCTCAAATTCAGATTAATAGCCATTCAATATCATAATTAAATTTCATATATGAAAATAACTGTACTCACCTTGGTTGGATTCTAAGAGAAAAAAGGGTTGTAGTTGTTCTCTTTTAATCTTATTCAGATTGGAAGAAGAAGGAGCACTAGTTCTAGCTTAGGTTTTAACAGAGTAGAGACGCCATTGATTTATTTTAATTAGGGTTGAGGCAGCATAGCGTTACAATGGTTTGGTGTGGAGAAAAAGTGGGGTTTGGGGGTGTTTAAATAACATAGGGATCTACGAATCTGGTTAGAACAAGCGTCCAAATGCAGAAAAATGAACCAGTGCTCGGATCTGGAAATAAAGGGGAGGTCTACCCCCAGGTCGACCTATGTGACCCAGGCCGACCCCCAAGTCGACCCCCTGATCGACCTGGGTTCTAGGCAGGAAATTTCCCGCCCAACCCGGGTGAGTGATTTGAATTTCGAACTTAAATCTGAGCTGTTTTAATTTATTTAAATTCCTGAAACTTCTAAAGGCCATAACTTCCTCATACGAAGTCCGATTTACGAAAAATTGGACTCTATTCCAAGCAGAATTTCGAGACAAACGCAATGGGATTACCCGTTTCCATTAATTCTTCTTTTAAAAATTAAGTATGCTTTGTTTTGTTACTTTTATGTTCACAGAAAATACGAGGTGTTACATTATACAAGAAAACAAAGGTAGAAAAGGGTATCATGTCCAACATAATGATCTTCAGAAAGTATAAAATCTGAAATGTAATAAAGTTAGGCTAATTCTATTTCAATCCAGAAAAATGCTGAGTAGCCCCCCATTTTATTAGAAAAATACAATGACAAAACTACCTTTTCTCTATTATATTTTTTTTCCAGTTTTTTGCACACCCGTTGTTGCTCTACGTGGTTTTATTGTGTAACTCGTAGTAGCCCTACGTGGTTTCTTAATGTCCCTCGTAGAGCATCTACGTGGTACAGTAAGAAACCACGTAGGGCTACTACGAGATACACAACAAAACCACGCAGTCACCTTACGTGGAAGGGTATTTTTGGCTTTTTTTCTAAAATTAGCGAGGGGCTACTCAGCAAAACTGAGGGTAAGGGTATATCGGTTTTTTCAACTTTTTGGGACTACTCAGCACATTGTTGGTTTCAAATAGAATTTGTCATATGGTTATTGCATGGGATAGTTCAAAGAAGGATTTTTTGACTAGTTTTATGGCGATTTAGATAATATTCTAAGCTATGAGTTGGTGCTTGCCTAAGTAAGCATCATAGTGCACTCAACATATTATCCTTATTAGCATTGTGCGATCGAGATTAATTTGAATGAGACGACCTGAACTTCCCCGTGAAAGAAAGAACGAATTGCTTTGAGAATAAGACGAATCAGAACATAAACATAAGAACATTTCATTGTTTATTACAACAATTCCATCAGAATACGAGAATATACAGAGTAGGAGTAAATATTACACAACAGAAAAATATCAGAGATTACAATACATTACATACCAGTAGAAAATAATACAAAACACAACCGAAGGTGATATACGGATACAGAGCTTTCCGAATATCATTCCAGCTATAAACTAGGATCTTGTGAACATAAATCTGCAAAACCAAAACTACTAGCTGCCTGTGGAAAATAGGGGCACCCATAGTTTAGGTTAAAATAATAAACTCCACGTCAGTCATATGACTGGTGTGAGAACAAAAACAATTATCTTAAAACTTTACTTTAAATCAGATGTATCAAGGGACCACGTCGTATAATACGGAACGGGTTTCCTCCCAAGAATACCAATGCATATAACAAAACAACACAATGCTTTTTGGAAAAATGAAGCTATTATAAGACCCAGGTCCCATCACACAATGCAACGCAAGCCGGAGGATAGGGTTTTCCCTTATAATAGACAAACATGCTTGGTACGTTAAAACAAATCATTTGATACTATTATAAGTTCATAGTGTATAAAACAACTTCAAATATAAATGTATCAATCCTAGGCGGCATAGGTACCATATATCATGTCGCCAATACTAGGCTCTACAATCAAAACCGCAAAGTCACGTATTGGATGTTGGATTTCCATCTATGAACCAAGGCAAGGGATCGTCCTTACCGCTTCGAGACTCTCTAGCCCGAGCCTCAGGACCCAGACTAAGGTGGGCCCTTGGATCGTTAGGGCCGGTCCACACGGAGTGGATTAAAAATACTGTAAACAATATGCTAGTCTGCCCTACGGGGCATAAATGAGCCAAATGACTACATCGGCCCTGGATCGAATGATATAACTGAGGCGCCTCGCTATCCATCATCCACATAAGTAAAATGTCCGGGCATGTAAAACCCAAAACACCACTCCTAGCTAGAAACCAACATATGTCCATTTCCCTGAGGTCCTTCTCCCGTTTCTGGTTCACACCGGGGTGTGAGGCTCGCGAATTAACGCTACACAAAGTTATGCCACAAAGGCCGTGCTTTGATCATTAACCACAAGACCCTGCTTTTAAACGGAAGCCTTGATCATTTGCATATCAGCATGACACACAAGCAATCCACGCTATGCAACCGATGTCTATCAATCACACAGAATGAAATCCGATGTCAGACACACATCCATTTACAAGTTCGTTCTGGGTCTGAACGAAACCGAAGGCACCTTATTCCTCCCCCATATGTCCAATACAGGGGAGAGGCCCTTGCATGTCCGTCGATCTCCAAGTACATATGGACGATCACCACTTATTACCTTGTCTCGGGTGTACGGCCTAAATCAAGACATCAGTAATCATCCAAACGATGTAAAGACCTCCGGTCTTCAGTCACAGTCTTCATCCTCGACACATCGTCGAATCAGTTATTCAGAATGGGATGACCCTGGTCTTTCTGAATAACTCACGTATATAATAAACAAGTGCTCTAAAAACACAACATACGCCTCAATCCAATCCAGAATATTCCTTTATTCAAATATTCTTATACTTTGGGAAAGGTTCCCATTAATTTTATCAAAGACAAATTCTTTAGATTTATTCTTTAATCTTCCTTTGTATATCATTTCAATCTAATTAAAGATGAATTAAAACTCCACTTGGTTTTAATCTCCCGAAAAAAAAATCAATATTAACGATTGCTTAACTTGGGAAATCACATCCTGTCTTTAATTGGGGTTAAAGAACCAATGTCATTTAAAACACGGTTCACGATAAACCCAAAATCACCTTCAATTTCATCAACCTTTAATCGTAAATTAGCAAGTGAACAATTACCTAAGTATTAACCCCGAAGGCCGAAACCAACATCAGATCGATACCCGGGAAACCATTCAACTTAACTTTTATGATTTTCTTAACTCCGATGGGTCTAAGAACAGTATTATTAAAGATACCATTCACGACAACCCAAATCACATTCCATTAATTATGGAATCTTCATGGAAAAACAAATCAATATATAATCGATATCAATTTCCATATCCGACCAATAATATAAACGGAATAACGGCAACGCCTCTTAAATTCCATATGTATTAACAGTCTTCCTCCATAGATGTTCACTTTGATTATTATCAAATCGAATTCCATTCAATTCCAATTTAATATATTAAATTGGAAAACGTTACCTTGGAAAATTTCCGTTAAATCTAAATAAAAAGATTTATAAATCCCAAATCACATTTCACTGTAAATCGGGTTAAAGAAGGAATGTCGTTAAAAACTTCACAATAAACCCAATTCACATTAGCTTCTAACCGTAAATTAGTAAGAGAATAATCACTTAAGTATAAACCCCGAAGGCCGAAACCAGCATCAGATCAATACACAGGAAACCATTCAACTTAACTAATCTCCAGTTAGTTTTTAATTTTATTAACCCCATTCGGTTCAAGAACAGTATTATTAAAGATACCATTCACGACGAACCCAAAATCCAATTTGATATTAAATACAAGGCTCTTAATAGAAAATATATCGGCTTATATTCAATATCAAATTCTGAAACCAACAAATATCGTATTGGAATAACGATATATATATCTTCCAAATTCCTCCACAATATCGGTATAATCACAAAATCCAATATTGAAATAATCCGAGCATAATTTCGATTCAAATCCATTCCAATTCATATATTGGAAATCCTAGTTACTTTTAAAACCATTTCAAATCCAATTTATTTATTTTAAAAATATTGGATTTATTATTCTAATTCAAAACTAGTTCATTTCGATAAAAAATGTATTTTTATCTTTTCAAATATGGAATTTTTCATCCCAATTCTTTCCAAATCATTTCTTATGATTTTACACTAATTATTGATATTTTTAATAATTTTATCAAGGCCATTACAGTTGATTTCCATAAACGGCCATCGAACTGCACTTACAACGACCTTTTCCAAATTTGATTTGGACATAATTCCAAATCTAACCTCTAGATTTCAAATCTCTAATATTCGTTAGAAAGATCTTTTCGATACGAACCCAACGGTTCCGGTTTTAGGAGAATCCGACGGTCGGATCTTCCGGAATGTCCGTTTGAATTCAATGGTCGAAATTCGCAAACTGCCACAGCGCGGCGCGTTCTATTCAGGCCATTATATATATAATATATATATTATACATATTTCATCGATTTCCATTTAAAACGTATTTTATAAATCATTTTAAATTCGTTTTCAAAACGATTTCAACTTCATATTCAATTTCAAAT
Organism: Allium sativum; assembly: GCA_030737875.1. Classification (NCBI taxonomy): domain Eukaryota; kingdom Viridiplantae; phylum Streptophyta; class Magnoliopsida; order Asparagales; family Amaryllidaceae; genus Allium; species Allium sativum. The sequence continues at coordinate 503,344,683 of CM060920.1, forward strand.
CAAAATTGAATATTCCATATCATCGATATATAAATGATAATATTTTCAAAACATGAGATTTTGCAATCAATTCTTTCTTGATATTCATTATACAAATGAATAAAATCGATATAAATATCGTTTACGTCAAAATGGCGTTAATCAAAGCAACACGGCTTTATATATTTAAATTTTTTTGTGTCCATCCCAAATCAAACATCAAAATCATATTTTGATTCTTTCTTGAATATTATTTGAAAATATTCGTTATTTTAAAATAGTCGTTATTTTAAAATATTTATTCCTTCTGAACTGGAATCAGACAGATTCAATTACCATATAATGTGATTATATGGATTTCATACACACATGTATACTACAACAATCAAACAGTGTCAACCATCATCCAAAGTGCATTCTACACTGCATAAGCATCAAATATAAATATTTAACGCTTACAATAGTCTGTCAATCAATTGATCGACATACAACTAAATATTGGGATTAGTGTATGCCCAATATCATCCCAATACCCGTGTGGGGTTTCAGTTAACAAATAATGAATTTTATTTGTGTAGTTGGGCGGTGTGTAAAATTTATCGTCCCAATCAATATCAGTCAAATGTGTGTACATAAACAAATCGTTCCATTTGTTTATAACTATTTATTTCATTCATATGCATGTTAAAAATTATATTTTTAACTATAAAATATTTTTAACTATATAAAATATTTCATTCCATTCCACATCACACAATCAATTTCCACAACACATCAGTCAGACAAACAAGTCCCGGGTGCTGCTAAGCACCGTCTGCATCTTAGTATATATTTTAACTAGAAAATAAAATAAAAGTGAGGAGTTCTCACCTTTGGGTTCCACTCCGCCGTTTCATTTTTGAATTTCAGTATAGTTCTGACTTGCTTGAAATTCCAACGCAATCTTCTTCACGCTGTTCATAGTAAAAATCACATTTTTATTTCAATTCTAAAAATTATATTTTTACTTCGTTAAAAATTATATTTTTAATACTCTACATATATAAAAATCATACTTTTATAATGCTACTACATAGGTAAAAATCATATTTTTAACCCGCTACTTCTTATATAAAAATCTAATTTTTATCGCTACTTCACATATGTAAAAATCGAATTTTTATATTAATATAAATATAATCTTTCTTTGCATAAATAAAAAATGTAACTTTCTATAAACAAAAATCATACATTTTTATATATAAAAATCTAGTCTTTTAATATATAAAAATATTACCTTGTTAAATTTAAAATCCAATCTTTTCATATTTAATTTTTTTTATCTTTGCATATATAAAAATTTAATCTTCTCAAATCTCTTATGTAATAAAATTCCTAGCTTTTTAAATAAATAAAAATCAAATTTTTATGTTGCCATTTATATAATAAAAACCATATTTCATAACTTAGAAATCATATTTTTCTAATCAAAGAAACTTAATTTTATTTTATTTTATTTTTATATCAAAAATTTGTATTCTCTCATCGACTAAAATTCATACTCCGATAAACTAAAAATCAGATATTTATAACACTAAAAATCGAATCTTTATAAATTAATCACAACTTTTTATACATAAAATTTATCACTTCATGTAAATAAGATTTATTAATTAAAGAATAATAAAATTAAATAAAATAAATGAAAAGAAAATACTTACAAATTTTCACTATATTTAGAAAATGAGGTTCGTTAGTCGGCGGCTGACCATGAGGAAGCATCGGAGGGTGGCCGGAGGTTGAAGGGGATCGGCGATGGGCCCAGCGTGGCGCAGTGGGCTATGGTGCGACGCCAGGGTTCAAATTGAGTTGGGGGGCGTTTCGGTCTGTGCGAGACTGGAGGGGGTGAGGGCGGCGCGACGTCGATGGAAGGGGGCGACGCTAAGGGGGCGACGCTAGGCCAGGCGGCAGCGAGTGCAGGCGATAGGGGTGCGGCGATCCTGGAGGTAGATCTCGTCGTTGCCCCCTTTTTTTATTTCTATTTCTAACGAGAGGGTGAGAGAGAGAATATGAGGGTCAACGTATATAAATAAATAAATATTTTTATTTCAAAAAGTCACTTTTTTCTTTCAATTCCAAATCGAACCCAATGACTATCGCCCCTATCTAATTACGCCCATTCCAAACACAATGGGATATGTATCACAAGCCAATTCGGCTGTTTCGATCCATTTCCATCAAAATCAAAATATAAATCTATATATTGAATTTGAATGCACATTTCAATTTACCGGGGCCACATATGGACTCTAAAAATTCCAAAAAAGTTATTTCTAGCTTCGTATTGATGATACGGTCCTAACAAAACCAATTTCATCAAATTTGAAGACCGTTTGAAAAATGGACATTTTCTGGTCGATCCAAATTGACTAAAATTGTCAAAACACATTCTACTTCGCCACACTCACATATTGATTCAGAAAATTATGATTTTTGGAATCTAGCAATAAATTGACATCCCGGATCTAAAAAAAGCGGTTTCGTAAAAAACGGAGGCCGTTTGCAAAATTTCCATTTTTTAAGGGCCAAAATTCCATAGCGACTATTCTGAATTTTCAACTGGGCATAAATTTTTATTCCCGCTATGAAATTTGGATTTTTCGGATTCGTTGGAAAGATATTCTCAAATAGATTCAAATATTTTTGGTTTCGCTAAAATACAGCTTATTTTGAATCCTGTACATTCATTTGAAATTTGAAATTGAATTTTCAAACTACTGCGCCATTTCCAATTCCTTTTATAATTAATATAAATATTTATATTCTAACGACGATTCAAATAAATATATACGTTCTAATTCTGTTCAAATTAAATTTCTTGTCGTTATTATTTAAAAGAATTCATTTTAAATATTCAAAATTCATCAAAATTGCCAAAATAAAATTTTTAAATTGATTCAAATTTTCCGGGTTATTACAATCTCCCCCACTTAAAATCTTTCGTCCTCGAAAAGGAAGGAGTTGAAAGTTGTTTAACTAACCAACTCAACTTTCATTATTTTCATCATGGCTTAAGTTCTTCAAATTTTCAGTTTCTAATTCTTCAAAAATTTGGCTAACACCCTAAATTTTCGAAAAATTTCGCCATAACCTCCCCTGCACGAGAGCACCAGGAAAATCCCGAAATCGCCATATAGGCCTTTCCAATCCAAAGAGAAAAAAAAATAGCCAATCGGCTCATAAAATCATCAAAAAACCCCAAGAAATAAAATAAACATGTACCTATTTGTCGGGCAAACAATTGTATTCCTCTGCTCTAGCCTCTTTGCAATGACCTGTTCAATGGATACACATGTATATGCATGCATTTTCAAATAATTTTCAATACAGTACAATATTTGGTACCATTTGGTTAAAATTTATCTTTCTTTCACATGTTGATTTAAACAAATAATAACACAACACAACCATCAATCAATTAGTTGATTAGCTTTTCAAATTCATAACTTTGATACATAGTCCAAAAATCAGATTTTTGATGCCAAATCACAATAATAGACCCTATCTAGTTTTGGTTCTCACACCAGTCAATTGGAAATATATAGAAATCCCACTTTCGAAACTCGAACACAAGTGCTGATGATGACATGCCATCATCAGAACCATCTCCGGGCGACTAGAGTGTGATTCTATATCTATCCGGCATATTAAAACTTCGAATACACGTTTGCAAGGCATATATGCAAAATCTTTATATATTGGATTGTCCAAATTCAATACAAATAAAATATTCAAATACGTATAATACGATTTAAATTTTCAAAACAAAATTTTGTTTTCATTTTAAAAATATATGCTTCACACTCATTCTAGGATACTACTGATCCCATCTCTAGCGAGTCATTCTTATTGGATATTACTATGAGTTCTTTCGTTTGATTCTAATGTGTCTTGTTCTCGAGCTCTGTAAACCAAAGCTCCGATACCAGAATGAGATGATCTGAACTTCCCCGTGAAGGAAAGAATGAATTGCTTTGAGAACAAGATGAATCAGAACACAAACAAAAGAACATTTCATTGTTTATTACAACAATTCCATCAGAATACAAGAATATACAGAGTAGGAATAAATATTACATAATAGAAAAATATCAGATATTACAATACATTACATAGTAGTGGAAAATAATACAAAACATAACCGAAGGTGATATATGGATACAGAGCTTTCCGAATATCATTCCAGCTGTAAAGCAGGATCCTGTGAATATAAATCTGCAAAACCAAAACTACTAGCTGCCCGTGGAAAATAGGGGCACCCAGAGTTTAGGTTAAAACAATAAACTCTAGGTCAGTCATGTGACTGGTGTGAGAACTAAAACGGTTATTTTAAAACTTTACTTTAAATCAGATGTATCAAGGGACCACGTCGTATAACATAGAATGGATTTTCTCCCAAGAATACCAGTGCATATAACAAAACAGCGCAATGCTTTTTGGAAAAATGAAGCTACTATAAGACCCAGGTCCCATTACACAATGCAACACAAGCCGGAGGATAGGGTTTTCCCTTATAATAGCCAAACATGCTTGGTACGTTAAACAAATCATTTGATACTATTATAAGTGCATAGTGTATAAAACAACTTCAAATATAAGTGTATCAATCCTAGGCGGCATGGGTACCATATATCATTTCGCCAATACTGGGCTCTACAATCAAAATCGCAAAGTCACGTATTGGAAGTTGGATTTCCATCTGTGAACCAAGGCAAGGGATCGTCCTTACCACTTCGAGACTCTCTAGCCCGAGCCTCAGGACCCAGACTTAGGTGGGCCCTTGGATCGTCAGGGCCGGTCCACATGGAGTGGATTGAAAATACCGTAAACGATATGCTAGTCTGCCCTATGTGGAATAAATGAGCCAAATGACTCCATCGACCCCAGATCAACCGATATAACCAAGGCGTCTCGCTATCCATCATCCACATAAGTAAAATGTCCAGGCGTGTAAAACCAAAAACACCACTCCTAGCTAGAAACCAGCATATGTCCATCCCTGAGGTCCTTCTCCTATTTCTGGTTCACATCGGGGTGTGAGGCTCGAGAATTAACGCTACACAAAGCTATGCCACAAAGGCCGTGCTTTGATCATCAACCAAAAGACCCTGCTTTTCAATGGAAGCCTTGATCATTTGCACCTCAGCATGCCACACAGGCAATCCATGCTATGCAACCGATGTCTATCAATCACACAGAGTGAAATACAATGTCAGACACACATCCATTTACAAGTTCGTTCTGGGTCTGAACGAAACCGGAGGCACCTTATTCCTCCCCCATATGTCCAATGCAGAGGAGAGGCCCTTGCATGTTCTTCGATCTCCCAGTACGTCTGGACGATCACCACTTATTACATAGTCTCAGGTGTACGACCCAAATCAAGACATCAGTAATCATCCAAACAATGTAAAGGCCTCCGGTCTTTAGCCACCGTCTTCATCCTCGACACATCGTCGAATCAGTTATTCAGAATGGGATGACCTCGGTCTTTCTGAATAACTCGCGTATATAATAAACAAGTGCTCTAAAAACACAACATACGCCTCATTCCAAACCAGAATATTCCTTTATTCAAATATTCTTATACTTTGGGAAAGATTCCCATTAATTTTATCAAAGATGAATTCTTTATATTTATTCTTTAATCTTCCTTTGGATATCATTTCAATCTAATTAAAGATGCATTAAAATTCACTTGGTTTTAATCTCCCCAAAAATCAATATTAACGATTGTTTAACTTGGGAAATCATATCCTGTCTTTAACTGGGTTAAAGAACCAATGTCATTTAAAACACGGTTCATGATAAACCCAAAATCACCTTCCATTCCATCAGCCTTTAACCGTAAATTAGCAAGTGAACAATTCCCTAAGTATTAACCCCGAAGGCCGAAACCAACATCAGATCAATGCCTGGGAAACCATTCAACTTAACTAATCTCCAGTTATTTCTGATTTTCTTAACTCCGTTGGGTCTAAGAACAGTATTATTAAAGGTACCATTCACGACAACCCAAATCACATTCCATTAATTATGGAATCTTTACGGAAAAACAAATCAATATATAATCGATATCAATTTCCATATCCGACCAAAAATATAAATGGAATAACGGCAATGCCTCTTAAATTCCATATGTATTAACAGTCTTCCTCCACAGAAGTTCACTTCGATTATTATCAAATCGAATTCCATTCAATTCCAATTTAATATATTAAATTGTAGAACGTTACCTTGGAAAATTTCCGTTAAATCGAAATAAAAAGATTTATAAATCACATTTCACTGTAAATCGGGTTAAAGAACGAATGTCGTTAAAAACACAATTCACAACAAACCCAATTCACATTAGCCTCTAACCATAAATTAGTAAGAGACGAATCCCCTAAGTATTAACCCCGAAGACCGAAACCAACATCAGATCAATACCCAGGAAACCCTTCAACTTAACTAATCTCCAGTTAGTTTCTAATTTTCTTAACTCCATTCGGTTCAAGAACAGTATCATTAAAGTTACCATTCATGACGAACCCAAAATCCAATTTGATATTAAATACAAGGCTCTTAATAGAAAATATATCGGCTTATATTCAATATCAAATTCTGAAACCAACAAATATCGTATTGGAATAACGATATATATATCTTCCAAATTCCTCCACAATATCCGTATAATCACGAAATCCAATATCGAAATAATCCAAGCAAATTTCAATTCAAATCCATTCCAATTCATTTATTGGAAATCCCGTTTATTTTTAAAACCATTTCAAATTCAATTTATTTATTTTAAAAATATTGGATTTATTATTCTAATTCTAAACTAGTTCATTTCGATAAAAAAAATCTATTTTTATCTTTTCAAATATGGAATTTTTCATCCCAATTCTTTCCAAATCATTTCTTATGATTTCACTCTAATTAATTATATTTTTAACAATTTTATCAAGGCCAGTGCAGTCGATTTCCATAAACGGCCATCGAACTGCACTTACAACGACCTTTTCCAAATTTGATTTGGATATAATTCCAAATCCATAGTTAGATTTCAAATCTTTAATATTCGTTAGAAAGCCCTTTTCGATATGAACCCAAAGATTCCGGTTTTAGGAGAATCCGACGGTCGGATCTCCCATAATGTCCATTTGAAGTCAATGGTCGAAATTCACGAACTGCCGTAGTACGGCGCGTTCTATTCAGGCCATTATATATATAATATATATATTATATATACTTCGTCGATTTTCTTTTAAAATGTATTATATAAATCGTTTTAAATTCATTTTCAAAACGATTTCAACTTCATATTCAATTTCAAATCAAAATTGAATATTCCATATCATCGATATATAAATGATAATATTTTCAAAACATGAGATTTTGCAATCAATTCTTTCTTGATATTCATTATAGAAATGAATAAAATCGATATAAATATCGTTTACGTCAAAATGGCGTTAATCAAAGCAACATGGCTTTATATATTTAAATATTTTCGTGTCCATCCCAAATCGAACATCAAAATCATATTTTGATTCTTTCTTGAATATTATTTGAAAATATTCGTTATTTTAAAATAGTCGTTATTTTAAAATATTTATTCCTTCTGAACTGGAATAAGACACAGTCAATTACCATATAATGTGATTATATGGATTTCATACACACACGTATACTACAACAATCAAACAGAGTCAACCATCATCCAAAGTGCATTCTACACTGCATAAGCATCAAATATAAATATTTAACGCTTACAATAGTCTGTCAATCAATCGATCGACATACAACTATATATTGGGATTAGTTTATGCCCAATATCATCCCAATACCCATGTGGGGTTTCAATCAACAAATAATGAATTTTATTTGTGCAGTTGGGCGATGTGTAAAATTTATCGTCCCAATCAATATCAGTCAAATGTGTGTACATAAACAAATTGTCCGATTTGTTTACAAATATTTATTTCATTCATATACACATTAAAAGTTATATTTTTAACTATAAAATATTTTTAACTATATAAAATATTTCATTCCATTCCACATCACACAATCAATTTCAACAACACATCAGTCAAATAAACAAGTCATCCATGGTCTGCGGACGACGGGTGTCGGGTGCTGCTAAGCACCGTCTACATCCTAGTATATATTTTAACTAGAAAATAAAATAAAAGTGAGGAGTTCTCACCTTTGGGTTCCACTCCGCCGTTTCATTTCTGAATTTCAGAACATTTCTGACTTGCCTAAAATTCCAACGCAATCTTCTTCACGCTGTTCATAGTGAAAATCACATTTTTATTTCAATTCTGAAAATATAATTTTACTTCGCTAAAAATTATATTTTTAATACTCTACATATATAAAAATCATATTTTTATAACGCTACTACATAGGTAAAAATCATATTTTCAACCCGCTACTTCTTATATAAAAATCTAATTTTTATCGCTACTTCACATATGTAAAAATCGAATTTTTATATTAAAATAAATATAATCTTTCTTTGCATAAATTAAAAACATAACTTTCTATAAATAAAAATCATATATTTTTATATATAAAAATCCAGTCTTTTAATATATAAAAATCTTACTTGTTAAATTTAAAATCCAATCTTTTCGTATTTAAATTTTTTATCTTTGCGTATATAAAAATTTAATCTTTTCAAATCTCTTTATATAATAAAAATCATAGTTTTTAAATAAATAAAAATCAAAATTTTATGTTGCCATTTATATAATAAAAACCATATTTCATAACTTAGAAATCATATTTTTCAAATCAAAGAAACTTTATTTTATTTTATATCAAAAATTTGTATTCTCTCATCGACTAAAATTCGTACTTTGATAAATTAAAAATCAGATTTTAAAACACTAAAAATTGAATCTTTATAAATTAAAAATCATAACTTTTTATGCATAAAATTTATAACTTCATGTAAATAAGATTTATTAATTAAAGAATAATAAAATAAAATAAATGAAAAGAAAATACTTACAAATTTTCACTGTATTTAGAAAATGAGGTTCGCTGGTCGGCGGCTGACCATGAGGAAGCATCGGAGGGTGGCCGTAGGTTGAAGGGGATCGGCGATGGGCCCAGCGTGGCGCAGTGGCTTTGGTGCGGCGCCAGGGTTCAAATCGAGTTGGGGTGGCGTTTCGGTCCGTGCGAGACTGGAGGGGGTGAGGGCGGCGCGACATCGATGGAAGGGGGCGGCGCTAGGCCAGGCGGCGGCGAGCACAGGAGGTGGGGGGCGGCAATCCTAGAGGTCAATCTCGTCGTTGCCCCCTTTTTTGTTTCTATTTCTAATGAGTGGGTGAGAGAGAGAATATGAGGGTCAACGTATATAAATAAATATATATTTTATTTATTTATTTTTATTTCGAAAAGTCACTTTTTTCTTTTAAGTCCAAATCGAACCCAAAGACTGTTGCCAGTAGCTAATTACCCCCATTCCGAACACAATGGGATATGTATCACAAGCCAATTAAGCTGTTTCGATCCGTTTCCATCAAAATAAAAATATAAATCTATATATTGAATTTGAACGCACATTTCAATTTACCGGGGCTACATACGGACTCTAAAAATTTCAAAAAAAATATTTCTAGCTTCATATTGATGATACGGTCCTAACAAAACCAATTTTGTCAAATCTGAAGACCGTTTGAAAAATAGCCATTTTCTGGTCGATCCAAATTGACTAAATCTGTCAAAACACATTCTACTTCACCACGCTCACATATTGATTCTAAAAATTATTATTTTTGGAATCTAGAAATAACTTGACATCCCGGATCCAACAAAAGTAGTTTCATCGAAAACGGAGGCGATTTGCAAAATTTCCAGTTTTAAGGGCCAAAATTCCATAGCGACTATTCTGAATTTTCAGCTGGGCATAACTTTTTATTTCCGCTATGAAATTTGGATTTTTTGGATTCTTGGAAAAATATTCTCAAATAGATTCAAATATTTTTGGTTTCGCTTAAATACGGATTATTTTGAATCCTGTACATTCATCAGAATTGCAAAAAATAAAATTTTTAAACTGGTTCGGATTTTCCGGGTTATTACATTGAATCTGATCAAACCCAGGTCGTTGTAGATCTTCATTCAATAATGATTTAATTAGTATAATTTCCTTCACCATAGAATGAGTTTTGTTTGGAACAAAAAGGAAAGTTGTGGCCTTAGTTGGGATTTTTTGAGATTTTGAGACTTGATGGTCCTACATATTGTATAGGTTTTTCTTTTCCATGGCGTGAGGTGTAATGTCATTCATGTATTGTTTTCATGGAAAAAGTTACAGTACTTAATCATTTTATTCCTTATATATAACATATGGAGTCGTTTAATTTTATTGTGTGACATGCGAGTTTGACTCTTGATGATTACCGATCTTGTTAGTATAGAATCCTGTGACATTTCAAATTTTGTACTCATTAATTATGCCAGAGTATGTTAATGTACTAGCCTTATTTGATGGGAATTGTTGGATGGTGATAAGTGGAGAGCTAGTTTGTTGACACTATTTAACGTGTGTCACCATGACACCACTAACGGTGTTAGTGGTGTGTGGCTGAGATTTAACAAGAGAAATTCAAAGGGCAATCTTAGCCACACACCACTAACACCGTTAGTGGTGTCATGGTGACACACGTTAAAATGGTGTCAACAAACTTCTATTCTGATAAGTGTGCATTGTTGACTTTACACCACAAAATAATAATGGTAGGTATTGATTTGTATTCATTAATTATTCGCAACTGATTATAGCATCCATGTTAGCTGAGAGAAAATCACCTAGTCTGAAAATTTCGTAGTCCCATGGGCCAAACTAATCTGGCCCCTGATTTCTGGTGGGTCCCACTGAAATCAATGGATCAGATTAGTTTGATCCATGGAACCATGAAATTCTCGGAGCATAGGATCTACACCCATGTTAGCTATGTGATCGAGATGATATCATATGAATCCACTGTCATCTGATGTAACTCAGAGTCAGTGGTATATTTTGATATTGACTCACTTGAGCTTGAACTTTAATTAAATGTCATGTATGACTGGAAGTTTTGACTATTTCACCAAGGTTAAGCGTATTTTAATTTTTTGTTAGCTTAATCCTCTTTGTATAGAACAATTCGGTACTTGAGAGCAAATATAGCTATTTGAATGCTTATTTATCTAGATTGGCATTGATATTGTAAGAAACTTTCTTTGGAGAGGCGTGAGTTTTTCTAGAATATGGGATGCCATAGATTATCGCATATTTACTGGCGTGTGATGCACTCTAATTTGGAATTTACATAGTGCTTATAGAAGGAGGGAAGTTATTGTTGGAATTTTCTAAAATTGATATTCGGGAAAGGGGGTTTTTAGCCTAAAGGACAAAATAAACAAAAAAAAATGTTCTATATAGACAAGACGATAAAATTTTGTCTAGAAGGACAAATTTTAGTGTAAAGGAAGGAATTCAGAGACCCACTATAATTTCATACTTTACATTAAAATTTGTCCTTCTGGACAAAATTTTAGCCTCTTGTCCTTATAGAACAATTTTTTGTTCATTTTGTCCTTCACACTATTTTCCTGTTCAGAGAATTTAGCCATTTTTTGGTTTCTCATTATCATAATAATTTTAGTTTGAAATCCTTTTAAGAGGGGGAGAATGTAGCAACCCTTAATTGTTAACAATCGAATGTTTAAATGATTTATTGAATTATTTAGTCTTAAGCTATGGATTACCTCTTATACTTAGTTTTTTCTTCTTCATACGATCAGATTAGGACTTCAAACCACTTGCATTGAGTCTTGATTGATGATGTGAACTTAATTGAGTATAAGAAAAGATATATTTCAATAGATGGATTTCTAGCTATAGCCGAGATCGATTCGTAAATGATCAAAAAAGCTAATTTTAGAATATGTGGGATTGTGTCCCAAAATATTTTCTATGTGTTTGAAATAGCTTTAAAGGTCTGCTTAAGTATACGATTCATATGTTTGGAGTTTGGAATTTTCGAAGATGAATCATGCTTAATGGAGAGAATTGGAGTTTCGCCCATTAGTTTCCTATATGTGGCTAACTCCCTCCATTGTCTCTTATTCACGTTAATTTGCTCTCCATGTTCGCTAATGACCTTCTAATCTCTCCTTAGTCCCTAAGCCCTAACTCCATCAAATAAATTTCCTAAAATCAAACTAAAATTTCCATATATCTTCTCTCCTTATTCTTTACAAAACCCTCGAAGGAATTGGTTCAATGGGATTTGTAAGGGAGACCGCAAATTTCAAGAGAGCTTGGAGTAGGTTTTGAGATTACGGCTTGGTTTGGGTGCTAGGAAGTGGAGTGAGATGATTCTCCTTATCAATTTATATGATATGCCTCATATTTTGGTTTGATGATAATTATAAGATCATACGGAGTGATTCGGAGAATTCCAAACTAAGATGTAGGCTTATGTTCATGTCATAAACATGTTCCCATTAGCTAATTAATTGTTTAGGACTCTAATGCTATGTGTTAAAAATATTTAGTAAGCCATGATTGTGAATTGGAGTAACCAAATGATTTACTATGATGATATTGTTGATTGGGATTAATTAAGTGATGCAGTGATGTGCATGTCATTAAAAAACATTAATTAATCCACTTGAATTGATACATAAAAGTTTAACAAGCTATAATTAGTGCATTAATATGTTAAAGGACTATAAAGTGATCTATATGCAAGTATGACATTTGTAAAATGATCAAAGTACCATTAATCTTCATTAATATTCATAAAATGATATAAGAAGATAATTCACTCAGATAAGATTTTTTTATGTAAAAGTAATATTTGAACTAGTAATGGTCGAATCGTGTATTTGAATGTATGTATATGTGCTGAGCGGGTAAAATGTGCATGCATTGAGAGTATTGCGACAATTGAAACCAAAATTTATTATAGTTACAAAATTATTTGATCACGTTTGTGTAGACTTATATTGAATGCTAGTTTATTATAGGAATTTCATATAGCAATAAGGCCCTTTTTGTGACACCGGATCGACTAATTACTCTAGTGGGATCTGAAATGCGATTGGTTAAGTGTTGTATATTTGGTTACAAAATCGGTTTTTCCCCAAACATCAATCCGGTAAGTGTAATCAAGAACTTAAATATCTATTTTCTCGGATGATCTATAACAAGGACGTAGATTATTGCCCAAAGTGTCCACATGGTCTTCCATGGACACACTACCGTACATAGAAGACACTAAGGTTAAAACGATTAGTTTGTGTTTGTTTTGAGTTCTAAAACGATTCATTGAATTACGATCATCGTTATTCATCCCATGGTGAATCGTTAAAGATATGGACTCAATTACAAATGAATATGTTATGGTGTTAGGTCATTAAGTTACCTTATTGAGAAATGTGTTAGGGAATGGTCGAAACAATATTCCAATGATGTATTTTGATTATACGGAGTCGTGTACGGAAGGTATTTAAAGAGACATTGTTTCAAAGCTTGTCCAAATTTGTGGTTTAAACACTCTGGGTTGGAGAGAATTTCTCCAAACTACAAAATAAGAAACGAAGAGCCATTTGGAGCTATTGATAAAATATTATGGTCATTTGAAATTCGAAAGTCAAATATGATGTCCAGATGTTTGATTTTATCAACCAAATGTCTAGCCAAGTTTAGAAAATTAACCAAATCATAGGTCAGATGTCTGACCTGATGGTTAAGATGTTTAGTTAGACATTCATTTCATGTATTAGATGTCTGACATGTTGCTTGATTGCATAGTTTGGATGAAACTTCAAAACGTGAAAAGTATCGCATGATTAGAAGGACTTAGACCTGGTCTGAACCATTATTAATAATATATTGGGGACTACAGTTTGGAAATGTTCGATAGGTTATGGAATAGTTTAATTTTGGGGCCCATGCGGGACCTGCTCCAACACATACTCCAAATAATAAATTTTGACATAGATTGAGATGATATACTAGAAGAGTATTGACAATGGGATCAAGAAATTAGATTTGGAATACAATTCAATTTGGAATACAATGTTTGTGAAGATACAATCCAGAAACTACTTCTACATAGCCTCATCATCCTTCTCCTAGTAATTCAGTGAGGGGGAATTTATTATGTTTACTGTTTTCTATGATTGATAATGTAGAATTTGTAGGTATGCCTATAAGGAATTGGATTTACACGAAAATAAAGCACAAATAAAATCCCCAAGTCCCTTATAATTTGCGAAAATGGTCAATTATTTGTGTATATTGGGTTTTGATTATGAATATAATAAAAGTTGGATTTTTTTGGTGTTGTATAATTTTGATAAAAGTCTAACTTACTTTCTTATAAATTAAAATCTCATATATATACAAAAACATAAAATTTGGGTACTGTAATTTATATAGGTTTAAATATCTATTTATATAAAATAGACAGTTTGAACATATTAAAACACAAGTCGCCAAAATCTTGGTTTTTGTATAAAATCATATGAAAAGTAAAGTAGTACCAAAAAGGGATTATACATATTTTTGGCATATTACATCTTTTATTTCTTTTATTATTGAAGTAATATTTAAAAATCAATGTACTAACATGGATATTTAATTAATTTGATTAACTAAAATAATTAATTTTAAGAATTAATGACTTAAATAAAATTTGAATGGGAATTTGTATTAAATTAAATTGAAATTAAAACTCTTGAGTATAAAAATATGGTTAAGTTTATTTTGAAGCTAATTTTTTTTATTTGAAGTTAGAGAGATAATAATAATAATTTATTGTCAACGAATTTGTGTGTTTCGAAATCAAATAATTATTAGTTGATTTCTGTTAACATGTAAAAATAGCCATTTTGCAAAAGTTCTCTCATTTTCATAAAACTAGTTTCATTTAATCCGGAATGGTGAACTATTGTAAGATTTCAATTTTCGTATCAATCAGAGTTATTGTGTGAGCGTGCGCAATATAAACGTGTATCATTGAATTTTATGGAAGGGGAATAGTAGGCTGCGATGGGAATTTAGGCGGTCTGGTATGATGGCAGTAAAGTTAGGGTTGGCAAACTCTTGGATTTTTAAGCATTGATTTGCAAAAAAAGAGTTTAAATTAGAGTTCATTATAAAAAATTAGCATCATGCACCAAATTTTGGTTTCATCTCTATGAGTTTCACATGTTTTGGGTATCTCGAATGCTGGCCTGGAGACACGTTCAAAGGGAGTGGTGCGAGTTGATGATGGTAGTGCCCTGTAGGAAATGCTCGCGTAGAGATGATGAATGGTGGTGGCCTCGTTGAATTTTGTGGGGAGATAGATGAGAATTGGGAGGATGATTTTAGCCATGGGTTTGAAGAGCGACAAGGTAGGGCGGTTTTTGAAACAGGAAAGAAGGAGGATTAGTGCGGCCAAATGATGCTTAGTAGGGTAATTAAATGTAATGATACAATTAGTGAAATTAGTTATTCAAAATATTAAACTTATAACATTCATAACCTTGTCATACGTGATCGGATTTGGGGGAAACAAATTGCATTGAGTTCGTAACGACGAATACTACGCATACGTACTCGAATTAGAAGCTTTCTAAGCTGTTTGAAATTTTATCTAATTTCAAACGTCTGTTTGAAATTAGATAAAACGACATGAAATCGTCAATGGAATGGATGGTGGGTTAACTATCACACTTTCTGGAATATTGTGAATGTTGTTTTTTCATATAATAATATTCATTATTGTTTTTTCGTATAATAATATTCATTGTTGTTGGTATATAAATTGTCACAAGTGGTTCCATTGATGCGAAATCATCAATGGAATGGATGGTGAGTTAACTATCACACTTTCCAGAGAGAACGCGTAAAGGAGTGTCAGATTCATCGGATTGGAATTTTGTTAAGAAATGACTAGAGATTGAGGAGAGAAGGAAGTGAAGAGGTGGGTTTGAGTGTCCTGTAGCTTGCATGTTTAGGGAAGGAGGAAAGTGATTACGAAGGTGACTAGCATGTAAATTACTTTATTAATTTATCATGTTATATCAAATAAATTCGCAAACTTGTAACATGTATATCATTTGCGTATGAGGCCGAAATTGGACGTTGTTTCTTTCGTTGGACTCGTATTGACGACTCTATACTCTAGAGCTGATTTGGACTGATTTGGCTAAGGTGAGTGATATTATCTCTTACCGGAGTGTAATTATTCGTATAGTATAGTTTTATCTTTTTAAACTGATTTCTGGTTATAAAACGTAATATTTAGGATTGTTGAACCAAGTAGATAATAAATAAAAATACTTGAAAGTGATTTAAGTAGTTTTACCCACTATTATCACATTTTACCTAGTTGTGCGCTATTGTGCGCACTATTTACCTGTTTATGCGCAATTGCACATTGTTTTGACCATATAGCTAGATTTAGACTATTTAGGAATATATTCCACTTTTATTGCCATAGGCAGGTTCTATTTGATTTATTGTCATTGTTATGAAAGCTTTTATGATAGTTTAGAAATTTGTTTGACTATTGGTTGCATGGTTGAATTGTTTGGTTAGTATAGATTAAAACGACGTTTGTAGGCGATCTAGTATTAGGAAAATCTTATTAGTAAGGGTTTGGTGCTTATCGATCGAACGCACAAGTACTGATTGAGCACATAAGGATGGTAAACTCGAACAAATGAGATAAGTTCTCGTATGAGCTTCAGAGCGCATGGATGGATTCAATGACGGAGCAGGATTGAAGCTGGTGGCAGATTAGAAGGCGAAGCGACACTAGAGCTTGATGGCCAATATAGAGACAGAAGCTGGACTTGGCGATGAGCTAGACTTAGTGACGAGCTCGATATTGCAACCAATGTCGGGCACTTTCCTAGGGTGCGTATTTAACCAATTTTGGTTAAATAGATGATCCAAGTAGTCGTTACCAATTACTATGAAGTAGTTGATTTCGACTACTATTGCTATTAACCATTTTGGTCAATTTGATATCGCCAACGATATGATTCTGAGGAGTAGGATATGATAGTCCACTCGATAGCGGTTTCGAGATGATGGCTCTTCGTTCAGTGGCTTACCTTGAGACGAGATGTGGTGCTTCTAAGCAGCAATGCATCACTCGACGATGATGATTCCAAGATAACAATTCTATGATGGACGAGGCTGCCGCGATGGATTGTTTTCTTCGAGATGTAGAAAAATACAACACTAGATCGCATTGAGTTGACTATCAGAGAGATAAATGGAAGACACATGATGATATCCTATGACATAAAATGACCTTCGGGGTCCCATATTGTGATGATTTCAGATGGAAGTCTTATGGACTGTCTAGTGGTGGATACTGCTACGGAGAGCGCATGCAAAGGATTTATCAATATTCATGATTTTGATACACCTTTGAGAGAGGGGTCATTTAGACGAATCAAAGCCAGGGCAGTGTGGACTGATTTGCCTAAACCCCAAAGCCAGGATAGTGTGGACCGGGTAGGGCTATTGGTTATAGATCAGGGTAGTTGGTCATAGCGAGAGTTGGGTGGAGACCAAGGAAGATGGTCCCACCATGGCCCTAATGGATTTGGTGACCAAAGCATTGAGTATCATATACTTTACGCACTGAGTGAGTGAATGTAAGGATGGTTAACAGATGCTACGATTATTTATGCATTTTCATCATTTTTTACTAAGACATCTATTGCATAGAATTTATTTGATACTGATCATAGTGTAGCATATATCAATTGTTATGTGCTAACTACGTGGATACAGGGGATGGACAGGTATGATTCTACATACCCTCCATGCCCTGTACACTATTACGACATTTACAGTATTTTGAGATTTGTCATTGCTCACATCAGATTTTTATCTGACCCAAAGTTTTATTCACCTTATTACCTTGGGTGCTCATCGATGATGCTGATGAGCAAGCCAGGTGATAGGTTCAGGTATTATCTGGAGCTGCATAGGTGGATACGTAGGAGGCAATGTTTTATATATTTATAGTTGTATCATTATTGTTTATTCCGTTGTGACACACTATGGATCCTTGACAGTGTTATGTGTTTTGTTAAAGATAGTGTATCAGTTGAGATTAGACATCTATTGTATAAACTCTATTATTGTTATATATAACTATGTGAGCCTATATACTCTAATTATCTTGTTTATATAATTATTATTGTCTTGCCTATTTTATATCTGTGATTTGATTATTATATGTTATTTGATGTGCTGTGAGATATACGACAGGTTCTATGATTGTGCTTATATTCTGTTCTCTTCATTCTCTTTTATTTCCTCCTTTTGTTTTTCTTTTCTACTATTTCTTTCTCTTGACGGTCGCTTTACATCGAACCGGTGCTTGTACAACACAATTTTTGGTTATAAGCACATGTGGGTTATGGCGGGTCATCACGTCTGGTACTAGAACATAGGTTGCATTGTTTAACCTAAGCATTACTGAATTCAAGAGTTAATATATACGAGAGGGTACATATATGTATATAATTTGGCTTTCAAATCTATATATTATTAGTATATATGTAGTATTGGTTGTTTTGCACACAAGTGCCATTGGAATAGTTTTGTTTATTAGGGATTGATCATCCTATTTTCTAACAAGATCCAGGGAATGAGAAAATACTTCTAATTACTCCATCTTGGGAGTTGAGAGTTGGTAGACCCTAGAAATATTTTCCTCGATTTATGGTATTGTTTTCAGTAATGGTACGATCCATTATTTAGGATGCACTTTTAATCTCTAATTAGATACGGTGCTCAAGTGCAGCGAGTAGAATATGCCACGGTGTGTGGACACTTATGCATCCATGTGGCATACCATTCCTTTGAACGGTTAATCGACTGTTTTGATATGAGGATTGTCTGAATTCTCGTTTGGTTTCCTTTGATGATTTGGAATCAAAGTCAAATGAATTAGGAGCTTACTCTTAATAGACTCTGAGGTTGAGCCTGAATTGGTCACGAGTTTTTACCCTTTCGAGTTCTCGAAATCGTTTGTCTCGAGACTAGTTCATGATTTGTTTCGAAGAGGCTTTGTATCGACTTCGTAGGAGCCGATGAGAATTTCTCCGATTTGGCTACGTGTTGGTGTTGTAGAGTTCTACTGAGTTCGATGTGATATTGAAGTAAAGTTATTTCTCTCCTGGGTCACTTCGAAATTTGGAGTTTGTGGCTGGGTCGAGTGATCGACTCAAAGGGTAGTTGATTTCATTCCAAGGAAATGGTTTGGAGGAGTCGATCATGTAGCTCGCGATATTTGAGGTTGCTCCCAGTATGGAAGTTTGTCCTTCCTGGTAAAGACAAATCGTGGAAACGTATGTATTGATTGTCATTCCCGTTCCGTCGGGTGCTCCCTCGATGAAGTAAAAATTAGTGATGCCATCTCTCGATATATGTTTCCATCAGTGATGTTTCCATAAGTGTTTTAGCTCGGCGTCGAAATTTCATCATTCCATTTGATCGTATGATTCGATGGATCGGACGAGATTGGGACTTGTGAATTGATTTATCTCATTTAAATGTGGCTTACTGTGTTGAGCCCTAGTTAGATTATATGATTTTATAACATCTCGCGTTTGGTGGTCATAACTTAATACTATGGGTGACTGCAACATCCACAGAGACTAACATCGGGACTTGAGGTGGGTGTGACACCCCACGTACATTAATGTCACTCACAAAGGGAATGCATTAAGTTTCGTGAAGCGTTATAGGTAAATAGACACAGAATATTACAAGACAGATATATAGAATAACAATGGAATAAAAACTTTATTTATCATAAGATACCATGGTCCAAAAACATCACATGTCTGAAACATAAAAGCCTATTACAACATAAAAGTTATTGTCTTGTACTTCAAAAATATCAAAGTACATAAAAGTAGTAAAATTCCCCAAGAACAAAATGTAGCCACAGCAACAAGGATAGGAGCATGAGCCATACATATCAGCAGCTCCAGCAAAAGTAAGCAGAATCACGGTCAAGCCTGAGTGTTTCCTCCCTGACAACCTCGGGGGGAAACGGAAGAAAGAAGGAGAAACAAAAAGGGTCAGACATAAAGTCTGGCGAGTTTGGTGTCTTTTAGCAAGTATATAAATAAAAGTACCATGATAGGCATACAAAGTGGATAAGATAGATCACTACATAAATGACAGGTGTGACAAGGTAGACATGATAAGGTGTATACACTTCTCTAATGATTACTCTGAACTATTACTAGTATAACTAGAATGAAGTGATCCCTTACACTTCAAGGTGGTAGGCTTGGGTATACATCCAAATATACCCTGACTACTACCCTAATCGATCGGCCCCCTACTCCGTAGATACTATATGCCGACCCCATGGTAGGATGTATCACGTCCTAAAGTGGAAACCCCTCACTGATATGCACAACCCTATATATACAAGTGTCATGGTCGTCTTATCCCCTTCTGCCCGGCTCATGCACGCACGTGGCCTGGTCGGTTTGGGCCGCCCACACCGTCCTCCACGTTTGGATCTCTTACAATCAGTCAGTAAGCGTGCTCCTTCTCCGCCTAGTACGTAGTACTTTGTTTGATACCTACTCTAGGTTACTGACTGAAATAGATCCCACACAATATGATACAAGCTCTCCCCTTTGTATTGTACCCCCACTAGGTTTTTACTGACTATGTATACCACTAGGTGTCTTTAATTACATAGCCCTATTATTTCTACAAGTTATGATTACCCTAAAAGGTGTCTTTAACTACATAACTCTGTTATTTTCTCCGGCTATGTATTCCACTAGGTGTCTTTAATTACATAACCTTATCGGGTAAGTTGTGGGGCTATATGTAAATATTATCCACCCCCTCCAGATTTGCTTAACCCATCCACTATCTAATCAATTTACTTAACCCTAACTTTAGTTCACAATCATACAATCCCTATGGATTAGATTTGGTTAAGTAGTCCAATTTATTGCCATGTCCATTCGTGGTTTATAATGGGCTAGACCTCCCACATTAGGTATACAACGTGTGGATGCTGGATATGCCGGTTGGGTCTGGGCAGTCTTATCCATAGTTGGGCCTAACCTCATGTTTTAGCCCAATTCGTATTTGTGCACTTAGAACTCTCACATTAGGTTCAACATTAGTGGCTGCTGGATATGCTGGTCAGGTCCGGGCAGACTTCCACCACTAATGCAACCTAACCTCGTGTCATAAGTGCTATTACAATTTCTAATAGTAATCCTAGCCATTTATTATTAATTATACCTATGCCAATTATAGGTTTATGCCCCTTTTTCACAGTTATGTCCGTAATTGATTTTATGCCAAATTTATTCATTACTTCAATTAATAACCAATGTAACATCCAAATTTCCAATTATGCCTAAATGTCCAATTATACTCATAACGAATTATATGTCCAAATTCATATCAAGTTATGCCAAATCTAATATTTTCCCTGGTCCCCTAACTAACGTATTCGCATATCTTTGGAGGCATACCTAGGCTAGAAGGTAGCCTAGGCATATACAGTAAAAAGGGAAAGGTGGTGGGAAAAATGACAATAGTGATTATTCTAACAAAGGTGACATGAATATATATACTGGCATAGACATGTTTTGGCATAATAGGGTGGACATAAAAACAGATCTAGCATAATTATCATGTGGACATAAAAATAGATCTAACATAATTAGGATGACATAGTAGCATGTCTAGATCTAAATATGGATTCACATGTCCAATTTGCAACATATCTAAATTCACCACAATATGACAGGTGAAAGTTGATTTACATAAAGAATTAGATCTAACCAATGTCGTAACTGTCCAAATTAATAGGTTTACATTAACCACAATATAGTCACAAATCAAGATCCACAAAGGCGACATAATAGAATAACCACAATTGAATTAGATCTGGATAAGTAGATCTATCATGACATAGTATGAGATTTAACAATAGCATAGATCCATAATTTACAACATATCCAAATAACGGTCTTTTACAACTTACTTTTATTCATTTAAACCTAAAAGTAACCAACACACAATGTTTGGATTGTTAAGAAGATAGAAAAGGAGTTAGTGTTGAATCTATGCGTGAATCTCAGGATTTGATTTGCAGAAGACGAATAGAATTAGATTTATTCCGTCTACTGACAACACCAGGCCTCCATTGCATTTTAGGATAGAAAACAAGTGACAATGGACCTTTATTTATAACTGTCATCCCCCAAATCGATTATGCCCCGTCAGCCCTAGAGGTGTCGACACCCCTGTAGGTGGGTCGACCCATGGTTCGACACCCGTTTGGATGGGTCAACCCACTAGAGCGGGAAATTTTCCACCCATTTTGTTTTCACACGGTTTCGAATTTTTTAACCCTTTTTGGATAAGTTTTGACTCATATCTGACTCATATGTATATATATAATTCTTCTGCGCGTATATAAACTTAAAACCCTCATAACTTCTCCATACAGCGTCCATTTTACGCAAACCAAATGTCTATCTTGACCAGAATTTCTATACGAACGCAATGGCGCAGTCCGTTTTCCTTAATTTTGAATATTAAATTAATTATTATTTAATTTATCCTCTTTAATGTAAACAAAATTACGGGGTGTTATAGTGGGGAAGTGTTATGACATAATTAATCAATACTTGTCAATATACATAGTTCGACAAAACATAAATTTATTGAGTCATGGTCTCATGTTTGCTAAATTGGTTGCCTGTCGATTGTTGAGCACAACTGGACTTAATATTTAAGTCCAGCGGTTCAATTACTCGGAGGATATGGAGTGATAAGTTGTTGGTAACGACAGTCGGCTGGGACAAAGCTCAGTAGCGAGTTGTCTTCAGTTTAGCAATAGTAGTATGAGAGTTATATCTTCAGTAGTGGATCAAGTATGATCGTACAATGGCTGGTTGAGATAGATCTCTTATTACGAGTCGTTACCTGAGCTAGTTGCTTGAGATTATATGGACACATCCAATGAGGTAAACAGATTGCCACCATGTTTGAGCTGAGTTTTATATTAATCTTGTCATGGATGTTCTTTCGGTTGAGAATCCTGAGAGGATTTACTGTCTAGGAGTATTTGGTTAGTGTATGCCAAATACAGCATTTTATGTGCTGCTTTGATTTTGATTGGTTGTGTCGTTCGGGCCAACCAGTGGATCGACACATTTTTGCTGATTTCTCGGGTCATGTTTCGAGACAACACTTGTTATTTGACTTTATTTTCTATTTCCTATGGGCAGAAATAAAGCATAAGTCAAGAATCGATGTTAGTTTAATTATTGAGAAAAAACCATATCTTGGTCAATTTTGGAATTTCACTTTTCGGTGAGAAAGGTGTAGTGTTTAGGCTACATCATCTCAAGTAGGATGTTGACATATGTCCTACGAGAGTTTTGATGGCTTGGAAGTTGAGGTTGACCCAGGAGTATATCAATTTCTCATTCTGAGCGAGGATGAGAAGCTGATAACACTCACTTGGTTATGTGGGTGGTTTGAGTAGTGTGTTTCGGAATGGAGGTTTATCACGTTTTAGTCGATAACCAAAACTATGCAAGATTGAGTACCTGAATCTCGATTTGGAATCGATGGCAATAAAGTTTTGTTTTGACGATTTGGAGGCACTATTTATTAGCAAGAGGATAGAGTCATTGATTGTAATAACCCGGAAATGCGAGCCAGTTTAAAATTTTTATTTTGGCAATCTTAATGAATTTTGCACACATAAAATGAATTATTTTAAATAATATCGACGAGAAATTTATTTTGAATATAATTCGAACGTATATAAATTATATACATCGTCGTTAGAATATAAATATTTATTTTAAATTATAAAAGGAATTGAAAATGGCGCGGTAGTTCGATAATTCGATTTCAAATTTAAATTGAACATACCGGGTGCAAAATAAACCGGATTTTGGCGAAACCAAAAATATTAGAATCTAGTTGAAAATATCTTTCCAACGAATCTGAAAAATCGAAATTTCATAGAGGGAATCAAAAGTTATGCCCAGTTGAAAATTCAGAATAGTCGCTATGTAAATTATACATGGCCCAAAAAGTCAAATTTTGCATACGGATGAATTTGGACTCGAAACCACTTCCATTGAGTTCAAAATGCCATTTAGAACTCCGAAAAGTATAAGGTTCGATATATTCCGATATCCGGAATAGTGGCTATGAGCTGGAGTTGTTCGGTTAACAAAACATAGCCCTTAAAAAGTGAAATTTTGCATACGATCTCAGAATTCGACGAGATAAATTTTTATGGATTCATAATGACAAATTATTGTTATGTTCCAAAGGGCGCGTCGAATGGAGTCAGTATGTGGTCGTGCGAGCTAAAACAGTTCAAGGTAAAGCGAGCAGTCATTTTACAAAGAAACATTACTGATACGACCTCGGAATTCGATTCTACTTTTTTTTCTGGATTCGTATCGTCTAATAATGGTTAAATCCAAGAGGGCATGATTTTTGGAGTTAGCGTGTGAGCGTGCGAGAAGAAAAGGTGCGCCAAAATCGCATTTTTGAGCAATATCTGAGCATATTCGTGATTTTTTTTGGACGGTCAAACGAACTCGGAATTCGACGAAACTTGTTTCGTTGGACTCGTCTTCACGTCTACTATCTCGTGTCCGAAATCCTCGGCGATTGGAGATCGTTAGCGTTTAGGCGATACGCGAGAAACTAGCATATAATCACTTTTCCTTCCTTTTGTTTCTCACTTTCTTCCTCTTCCTCTTTTTGCATTTTTCCTCTTTAATGACCACCGCTCCCAAACCGCCGCTGCCCCTCCTCCCACCGCCACCGCCGCACCACCTCAGGCTGCCGCACCCCTCCTCCTCCTCTTCCTCCTCCTCTCTCTCCTCTCTCCATTTGCAAACCCTAAGCCCCAAATCACCAACCACCATCATCGCGGCCACCACGGGCCCCACCACCGCCCTTAGCACCCTCTCCCACGTCCATCAGGCCCGCCACCGCCCGCTGGCCACCCAACTCCGGCCGTGGGCCCCCCCGGTCACCAAAAACTCATTTTACACTAATCGCCCGTTTTGCAAATAAGCCCTGACCGTATTTCGCCAATAACTCCCAAACGTTGCGTTTTTGGCCAAAGTCCCTCTAGAACAAAGTTGTAGAGCACGAAATTCTCTTCGATTTGGCTATATGGAAGTCGTGTTTTGGAGTTCGGAGCTGCTCGGAAAACGCGTTCGAAGTCTGCTGTTCAAAAGCGGTAAAATTCGTGTACTTTCGCGAATTCTGGCGAATTGGAGCATTTTCGGCAAAAAGACCCTTAGGCGAAAGTTGTCCGGAATGGCGCGTTTAAGCTAAAAAAAAAGTTGGTGTGAAGACTGAAGCTCGTTTGCAAATTTTGGAACCCAAACAGCGAATCCGAGCGTTAGAAAAAAAGTGAGTTTTCTCCGCTTTAAAGCTTCTATGGTTTTTGACGAATGAAGTAGAATAAAAATATGATTTTTATATTATAGGACGAATAAAAATATGACTTTTATATTATAGGAAGAATAAAAATATGATTTTTATATTATAGGAAGAATAAAAATATGATTTTTATATAGTAGAGATAAGAAAAATACGATTTTTATATTACATAGATAGTAAAGATTTGATCTTTACTATATGAACAGCGGTATAAAAATAGAATTTTTATCTATATAGTAGTAGAATAAAAATGTGATTTTTATATACATAGCAACAATATAAAAATGTGATTTTTATATATGTAGTGACTACGGGCAGTGAAATTGGCAAAAAGGCGAGCACGACGAAGATTTCTACATAAGAAGAGTCGTGGCGTTTGGTTTAGCTAGTCGGTGAGAACTTCTCACTTTAAATTTCCTTTTCTAGTTATAAATAGATACTAGGATGCAGACGGTGTTTAGTAGCACCCGACACCATTGTCCACAGACCATGGACTTGTTTGTTTGGTTGTGTAGTTGGTTAGATTATTTGATCTAAATTTGGTTGTTTGGTGAATTGAAATTTGTTTGATTGATATGTGTATGGAGTGGGCCATTATTAGACCGGGGATAAGGCTAGGCCTTGTCCCGTTTCTAGTATCGTGCCGTTATACCGTCGAAAATTTCTAAAATAAGTTAGAAAAATAAAGATATCATTGTATTTAATAAATGAACCGAATAGAATATTCGTAGGTTGAATAAAATAATTTGGTCGTTAAAAATATAATTTTTAACGTGAATGTGAATAAATAAATATTCATTTACAAACCGGACGGTTTGTTTATGTACACCCATTTGAAGGACATTGATTGGGACGATAAATTTTACACATAGCCCAACTGCACAAATAAAAATCAGTGTTTGTTGATTTGAAACCCTACACGGGTATTGGGATAATATATGACATACACTAATCCCAATAATTAGTTGTATGTCGATCGATTGATTGACAGGCTGTTATAAGCGTTAAATATCTATATTTGATGCTTATACAGTGTAGTGCAGTTTGGATGATGGTTAATTATTTATCGTTGCTATTATATACATGTGTTGTATGGAATCCATATAGTTAACGCTATATGGTGATTGATTGGGCCTCATTCCAATTTAGAAAATGAAGAATATTATAAAATAAAGGTTCATGTGTTGACAGTACTCATCCGTTGAGATTAGTTATGCGTTGAACGAAATATTTTAACAATCAAATTTACATCTTTATCATTATAAAATAAAGGTTCATGTGTTGACAGTACTCATCCGTTGAGACTAGTCATGTGTTGAACGAAATATTTTAACAATAAAATTTACATCTTTATCATATATAAAATTAGAAACTAATTGGAAAATAGATAAGATGAGTGGTCTCCTGGATATTGATCTGATGTTGGTTTCGGCCTTCGGGGTTAATATTCAGGGAATCGTTCGCTTACTAATTTACGGTTGAAGTCTGATTTGAAATCAAACGATAGATACCATAATTTTTATAAAATATATTAAATAACAAAAATAGTCACACGTGGACAGTACTCATTCGTTGAGATTAGTCATGTGTTGACAAAAATATAGATTCGCGTATTAAATAGAATAAATATTCATTTGTTGAATAGAATAACAGAATTATTGAAATATATAAAGCCGTGTTGATTAGAGATGCGCTATTTTGACGCGATCGATGTTTATATCGATTATATTCGTTTTTATAATGAATATTGAAAAGAGATAAAAATCAAATATATATAAAGCAAATTCGAATTGAATTGAATATAAACCAATTTCGAATTGAATTGAATATAAACCAAATTCGAATTGAATTGAATATAGAATGATTTGAAATTCGAATTGAATATAGAATGAATTGAAATTTGAATTGAATTGGAAATGGAAGTTGAAATGTTTTTGAAACGAATTTAAAACTATTTATCAAATTCGTTTTAAATAGAACTCGACGAACTATATATTATATATATTATATATATATAATATAATGGCCTGAATAGAACGCGCCGCGCCGCAGCAGTTCGTGAATTTCGACCATTGATTTCGAACGGACATTACGGGAGATCCGACCGTCGGATTCTCCTAAAACCGGAACCATTGGGTTCGTATCGAAAAGAGCTTTCTAACGAATATTAGAAATTTGAAATCTAACGGTTGGATTTGGAGATACGTCCAAATCAAATTTGGAAAAGGTCGTTGAAAGTGTAGTTCGATGGCCATTGTTCGAAATCGGCTGTACAGACCTTGATAAAATTATTAAAAATATCAATAATTTGTGTAAGATAATAAGATTTGTGAAGAACTAGGATGAAAAATCCCACATTTGTAAAGATAAAAATGGATTTTTATCGAAACGAACTAGTTTTGAACTAAATTTAAAACCCAATTATTTTTAAATAAATAAATTTGATTTAAAAGGGGTTTTAAATAATCGGAATTTCTAATATATTTGATTGGAATTTAAATAGAATTGATTTGTGGGTTTATCGTGAAGGGTGTTTTAAATAACACTAGTTCTTTAACCCGATAATAAATAGAATGTGATTTGGGTTTATCGTGAACTGTGTTTTAAATGACATTAGTTCTTTAACCCAATAAAGGGAGTTTTAATGAATCTGCAATTAGATTGAAATGTGAATTAATAATTTAAATTATCAAATTTGGAAAGTGAGCGAGAATGGAGTATCACCAGTTTTGCTCCAAAGCGATAGTTAAATCTTTAATTAGATTTGAACGTGAAATGGTTATTAATTTTACCGATAACACCGTGGTGTTAGATATGAAGTATTACCAGTTTTGCTTCATGGGATGAATAGGTTGGGATTGGGAAATAAAATAAATAATTACTTCGGTGCGGTTCGCTAATCTCGACTAGTTTGGAAAACCATAATTTGGTTTGAAATGACATCTAAAGGAAGATTCAAGAATAAATTCTAAAGAATTTATCTTGGATAAAATTATTGGGAACTTTCCCCTAAGAATATGAAATTTAGAAACTAGCGGTAAGTTAGTGAAGAAGAATGGTTTCCTGGGTATTGATCTGATGTTGGTTTCGGCCTTTGGGGTTAATATTTGGGGAATTGTTCTCTTGCTAATTTACGGTTAGTGATTGATGAATTGGAATGAGGCGTATGTTGTGTTTGTGTAACATTTGTTTTTAATATACGCGGGTTGTTCGGAAAGGCCGGGTTTATACCCATTCTGAATAACTGATTCGACGATATGTCGAAGATGAAGACGGTGGTTGGAATGACCCGTATTCTACACATCATAGGATCGTAGAATATTTATTTCTTTCCCATGTGAAGTCGTATGGTCATGTAACTTTGGGAAACATCTATTAGAGTCATTTCCCATGTTCATGATTTTTGTCGATTTTTAAATGACCATTTTGCCCCTAGTTGGTACTGTTTTGGCCATAACTTTTGATTGGAAAGGAATTTTGACTTGAAACCACTTCCATTGGATTCGTTTGATGGTTTACCTTTCCGTAGAGTGGTCATAATAGCCAAACGGACTTACCGTTTGGGAGATATGGCTGAAACAAGGTTTGGAGGGTGAAAAACTGCTTAACCGGGCCAAATCGGGTGATTAGTGAGTAGGCCCATAACCCATTTCGGGATTAGGGTTGTGGGGAGGCTGAAGTGAGATAGAGGATCATTCCATTTCAGTTTTCTAGCCTCCACTTATCACCAAGGAACCCTAAAAATGGCCTCCAACCTCTAAATCACCTCCAAATCACCTTTTGGTCAAGGATTTGGCTTAGCAACCTCTAATCAAGGAAGTTCTACACCAAAGCAACATTGGAGCTGCTTTTTAGCATCGGGATTCGCATCAAATCAGAGATTTATTTCAGATCTAAGTTTTGTTTGTGGCTAAGGTGAGTGATTTGCATAGTTTTGCACTAATTATGGCTAATTTGGGGGTGATTAGTGTTAATTAGTGAATTTAAACGTGATAAAATTCTGGAAAAATGTTTATAAAATTCGGAATGGTGTTTTAGACCTCTGATGTGAATTTGGGTTAATTTGGTTAAGTTTTGTTAATCCTATCATTAGTTTCACCTAAATATGCTTAAGGGGAAATATGAGATTTTGGGTATGTTTGATCCATTTCTACCTATCATATTGATGTTTTGATGTTTGTGGTTGATTATGCATGTTGCTATGACTGTATGAAATGCTTTGTGACTGATTAGAATAGTTGGAATGGTCGAAAACGCCGTCGAGAGGCGTAAACAACTCGCTGGACAAGGTGCAGGAATTCAGATCGGTTAGGGGATTGAGGGTCGATCGGATCGCCCTATGGGATTGTAACACCCCGTATTTTGGGTTAATGCTAAAATTCACTAATTACAGAATAAATAATCTCAGATGTGGGAATTAGGGGAA
Source organism: Allium sativum (assembly GCA_030737875.1). Lineage (NCBI taxonomy): Eukaryota > Viridiplantae > Streptophyta > Magnoliopsida > Asparagales > Amaryllidaceae > Allium > Allium sativum. The sequence continues at coordinate 503,374,631 of CM060920.1, forward strand.
ACGGGCTGCGTTATTGCATTCGTCTCGGAAAAATACGCAAAATAGAGTCCGAGTTTTCGAAAATCGGAGTCCGTATGGCCCAGTTATGGCCCGATGAAGTTTGCAGAAAATTCAAAAAACTAAAAACAGATTTAAAAATTTAAATTGCAGATTTTGGAATGGAACAGGCGGGGTCAGGCGGGAAGATTCCCGCCCTACCCATGTCGACAGGGCTGTCGACAGGCCTGTCGACAGGGGTGTCGACTTGCCTGTCGACTTGCCTGTCGACAGGGGTGCGGCGTCCAGTGAACCTGGGTGCACCAGGTTGGGTTCTAGGCTGGCTTAGAGGGCTGGTTCTAGAGATTTCCGAAATCTAAGGGTCCTAATCTAATCTAGGGTTAATCTAAGGGCCTAAAACACTCACCTAATCTATAAATACACCCTAAACCCCCCTAATCCTTACCAAAAATAGAGATGATGGCCTCATGCCGCCAAATTAAATCTTAGAGGGAGCCTCCACTAATTCATGAAGGAAGTTGCAAGCTAATCAATCTCTAATCATTATCTTCTTCATATTTAGCAACTAATTCCACTTCATAAGTTTGCTAATATTGGGTTTGGTGAGTTTCTATCACTTTAACATCAATTGTTAAAGTAAGTAGATTGGGTGTAATGAGACTTATGGTCTTGAATGCGGATTATAGAGTTTGAATCATTTATAATGATATGCTACTCTATGTCTTCTTATGTTTATGCATATGTAATAAGTGGTTTTATGCATGTTTAATAAGTTGGGTTATGCATGTTTAACAAGTGGGTTTATGCATATTTAATAAGTGGGTTTATGCATGTTTAAACAAGTGAGTTATGCAAGTTCATATGCAAGTTATGTGTGTAATGCTATGTGTATGATGTTATGGAAGTTCATATGCAAGTTATGTATATGCTTAAATGCAAGTTTAACATGATATGCAAGTTATGCATGCTTATGCAAGTATGTGAATGCTTATGCAAGTTAGGTGTATGCTTAAATGCATGTTTAACATGTTATGCAAGTTATGAGAATGCTTATATGCAAGTTCAACATGTTATGCAAGATATGTGTATGATGATATGCATGTTTGGGTAAATTGTAGTTGGGTTAATATATGCTCCTATATGCAAGTTGACATCCTCTTAACCCATGACAAAGATATATGCTAAAGCTTTGGGTAAACCCATGATATTTGTGATGGATCTTTCCTTTATTATGTCATGGAAAGAGAACGATTTACGTGGGTAGCGATGGGGTGAATAAATATGTTAATAAAAGTGTGATTGGGTATGATTAAGCATACCATAAAAATAAATTAACATAAGTGGGAATTTACCTATTGAGTTAGGTCTACCCCATGGGAATTTACCTATTGAGTTAGGTCTACCCATGTTATGAAAAATGTGTAATTAATTAGGGATAATTAATTATGGGGGTGATTAATTAGGTGTAATTAATCGACTAAGACACGAGGTTGGACCCTTTTGTAGCGTAAGACTGCCCGGAACCGACCGGCAAATCCAGCGGCTACAAATGATTGGCCCAATGTGAGAGGTCTTAGGCACAAATTAAATACGTGACAAGTGTAAAGACACGAGGTTAGACCCTGTTATGGCGTAAGGCTGCCCGGAACCGACCGGCAAATCCAGCTGCCATAAAAGACGGTCTAATGTGAGAGGTCTTTACAAGGGTTACGTTCTTAATTAATTAAGAAACACTTAACCAGATAAGCATGTAGTGGGGCATGAGGGGTTAAGTGGGTGCCTTGGGTGGCACGTGGAAATTCAGTGGTTGCCTTGGGTGGCATATGGAAATCTAGTGGGTTGCCTTGGGTGGCAATAGAAAATACGATTAGAATACTTAACCAAGTGGAAACATGTAATTAAACATGATTAAAGGGTTAAGTGGGATACACTAGATAAGTGACAAGCTTAGGTGGGTAGCTTGTGGGGGCCCATTTCAACCAGTAACCCATATGTATCTTATTGGGCTCGACCCATGTCGAGGACGGGACACGCGTACTGGGCTTGACTATAAGAGGCCAAAACGGGGTAGCGGTGGCAACGCAAGTCCAACGGGTTTCATATGCGTGTGTGGACCCGGGCTGGTAGGTAAGACGTTGTTGCATCGTGTAGATATAAGCCGTGCACTGCTTGTTGTATCGGGTTGCCACTTTGGGGAGTGATACATCCCACTGTGGGGCCGACACGGGTATCTACGGTAGGGAGCCGATCGCTTGGGAGTAGTGGGTACACCTAGTGGAGATAGGGGCAGACGGCACCTATGTAGTCAGCTAGGGGTACAAGAACTACTGGGAAAATTTTCTAAGTCCTTGGGAGGGATCAACCTTTAAGTAGGGATGACTGGTGTGGTGCAGTGTAGTAATTACCCTTGGGTGGGTAGATGCGTCTTTGCGGTTATCTTAGTTTATCCTAGGTCTACCAAACTGCTTGGTATAGCCATTCATCCCCAGACATTACCATATGGCAAACTTATGTCTTCTCTGGTTATTTTAATGATTGTATTGTTAAAGTTATAGGACTCACTCAGACTTATGTCTGACCCCGTTGTTTTTATCTTTTTCCCAACCCTCAGGTCCTACGGTGGATCCTAGCAGTAGTGGAGTTTGATCGGATTGCTGTTCCAGTCTTTAGGAGTTTGGGTAGATGTAAAGCTCCAGTTATCTTTTCTTTTGTCATGGCTATTGTTGAGAGTGGGATTATGTATAAATTTATTTGATGGATATTGTACTTGACTTATATTGTGGTTTTATGATGTAACCAGACATGTTTTACTTCCGCTGTTATGAGATGATGTTTTAAAATTTCAAGTACTATTTATATCTGTCTTGTTGTAATTTTTCTGTTCTATATTCACTAAAATACTCCACCGATGCCCTGGCATTCCCTTAGCGAGTGTCCATAGCGGGTGTGGGGTGTTACACGTGGTATCAGAGCAAAGGTTACCGGAACAGATAAAATTTTTAGAAAACTATTTTTCTAAAAACATATTTGGAAGAAATATTTTCAAAAACATGTCTTTAAAGAGAAAAGTTTTTGAAAGGAAAGCATAATCCCCAATAGCCATATCTATATCCTTCGAATTCTCCGTTTTGAATCTTTCTTTTTTTCGTTTCAGCATGGCTGAGGATCTTAACTTTCCGGAGGGTGTGACGGTACCAGTATGGTATAGGAGATTGATGGAGGCTAGGGCCACCACTGCGGGTCCGGCAAATGTTCCTCCACCAACCGTAGCACCCGATCTTCCTCCTCCCCCTCCTCCTCGCACAGATACTTTTGCTAAGACTTGTAAGGAGTTTAAAGCTATGGGAGGGAAACCTTTTCAAGGATCTGAAACTTTTGTGGAGGCTAGAGATTGGCTTAAGGAGGTGGAAGAGTTGATAGATATCTTTGAGATGGAAGAAGGAAAGAAAGTCAAGTTAGCTGCTTGGTTAATGAAGGGAGAGGCCTCATTCTGGTGGGAGGTCACTAATGGAGAACGCCCCGTTGACTCTTGGGCGGATTTTAGGCAAAGATTTGTGGCAAAGTTTCTCTCAAGGGCGGAGGAAAACTTGTATATGGAAAGATTCTTGACTCTTAAGCAAGGAAATCTCTCGGTGAAGGAATATGTTAACAAGTTTAATCAATTGGCAAGGTTTGGCCTAGACATGGTGAATACACCGGAGAAGAAGGCTTTGAGGTTCGTGAAAGGCTTGAATGAACCGATGCATGGGTTGGCTATGACTCATATCCCTATGGGGGCCACCTTCGAGAAGCTAGTTGACATGGCACTCATGCATGAAGAAGGGAAGGGTCCCAATGCTAGTCAGGCACCCGAGAAGAAGGGAGATCAAAAGAGACCTCAGCAACAACAGCAAAACAAAGGTGGGAAAGGCAACGGTGGCAAGGGCAAAAAGAAGAAGTGTTTCAATTGTGGGACACCTGGCCACCTAAGCAAGGATTGTCGCAAGAAGAAGAAGACTGGCTGCTTCCACTGTGGCGAAGCAGGGCATCTAGTGAAAGACTGTCCCAAGAAGGGGCAAAGGACGGGATCTACCTCAGGAGGACATGTGCAAGCTCTTATGGCACCGGGTCAGGCTAGGGGGCAAGTACAGGCTCTCGCGGTTCCACCGATTCAGGAGAGAGGTAGAACTATTTCCGTGGAAAGTCTGGTTTTTCTATTTGATCATCCTGTCCGTACATTGTTTGATTCAGGCGCATCGCATTCTTTTATCTCATCATCATTAGTTGAGTCACTGCACTTAGACACCAGTCTGGTAGATGATCCCTTGGTTGTTTCAAACCCAATTGGGGGCTCCACTTATTTGTCCATGATATGTTTGGGTTTGAAGATTTCTATACTTAGCATTGAGTTTAGATGTGATGCTTTTGTGTTGGGCTTCACGGGCTATGGGTTGATTTTGGGCATGGACTGGTTATCCAGTAATGGTGCCGTTCTTGATTGCGAAAGGAGAGTTGTTAGGCTCATGACCCGCTTGGGTAACACTCTCGAGATTTCTTGTAATCCCAGGGATTCTGTTATGCTAAGTTATCTTGAATCGCTTGACGCTTCGGTCGAGAGTTTGCAATCTGTTAGAGTGGTCTGGGAATATCCGGATGTGTTTGAGGAGGTGAAGGGCTTACCTCCGAAGCGGGAGATAGACTTCCGAATATATCTGGTGGATAATGCTAAACCTGTATCTTTACCAGTGCGCCACATGGCTCCTCGTGAGAGGAGGGAACTCCATAAGCAAGTAGGGGAGTTGCTTGAGAAGGGGTTCATAAGACGAAGTATATCGGAGTGGGGTGCTCCAGTAGTTTTTGCTACGAAGGTGGATGGAGTTCTTAGCATCCTATGATTTCGAGATAGCGTATACCCCTGGCAAGGGTAACGTGGTGGCAGACGCCTTGAGTAGAAAGAGGTTGTCATTGAGTCCATTGTTCGTAGAACGACGAAGCTTGGAATTTATCTCGATGTTTGATTTCAGACCTTCCATTGATTATATACCCGGTTTGCTAGCATCCTTGGAGGTCCGACCTACTCTTCTGGGGCGGATTGGGGAAGCCCAGAGGGACGACCCACAGTTGGTTGAGTTGATAGAGAAGCTCATAAGGGGGAGTCGTCCAGCCATTTGAGTAGGTACACCCTAGACGATAGGGGGTGCTTGCGTAGAGACGGTAGACTTTGTGTACCGCAAGACGAAGGGTTGAGGAAGGCTATTCTTGATGATGCACACCGTTCTAGGATGACCATTCATCCCGGTGGGGACAAGATGTACCAAGATATGAAGAGGGTTTTCTTCTGGGCCGGTATGAAGAAAGATGTGGCCGAATATGTAGCTCGATGCTTGGTATGTCAACAGGTGAAAGCGGAGCAAAAGAAACCTGGTGGGTTGCTTCACCCATTAGAAGTTCCGCAATGGAAGTGGGATAGCGTCTCGATGGATTTTATTGACGGGTTACCCAGATCGAGAAAGGGTAATACAGGAATTTGGGTGGTGGTAGACAGACTTACTAAGAGCGCCCATTTCATACCTGTGAAGAGCAAGAGGACTGCCCCATGGCTAGCTTCAGTATATCTTCGAGAGATAGTTCGATTGCATGGGGTACCCTCTAGCATAGTGAGTGATCGAGACCCTATCTTCACTAGTGAGTTCTGGAGAAGTTTACAGGAAGCAGTGGGAACTCAATTGTGTTTGAGCACCGCATATCATCCTCAGATGGACGGCCAGACTGAGAGGGTGAATCATGTCCTAGAAGACCTTTTGAGGCTTTGTATCTTAGATTTTGGAGGTACATGGGAAGAGCATCTTCCATTGGTGGAGTTCGCATATAATAACAGCTTTCAGTCCAGTATTGGTATGGCTCCTTTCGAAGCTCTCTATGGAAGGCCTTGTCGATCACCTACATGTTGGTGGGAATCTACGGATAAGATCTTGCTTGGGCCTGATATGATTAGGGAGACTTCTGAGAAAATTGACTTGATTCGAAGAAGGATGAAAGCAGCGCAGGATAGGAAAAAGTCTTATGCGGACAAGAGAAGGACAGACCTTGAGTTTGAAGTTGGGGACATGGTCTTTGTCAAGGTGTCTCCGTTACGAAATGTGGTTCGCTTTGGATCTGTTGGGAAGTTAGCACCAAGGTTCGTAGGGCCGTTTCCTATTAAGGAAAGGGTTGGACGGATGGCATATAGAGTGGAGCTGCCCGACAGACTTAGTGGTGTACATGATGTATTCCACGTATCTCATTTGAGGAAGTGCTTACATAAAACCGCAGAGGTGGTAGAGCCGAGCTTGGTTAAAGAAGTGGAAGTAGAGCGTGATGCGACTATTCGACGAGCTCCTACCCGCATCCTTGGGTCAGAGACTAGGAAATTGAGGAATCGAGAGGTTCATCTAGTCAAAGTGCAATGGGGAGAAGACGAGGGCAACGCAACTTGGGAAACGGAAGTAAAGATGCGTTCATTGTACCCGTTCCTTTTTTTTAGCTTCTCCTTTATCGTTTGTCTAGTATTTATCTTATCTTTAGCATGTCCTCTCATTAGTACCTTTGACCTTTAGATAGGGTAAACCTATGGTTGAAACATGTGTTTGAGACATGTTATGTTTGGTGGATGCATGTGGATGCAAGTGGTTGCTAGTGGTTGCTCGTGGATGCATATACACACACTCTAGGCACTAGATCGGCTCAATCACTTCATATTGCATATTGCATAAAATTGTGTGTAGGAAGCTATATTTATGGATGTCTAATGATTGTGTTATCATATGGATGATGCATTTTGGTGAATGATTGTGCACTCATGTAGATATTGTATGTGTCGATAGGGTTCTTTCGCATACATAATGGATGCATGGCACTATCATGGTTTGCATATGTTCATACATTAGATAGGAAACATATACACACACTCTTTGCATATGCTCATACATCATTAGAAATTGTTCTAAGGACAATGGATGCCCGTGTTTGATGGATTGAGTAGATGGTTGTTTGGATGGTAGGATATGCATTCTCCTTAGCTTAGAGATTTCGGGGACGAAATCCTTTAAGGAGGGGAGAATGTAACACCCCGTATTTTGGGTTAATGCTAAAATTCACTAATTACAGAATAAATAATCTCAGATGTGGGAATTAGGGGAAACGGGCTGCGTTATTGCATTCGTCTCGGAAAAATACGCAAAATAGAGTCCGAGTTTTCGAAAATCGGAGTCCGTATGGCCCAGTTATGGCCCGATGAAGTTTGCAGAAAATTCAAAAAACTAAAAACAGATTTAAAAATTTAAATTGCAGATTTTGGAATGGAACAGGCGGGGTCAGGCGGGAAGATTCCCGCCCTACCCATGTCGACAGGGCTGTCGACAGGCCTGTCGACAGGGGTGTCGACTTGCCTGTCGACTTGCCTGTCGACAGGGGTGCGGCGTCCAGTGAACCTGGGTGCACCAGGTTGGGTTCTAGGCTGGCTTAGAGGGCTGGTTCTAGAGATTTCCGAAATCTAAGGGTCCTAATCTAATCTAGGGTTAATCTAAGGGCCTAAAACACTCACCTAATCTATAAATACACCCTAAACCCCCCTAATCCTTACCAAAAATAGAGATGATGGCCTCATGCCGCCAAATTAAATCTTAGAGGGAGCCTCCACTAATTCATGAAGGAAGTTGCAAGCTAATCAATCTCTAATCATTATCTTCTTCATATTTAGCAACTAATTCCACTTCATAAGTTTGCTAATATTGGGTTTGGTGAGTTTCTATCACTTTAACATCAATTGTTAAAGTAAGTAGATTGGGTGTAATGAGACTTATGGTCTTGAATGCGGATTATAGAGTTTGAATCATTTATAATGATATGCTACTCTATGTCTTCTTATGTTTATGCATATGTAATAAGTGGTTTTATGCATGTTTAATAAGTTGGGTTATGCATGTTTAACAAGTGGGTTTATGCATATTTAATAAGTGGGTTTATGCATGTTTAAACAAGTGAGTTATGCAAGTTCATATGCAAGTTATGTGTGTAATGCTATGTGTATGATGTTATGGAAGTTCATATGCAAGTTATGTATATGCTTAAATGCAAGTTTAACATGATATGCAAGTTATGCATGCTTATGCAAGTATGTGAATGCTTATGCAAGTTAGGTGTATGCTTAAATGCATGTTTAACATGTTATGCAAGTTATGAGAATGCTTATATGCAAGTTCAACATGTTATGCAAGATATGTGTATGATGATATGCATGTTTGGGTAAATTGTAGTTGGGTTAATATATGCTCCTATATGCAAGTTGACATCCTCTTAACCCATGACAAAGATATATGCTAAAGCTTTGGGTAAACCCATGATATTTGTGATGGATCTTTCCTTTATTATGTCATGGAAAGAGAACGATTTACGTGGGTAGCGATGGGGTGAATAAATATGTTAATAAAAGTGTGATTGGGTATGATTAAGCATACCATAAAAATAAATTAACATAAGTGGGAATTTACCTATTGAGTTAGGTCTACCCCATGGGAATTTACCTATTGAGTTAGGTCTACCCATGTTATGAAAAATGTGTAATTAATTAGGGATAATTAATTATGGGGGTGATTAATTAGGTGTAATTAATCGACTAAGACACGAGGTTGGACCCTTTTGTAGCGTAAGACTGCCCGGAACCGACCGGCAAATCCAGCGGCTACAAATGATTGGCCCAATGTGAGAGGTCTTAGGCACAAATTAAATACGTGACAAGTGTAAAGACACGAGGTTAGACCCTGTTATGGCGTAAGGCTGCCCGGAACCGACCGGCAAATCCAGCTGCCATAAAAGACGGTCTAATGTGAGAGGTCTTTACAAGGGTTACGTTCTTAATTAATTAAGAAACACTTAACCAGATAAGCATGTAGTGGGGCATGAGGGGTTAAGTGGGTGCCTTGGGTGGCACGTGGAAATTCAGTGGTTGCCTTGGGTGGCATATGGAAATCTAGTGGGTTGCCTTGGGTGGCAATAGAAAATACGATTAGAATACTTAACCAAGTGGAAACATGTAATTAAACATGATTAAAGGGTTAAGTGGGATACACTAGATAAGTGACAAGCTTAGGTGGGTAGCTTGTGGGGGCCCATTTCAACCAGTAACCCATATGTATCTTATTGGGCTCGACCCATGTCGAGGACGGGACACGCGTACTGGGCTTGACTATAAGAGGCCAAAACGGGGTAGCGGTGGCAACGCAAGTCCAACGGGTTTCATATGCGTGTGTGGACCCTGGCTGGTAGGTAAGACGTTGTTGCATCGTGTAGATATAAGCCGTGCACTGCTTGTTGTATCGGGTTGCCACTTTGGGGAGTGATACACCCCACTGTGGGGCCGGCACGGGTATCTACGGTAGGGAGCCGATCGCTTGGGAGTAGTGGGTACACCTAGTGGAGATAGGGGCAGACGACACCTATGTAGTCAGCTAGGGGTACAAGAACTACTGGGAAAATTTTCTAAGTCCTTGGGAGGGATCAACCTTTAAGTAGGGATGACTGGTGTGGTGCAGTGTAGTAATTACCCTTGGGTGGGTAGATGCGTCTTTGCGGTTATCTTAGTTTATCCTAGGTCTACCAAACTGCTTGGTATAGCCATTCATCCCCAGACATTACCATATGGCAAACTTATGTCTTCTCTGGTTATTTTAATGATTGTATTGTTAAAGTTATAGGACTCACTCAGACTTATGTCTGACCCCGTTGTTTTTATCTTTTTCCCAACCCTCAGGTCCTACGGTGGATCCTAGCAGTAGTGGAGTTTGATCGGATTGCTGTTCCAGTCTTTAGGAGTTTGGGTAGATGTAAAGCTCCAGTTATCTTTTCTTTTGTCATGGCTATTGTTGAGAGTGGGATTATGTATAAATTTATTTGATGGATATTGTACTTGACTTATATTGTGGTTTTATGATGTAACCAGACATGTTTTACTTCCGCTGTTATGAGATGATGTTTTAAAATTTCAAGTACTATTTATATCTGCCTTGTTGTAATTTTTCTGTTCTATATTCACTAAAATACTCCACCGATGCCCTGGCATTCCCTTAGCGAGTGTCCATAGCGGGTGTGGGGTGTTACAGGGATCGTGGGACATCACCACGAGTCGAGTCATCTCCTCCGAACCGAACCATCTGCGCAAGGCCCACGAGCACCAACTGCGAACTGCTACCTGATCCGATCCACTTGTGCTTCGCATCACGATCCGACTAAAGGAAAGCAGCATCCACGAACCGATGCACTACGAGACGCCGATTCGAACCAGGGGGAGCCACGAGCTGGAGGAGCGCGATCCTACCCGTGTGGGGTATTCCGATCCGAACCAAGGAGAGGAGCACGATCCGAAGCAGAGAGAAAGAGGACCGCGATACGATCCAAACCGTGGCAATCTGGAGACCCGACCCGATCCGCCAGGGATGACGGCGATGCGACCCAATCCAGTGAAGAAGGAGCATTCTGATCCGAACCAAACCGATGAAGACTGATAACCCGAGATGCAAAGGTAGTCCAAACGAAGGGTATTGACTCAGGATCCAGATAGTAACCAATGAGTGGACTTCATGAGTTGGACTTTGCTGCGGGACGTGTGCTAAGGAGTTGTCGACGTTCATAACTTCGATTCACCACTGGAAATGGATGATGGGCTACTTATCAGTGCAGTAGGGTCATTATGACCTGAGAGGCAAAGTGATGGTAGCAAGACTACGTTATCAGTGCAGTAGGGTCATTATGACCTGAGGGGCAAGGTGATGCGTAGTAAGACTATGAGCCAGTGCAGTGGGGTCATTGCGACTCCATGGGGCAGAGTGGACATAGTAAGGATTAGTAAGGCTATGAGCCAGTGCAGTGGGGTTCTTGTGACTCCATGGGGCAAAGTGGACATAGCAAAGGATTTGTGGCTACGTTATCAGTGCAGTGAAGCCATTTATGACTTCATGGGGCAAAGTGATCGTAGCAAGGTATGTTGGGTGATCGAAGTGGTGAATATCGTATGCTTTACGCACTGAGTGAGAGATGTGAGGATGGATGCTATGTTTGATTGTTTGCCATCCCTATGACATGCACACCTCCCCCACCTCCGTATCTTTACACCATTTGATATGGTACCTTAGAGTGTTGTACAGTATGTAGTGCTAACTCTTTGGTTGTAGGTCCAGGTTCAGGTATGTTTTAGTCTACCTGTTATTGTTCACTTTAGATGCTTATCGCTCATACCAGACTTTATGTCTGACCCAGAGTTTTATGTCTCCTCTTATTACTCTGGGTGCTCACACGAGCAGACTAGAGACAGGTTAGCTGGTGATGCGCGAGTAGCTGATTCGGAGGTGGGCAGGAGGCTTCCACGTATGATATATATATACACATTCTCCCTGTGTCGTTGGTGGTCGCTACTTGGGCATTAGTAGTGTACCTCCTTTATCTTACTTTTGCTTTGAGACAGTTTGAAAGTTGTAATAAGCTATATTTTGGATTTCCGCTGCAATGATGCTTAGTTCTGTTTTTAGCTTATGCACTGTCTCTCCTGTTTTATGTCAAGTATGTTATTATTATATTTTGTTCTATGCGCTGTGAGACATTCTACAGGTTCTTTGTATGTCCATTTCCTTCTTCCCTTTCCTTCTGACGACCCGTTCCGTGCTAACTGGACATGTGTACAGCGCACCTTTGGAGTGAATGTCGGTTGGTGCGGGGCGGGCCGTCACACTTGGTATCAGAGCTCTAGGTTGCGTAGTTAACCTAGGGAAAGACACTAGGGAGAGATAGTACGTATAGGAGAGCGCGTATTTGTGATTATTTTGGTTTTCAAAAGCTATGTATATATATACTATTAGTAGTATAAGAATGAAGTCGCACTGCACCAGCACCACTATGGGGTCGTTAATCGTTTCCCTTTTTCAGATTGACGATGAGCCGATACACGAGGGGTGCTGGTAGAGGGACCAACCAAGGGAATGCCGCTGACATGATGGCAATGTTTACTAACCTCATGAGAGACATGCTTAGAGAAGTGCAAGGGGCAGTTCCAAATCCCGGGGTTGGTGTTGGCAAAGATTACACTAATCTTGGTGGAAAGTCGTTCCACGGAACGGAGTCGGCCACAGATGTTCAAGATTGGATGGATAGCTGTGATCGTATCTTCGATGACTTGGGTCTTGAGGATGCGATGAAGAGAAGGCTAGCGTCTCGTTAGCTGCAAGGGCGAGCGATGAATTGGTGGAATGCCACTAGAACAGCTACTCCAAAGGATCAGGTTACTTGGGATCAGTTCAAGGCTTGCTTTAGCGAGAAGTTTATTCCAGCCGCCCAGAAGTCAGTATTGTTTAAGAGGTTCTTGGAACTCAAGCAGAACGGAAGGGCATTTTCTGATTATATTGATGAGTTCGACACTTTGTCGAAGTATGGACTGTCTCTCATCGACACTCCTGAGAAGAAGAATGAGAAGTTCATTGCTGGTTTGGATGGATACTTGGGGGAAAGGCTTATCAACTACATCGATGAGACTTTTGAATCGATCGTGGGGAAAGCTTTGAGATCAGAGAGTCTTTACCCTAAGTTAAAGACTGAGGTTGCATCTGTAGAAGGGCCAAAGCCGCAAGCAGGCGGTGGAGGCAAGAATAACTCTCAGAATAAGAGGAAGCAGGACCAATCTAAGGGTGGCCAGAAAAAGAGTAAGAAGGACGTTGAGTGCTTCAGCTGTGGAAAGAAGGGCCATTATGCTAAAGAATGTCGGGCCAAGCCAGCGGAAAGGAAGTGCTACAACTGTGGTCAAGTGGGACATCAGAAGGATAAGTGTCCGCAACCTCTTAAGGAGAAGCAGATTGTGAAAGCATATGCTATTGATGCTGTTCCTTCTTCGTCGAATGCCCCAACTGCGGCGGAGAAAGGAAAGAATGTTGTTATTCAAGGTATGCTTTCTATTTATGATGTACCAGTTCGAGTTTTGTTTGATACTGGGGCTTCCCGTTCCTTCATATCTAGTGACCTGGTAGATACGTTGGGACTGGAACCCGAGATAGTCGATAGACCATTGGTTGTGACGAACCCGATTGGTGGTTCGACTAGCCTTAGTATGATTTGCAGGAATTTGGTCTTATCGAGTCATGGATGTATGTTTGTATGTGATTGCTTTGTTTTGGGCTTTACTGGGTATGGCATTATATTGGGAGTCGATTGGCTCCAAAGATACGGGGTGGTGGTAGACTGTGAGGGCTTTTTGGTGACAGTGAGGGCGGATGATGGGCGGAGGGTAGTATTTGGTAGTCTACCTAGTGATGGGGTTATGGCTAGTTTTGTAAATTCCCTCGACATCCCGCAGGATGAGTTGTCAGATGTGCCCGTGGTTGGCCAGTATCCGGACGTCTTCAAGGAGGTGACCGGGCTTCCACCACACCGAGAGATTGAGTTCCGTATTGATTTAGTGAAAGATGCCAGACCTATAGTGATGCCACTTCGTCGTATGGCACCAAGAGAGCAGCGAGAGCTCGGGGTGCAAGTCAGCAATCTTTTGAAGAAGGGATTTATTAGAAGGAGTGTCTCCGAGTGGGGAGCACCAGTTGTGTTTGCCACTAAGGCAGATGGTTCCCTTCGTTTGTGTGTGGACTATCGCGAGTTGAATAAGGTGACGAGGAAGAATAAGTATCCTCTACCACGGATAGATGATTTGTTTGATCAACTGGAAGGAGCAAGAGTGTTCTCCCAGTTGGACCTCGCGACAGGATTTCATCAGCTTAGAGTAGCAGATGAGAGTATTCCGAAAATGGCATTTAGGACGCCGTCTGGATTTTATGAGTGGTTGGTTATGCCATTTGGGTTGACCAATGCACCAGCCTACTTTGTGGATCTTATGAATCGAGTATTCAGAGATCGGTTGAATAAGTTTGTTCTTGTGTTCGTGGATGATATCCTTGTTTACTCAAGGACAGAGGAGGAACACAAGGGACACTTGAAGATAGTGATGGAGGTGTTGAGGAAACACCAATTGAAAGCGAAATTTTCTAAGTGTCATTTTTGGAGAAGGGAAGTGAGATTCTTGGGTCATGTTGTTTCCGAGAGTGGTATTGCCGTGGACCTTGCGAAGCTGGCTACGGTACAGGATTGGCCTACGCCCAAGAATGTAATGGATGTAAGAAGTTTCTTGGGATTAGCTGGATGTTATCGTAAGTTTATCCAGGACTTCTCCAAGATAGCAGCACCGTTGACTCAATTGACTAAGAAGAATCAGTCCTTCGTCTGGGACGGAGTGTGTGAGGATGCCTTCAAGAGTCTAAAGGAGAAGTTGACGCGTGCGCCAGTGTTAGTCATTCCTAAAGGGAATGAAGAGATGACGGTATACACGTACGCTTGTGGTACCGGACTGGGTGCTGTATTGATGCAAGGAGGTAGGGTTGTAGCTTATGCTAGTCGACAGCTAAAGCCGCATGAGAAGAAGTATCCTACCCATGATTTGGAATTGGCAGCGATTGTATTTGCGCTGAAGATGTGGAGACACTATCTCTTGGGAGAAAGATTTGAGTTGTTTACCGATCATAAATCGTTGAAGTATCTCTTCTCTCAGAAAGATCTGAATCTCCGTCAGCAGATATGGTTAGAGTTCTTGGCTTCGTATGATTCTGATATCGCATATACACCTTGTAACAACCCTGATTTTTGGGGTTAATTTTAAAATTTTATTTTAAGAAATTTTAATGAATGAATATATTTAAAATTATTTATTTTAAATAATAACGATAAAAAAACTTATTTTATTTCGAGCGCGAACTTGAAATTTATATTAAATCCATTCCGAGCCTGAAAACGGCGCGGTAATTTCAGTTTTGAAATTCCAACTTTGAAAAATTATATAAAATAAAATATAAATCGGAATTGGACGAAACAAGAAACGCTAGGACCGTATTGAAAATATCTTTCCAAAGAGTTTCAGAAATTAAGATTCCAGTTTATAAATGGTAAGTTATGAGGAAATTAAATTTTCAGAAAAACGCTATGGAATTCGTATATATATTATTAAAGGCCCAAAACACAAATTTTTGCAGAATTAAGAATTAGGACCTGAAACCATCTCCATTAGTTTCAGAATGTTGTTTACATATAAAAATGACTATAAGAACTTATATTTCTGAGTTTCGGAAAATTTCCACTATTTTTGGTATTTTTAAATATTAAAATATACGCCCGAAAAATAGAATTTTTGCTAACGAACTCCGAATTCGACGAAATCAGTTTCTATGGATTCGGAATATTAAAATAAGGTTAAATTCCAAAATTCATAATTTTCGGAGTTATTTTGTGGCCGGTATAATTTTTACAGTGAAAAATAGCATATTTTCAGACTTCGGAAATTCATAATAAATTCATACGGACTCAGAAAATTACGAATCAGGTTCGTTGGATTCGTAATGACCCGAAATAATTATGTTTAAAATTTTATTAATTTTGAAATCAGCATGTATTTATAAGAATTTTTGAATTGAAGAAAACAGTTGAAAATTGAGTAATTGGACACGTAATGATATTTGGGCCCAAACCAAAATTAGACCCATAGTATATATTATCTTTTTCCTCAGAATTTAGGCTGAAATTCGAAATTGTACAGCAGCCATCTTTTTTCCCTTCCTCCTCTTGTCAATGGCTGTCTTCTTCCTCAATCAAAAATTTATCGAAAATAAAATCTCTTCAAACCATAGCAAATTATATGTCCACTCGAAGGTCTCGACGATACGAAGCTAATGGTGTCGTCGGTTTCGTCAAACAGCGCTCGGATTCGCCGGAATCTCGTCTTAAAGCTCGCTGTTTTCGAAATTCAGAAGCTCAAAACGTAAATAAAGAAATTCCCGTGAATCGTGGAAGAATTAGACGAAGTCACGAACACGGAAGTTCTTCGTCTACGTGAGGTGGAGGTGCTCGCCAAGTTTCAGGCGATTTGGTAAAGCGAGGCGGCGGATCGGAGGGGGGGTACGTGCAAAGTTAGACGGCTCGTCGGCGGCGGTCGGGGATGTTTCAGGCGATGGCGTTTGGGGCGGTGGAGCTGCTCGGGAAGGGGAATCCATCGGTGGCGACGACGGTGTCGCAGGTGGTCGGAGCAGGGAGAAAAACGCGGTCAAAGTTTCGGCTGCTACAGTAACCCGTGGTCAACGATTTCTGGGGTATTTTCTATTTTATTTTTAAATTATTTAATTAATTTCCAGCACTTTAAAATTGCATAACTCACTCATACGAAGTCGAAATTCGACGATTTCAGGTGCGTTGGGATCGTGGCGACGAGATGGACGCGTGGACACTAATTTTGTCCAATTCTGAGACAGTGAAATTTTTAGGTATTTTCACGAATATTAATCAATTATTTAATTATGTCCAACTTTAATAAATCATAACTCTCTCGTACGAGGTCCGATTGACGAACCGTAAATTGCGTTGGACTCGTCTTTCCGAGCTCTTTGCGATGGCACCAACCAGAGCTGAATCTGAGACAGTCAAATTTTCAGTAAAAATCAATGTGAGAATTTCTAATTTTAATTAATTAAATTAATTATTTTATCGTTGTTAGATAATTGTTTGTATCTTATTTAATTAGATTTGCGCTGTGATGAGTTGTGATTGTTGTTCTGATGAATTGAATTGTATTGTGTTGTTTAGATCTGATGAATACAATAAAAATCATCATGTTTTGCAAAGAGGATTAAACTAGAATTTTTAATCCAATTAAATATACTATCTTGTTTGGGAATTAGATCAGATTAGAATCTTTAATCCAAATAAAATGTCATATTTTGTCATGTTTACCTTATGGACATTAAACTGATAAATATAACACCTTATATTTTGTTGTGTTGGAATTGACGACGAAATCAAACTATATTTTGTTGTGTTAGAATTGACGACAAGACAAAATTAACAATTTTTGTTAATTAGGTATGTAAGACAGGATTTACATTTTCTATGTAAATAGAATTAAAAAGAGAAAATTTACATTTTATGTAAATTGAATAATTAGAAAAGAAATTTACATTTATGTAAATAAGATAATTGAAAAGGAAAATTTACATTTTATGTAAATAAACTATCGATTTACATTTTATGTAAATAGAACAAATAGAAGGAAGAAAATTTACATTTTATGTAAATGAACAAATAAGAATGTTAAGAAGGATTTAGCATAAATTATTTTATTTATGTTAAAAGAATTTGGTAAGAGAGATTTAACATAAAATATTCTTTTTATGTTAGGAAGAAATGTTTGGGGAGATTTAACATAGAAATTATGAACAAAATCTCATTTTGTCGCATTAGAAAATATAAACAAAATCATATTTTGTTCGCATTGAAGTTATAATCAAAGTCATTATTTTGGTTATATTAAGAAGGACAAAACAAAGTCATTATTTTGTTTATATTAAGAAAGACATAACAAAACCATTACTTTGTTTACATTAAAAGGTTATAGTAAATTTCATATTTTGTAACATAAGAATGATCAACAAAATCAACATATTTTGTTAACGAAGTTATGTTGGACTAGATCAACATTTTTGTCACTTTGAAATAAACAGAATAAAATGTATATTTCTATACATTTAAAAGGAAGGAAACAAAATAATCATATTTTGTTTCATTGAGAGAACATCACTTTTGTTAATTTGATCAAAGAGAACAAAACATCACTTTTGTTAATTTGATCCTAAAGTAAAGAATCAACATTTTTGTTGATTTGATTATAAAGTAAAGAATTAACATTTTGTGTTAATTAGATTTTATGTTCAACAAAACTCACATTTTTGTTAATGAAATTATAGAGACAAAACTCACATTTTGTTAATGAAATTATAAAGACAAATTTATTTTTGTTAATGTAAAGAGTATGACAAATTCAATTTTTGTTAAAATGTGACATTATGTAAACTTATATTTTCTAATAATATTGGGAAATTTATATTTTCTAATGATATTGGGAAATCTATATTTTCTAATAATATTGGGAAAACTATATTTTCTAATAATATATTTTCAATGTTATTAAAAAGAAATGAAGCGTATGTAAATTTAACATCATTCACAATGTTAAAGGAAAAGAAAATACTTTTATTTGTTAATGGCATACATTGCATATGAAAACGAAAATACTTTTATATGTTAATGACATACATTGCATATGAAAACGAACATACTTTTATTTGTTAATGGCATACATTGCATATGAAAAAAAAAAAACTTTTATTTGTTAATGTCATATACCGCATATGAATGAAATATTTATTTGTTAATGTTGCATTTCATTACATAGGAAATAAAGTATATTTATTTGTTAATGTTGCATGCATAGTATGTGAAATGAAGTATATATGTGTTAAGTCATATATGGCATATGAAATAAAGTGCATGGTTAAAAATCATACTTTTTGCATATAAAGCGAAGTATTGTAAATGTCATTTAGAAAAGAAAAGAACAAAAATTCATATTTTTGTTCAAAGAGAAGAAGAGAACAAAATTTACATTTTTATTTGTAAATTAAAGTAGGAATTCAATGTATGGCAAAATTTACATTTTTTTAATGTAAATTAAAAATAGGAATTGCGATGACAGGAAATTTATGTTTTATTATGTAAAATCAAGTATTTTCACCGCATGAACAATTAACATATTCTTAATGTTAATATTAAAAGAATGACACCGTAGGAAGTTAACATTATTCTTAATGTTAATATTAAAAGAATGACACCGTAGGAAGTTAACATTATTCTTAATGTTAATATTAAAAGAATGACACCGTAGGAAGTTAATATTATTCTTAATGTTAATATTAAAAGAATGACGCCGTAGGATAGTTAACATTTTTTTTATGTTAATATAAAGGTAATTTCACCGTAGGATGATTGTGTGTATAGGATATGAATGTAAAATTGGAAGATAAAATAACATAAAATAAAACATTGTTGTGTGTGATGATATATATATAAATATTGGATAAATAAGAAGATTTGTTGATAGTAAAACTTAGTAAAATGAAATGGATGAAAGAATTATGTATAATTATATATAAAGATTAGAATTAAACGATATGAAAGGATTTCCAAATTTTATATATATATACGAGAATTATTTGGAAAGTCCGAGTCTATCTCATTCCAAATAATTTAAGCGACGTTTAAAATCCAAGATTGGAAGACGACGAGAGAAGACCGACGGTCTTCACATCGAATGGACGACGACTGCTGATGCCCATGATTGGAGTAGCTACCTTGAAGGGGCTACAGTGGTGGCCGTCGGGACGTAGTGTTGATTTGTACGGATTTGACTTTCGCTCGGACCCAGAGCATAAGTTTTAAATGGATTGCGTGTCTGACATCGTACTCCGCTTAATATCATGTTATTGATTTTCTGTCAATATATAAATGTTGGTGGTGAACAAATCAAGGCTTTGTTGAAAAGCAGGCCTTGTGGATGAAGACTATATCGTTACTTCGCGAGCCTCACACCCCGGTATGATGGTGAACTGATGGTTTGATCAGTATACTTTAGATATTTGTATGGATTCGGTCGACCGGGATGAGCTGGGTGTGGTCGCTCCACGCTCAGAGGGATAGGGCTTAAACTCCTGATTCCCATATAGAGGGATATAGAGTAAGCGGTGTTTTCTCTCGCTGGGACGTAAGCCGCTGTGTTACTTGATTGCCCAAAAGTGCGGATGTGCATATTGCACTACGCGATAGATCTTTCGAATCAGGAGCCATCATGACGGAAATCCAACTTCCAATACGACCCCATGCGGTTTTGATTGTATTACTAGTACGGAGGCATAATATATGGTACCTATGCTTCCTAGGATTGATATTATGATTGAAATGTTTTATTTAAACATATACACACTAATAATAATATCGTTTTTACGTATTTATCATCTTTTAATCACCATAAGGTAAAACTCTATCCTCTGGTGTGCGTTGCATTGTGTGATGGAACCTGAGTCTTATGGTGATTTCATTTTTCTAAAAAAAAGCATTGCGTTGTTTAACGATTTATTTTAAGTTATGCACGGCAGTCCATTGGAGTAAACCCGTTCCGCGTTAGCGGCGTGGTCCTTGGATTTGCCCTATTACTAGTAATTATATTAGTTAAGAATTCTCATACCAGTCCCACGACTGACCTGTAGTTTGTTTCACTTGCAAACTCGGGTGCCCTCTTTTCCACACGGGCAGTCGAGTAGCTTTTTTTGCAGATATTTCTTTTAAGCAGGATTCTGGATCGAAGCCTAAAGCTGTGTCCAGAGTTGATAGTCTTCCGCTGTATATTGTAATTTATTGTAATTTATCTTCCGCTGTAATTTAAATTGATGTACTCTGATATTCTGTACTCTGATGTAACATTTATTATTAATGTTATAAAAGTCTGCTGTTATTGTTCTGATGTGTTGTATTCCCAAAGTTAACGTATTCGAGTTCGAACGGTCTTGGTCGATCTTTGGGTCGATTAAGGTCGGGCAAAACCCGGGTCGTTACAGTTGGTATCAGAGCTCTGGTTAGCTCAAATCTTTGGGGTACAACTCATTAGAACGGAACAAAAGACTCATCAGAGATTGGATTAATAATATCCAATAAGAATAACTCGTTAGAGATGGGATCAGCAGTATCCTAGAACGAGTGTGAAGAGTATTATTTTCTTTAAAATATAAAATAAATTCTGTTTTGAAATTTAAATCTTATTATACGTATTTGAAGTATATTATATTTTAATGTGGACAATCGAGTATATAAAGATTTCGAATATACGAGTAATTAACGGATATTCGAAGTTTTAATATACTGGGTAGATATAGAATCACCCTCTAGTCGCCCGGAGATGATTCTGATGATGGGGCCCCATCATCAGAGTTTATGTTCGAGCTTCGAAAGTGGTATATCTATATATTTCCACTGACTGGTATGAGAACCAACACTTAGTTAGGACACATTAATGTGATTTGCACTAAAAATATGATTTTTGATTATATATAAAAGTTATATATGTTTGAAAAAGTTAATCACCTAATTGATTGATGGTTGTGATGTTTGATAATTAGTTTAACTAATTAAAATATTAGAATGATAATAAATTAAACCAATAAATAAAAATTTAATTAAGTTAGTTAATTAAATAACCTTTAGCTTCGTTCCTTTTCGAGGACGAAAAGTTCTTAAGTGGGGGAGATTGTAACAACCCTGATTTTTGGGGTTAATTTTAAAATTTTATTTTAAGAAATTTTAATGAATGAATGTATTTAAAATTATTTATTTTAAATAATAACGATAAAAAAACTTATTTTATTTCGAGCGCGAACTTGAAATTTATATTAAATCCATTCCGAGCCTGAAAACGGCGCGGTAATTTCAGTTTTGAAATTCCAACTTTGAAAAATTATATAAAATAAAATATAAATCGGAATTGGACGAAACAAGAAACGCTAGGACCGTATTGAAAATATCTTTCCAAAGAGTTTCAGAAATTAAGATTCCAGTTTATAAATGGTAAGTTATGAGAAAATTAAATTTTCAGAAAAACGCTATGGAATTCGTATATATATTATTAAAGGCCCAAAACACAAATTTTTGCAGAATTAAGAATTAGGACCCGAAACCATCTCCATTAGTTTCATAATGTTGTTTACATATAAAAATGACTATAAGAACTTATATTTCTGAGTTTCGGAAAATTTCCACTATTTTTGGTATTTTTAAATATTAAAATATACGCCTGAAAAATAGAATTTTTGCAAACGAACTCCGAATTCGACGAAACCAGTTTCTATGGATTCGTAATATTAAAATAAGGTTAAATTCCAAAATTCATAATTTTCGGAGTTATTTTGTGGCCGGTATAATTTTTACAGTGAAAAATAGCATATTTTCAGACTTCGGAAATTCATAATAAATTCATACGGACTCGGAAAATTACGAAATCAGGTTCGTTGGATTCGTAATGACCCGAAATAATTATGTTTAAAATTTTATTAATTTTGAAATCAGCATGTATTTATAAGAATTTTTGAATTGAAGAAAACAGTTGAAAATTGAGTAATTGGACACGTAATGATATTTGGGCCCAAACCAAAATTAGACCCATAGTATATATTATCTTTTTCCTCAGAATTTAGGCTGAAATTCGAAATTGTACAGCAGCCATCTTTTTTCCCTTCCTCCTCTTGTCAATGGCTGTCTTCTTCCTCAATCAAAAATTTATCGAAAATAAAATCTCTTCAAACCATAGCAAATTATATGTCCACTCGAAGGTCTCGACGATACGAAGCTAATGGTGTCGTCGGTTTCGTCAAACAGCGCTCGGATTCGCCGGAATCTCGTCTTAAAGCTCGCTGTTTTCGAAATTCAGAAGCTGAAAACGTAAATCAAGAAATTCCCGTGAATCGAGGAAGAATTAGACGAAGTCACGAACACGGAAGTTCTTCGTCTACGTGAGGTGGAGGTGCTCGCCAAGTTTCAGGCGATTTGGTAAAGCGAGGCGGCGGATCGGAGGGGGGGTACATGCAAAGTTAGACGGCTCGTCGGCGGCGGTCGGGGATGTTTCAGGCCATGGCGTTTGGGGCGGTGGAGCTGCTCGGGAAGGGGAATCCATCGGTGGCGACGGCGGTGTCGCAGGTGGTCGGAGCAGGGAGAAAAACGCGGTCAAAGTTTCGGCTGCTACAGTAACCCGTGGTCAACGATTTCTGGGGTATTTTCTATTTTATTTTTAAATTATTTAATTAATTTCCAGCACTTTAAAATTGCATAGCTCACTCATACGATGTCGAAATTCGACGATTTCAGGTGCGTTGGGATCGTGGCGACGAGATGGACGCGTGGACACTAATTTTGTCCAATTCTGAGACAAAGAAATTTTTAGGTATTTTCACGAATATTAATTAATTAT
The DNA here is from genome assembly GCA_030737875.1 of Allium sativum. Taxonomy (NCBI): domain Eukaryota; kingdom Viridiplantae; phylum Streptophyta; class Magnoliopsida; order Asparagales; family Amaryllidaceae; genus Allium; species Allium sativum. Next base: position 503,397,552 of record CM060920.1, read on the forward strand.
TTAATTATGTCCAACTTTAATAAATCATAACTCTCTCGTACGAGGTCCGATTGACGAACCGTAAATTGCGTTGGACTCGTCTTTCCGAGCTCTTTGCGATGGCACCAACCAGAGCTGAATCTGAGACAGTCAAATTTTCAGCAAAAATCAATGTGAGAATTTCTAATTTTAATTAATTAAATTAATTATTTTATCGTTGTTAGATAATTGTTTGTATCTTATTTAATTAGATTTGCGCTGTGATGAGTTGTGATTGTTGTTCTGATGAATTGAATTGTATTGTGTTGTTTAGATCTGATGAATACAATAAAAATCATCATGTTTTGCAAAGAGGATTAAACTAGAATTTTTAATCCAATTAAATATACTATCTTGTTTGGGAATTAGATCAGATTAGAATCTTTAATCCAAATAAAATGTCATATTTTGTCATGTTTACCTTATGGACATTAAACTGATAAATATAACACCTTATATTTTGTTGTGTTGGAATTGACGACGAAATCAAACTATATTTTGTTGTGTTAGAATTGACGACAAGACAAAATTAACAATTTTTGTTAATTAGGTATGTAAGACAGGATTTACATTTTCTATGTAAATAGAATTAAAAAGAGAAAATTTACATTTTATGTAAATTGAATAATTAGAAAAGAAATTTACATTTATGTAAATAAGATAATTGAAAAGGAAAATTTACATTTTATGTAAATAAACTATTGATTTACATTTTATGTAAATAGAACAAATAGAAGGAAGAAAATTTACATTTTATGTAAATGAACAAATAAGAATGTTAAGAAGGATTTAGCATAAATTATTTTATTTATGTTAAAAGAATTTGGTAAGAGAGATTTAACATAAAATATTCTTTTTATGTTAGGAAGAAATGTTTGGGGAGATTTAACATAGAAATTATGAACAAAATCTCATTTTGTCGCATTAGAAAATATAAATAAAATCATATTTTGTTCGCATTGAAGTTATAATCAAAGTCATTATTTTGGTTATATTAAGAAGGACAAAACAAAGTCATTATTTTGTTTATATTAAGAAAGACATAACAAAACCATTACTTTGTTTACATTAAAAGGTTATAGTAAATTTCATATTTTGTAACATAAGAATGATCAACAAAATCAACATATTTTGTTAACGAAGTTATGTTGGACTAGATCAACATTTTTGTCACTTTGAAATAAACAGAATAAAATGTATATTTCTATACATTTAAAAGGAAGGAAACAAAATAATCATATTTTGTTTCATTGAGAGAACATCACTTTTGTTAATTTGATCAAAGAGAACAAAACATCACTTTTGTTAATTTGATCCTAAAGTAAAGAATCAACATTTTTGTTGATTTGATTATAAAGTAAAGAATTAACATTTTGTGTTAATTAGATTTTATGTTCAACAAAACTCACATTTTTGTTAATGAAATTATAGAGACAAAACTCACATTTTGTTAATGAAATTATAAAGACAAATTTATTTTTGTTAATGTAAAGAGTATGACAAATTCAATTTTTGTTAAAATGTGACATTATGTAAACTTATATTTTCTAATAATATTGGGAAATTTATATTTTCTAATGATATTGGGAAATCTATATTTTCTAATAATATTGGGAAAACTATATTTTCTAATAATATATTTTCAATGTTATTAAAAAGAAATGAAGCGTATGTAAATTTAACATCATTCACAATGTTAAAGGAAAAGAAAATACTTTTATTTGTTAATGGCATACATTGCATATGAAAACGAAAATACTTTTATATGTTAATGACATACATTGCATATGAAAACGAACATACTTTTATTTGTTAATGGCATACATTGCATATGAAAAAAAAAAAAAACTTTTATTTGTTAATGTCATATACCGCATATGAATGAAATATTTATTTGTTAATGTTGCATTTCATTACATAGGAAATAAAGTATATTTATTTGTTAATGTTGCATGCATAGTATGTGAAATGAAGTATATATGTGTTAAGTCATATATGGCATATGAAATAAAGTGCATGGTTAAAAATCATACTTTTTGCATATAAAGCGAAGTATTGTAAATGTCATTTAGAAAAGAAAAGAACAAAAATTCATATTTTTGTTCAAAGAGAAGAAGAGAACAAAATTTACATTTTTATTTGTAAATTAAAGTAGGAATTCACTGTATGGCAAAATTTACATTTTTTTAATGTAAATTAAAAATAGGAATTGCGATGACAGGAAATTTATGTTTTATTATGTAAAATCAAGTATTTTCACCGCATGAACAATTAACATATTCTTAATGTTAATATTAAAAGAATGACACCGTAGGAAGTTAACATTATTCTTAATGTTAATATTAAAAGAATGACACCGTAGGAAGTTAACATTATTCTTAATGTTAATATTAAAAGAATGACGCCGTAGGATAGTTAACATTTTTTTTATGTTAATATAAAGGTAATTTCACCATAGGATGATTGTGTGTATAGGGTATGAATGTAAAATTGGAAGATAAAATAACATAAAATAAAACATTGTTGTGTGTGATGATATATATATAAATATTGGATAAATAAGAAGATTTGTTGATAGTAAAACTTAGTAAAATGAAATGGATGAAAGAATTATGTATAATTATATATAAAGATTAGAATTAAACGATATGAAAGGATTTCCAAATTTTATATATATATATACGAGAATTATTTGGAAAGTCCGAGTCTATCTCATTCCAAATAATTTAAGCGACGTTTAAAATCCAAGATTGGAAGACGACGAGAGAAGACCGACGGTCTTCACATCGAATGGACGACGACTGCTGATGCCCATGATTGGAGTAGCTACCTTGAAGGGGCTACAGTGGTGGCCGTCCGGACGTAGTGTTGATTTGTACGGATTTGACTTTCGCTCGGACCCAGAGCATAAGTTTTAAATGGATTGCGTGTCTGACATCGTACTCCGCTTAATATCATGTTATTGATTTTCTGTCAATATATAAATGTTGGTGGTGAAGAATTCATTCTTTACTTAACACCCGTTTATATATTGATGGATGATCAATGGTACGGTATGGATTGACGATGTGGCATGCCAAGATGAAGATGAAGATGATCAAGGCTTTGTTGAAAAGCAGGCCTTGTGGATGAAGACTATATCGTTACTTCGCGAGCCTCACACACCGGTATGATGGTGAACTGATGGTTTGATCAGTATACTTTAGATATTTGTATGGATTCGGTCGACCGGGATGAGCTGGGTGTGGTCGCTCCACGCTCAGAGGGATAGGGCTTAAACTCCTGATTCCCATATAGAGGGATATAGAGTAAGCGGTGTTTTCTCTCGCTGGGACGTAAGCCGCTGTGTTACTTGATTGCCCAAAAGTGCGGATGTGCATATTGCACTACGCGATAGATCTTTCGAATCAGGAGCCATCATGACGGAAATCCAACTTCCAATACGACCCCATGCGGTTTTGATTGTATTACTAGTACGGAGGCATAATATATGGTACCTATGCTTCCTAGGATTGATATTATGATTGAAATGTTTTATTTAAACATATACACACTAATAATAATATCGTTTTTACGTATTTATCATCTTTTAATCACCATAAGGTAAAACTCTATCCTCTGGTGTGCGTTGCATTGTGTGATGGAACCTGAGTCTTATGGTGATTTCATTTTTCTAAAAAAAAGCATTGCGTTGTTTAACGATTTATTTTAAGTTATGCACGGCAGTCCATTGGAGTAAACCCGTTCCGCGTTAGCGGCGTGGTCCTTGGATTTGCCCTATTACTAGTAATTATATTAGTTAAGAATTCTCATACCAGTCCCACGACTGACCTGTAGTTTGTTTCACTTGCAAACTCGGGTGCCCTCTTTTCCACACGGGCAGTCGAGTAGCTTTTTTTGCAGATATTTCTTTTTAGCAGGATTCTGGATCGAAGCCTAAAGTTGTGTCCAGAGTTGATAGTCTTCCGCTGTATATTGTAATTTATCTTCCGCTGTAATTTAAATCGATGTACTCTGATATTCTGTACTCTGATGTAACATTTATTATTAATGTTATAAAAGTCTGCTGTTATTGTTCTGATGTGTTGTATTCCCAAAGTTAACGTATTCGAGTTTTGAACGGTCTTGGTCGATCTTTGGGTCGATTAAGGTCGGGCAAAACCCGGGTCGTTACAGGGAAAGGTAATGCAGTAGCTGATGCCTTGAGTAGGAGACATTCCAGCTTAGGGGCAATGTTTCTTGAGTGGAAGCAACTGGAGTATATCGCGGGGTTTGATTTCAGACCAAAGTGCGAATTGGATCCAGTCATGCTAGCTAGTTTGACGATCAGACCCACTTTGATAGAGCGGATTGGTTCCAGCAAGAGGAACGATCCTAATCTATTGGAAATCATCTCCAAGTTAGAGATGAACATCGACGGTGAGGAGATGAATGTGTATGGGCTTGATCGAGATGGATGGCTTCGGAAGAATAGAAGACTAGTTGTGCCCAACGTGAATGGTTTGAGAGATGAAGTGCTTAGAGAATGTCATCACTCAAAACTGACTATACACCCCGGTGGTAATAAGATGTATCGAGACATGAGACAGGCTTACTACTGGGAAGGGATGAAAAGAGACGTTGGAAAGTTTATATCCAAATGCATGAATTGTCAGCTAGTTAAAGCCGAGCAAAAGAAGCCTAGTGGTTTGTTGCAACCATTAGAAATTCCCGAATGGAAATGGGAGCAAGTCTCGATGGATTTCATCGATGGCTTACCAAGGACTAGATCGGGATATGATAGCATTTGGGTAATTGTGGATCGATTGACTAAAAGTGCAAGATTTATACCAGTCAAATCGACCAGAACGGCAGCCAAGTTGGCAGAATTGTATATGAAATGGGTAGTGAGATTTCATGGAGTACCCAAAAGCATTGTGAGTGACCGAGACCCGTTGTTCACTAGTGGGTTTTGGAAAAGCTTACAAGAGGCTCTAGGGTCAGGATTACATCTCAGTACCGCATATCATCCTCAGACCGATGGTCAGACGGAAAGGGCGAATCGTATATTGGAAGATCTCTTGAGAGCTTGTATATTGGATTTTGGTGGATCATGGGATGACCATTTGCATCTAGTAGAGTTTGCATATAATAATAGCTACCAATCCAGTATCGGTATGGCTCCATATGAATCTTTGTACGGAAGACCATGCAACTCACCATCATGTTGGATAGAGACTGGCGAGAAGTTTGTGCTTGGACCAGATGTGGTGAGGGAAACTTCCGATAAGATCAAGATCATTCAGCAACGAATGAAAGCTGCCCAAGATAGGCAGAAGAGTTATGCTGATAAGAGGAGAAGAGACTTGAAATTCTCCGTTGGTGACTTGGTGTTTGTCAAGATCTCTCCGTTGGAAAGCGTGATACGATTTGGCAGGAGAGGCAAATTAGCACCAAGATTTATTGGCCCATTCCCTGTTCTTGAACTAGTTGGGAATTTGGCATATAGAGTTGGCTTACCAGAGAAAATGGCGGGAGTTCACGATGTATTTCATGTTTCCCAACTAAGGAAGTTCGTTCACGACTCAGATATGACTATTTCACCTGATCAGTTAGAGGACTTCGAAGTAGAACCCGAGGCGGTTGGGAACCGCAAGCCGGTTCGTATTGTGGGGCACGATACGAAGCAACTTCGAAGGAAGTTGGTGAAGCTAGTCAAGGTTCAGTGGGGCGAGGACGAGAATGATTGTACTTGGGAGACAGAGGAGAGCATTAGGAAGACATATCCAGAACTCTTTGCCTGGTAAGATTTACTTTGCGATTTAGTTATTCTGCATGCTAGGATAGACTTATTTTACTTGTTTTGCATGTTTGATGATTGTTTTATGGTTGATAGGCATGCGGGACCTTTGTGTGTGTTTTGATTAGGGAATTTCGGGGGCGAAATTTCTTAAGGGGGGGAGAGTGTAATGACCCGTATTCTACACATCATAGGATAGTAGAATATTTATTTCTTTCCCATGTGAAGTCGTATGGTCATGTAACTTTGGGAAACATCTATTAGAGTCATTTCCCATGTTCATGATTTTTGTCGATTTTTAAATGACCATTTTGCCCCTAGTTGGTACTGTTTTGGCCATAACTTTTGATTGGAAAGGAATTTTGACTTGAAACCACTTCCATTGGATTCGTCTGATGGTTTACCTTTCCGTAGAGTGGTCATAATAGCCAAACGGACTTACCGTTTGGGAGATATGGCTGAAACAAGGTTTGGAGGGTGAAAAACTGCTTAACTGGGCCAAATCGGGTGATTAGTGAGTAGGCCCATAACCCATTTCGGGATTAGGGTTATGGGGAGGCTGAAGTGAGATAGAGGATCATTCCATTTCAGTTTTCTAGCCTCCACTTATCACCAAGGAACCCTAAAAATGGCCTCCAACCTCTAAATCACCTCCAAATCACCTTTTGGTCAAGGATTTGGCTTGGCAACCTCTAATCAAGGAAGATCTACACCAAAGCAACATTGGAGCTGCTGTTTAACATCGGGATTTGCATCAAATCAGAGATTTATTTCAGATCTAAGTTTTTTTTGTGGCTAAGGTGAGTGATTTGCATAGTTTTGCACTAATTATGGCTAATTAGGGGTGATTAGTGTTAATTAGTGAATTTAAACGTGATAAAATTCTGGAAAAATGTTTATAAAATTCGGAATGATGTTTTAGACCTCTGATGTGAATTTGGGTTAATTTGGTTAAGTTTTGTTAATCCTATCATTAGTTTCACCTAAATATGCTTAAGGGGAAATATGGGATTTTGGGTATGTTTGATCCATTTCTACCTATCATATTGATGTTTGTGGTTGATTATGCATGTTGCTATGACTGTATGAAATGCTTTGTGACTGATTAGAATAGTTGGAATGGTCGAAAACGCCGTCGAGAGGCGTAAACAACTCGCTGGACAAGGTGCAGGAATTCGGATCGGATAGGGGATTGAGGGTCGATCGGATCGCCCTATGGGATCGTGGGACATCACCACGAGTCGAGTCATCTCCTCCGAACCGAACCATCTGCGCAAGGCCCACAAGCACCAACCGTGAACTGCTACCCGATCCGATCCACTTGTGCTTCGCGTCACGATCCGACTAAAGGAAAGCAGCGTCCACGAACCGATGCACTACGAGACGCCGATTCGAACCAGGGGGACCCACGAGCTGGAGGAGCGCGATCCGACCCGTGTGGGGTATTCCGATCCGAACCGAGGAGAGGAGCACGATCCGAAGCAGAGGGAAAGAGGACCGCAATACGATCCGAACCGTGGCAATCTGGAGACCCGACCCGATCCGCCAGGGATGGCGGCGATGCGACCCGATCCAGTGAAGAAGGAGCATTCTGATCCGAACCGAACCGATGAAGACTGATAACCCGAGATGCAAAGGTAGTCCAAACGAAGGGTATTGACTCAGGATCCAGATAGGAACCAATGAGTGGACTTTGCTGCGGGACGTGTGCTAAGGAGTTGTCGACGTTCATAACTTCGATTCACCACTGGAAATGGATGATGGGCTACTTATCAGTGCAGTAGGGTCATTATGACCTGAGGGGCAAAGTGATGGTAGCAAGACTACGTTATCAGTGCAGTAGGGTCATTATGACCTGAGGGGCAAAGTGATGGTAGCAAGACTACGTTATCAGTGCAGTAGGGTCATTATGACCTGAGGGGCAAGGTGATGCGTAGTAAGACTATGAGCCAGTGCAGTGGGGTCATTGCGACTCCAATGGGCAGAGTGGACATAGTAAGGATTAGTAAGGCTATGAGCCAGTGCAGTGGGGTTCTTGTGACTCCATGGGGCAAAGTGGACATAGCAAAGGATTTGTGGCTACGTTATCAGTGCAGTGAAGCCATTTATGACTTCATGGGGCAAAGTGATCGTAGCAAGGTATGTTGGGTGATCGAAGTGGTGAATATCGTATGCTTTACGCACTGAGTGAGAGATGTGAGGATGGATGCTATGTTTGATTGTTTGCCATCCCTATGACATGCACATCTCCCCCACCTCCGTATCTTTACACCATTTGATATGGTACCTTAGAGTGT